>OZ010653.1:80049240-81249240 GCA_963932375.1 Phania funesta | reverse complement strand
CAAAATTAATTCTTTTGTGTGCCCCGCCTACTTTCGAGTTGACATGGCATCAAAGTTGACATACCTCCAAAACGTGGTAATTGAGTCCATCAACAATTTCTTTAGCTGATGAAAAGCAAGTTGCAGAAGTTTATCTTCTATGTGCGCCATTTGTTTCCCACTCACGGCAGCTGTATATAAAACGATTCAACAATTCAATCTTTTGGTAGAAATTCGTTCTGAAAGCAACCGCTTCGTTATACCAGCGTTTTACTATTACAGAACACATGGTGATTCATCGCCAAAAGTTAAAGCTAGTTTACCTTTAGCCCGTTCTGGATAGTTCCATTTTTTGGGGAACCACGACTCGCCCCTCAAATAACTCTTCACTAACTAAAAGTTGAAATATTATCCGCAACTTGGCAAGTAGGTATTGGAGATGCCAATCCTCCCATAGTTACCCTCCTATTGCTTTTAATAATATCATGAACAACCGTTTTTAACTTTAGATCTATTCCGAAATGGAAGTAGGCGTGATCAGGAAAAATGTTTTAAATATACCTTGTGATAGAAGGTTTCATTAAAAAATCTGGTTCCCTTGATTATAAAGGAAGTTCCGAATTTCACACATGACTTGAATGTGTTGCAAGAAAAAAAAACTTTTTTGATAGCACTGCACGGAAGCCAAACGCAATTGTATTGTTCAATACTATCTCGACAATATGAAAATCTTTTGCAGAAAAAACCGTCCTAAGAGCTGAAGCTCAGTTTTACCTTGAAAGCTTTGTTAATCCGCAAAGGTGTTAGTTACATTTGGGGCTTAGTGAAGACACATTTCGTAGTTGAGAATGAAATGTTTCCACAACACTTCACTGTTTGGTGTTAATGTTAGGCTGAAAGTGTATTTCGACCGTAATACTTTACTTAAGACTTCTATGTCGATAAGGGAAAAAATCAACTGCGATTAACCACAACTGAGCTGCGTAATGAGAATATACACTTGTTAAAAAAATGAGTTTTATAATTAGTTCAAATCTTGAGCCAATTTTGGGACAGACTCTATGTATGTGATAAAAATAGTCCGGAACCAGCTCACAATTGTTCATAATATTTTTCAAAAACAGGATTCGAAATCTGCATATCACACTACTAGTTCCAAGCATGTATGTTACTAAGGAATCAAATGTTCTACCCATTATAAGCCTTGTAGAACAAGTCCTGAAAATTCCTTATTTTATTAAAAATTATTCAAATAAAATTAAACAAATTTTGAGGACCAACAAAAACAGTTTTAAAATTAGAACAAATATTATTAAAGTTAAGATTTTTAATTAATAATTAATTATACACATGAAACAATTAAGGTACTTTAAGCTTTACAATGGTTTTGAGCTTTAAAAAAAGTTTATAATAAAAATATTCGAATACTTTATAGTGATAAATAAAAAAATATAAACCTTATTGAGGTTGAATATATCAAAACAAATCTTTTCCTTTTGTTGTTAAAGTTATATACAATACCGACGGCCAAATAATAATGGCTTTTCTTTATAAATTTAAAGTGTCTAACTTTCGATTATAAGTTCTTTGTTGAAGATTTAAATAAATAAGTCTAAATAAAATAAATAAATACAAATATTTTATTGCGGCCTTTATTGCAAAATGGTGGGTTGAATGTAATGCTAAAGTTAAGACACGGCTTTGCTGTAGCTTTATACTCCCCGACATTACAACCTGCGTGAGTTGAATAGAAGGCTCTAGCTCCCATTTTGCTAAATAAGCTTCTGCCATTCGCATTTATTAAAAAAAAATGAGCGTATGGGAAATTGGGACCATTTTAAAAATAGTCTTGAGCAGTTATCGGTGATGTAGGTAAAGGGAAATCGGCAGAATGAAGCAATCAATAGAATCGATTTTTTGAAACAGTGTAAGATAAATTTTAGTCCATATAATATCTTTAATATGCATAGAGCCTTTAATAATCATCCGAAATTGACTACAAGTCTAGTGTGTGGCCAGGTGCTAAAAAAATCTGTTTTACGCAGGTTTATCTATTTTTCGATTTCAAAACTAAAGTTAAAAAAAATCACGCTTAAAGCTATGATTTCGATGAAGCTTGGAACTTGCCATTACGCATGAAATACAATGTTATTTAAATGACTGCTTCAAAATTGGTTGCAACAGTCGATGCTTTTCAGGTAGTTTGCGACCACTTTTTCGCACATATCGAACGCCATCTCGGCGATAACTTGACATACGTCAAATTGTATGATCTTGGTGGCGAATTGACTTCGCCAAAATGTGTAATTACGCGTTCTAGAAACTTCCTATGCAATAAAGACATAACCGGTCGCGTTATGTTGAAACCACATATCGTCCAATTTATAATCTTCAACTGCAAACCAATATAACTCGGTTATCTAACGGTCATAGCGCTCTGAATTGAATTGGTAACGGTCCTACCAGCGTCATTTTCTAAAAAATACGTCTCCAGATTATAAAAATACCAAACAGTTACTTTTTCCGGATGCAATAGCTGTTTTGCAATCACTTCTGGGTTCTTCGAGCCACATTGCGACAATTTTGCTTGTTGACGTAACCGCCGAGTGAGACATGAGCTTCATCGCTAAATACATTTTTTTTCCGTAAAATCAGCATTGAAAGCTTGCTGCTCTAGGACTCAATCAGCACGGCAGTCGCTTTTAGTTGTTACGTGAGTCGGACTTTATTTGGATGGAAGTGCAAATCCAAATGCAAAACACGCTATAATAAGCCGTAAGGTAGGTCCAATTGCTGAGAACGCCGAGGAATGGACCACTTTTTGATTATCCGTCGCACTTTCACTAACAGAATCGATATTTTCGGCATTGCGCATATTGCGGTGATGCACAGGCCTGACCACATCTGCAACGCTTCCAGTCTCTGCAAATTTCTTAATAATCTTGCCAATTCTTTGCACAGTAGGTCGATTATGACGACCATAATCACCACGTAATGCTCATTATTAGAGTCTACCAGAGTTTTACAATTTGTCAATTATTCTTTTGTCTCTTTCAAGCATATTGATAGCGCAGATGGGCCTTCACTAACTACTCCTCTTTAGCTTTAATTTGGGCTTGGTCATGTTTTAGGGCAAGTATGGAGTTATTAAGAGTGGCAAAGTTAGTAAATATAGTTTTGGTTACGTCCACACAATCAGCGTGATACTACAGATTACAGGGGAAGGACATTCTTAATTTTTATTTTAACTTCTTTGTTTCCCCAAGATATTATAATAGAGGGAATATCGAAGCTGACCGCTTCTTTCCTCGAATTGATTTTAGACTACCTTACTCTGATTCAAGTCTCGTGCTAACAATAGCCTTTACTCTCGACCTCAGTGATTTCAAACTGTCGACCTTCTTCTTCACCACGGAGTCTCTCGTTAATTGCTAGCATTTGTCTAAGGTTTAGATCCACCATGACATGCACATTTAACAAGTGTCTATCAGTGGACCTAAGCCTTATGCCAGCCAGTGCTGAACATTCGCACATAATCTGCGCTTCCGTCTAAGTCTCTTTCCCATGAGTATCTTTGGACTAAGCCGTCCATCCCTTCTTGTCCATCTCTTCAGAATTCCTCCATTGGCCAATAAACACCGCACAGAGATTATCCTTTCAAACTCTTGCGAGGCTTCATTTTCCATCCCTACCGAAATCTCACGGTCCTAGGCCTTAGAAGTACCTTTCAATATTGAACCGACCACCCCTTGCTAGGCAGTCTTGTCCATCTCTTCCAGATTCGGATTACCGCAAGCCATATCTTTGTTCCTGCCAGCTGACGGCCGTGTATGTATAATAAATTTGGGCCTTGATAAGTAAAACGGCCGCTTTTCCTCTTCTTTGTAAGGGGCATTTCCACAATACGAAGAGATTAGAAATTTGATATAATCAAACCCTCTGTAACCTTGAAGTTAAAGTAGTTTTTAATCATACATTAACAAACAAAAATAACTTCGAAAAAGGGACTCGCACAAAAACATGAATGTAAAAATAAGGCCAAGTTCCTATCCAAAAATTCCGGCCGTATAAAGTACTGACGATCGAGATGAGCACCTAGTTCTTCATATGTACAATACCATCGCATTTCTAGGCAACTTGCTAGTTTGGTAACATTTTTCCTGTAATCCTTTCCCATATTAGACAGTTAGCTAGCAAGTGGAAAAAATAGTTAAATAAAACACAAATATTTTTTATGTGTTATTATTGAATGAATCATTCTTAAAGAAAATTACAATAAGTTTTCAAATCTTTACTCTAGTTATTATTAAATTCAATAACTACTACGAATGTAGTAACTAAATTTTTGTGTTCAAATCTTTTCAAATCAATTTTTATACTGGATTAGGAGAGCCGTCCGGCAAGGCCACCAAACTGCAGCAAATCCTGGGCATAAGAGTTGAGATGTACTGATAATTTGCTTACGTATTTGCAGGAGTAACTTTTAATTTTTTTTACTGTTGCATTATTTAAATACCGGTGAATATTCTGATTTCGTATGTACCATGGACCGGATTAGTCGGTGTAGCTTCTTTGTAACTACGAATATTTGATGCACAAGCAGTTCCTGATAGCAGGATGCCTTATGTCTAGGCTTTAGAATAGGGAACTTTATGCTGCAGGGCCAAATTTGAGTTGGCTTGTATTTATGCCTCGATATGGCGGGACCATGTTAGGCGCCGATTAGGATAGATTCCCAAATATTTCAAATAGTTTTCCGCTGGAGCAGTGACATCAGTAATTTTTATTGGTAGGCAATTTTTCCTTGTGAGTGTGCAAGTTATGTAAGTACATTTCGAGGGATTCACCTACCCTTCGTCTGGACTTGCCATAAATTTGTTCGCAAATTGAGAGAGCGTGTGTAGAATAACGGCAGAAAATGTGTTTTGGTCTTCTATGTGGAGAATACGTGTAGAGGTTCCTGTTCAGTTTGAGCATAATTTTTTGCGAACAACTGTTCGGACAACGTTGTTTCAACAAGAACAGGCTATCAACAGCGACGGTCTTCAGGAACTGCAGTTTGCATTTTGGCAGAACAGTTCTATGGCTAGCCAACATTTGGCATTCACATTCACTTGCAATATACACTGTCGTTCTTATTATGTGCAGATACGATTTTTGGTAAATCTAACGACTAAATCTGATAGTGAATCATTACCACGTTAGGATCCATGTGACAGATTTTATTAGCTGATACGTAACAGCGCGATAACAATCCACTAAATCTTGATTTACATGTAATAAAGTGGCTTTTATGACTTCTCGTTGTAATTGTCGTTTTTGTATGTATAAAAGAAGAGTTGCCCAAGTTTGACATGAGGAAAATAGAGGCAAACTTGCAAGCCTTATGTGAGCCATAGACGTTGCAACCGTTGGTACAACTTGGTTGGCAAGTTGGTTGTTTTGTCCACAAGCAATACAACTTCGTATACAACTTCATTTTGCATACAAATCTTGATGAGTTAAAGCGGCAAATAAAAGTTACACAACATGTTTTTTGCTGTATGGTGCAGTGCTATTGTACTTTTTTCAGTACTTTTTTATTTGCGAATTTCCGTAGTACCGCCACGATATTAAAAGTACTTTCCAATCTGAAATGTTAAATAATATACTGCACAAAATAATAATGGAATCATATACATTTACAAAAATGGCTTAAATTTCCTATATAATAATGTATGAACACAAAAAGCATCTTATACAGACAGTACAAGTGTCTCTTTGAATTTTTGAAATAGTACTTTTCATATAGAAAAAAATACTTTTTAAGTTCAGTTCCATTTTAAAGTCATTACGATAATAGAAACAAAATAGAATGATAGATCCTTGCCAAAAATTTAAAAATGGGTTGATTTTTCATCAACCGAGAGACAACTTAAAAAGCCCACAAACGTTGCAACCCCAACGCTCGCATAGTCTATGGCTTGCTTTACACTACTTTTTGACTAGTCACAAATTTGTTCGCATATGGAGAGAGTGCCGGGTGAATAACGAGAACAAATTTGTTCGTGGTCTTCTATGTGGAGAATACGTGTAGATGTTCTTGTTCAGTTGAAACTTATTTTTTTGTCTCTCATCAATATTGTTTCCATGTTCTCCGCATAGCTTATGTACGGGTGTTTACAGACGATCGCATACGCATATATTTTTTATGTCGATTTTCGGACCGAATTTCCAACATCCCTTGCCAAGTCTGATTTGGAGACAAACCGGTATCGGCTGCCGTCTAGTATCATTTTTTTGAAGAAACTTCGTTCCAGAAATCTACATCAAATCACCGTGTCGGAATATCAAATAAACTAACATATTTTTTTAATTTTGTCTGCATTTTCTTTGAGAGATAACAGAAAAGCGTTGTGCTAACAACTGTTTGGACAGCTTAGTTTGAACACGACCAGCAACAGCGGCGGTCTTCACGACCCAAGTCCCTAAGCTACTTAGCAATCTGCACGTTGGCATACCAGAGCTATGGCTAGTCAAGACGGCATATTAGTTTCTGTTTTCACAATAGAAAAAAAATAATAGTTTAATTTCTTTAATAAAATTTCAGTGTTCAGAATTTCAGAATTACATAAAATTTCATAAAAAAAAACTGTTGCCATATAGTGTAAAATTCAATATTTAAATTGTACCAAGTAAGCCGCGATACTACCAGGTATCAAAAGGGTCGAAAACGCACCGAAATAAGTATAATTGTACCACGATTACCATGCCTGGTTGATAAATACGAATACTATACTCAACTTGTTTTGTGTATGAGTATGTCTATCGTTTCAATACTACTCATAGTCATTCATACTCATTTGACGGCTAATACTCAAAGAGTACTCAAAAATATAATTTTGCCATTCCAGAGTATGTACCTCCAAAAAAACACCCTATATATATTTATGTGCTTTTTGCTTTTTCTCTAGTAAAATAAATCAATCAGCACTCGTCGCAAATATTTACAATTTCTTGTGATTATTCAAGATTGTAAATAATGCTACTGCCCTTTGCTTGATGTTGTTGTTGTTGTTTTGTCACTATGTCCATTATCAGTATTAAAATATTTCTACTTCATTATATTATTTTCTTGTTTTTATCTGTGCTTTTCCTCTCTCATTACCAGTCATCCCAATAGTCTTCTTTCTAGTCAGTCGTAACCATAACGTTTGCAAGCAATACTAGTTAGGCAGGCAGATCTGCCTCATTGTCTTTGGAACCGAAGAGAAGCGAATACGAAAAATATTACGGAATATTATTTAAAAACTTACAAGCTTTAAAATCGTCTACCTCTAAATGTCGGGGAAAGGGTTTGAAAGTGGGAAAAGAGAAAAATAAATAAGAAATACAAAAAGTTTGATAAAATAATTTGTTGTGTTAATTGAATTTTGAATAAAATGGAAGATATAGAATTAAAAGCGAAAAATATGGAAAAAACAACATTTTTTAATAGTCGAACAAATACTAGAAAAGTCGGTCTATATCATTATTATCATACGGATTTATATTACTCGATGCCGGAAATTAATAGTAAGTATTTTTGCATTCAAGTTCCAGGTTCTTTTCACTTAAAATCCCCTTCTCATATTCAAATTGTTAGAGCATAATTTATAAAAAAAGTTCTGTATCACTATTATCAGAATCTATCTCACGATGCCAAGAATTATTTAATTAAAACAAGTGGTCAAACTTATACGGTTTATTTCAAATTTTAGTTTTTTTCTCTTTTACGTACAAACCATGACTGACTTCAATTTAATAAAAATGATTACTTAAATACTATTCTTAAAAATAACGGTTCTTAAATTGAAATAAAGAAAATGAAGAATAAATTAAGAAAAGAAAATATTTGATACATTATAAATAAATAGGAATAGTTGATAAAGTATAGTTAAATAAGATAAATAATAAATAATACAAATAAGAGTAAGTAAGGATTGGGGAATTATTAGGGATATTCACATAAATATATAACTCCCCCACCCTTTGACAAAGCATTACTCCTGGAATGCTTGAATTCAAAAAATAAATGTTGAATATTAAAAAAGTTTTAATTTGTTAAAGAAAAATTTTAAAAAAATATAAAAAAAAATTTCATAGTATATATTTTTTTCTTTTAGTATAATTTCTCCCTGTTATTTTTCTTTCAAATTTTATGTCTGGTATTTCATTTTGATATTTAAAATTTCTTTTTACAACCTGTCGATCTCTTTTACAATCTTTTTCATCTACAAAATTAGTATTATTTGTTTCCTTTACTTGTTTTATTATATATTTAGGTTTTTGTTTGAGATTATTAAATCCTAGATTTTTCACGAATTCTCTTTCTTTATATTCTTGACAATCTTCCTTGCCTTTATTAATTTTTTCAATTCTCGCGATTTTCTTTTTATGTATATCATTATGTAAATTTTGCCAAATCGATTTATCCACCTTATTATGCAATAAATCATTAGGTTTACAGCCCGTAGTACTATGAATTGTATCGTTGTATATTTGAACGGATTTATAAACAAGTGATTTATCATCAAAATCCTTATCTTTCTGCTCTAACTTAAAAAGTCTCACGTGTTCATTTAAAGTTAGATGGAAACGTTCTATATCCGCATTACCCGTATGAGTATTTGGAGAGGTAAAATGAAAATCTACTTCTTCTGATTTAAAAAAATCCCTAATGAGTGCGGTATTAAATTCATTATCGGCTATAATTTTATATGGTTTTCCTAAAATCGCAAATCTCTCTCTAAGCATTTCAGCAATAGTCAACGAATTTTTGTCATTTAAATAATGTATTGATACATGTTTTGTAAGTTTGTCTATACATGTCAAAAACGTTGTATTCTTATTTAAAAACCATATGTCGACATGAATTATTTCATTTGATTTTATAGGCGTCTCCGTTACACATAATTTAGTTTTAATAGGCCTTCTATCAAATTTTCACATATTGCATATAACACAGTTATTAATAAATTTATGAATTTCCTTTTTCAATTTCGGATAATGAACTAAATTTCGCAATTCTTGGTATGTTTCCTCAATTCCCCTATGATTTTTATCATTATGATATTTTTCAATTATTTCCAAAAGATTTTCCCTACCAAGAACATCTTTAATAAATCGAGAACAACAAATAAACCTCATTTCCGGTGCATTTGAAAAATAATGAACTATAGTTTGTTGAAAATTTTTAAGTATTTCGAAATTATCACAAAAAATTGCAACAGTTCCTTTAATAGGAAAAATCTGTTTTAAAAATTCCAAGACTTTTTCTTCAAAATACTCCCTTAAAGTTATCGTATGCCTAATTTTTCTTTCATACAAAATTTTTTTTTCGTATTTATAACTTTTTCCTAACATAATTATAACTTGATGCTTATAAATATTAACTGGAGATTCGGAAATACAAATATGATCGTTTAAATTTTCCTTCCCACTATGAATTGTTGCTAAATTAGAGCTAACAGATTGAGCATCTTCTTGTTGTAAAATATTAATGTCTATACGACTTGGTTAGTTTTACCTTTTATGTACTCAATATCAAAATCGTATTCATTGAGCTGAATTTTCCATCTTTGTAATTTCATATTAGGCTCTTTCAATGAATTCAACCATTCAAGGGGGCGATGGTCAGTTTGTATCTTAAACTTTCTTCCGAATAAATATGGCCTAAAATATTTCACCAACCAAACAATCGCTAATAACTCTTTCTCTATTGCGCTATAATTTGTTTCATGATTATTCAATGTGCATGATGTATACGCGAGTGGATGTCCATTTTGTGAAAGTACAGCTCCCAATGAAGCATTACTGGCATCGGTTGTTAAAACAAATAATTTATCAAATTTAGTATATGCTAAAACTGGATTTGTACATAAAATTGTCTTTAACTTATTAAAGGAATCAATGTACTTTCTATCGCTTATATCTATAACTGATCCTTTTTTAAACATGCGATAATTGGTAGAGCTATCCGGCTATAATCTTTAATGAATTTCCTGTAGAAACCAGTTATGCCTACAAATGATCTTATTTCCCTTATATTTTCTGGTATAGAAATTCTTTGTATCACCCCAATTTTGGAAGGATTTGGCGTAATGCCATCTGGTGTAATAATATGTCCTAAATATTCTGATTCGCGCTTAAAAAAATTACAATTATCAACTTGAACTTTAAGGTTGTACTCGGACAATCTCTGAAAAATCTTTCTTAATGATAAAATGTGCTCTTTAAGTGATGTTGAAAATACTAATATGTCGTCTAAGTATACCACACATATATTATTAATGTAATAATGTAATACTTCATTCATCATCCTTTGAAAGGATGCTGGGGCATTCTTCAGCCCGAAAGGCATTCTAGTAAATTCGTAATGTCCTATTGAAGTAGAAAAAGCCGTTTTATTACTGTCTTCAGGTAAAATTGGAATTTGGTGAAAACCTTTAGCCAAATCTATGGTACTAAAATATTGAGAATTTCCTAGTTTCGCAAAAAGAACCTCCATATTTGGTATAGGAAATTTATCCTCAATCGTTACCTCATTTAATTTCCTATAATCTACGACTACTCTCCATTTCTGCTCTCCCGAATTGTCAATTTTTTTGGGAACGACCCATATAGGGGCATTATATGGACTTGATGATTTAGTAATAATTCCAGAATTTAACATTTCATTTATTTGCTTTTCCACTTCCGTTTTATGTATTTCGGGAAAACGATAAGTTCTTGAATATACTGGAACGTCATTTATTGTTGGTATTCTTCGTTTATATTTCCCTACAGAAGACAAATTTTCTCCCTCAATATAAAAAACAGGTTTAAAATCTTTAATAATTTTTGTCAGTTCAGTGATTTCTTCTTTATTCAGCTTGTCAACAGCCAATTTATTGATCAAGTAATCGATTTTGGGTTCGTTAAAATTTATGTCTATTATTATCGATTCAAAATATGAATTATCTTTTTCAGTATACTCTTCCGAAGAGTTGTTAAATATTAACGGTAATATCGCATTAGAAGTGATTAACAAATTTCTCTCGAAATCAATTTTTACACCTAATGGTTTCAGTAAATTACACCCTATAAGACCATCGAAATCACTAAAAATCTCTGTCTCCAACATTTCTATAGTAGTTTCAGGTACATTAAATTCTCTAAATAATGGAATAGTAATTTTTGTATTAGTAACAGTTTTGGAAGAAATAGTGTTCAAAACAACCGGACGCATAAGCTCTGTCCGAAAAAAGTTGTGAAAGAACCCTCTTTTTATTAGAGTTGTTCCTGATCCTGTATCTATTAGTAATCTTATAGGTGCTGTTTTTGTTCCTACTATTATGCAGGGTAATGGGGTTGGCTCTGTAACTGAAAATTTGATACCTGTATATTGTCTACATCCATTGGCACTGCAGTATTCAAACTAGTTCGTCCTGAATTCCCTGTTCTTAATTGTGTGTTATTTCCATTATTATTTCCATTATGATTTCTAAAATCGCTGTTAAAATGTCTAGTATTATTTCCGTACCCACTGTAATTGAAATATCCACTGTTATTTCCGTCATTATAAAGATTTCTTATAATATTTCCGTTTCCGTTATTAAAATTCCTAGCATTGTTTTCGTTTCTGTAATTAAAATTTTCGCTGTTATTAACATTTTGACTAACATAATGTCTACCATCGCTTCTTAAATATTCATTTGAGTTTCTGTTGTAATTTCCATATCTTCTATTATTAAAATCAAAATCCTCAGATTTATTATTGCCTACATTTCTATTTTGGCTACCTAATTCGGATGAAAAAGATTGTAGAAACGGTTGATTTTTTGTATAAAAATATTCTGTTTCAACCAGAATTTCTTTGGCATTTAAAAAATTAACTGGGTTTCTAGAATTTAAAATTAAACGTGGTTCGTGGGGTAATTTACCTATGAAAATTTTTAAGACCATTCTGTCGTTATTAGTACTGCTATACCATTGAGCATTATCTGCATCTATGCTTGTTTTTAAACTTGGTAAGTAATGAATACATATATTCATAAAAATCGCTAATATTTGTTTTCAATTCTGCAGTTTTCATTTTGTTTATTATACTTTCTATGCTATCAGTTATATTAAAATTAATTCTTAACAATACTTTTATACTTTCCCATCTTGTTGGGTTGTTGTTGTTTATAAGTGTGATGTTGGCCTTTCCTTTACATTTGTTTCTAACGCTTAAATCAAACAAATCATAATTTTCTGCTGCCACACGGAGACGAATTGTGTCAACATTGTGTATAAACATTTGCAATTTTTCTGGCTTTCCGTCGAATTGAGGAATATTTGCTAACAGTTGAAGTGCATCCATTGTTGCTATGTTTATAGTTGTATTTTTGCTGTTAAGCTGTTGTGATTTTGAGTTTTTATTCTTTTTTTTAAATTGTTGATTGTTTTAGCATTTGTTGTTTTTTATTGTAACTTAGTTGTTTTAATTTTTGTTTTTGTAATAAGTAATTTTTTCTGTTATTATTTTTTTTTTGTTCTTAAGATTTTGTTGTTAATTTTCAATATTATTTCAATACTTTTATTTTATTCTGCTTTCGCATAATTTGTTTTCAAACTTCACTTTAGTTTTTGTTGTTATTATTTTAAGTATTTTAGTTGTGACTATGTTTGCTTTACGATTGTTTTTGTTCTATTTGCATGTTATGTTTTACTGTTTGTTCTTTTTTTCAAAATTTTTACATGAACTTGGTTGCTTTCTTGTTTTGTTTTAAAGTACAGTTTATGCATATATATTTAGTTGTTTTTATAAATTAATAGAAATTAGAGATTTTTTCTTCTTCTTTTTTTTTAAATAGCTTTTTTATTCAGTTCACTTTGTATAAGTTTTTTTCACTAATATTTAATAACTCTTGTTATTAAAACGGGTTCGAAGTACACGACTGCGCCAATTATTTAATTAAAACAAGTGTTAAAACTTATACGGTTTATTTCAAATTTTAGTTTTTTTCTCTTTTACGTACAAACCATGACTGACTTCAATTTAATAAAAATCATGACTTAAATACTATTCTTAAAAATAACGGTTCTTAAATTAAAATAAAGAAAATGAAGAATAAATTAAGAAAAGAAAATATTTGGTACATTATAAATAAATAGGAATAGTTGATAAAGTATAGTTAAATAAGATAAATAATAAATAATACAAATAAGAGTAAGTAAGGATTGGGGAATTATTAGGGATATTCACATAAATATATAACTCAAGGCGGCTCATACTACCTTTACCAGCCTACAATATATTCTGCCATAATGTGGTTTCAACGTTCATAACCAAGTGAAATAACTCTAATATTGATACAAGATATTTTTCATGTCACACTGCCGATAAACGCTATTGCTGGTGTTACCTTAAATACAAATCTTCATTATTTGTACTTAGCTTACTAATCGGTCCATAATAGATAATTGCCTGATAACCTTTCTATCTAACGCCAATATTCCGTATGATGGCCACTCCGTCAAGTCACTTAAATAACGTTAATTTCTTTTAAATATTGATATTCATAAAATAAAGAACCAGCCTGAAAAACCTTAATTTCCCATTTAGTAATGCTCGGTGTATGATTGACCTTATTTTACTCCTAAATAATTATATACATATATATTTAAGCGAAAACACACAAAATTGTATCGGAACCATAAACTTGAGTTTCTTAGTTAGTGTAGTTAGGCGAGCATGAGGTGCCCACAGGGAGGTGTATTGTCACCTCTTTTGTGGAACATCACCGTAGATGGCCTTCTTTGGAGATTGGACTCAATAGGCGTTCATACGATTGCGTATGCAGATGATCTGGCACTAATGGTTGGTGGTAAGTTCATCGGGGCCATTCAAGGTTGCATGGGACAGGCTCTCATGGTGACTGATACATGGTGCAGTGACCAGGGTCTAACCATAAATGCCAGTAAATCCGACGCTATGCTTTTCACTCGTAAGAGGAAGGGTGTAAAGATTGAAGCCTTAATGCTTTTCGGATCGGAAGTAAATGTGTCCAGGAAGGTGAATTATCTGGGCGTTACCCTGGATAAGGAACTTACCTGGAATGAACACATCGAAACAAAGGTCCGGAAAGCAAAAAGAATTATGCATCAATGTAAACGAGTGTGTGGCCGTAGGTGGGGAATCTTGCCAAAGGCTGTATTCTGGGTTTACACAATGGTGGTGCGACCCATTATAACTTACGCATCCGTGGTGTGGTGGTCGAAGGCCTCTCAGGGCACAATTAAGCGTAAGTTGGATGGGATTCAGAGGGTTGCCTGCATGAGTATAAGTGGTTCAATGCGCACGGCACCAACACAGGTAATCGAGGCAATGTTGGGATTGCTGCCATTGGACTTTTTTATTAGGTCAACGGCCGCATTGTCAGCTTTGAGAATGAGGAGCGATGCGGTTTGGCATAGCTTTGGGCCGAACATCGGGCATAAGAGTATCTTGGACCTCGTTGGGAAAGAGGTTAGGGCTGCTCAGATGCCGATGGAACGCATGAGTAGAAGAAAGGTAGTCGAGAGGCTGCATCGGACACTCATTGCGGAAGGCATTATGCACAATGAGTGTATGGAGAACGACATCAGAATTTTTAATGATGGTTCTCTTATGAGTGGCAGGGCAGGAGCAGGTGTATTCTCAGTTGAGCTGAACTTGTCCTGTAGACTGCATCTGGGGAGGTACGTGTTAGTTTACCAGGCAGAACTGCTTGGGTTGCTGCTTGCGTTGGATCACTTGCTTGAAAGTCGAGTGCATGGGAAAAGGGTTCTCATTGCACTTGACAATCAGTCAGTTATAAATCGCATGAGGCAAGTGAACGTATATTCCAAACTGGTGCTGGAATGTGTTCTGAAACTAAACAGATATGCCTCGTTGAATGAGGTAACGTTGATGTGGGTTAAGGGACACATAGGCACAGCTGGGAATGAAGTAGCAGACGAACTAGCAAAAAGGAGATCTGAGGTGGATTTCTGTGGATACCACATGTAGACAGGCTAGAATGGTGCTCAAAGAGCCCCTCGGCAGGAAGGCCAGCAAGGTACTCGGGTATAATAGGGCTACTTTAAGCTGGATCACTGCGTTAGTAACAGGACATGGAAACGTCAAGTACCATCTGGCTAAGATGAAAGTCGTAGAAGATGATACTTGCAGACTATGCCTGGAAGAGGCTGAGACGGTAGCGCATATTGTGTGTGAATGTCTAGCACTGGCTAGCATAAGGCTTAAGACCACGGGCAGACACTTGTTAGATGTGAATGCCACGGGGGAACTAAGCCTTAGACAGATGCTAGCAATTACAAAAGACTCCGTGATGAGGAAGAGTGTCGACAGTTACCAGTCGACAGTCTGAAATCACTTTAGTCAAGAGTAAAGGCTAGGGCTAGTACGAGACTTAATTGAAAGTAAGGTGGTTGTGATTACGGATCGGTTCCCTGAAATCAATTTGAGGACCGAAATGGGGGTCGAAAAGGGACCCAGAAAGTAAGTGGCCTGCTTCAATATCCCCCCATACTTTAATAATAATAGGCGAGAATGAAAACAAATACATTGCAAAAAATTTTATTAGAACACAAATTTGACCACGAAACTCAGTTAATATCATTTAAAAGTCCACTTTCCAGAAACCGTTAGTATCAAGAAGAAATTCTTTCCTGCCATTTGTATCGAACGGTTCCCGGAAAAGTATTTTTTAAAGTATAATGCATGATAACAGTACTGATATTGAATTTTGTATAAAATTTCGATAACTTTTATGAATTAGAACTCCCATGTAGATTAATGGTCTAGACTCATAACTAAATAAAGCTCTTCGGTATTTTTAAAGGGCCCCAGAAAACTTACGAACTTTGTTACAGGACCTTTGGCTGAATTTTACTTTTTGAAATAAGTAACATAGGTCCACAAATCCCCGAGCTATGAAAAAAAAAACATATTTCTGTTTTTTTGTATTTTCTGAAACATTTAGCGCTCACCCCGTAAAATATATATACATATTCTGAATCACTACGATAATGTCTACCCGAGGGCCACAGATAAGTTGCAAACTTAAGACGGAATAAAATTCACTATAAACAACAACAAATTTACACAAAAAAACGGAATTCCTGCAACAACCAAAATTTCACAAAAACTTTAAATATTCACAACAAAATCAAATAAACATGGCAATTTCGCCAGGATTTGGAACCGAAATTTCATAAAAAAAAAGCAAAAACGTACCTTTCGTATATTTTAAATTTCAAATTTCACCAAAAAGTCGATCCTTCACCGAAAAATCTAAATTTGATGTCAAACCGAAAATTGGCTAAATAAAGTGAAAAACGCTGGCAATTAAAAATTTCCCCAAAAACCTAAATCAATTAAGTTCACATAGAAATTTACATATACATATACCAAAACACCGAAATTTCACTAAGAACTATACCAAACATTTGAACATTCGAATGAAATCTGAGAAAAGGTTTCATATACATACATACAAACATACATATGGTATGTATAATATAATTCAAAGAGCGAAAATTGCAAGAAACATGTTTTCAGGGATTAAAAATTCTTAATATAAAATGATCAATAAAATAAAAAAATCAATTATCGCGTATATTAGAAAATTTCTGTCTACCAACATTTTTAGTAGTCGTACTCCGGTGCAGGGCATATCTAGCAGTCTTCATTGTGGGAGTGTTATATTATCAAATGTAACGGTTGATCTGCAGCAAAACCAACAACCACATGGGAGAGAAATGTAAGTGACAACCATAGCCGCCGACTGCATATCGTAATCAAAAAAAATTCCCGTCAGTACTTTTTTACATTAATTATTTAACTTTGACCGCCAAAACCCATGTTAGCAAAGACAATTACCGTATCCATTTTCTTTAATTTTTACAACGATACCTTAACAATTTTATGTTATAATTCATATTTGATAAATTTTCTACATTATTGCATTAAACACATAGAAAAGAAAAGCTTTTGACATTCTGTCAAAATTAAAAAACAAACGTTTATATGAAAACGATTATTTTGACGAGAAGTTGGCAACCCGGCTGCATGACAGGTTGTTGCCCATGCTGCGTGTGGCTTTGTGGGTGAAATTGAACTAATTTCTACTTTTGCTGGTACTAAATAAAAACAATGTTGACAATATAAGAAAATATTTAATGCAATTTAGTGCTAAGAAATATTTTTTGTTGTTTTATTAAAAAAAGGAAATTACAAAATTTAAATTCTACAATACACATACATTTATGCATCAAGAGTTTTTAAATAAATAAATTCATTTGTTTATTGTTATATACATGTAATCAAAATAAGTCATTGCATTTTAATAATGTTGAGTGAAGTTTATGTACATGTCTGAATTCACGTATGTTTTTCGGCTTAAGCCTTGTTTCTGTGCACCTCTGCGATCATACTCAAAGTGTCAGCATTGAAAAATACTTCTGATTACAATATTGATAGTATTGTTTGTCGGCCACGCCTACACTCGAGCAAGCAGAATACAAGAGTTGAAAACTGTTGGCGCCGATACTTCTGCACGGTTAGTTCTTTTATTTTTTGTCTACTCCGCTATGTACTTATATAAAAGATTGTTTTCGCTATTTCAGATAAATTAGAAAATTTCGTGCATAAAATTCGTTTCCCCCCTAATTGACATATTTTGCGCCCACACTTCGAAGAATCGTTGAAAAGGCCTCTTTATAGGATTTAACTGAATAAATAGTTTCTTAAAGCACTCGTTATAGTTCAAAAGATACATGTAAATATATCCGATTATACTTTTACCTTTACAGGCCCATGCATAAAGGCCTATTTAGCCTACCGTTGAAATCGTAGATTAACGTAAATGTAAATGCAACGTAAATGCAAATGTTTGAGCGCTTATAGAATGCCTAAATCCGTGTCAGGTGTTTTTGACACAAAAAAATCAAAAATATTTACAGATTAAATAAAAGAGAAAACTGTGTGTTTTACTTTTAATTCCGGGTGTTTTAATTAAAAATATAAAATCAAATGGATAAAGAAGATTTGTTTATTATCTTGAACTTTTTGCGTATTTGTAAAATGTTATTTTAACAAATAACAAATAAAAAGCAATACAGCTGTTCGAAACAATGAGGAGAGTACAGAATGTTTAGTATATTCGCCAGAAGTACGCAACTTATTTAAATAGTACCAAAAATTAAATTTACCTTTTTTAATAAAAAAAATGTTGATACAGTTAAATTACATACATATTATTTTTCGATTATATACATATTTATTGCACTTAAAAATATTTATATATCTTTTAATTACATATGTACTCGTATATTATTTTCATTATATTTCATAGACCTAAATTTAATCTTGAACTTCTCTTTATGTTTTAAGCATCATTTAATTTGCATTTTAAACCAATTTTCAAAATTAATTTTTTTAAAGAAATTTATGCGTATCAAATACTTTTGGCAATCGAGCGGATAAAATCTTCGCCCTATTGTTATTGCAAAAATATTTTAAATTTGCATGTATTATCCCTAACATACCATAAATTATTTACTCAGAAACGAAAACACCGCAAATTTATTAAAATATATCATGCGTGTACATAAATTCATCATTTGAAATTTTAAAATATCAAAAAACAAATAGTACTGTAAAAGGGTTTTTGTGCCATATTCTCATTCACAATAATATATACCATCACTGGCTGCATCTGTCACGTAAGCTCGTAATGAAGGCCCATTTAGCCGAACGTAAATGTAGAAACGTAAATGTAACTGTATCAGCTGATAATTTTTGCTATACGAGTAGCTATGAAAATGATTATCTGACTGTAGTAAAATGTAACCGTAAGGTCTCAACCTGTAGAAAATAGAATTTCATTACGAGCTTACGTGACAGATGTAGCCAGTGATGGTATATATTATTGTGAATGAGAAGACGGCACAAAAACCCTTTTGCAGTACTATTTGTTTTTTGATATTTTAATATTTCAAATGATAAATTTATGTACACGCATGATATATTTTAATAAATTTGCGGTGTTTTCGTTTCTGCGTAAATAATATATGGTATGTTAGGGATAATACATGCATATATGGTTTGTAAAATATATGGTATTTAAAATATTTTTGCAATAACAATAGGGCGAAGACTTTATCCGTTCGATTTCCAAAAGTATTTAATACGCATAAATTTCTTTAAAAAATGAATTTTGAAAATCGGTTTAAAATGCAAATTAAATGCTGCTAAAAACATAAAGAGAAGTTCAAGATTAAATTTAGGCCTGTGAAATATAATGAAAATAATATACGAGTACATATGTATGTAATTAAAAGATATATAAATATTTTTAAGTGCAATAAATATGTATATAATGTAAAAATAATATGTATGTAATTTAACTGTATCAATTTTGTTTTTATTAAAAAAGGTAAATTTAATTTTTGGTACTATTTAAATAAGTTGCGTACTTTTGGCGAATATACTAAACATGCTGTACTCTCATCATTGTTTCGAACAGCTGTATTGTTTTTTATTTGTTATTTGTTAAAAAATGGATGAGGTTTTTTCTTTATGCCCCTGTACATTTTACAAATACGCAAAAAGTTCAAGGTAATAAACAAATCTTCTTTATCCATTTGATTTTATATTTTTAATAAAAACACCCGGAATTAAAACACAGTTTTCTCTTTTATTTAATCTGCAAATATTTTGGCTTTTTTTGTCTCAAAAACACCTGACACGGATTTAGGCATTCTATAAGCGCACAAACATTTACATTTACGTTGCATTTACATTTACGTTACATTTACGATTTCAACGGTATGCTAAATAGGCCTTGAAATTCTATTTTCTACAGGTTGAGACGTTACGTTTACATTTTACTACAGTCAGATAAGCATTTTCATAGCTGCTCGTATAGTAGAAATTATCAGCTGATTCAGTTACATTTACGTTTCTACATTTACGTTCGGCTAAATGGGCCTTAAGACTTGCTCCGTGTATCCTGCTGTGGTCGATGTGTTTAATGCCTTACAGCTTTATAAAATAATATTAAATTAAAAAAAAAATGGATTGCAGAACAGTTAAAATATATACGAAGTATTTTTTAACGCAGTTTACTAAAATGTTTATTGCCTCTTTTTAAAACAGGAAAGCAAATCCCTGCAGATTATTTTCATGTTTTAGAACTCAGCCGAACTTGTTATCAAATTCTTGGATAATTTTTTCCAACTTGAATATTATTTTCTAATGGTTCTTCCAGGAGTTTCGGGTCATCGTGATCTTACTAGCGAAAACTGTAATTTTTGAGACGTAAACTTTTACTGAAAATAGTTTTTTAATTTGTGAATGTAAAACTTTGCACAAAACTAGTTTGTCTGCTGTGATTTGTTGCGTAAAACGATTTATCTCAATTATAAAGTCGTATAGTGTGAAAAGAATATAATATGAATCAGAGAATGACAAAAGTGTCATTTTGAGTACTCTTTGAGTATTAGCCATCTAATGTAAGTATAAACAAGAGCAAAACTAACATTGAAACTCGGCCATGAGAAGACATGTTTACAAAACTTCTATGTACTGTTTAAACTATGTGTTAATACAAACTTTACAACAATAAAGAAAGGTGTAGCTTTAACTTTTCGGTAACGCTGGATTTACAAATGCAAGTAGTGGCATGCAATTGTTGTGTACGTATTGTCTACGAAAAATTCTTCGAAATAGTCGAATCTCATGCCATTCGTTTTTGTGTTTACACATGCAAGTGTAAGTTCATTTTTAAAATGTCGTCGAAGCGTAAACTTCAGAACATTTTTTTACTTTTTAAATTAAAAAAAATTTTACCAGGAAATGAGAAAGAACAATTTGGGAGGATAATGTCAAAGATTAAAATAATTTGTTGAATAATCTGTTGGCTCAATTTTTATTCCATTTTACATTTTTGTTTTCTTTTTAAAATAGAGTTACCGAGTTCACCATATAGGCATATTTTTGGGGAAACGATTTACATTTATTATTAATAGTAATATTTTATTATTATTACTAATATTATTGCTCTTTAATTAACAAACTTGAATTTTTTTATGCGCAATTTAAGAAATAAATCATAGCAATGCATTTAAAAAGGTAGAACTTTAATTACAATTTAACCGCAATCCAGTAAATTAATATTGAACAGGGTAACTTTGTCTATCGTTTTGACATTTAGTGGCATGCAAATTCCAAATTTTCACTCGTATGCAATTTTAGCTGCCACTGGAGCTGCCATTGCGAAAAATGTAAATGTGTTAGAGAAAATGTGTGAGTGTATTGAGTTTTTCGAACTCCTAGTGGCATGTGTAAACGCTAGGTAAGCAACTCTTCTGTCAGTCTACACAACATAATTCTTTCTAAAACTAATGTACAATATTCATGCACAAAAAAATTACTATTTTCGCTTACTTTCAAAAACATGAAATGAAATTCCTATCCCCTCTATTTTCACCACTTGTCTACTCATATCTGTAGCTTGTCATATAAATTAACACAATTGATTAGTATGCACTAACTGCCCAGTGTTACTTTTCTTTTGTTACTTGATATTTGTATGTTAGATTTTTTTAATAAGAGCGAATTTGCAAATGACATTTTCATAATAATAGAGCTACGATATTATCAATTTCTATTAATAAATTTGTGTTTTAATTAAAAGACGTATGATAAAAAAAAATAGTCCAAACCTGATTCACTATTTTACACTACGTCTTGAATAAGCAAAAATTTGCTCGCACATAGAGAGAGCGTCGACAGAATACTTAGAAATATTTGTTCCTGGTTTTCTATGTGGAGAATACGTGTAGCAGTTTTTACTTAGTTTGAGCTTAATTTTTGTTTGTCATCGATAGTGTTTCAATGGTAAGGGTGCTTACAGACGAGCGCATACTCACACATTTTTATTTTGCCTGTGTGTATTTTGTTTGTGTGATTGCAGAACAGCGTTGTGTGACAACTATGCGGACATCATTGTTCGAACACAAAAATACCATATTCCTATGTGAACACAAAATATGCGATGGGTGAACAGATTTGTGGCTACTAGTCAAGACGGCATGTGAAAATTATAGACGGTTGCACATGGTTGGACGTGTATGGAGTAAATACTTATGAGTACTCACGGTACTTATTTGAAATGCTTATTCTCATTCATCTCATTTGTGATCATACTCATGAGTACCTCAGTTTTGTGTGGATGCTGAGTATATGTGCTGTTCTGTTTCGGTATTGTGTTTACTCATAGTTGAGTATACACAACAACTAAGAAATGAGAGTATATACTCCTGTTTTCTTTTTTTTTGTAGTCATTCTCGGATGGATATTTTACAGTTTTATGGCTTTAACCATTTATTGATAACTTTCTAAAAGCTAAAACCTTTCATTTGATCAGAGTTGCTTTTTTTACAGATGTGTGATAGTGTAGACAAATAGTATATTGAAAATAATTCTCTTTTGCTTATCAATAGATTTCTTTTTCAAAACTCTAACGAAATCTAAACACAAGTATAATATTGTCAAAGAGGCTTTAATAGCACTAATAGTTTAACGTTATGTAACGTTAGTCACTTTCATGAAAATAAAGTACTTTTTATTTTATAGGAAGGTACTGAAAACAATTCTAAATAAAGTACAGAGTATCGAACTTACCATTCCTATTAAAATAATAAAAACAAAGCACTGACACACTCGTATTTACAAACCAAAAAGAGAACAATTGCTTGTATTGTAATATGATGTAAGACTACAGTTGTGTGTGTGTTTAAATAATAAAATGATTTCATGCGGTGTTGCCATTTGGGTGCAAGACGAAATACATATATTTTTGGTTTTAAAAGTCGTATTCAGTGTCTTGTCGCTTGTTTTGCTATAATTCATATTGCATATAATAATTTATTATGTAAATGTGAAGTAATTTAAGATAATGGATTTCTTTATCAGCTTACAGCTACATTAACAGTTGGCAAATACCAATCAAACGTAGTAAGACAAGTAAAAAAATAAATTAAAAATTTTTTGTTGTTTGTGATTTTTGTTAAAAATGTAATGTTTTCTCTTTATTTTCTTTGAATTTCTCATTTGGTCTCATTTTACTGATGAGCTGCTGGCCTAAGCAACTAGCAAAATAGAGACAGACTAATATCAAAATTTGTTTATTTATATATATAACTTGTGATAGATAATTAATTACAATTATAAATACATTATTTTTTATTAAAATATAGTCCTAACATTTTATCATATATCTCATGTATTAAATGATGAATCTAGCAGAAAATGCAAAAATGGCAAGACTTTTAGTATGTTGAGAGAGAACGTATGAATGAATACTCTTATGGCTTTTAAAAGAGATTTCTCTTGTTGTTGTTAAAATCTAAAGAACCCACAAATTATAAAAAAATGAAGAATGAAAAAATATACGATTAACAAGGCAACTATCAGTTCAAAATTACAAATGCTCGTGGAGGGCGCAAGTGAAAAGAATTTTTCTTCGAGTTATTTAGCTGCGGTGTTTTTGTTTCTTGGCTTTAAAATTATTAAAAAGTCATGTGGAAATCAAAAGTTAAAAACATGTAATTTAAAGTGATATTTGTTACAGTTGGTGCTTACTTATAATTAACATAAATATGATAAATATTTTCTAAAAAGTAAAATAAAAGGTTTCTCTTTATTGACGAAAGGAAGAAAATACTTGGGAGCCAAAATGAATTTTGTATTAAAAGATCATACATATATTTATTTTTATACCCACAGTTTATAAATACAATATTTTAATTAAAAACAAAAGCATTCGTATGTAAAATTAAATAGAATTTATTTAATTCACAAATTAAAAAAAAGTAAATAAAACAACGAATGAAAGAAACAAAGAAAATTAAAGTATAAAAAAAACCTACTCAGAATTACCTACAACTTTTCTATTATTGCTGCTAGGATTGTAGGTGCTATTGGCTGTGATTGCCATTTAATTGTTCTTTCTGCTGGTTGTCTAGTCTTTGTCGACGCTACTGTTTAGTTTCTACGATATTTTTATGACAGCTGATATTTTTGTTATTGTTATTTCCATTACATAGTGCATAATTATTGTAAATATTGTAATGCGAAATAGCAATAAATGCCATCTTTACTGGAACCTAAATGCTTTCTGGTTGCACGACAATTTCTCGCGCTACTTTCTAGTTCTTTTAGCTTCATATTTAATCTAATCTGTAAGTATTTTTGAAATTTATTACTTTATTTTAGAATTTTAAAAAATCCGTAATAATTTGTTTTCTTGTTGCTATGGTTTTAAATTAACCTTATAAAAGTAAGTGGCAGTAAAATACGAATAATAATAATTAAAACATTTGATATATTTTTCGTAATTCAAGTCAAGAAACTCTTGCGACATTGCTACTTCTTGGAATATGTCGGCGTGGCAAACAATATTAATGAGAACACATTGCCAACAGTGGGTTAGGTTCATAAAAACATTAACGCATTTGACAGTCTTGAATAGCAAATTTTCTTTTGACTTCATATATGTACAGATGTTTGTATGTATGACTATTGGA
Organism: Phania funesta; assembly: GCA_963932375.1. Lineage (NCBI taxonomy): Eukaryota > Metazoa > Arthropoda > Insecta > Diptera > Tachinidae > Phania > Phania funesta. The sequence continues at coordinate 81,224,640 of OZ010653.1, read as the reverse complement.
TTCATCTAGATACAATTCCTTTCCCGCTTCAAAATGCGTTATTTTCTTTAGAGGAGCCATCTTCGGCTCCTCTACCTTAATCAGCGTTGCCAGAAACCTTTAGAGATTCGTCTTCATTTCACAGAAAAAAACTTATTTCTTGTGTTGATAATCGATTGATTGATGCAAAAGAAGTTAAATAAAATTATTCTAATATAAAACATTTAGGGAAATTCCCGCTTAAAAGATATCCGTTTAATTGAGTGACCCTCTTAATTGCCTCAGAAAATTAAAACAGAGATTAGGAATCACACACATCAACAGTAAAAGAAGCAAGGGGGTATTTAATTGGTCTATTAAGACATCGAACAAATCACAAGAGTTTGCAAATGTTCAAATTCTTGTGATTGTGAGTGCGCAGATCCATTAGCTTGTACCAAGAGCTCGAGCACGAACAAATCACACGCACAAATCATAAGTGTATGGGTGGCTTAAGGAATCACGCAAGTTTAAATTTTAAGAACATCTATGTACATGTTATTACTAATGCAAAATATAAGTCTTCCAAAGCCACCATAAATAGAATTTCAGAAAGTAAGGATTCAGTGTGAAGCAGTGAAATGCAATGTTCTATTTAATTGATCATGCTGCGCAATTATACGCAATCCTGTTAATTGAGTCATTGAATCAATTAACAAAGTATCGGATACATGATATTTCGCTTAATTGCATCCAAGTTTGCGCATTTTGGGAAAATCAATTAAGCGGAATTTTGTTTACTCATATGCAAAGTAGTGCATTCTAGCTGCTGTATCACTTTCGGCCAAGTGTAGTGCCTTTATTATTCTAGTGTATATGTGGACTTAGTATTGATTTTCAAAAATAAGAAGAAATTTAATTGTTTTAATTTTTCCTTATAAACACTATTTTCGATACTAATTTGTTAAGTAAAAATATCGTTTCAATGTATGTAGTTTGAAGATAATTTTGTCATGTTTATTTTGGTATTTTGTTAGTCGAAATTGGGCATATTGTTGTCGAGTTGGGGAGAAATATACTGATTTACTTAGGCACGCTCATACAAAAATCTGTAGGTGATAGGAAAAAACTGAGAAGGCTGTAATATACTATTATGGGCGCATCAAACTGATTACAAAAGTCGTAGTTTTGGGAAAAAAGGAATTGTTCTGTCGGTCTGCGTAACAATAATAAAGTACACAAAACAAATAAATTTTTTAGATAGTAATTTTTTCTTGGACCAACACTCAGGGCATAACCCCCACGCTTGCATGCATTGTGCTGGAACTAGAAAAAAAGAAACAGGAAGCGAGGTAGCGGGAGTAGTATTTGTGGACATACGATTTAAACCTTTCTACATTGAAAGTGGCAGGAGTTTAGCAAGAGGAGTATTCCATATACACACAGTACGGCTACTGGTGGGTTTCCCTGTGCGGTCCATTAACCCATCTACCGCGAACGGATGAGCCCTTAATGACGAACATGTTATACGTGCATACATCTGCTTCGGTATCAAGAACAAGTTCCCTAATTTCATTGGAGCACATTCCATTGTTGTAACGACAGAACATTGACACGCAGCCTACACTGCGTGAGTCAATAGAGTTCGATGCCCTACTGACACCTATAAGCATCTTCGTCCTCTCTTGTACGCGGTCAAGCTTTAAAGTAGACTTTGAGCCATCGGCCCAAAATGGGAGTTGGTTTCCATTTCTGGTCGGATATGCCGAGGCACTCTGAAAAACGAATATCACACCGAATTTTCATGTCAAGAAGAGCAAAACCTCCTGATTCCTTAATACAAATACCGCCCATAACTATATGTAAATCCACATATTGCGTTGTTCGTCTGTGAGTAACCCCACAACATTGGGTCTTACGACCAGTCTCTACGGAAACTGTCCCGACGGTCGCTAAATAAATTTTTACATTCTAAATATCTCATAAGATGGAAGTTTATCATTATTTCTATAACTTTAGAAAGTGCAGAACAAATTGCAATTGAGCGTTAGTTTTAAGGTTTTTGGCCTCATCCTTTTTTGGAATTGGCGTTACATTAGCAATCTTCCAACATGAAGAACACTTACCGGCTTGGAATAACTAATCGGTTCAAAAGGTTATTGAATGGAACGGGCTGTTAACTAGAATGTCAATTAGGCTTAACAGCTCATTGGTTAATCGGTATCAATCTGTCTGCTAATTACATAGAAATCAATTCTGAAATTTCAGGAAATTTACCAATTCCATTACTTGTTCTTCGGCTAATGTTGGCACTTGAATGAGTCTTTTCTTTAATGCTTGTAAATAACTCTTTGACATTAACCGCTGTTTTCCCCAAATAGTAGATATTTAGCATGCGGTTAGCAGGTTGTGGGCTGTAGCTTAATAAATGTGTTATGATTAAACTTCATGCTAATATTTTGTTATGTACAGATGACTGTAAGTGTTCTAGTACCTAATCGGTTGTCAATTTTAAGCCTGTTGCTGAGGGCCTTATTTCATTAAACGCAAATCAAAACAACGCAAGAATTTCTATTGAGACCAAAAACTAAATTTAAAAAATTGCCTTTGTTTTTGATAAGTATGTACGACCAAATTATTTTTCTCGCACTTCACGCAATGTTGTGTTTTTATGTGTGCTTTCTTATTTAATATACAGGGACACCTTAGGTAAGCAATACGTTGGGGTAAGCAACATCTACTTACAAAATGTTAAAGAAAACTGATTTTGCCCTAGACTTGAAGAAGAAAAACACGAACAATGTCTTTTGTAACGTTTATTTAAGTTAAAAAATATTCAAAAGATAAAATCTTCAAACGCCGTCCTTAATGTGTTTACATACATATGTTGTTTCACCTCAACACATTTTTATGGCCGAATTAGCAGATTTGTGTCGTGCTGTCATAGATCAGCTCACAAAAACAACTCACTGATTTTATTACGGGGATATGTTGTGAAGAATTAACACCTACAGTTTAACGATACTGAAGGTCTTAAACTAGAACAACACCAAGCTACTAATTTTACTTTTGGTGGCTATAACACACTAGTTTTGTTGTTTTTTTTAACTTAAATTTAGATTTACGTGTTTGTTGCAAATATAGTTCGAAAACTTAGTGTTTTTTTTTTGTTCATAGACATTTGGAACAAATTACTGTCATTCCTTGTCAAGTTAGGCTTGGCGACAAACCGGTTTCGGCAACGTGCCATCTTCAGTGTCGTTTTTCGTTCTGAGTAGTTTCTTTCAATTCGTTCGAGTGTTATTGTTGTCAAGCATCAATAAACGCCAACGAGCGTGTTATTGTTTGTCAAGTAGCCATCTGTCAATTGTGAATAGGTAGCAAGTAAAGCACTACGTCTTGTGTTTTTGGTAGGGGTTGGTAGACCTTAGTTATTGCTGATTTATTGCTATGTATTTGGTCAAAATTAGAATTTGCCGGTGGCAGATACATTTTTTAACGATGCGCAGCTTGAAGAAAATTTAGACGCTAATTTTATGAAAAACAAAATTCAACATTTTGTTTTTGTTTTACATATAAATGTTGTGCCTGAAAAAAAAGTCGATGCCAGAAAATATGAAACTTTAATTTCCTTGTCAAAAACCCAAAAATTCTCATGAAAATCAATAAAGAATTTTAAAATTGTTGAAATTTGTTGTTGTCTTCCATATAAATTCTGGAGATTCGTTGCGTTTTATAAAATTAGGTCCTTAGCTAAACAAATAAGAAAATAAATACATTACATTAGATGTGCCTCGGTGAATGAGGAAACCTTGATGTGGGTTGAGGCATATATAGGCACAGCTGGGAATGAAGAGTTGCACTGGGAGATGGTCTATTGGGAACAAAGGTCCTACAATGAGTAGACTCATTGATCCTGTAATATTGGAGGGAGGCTACCATGTGTAGACAGGCTCGAATGGTGCTCAAAGAGCCCCTCGGCTGTAAGGCCAGTAAGGTGCTTAGATATAATCGAGGTACCTTAAGCTAGATTACCGCTTTAGTAACCGAAGATGATAGTTCCAGACTGTGCCTGGAAAAGGCTTAGAATGTCCTGCACTGGCAAACAAAGGCTTAGGACCACGGGTATACACTTATTAAATATGCATATTATGGAGGATCTAAGCATTCGACAATTGCTAGTAATTACAAGAGACTCCGTGATGAGGACGGCCTTCTTCCTCATCACGGAGTCTCTTATAATTACTAGCATTTGTATTTGTAAGGGATCAAATTGTATTCGAATAATGTGCAAGTTTTCATTCGTTTTGATTGTATGTACATTACTAAAATAATTTATATATTTGCATTGAAAATGCATGAGCTTTGACTAAAGTGGACAAAATAAGGAAAAAAGTTTAAAAATTGGAACGGAGTAGATAGAGGGAATATTTGGGTAATCTTGTTTTTGGAAAGTACATTTTCCAACTTAAATAAAAACGTAATAATTGACGCAACAATAGAATGGAAATGCGGATTTTATTTTTTAAAGAGTATAACATCCAGATGTCTTCCCTCGAGTTGAACATACTGTTCAAAACGGAGCCTTGTGTTCTGCGCCACACGCTGCAGTAAACGCGGATTTTCACTTAAGATCGGCTGGGCCCTGGCTGTGGGACATTCATAGCCGAAGCTGTTGCGCGGAATCTCCGCACCCACGAACGAATTAAATTTACACTCGGTCCATCACGTAATCGCCGAATACTGAACTTTGAACTGTCGGCAAGCAATTAAAAAATGTGTCCACAGCGAACGCGCGAAGCTCACTCGACCACTGCGACATCGTGGCTGACAAATCCGCACAAACGATAATTCCAACGGAACCACCCTCCCTCCGCACCGTTTAAGACTTTTTGAAATAATCGTATTTAAAAATATAAACTTGCCACCAGACGCCCTGTATTACTTGTCCTTTTAAAGTAGGTTTATTGTTTGTGATTACATTTAAATATGGTTTATTAAGAGTTGTAATGTGTTTTTAAAACGGCCGTAAATATATATTTATTATTAATTATATAATAAACCTACGATTTCAAAATGCATCGAAAAATCCACATTGTTGCAAGATTGTGCTTGTATTCTTAGTAGTTAGTGCGTAGGCTATTAAGCGTGTTTCCTGGGTTCGTAACACAGCCGCTGCAAATGAGCAATATTTTTTTCTTATATGTGTCAGTTTGTATTCATATAATTTATGTCACAGCGTGCGGCTGTGACTTGAAAATATTCTTATAGTACGAGGGGGGTTAAAAGAATGGATGTGGTTCTCCTTCTTAATTTTAAACATAAGCAAATTGTAAGCAAACAATAAAGAAATTGCCGAGCTTAAAAGCAAGTTCATACATAGGAGAATTAAAGAAAACCTGCTAAGAAAACTTCTTTCCAACACTTAATTATGGAAACGAATTATTTAAAAAAAAACGTTTCTTACAAATATCTGATATTTCTCTTTCGGTGAAGGGTGTTGATGATTCGATCGAGCTGAATATAATCTTCTGACTTGTTTACATACGAGTATAATTTTTCTTGTAATGATCCCCACATAAAGTCCACAAGCGGCAGTATTTGATAGCTGAATAATTTTAATAAGAAAAGTGCAACAACACCAACAAAATAAAAACAAAACAAAAATTTACAAAGAAATATAAGAGAATATCGCAGGCAAGATATGCTCCCGAAATGATTTATTTGGTTGAAATTCTCTATAAAATTAAATCAGATTTATATGCAAAATGGTGAGAAATGTTGTTTTAGAGTATGAAAAGAAATCTTGAAAATCTCAAGTGAATTTTATACATTTGGCGAGTTCTGTAAAATACGAGAAATAAATGTGTGATGCATTCGAGTAAACAATTCTAGACAGTTGTGCAATGCCGTCTCTTGCAAGTTAAATCCAGCCTCGGAAACTTAAAGCACTAGTATTAGACGCAATATGTATATATTATTATTGCAGAAATTGCAAACTATACAAAGAAGGGTATAAACAGTATACAACAGTCAATTACAATTGCGCTACAAAAATCTGGATATTTGGAAAGTCACGGAACATTTTAAGAATGCGGTACCAAAAATAAAAAACCAGTATTTCGACATCTGCAAGAATGAACCATATGTTGAAAATAATGAAAATTTGGCTGATAATCAGCAAAAAATATTCCAGATTTTGGAAGCAGGGCTCGAACACGTTTTCTGGCACACAAACTTACTTCATCGGAAGCACATATTTTCTCCTAATAAACGCAATACAGTATTGCAGAAAACACAAAGAAATCAGAGCTGACACGAGAATATAGTGATCTTTTTCTCGATCTCTCTCTTTCTTAAATGATTGACCGCTCCTATTCTCTCTTGTTACATTTTTCTTCTTTATTTTGGATAACACAAAGGTAAAAATAAGGGTTGAAAAATATATATTAATTTTAAATAAATTTAGAGGATAACTTACGCAGTAAATATTAAAAGATAAGTCCAATTTTCATTATTTATTCTGTCTGCTTTTGTTTTGATTATTTGTAAATGTTATATTTGTCTCTTTCTCTAGGGACAGACCGCGGCAAAAAGCTGATTCTAGCAATTTCCCAACGTTTAAGTTTACATTTCTGGTCCCCTCTGCGAAATTTGTTATATTTTTAAACAAAGTAAAACAAATATTATTTTTAGAAGTTACTTGCAGTCGTGCATCCCCAGAATGCACTACTACTGTAAGGAAATGAACACAACAACTAAAAATTTTACTATGAGTTACGGGCAAAACACAAAACGATAATAATCTCCATTCAGTGAATATCCCTACCCAAATGCGTACGAAGCGCTGAAATAAACACTTAAGAAGAGAAAATGGCTTCAAAGTGGGACATCGCGAACAAATATCATGTCATCTCATACATACAAAAACAGGTTTGTGTGCAACGTCAATCCTATATTCCCCACCACTGATGGTGAAAAGCAGTAGATTTTTCTAGCTACTACAAGTTCATAAATTTGGTGTAAAATGTAGTCAAGAGGAGTTTTTAATTAAAACTTTTGGGATTTTATTCTTTCTGTTAATAAAATAAATTTAATTATTGTTAAATAATTTTTTTAATCCTAACTCAATTTATTATAAAATAATGCAATTTTATGTTGAGAGTGGAACAAGCTAGTCTTCTATGCTCATTTCGGTTGTTGGGTAAGCCAACTCATTAGGAAATATTTACCCACCTTTTAGAAAAACTTAAACGTTTTATTCCCGAAATTCATTAGACCAAATGAGAAATCCAAAGAAAATCAAGACAAAAACATTAAGTTTTAACAAAAAGGCTCACAACTAACAATTGTACTTTTATTTTTCTTACTTGCCTGTACTACGTTTGGTTGGTATTCGTATTTGTCAGCTCTGAATGTAGCTGGATGCCGTTAAAAAATAAAAACAACACAGGCTCCTGTTCTTGATCAGACGGAGAGCATTGGGATTATTTCTATAAGATTATTGTAACGTGTTTACTTTAGTGTACTCATTTTGGTACTAAAGTAGAATTCACGAAAAAGAAACACAAAACTTACGATTGCCAACTAGCAGTTGGCCAAGGCAAAACATGTGATAATAAAAAATAATACAACAATAAAAATAGAAATTAAAGTGGTCTAAAGTTAGTTCCAACACAACAAAAAATATGAGAAAATTTCTGAAATTAAATGTTTATGAATGGTTGGGTGAAACATGTAGATGACGGAAAATAGAAGGTGCTGTAATTGCCAACGTACATAAGGTTTGCATTATGGATTGTAAACAGTCCCATTTTCATATCGATTACACTGCGTGGACAGATATCCAATACAGATGGACAACGTGTAGTGGTAACGAAAAATTTTTTTTATTAATAAAAAAAAAAAAATAACAAACGAACTTAAGCCTGACTAAATAAGAATTTTCTTAATCATATCCAAAAGTAATGTGACAAACTCCTTATCAGTAATATGTCGCATAAAGCAAGTTTAAAATTATATCGTGCATATAACGTACTACGGATTACGTAGGCAATACTCGTATGTATTAATTTGACATGACATTTACTTTCCTTTTTTATAGCGAAAAATAGGCAGAGTTTTGGAGTAACACAAGTAGTGATCCGGAATATTATTCCTAACTTTAATTTAAGGTAACGCTAAGTAGTATTGTCAATCATCGTACCGCAATAAACTGAAAGCCTAGAAGAAGGTTACAGCAGCTGCATAAATAAGCTTATAGGGAGACTTCTACGAATCTATAGACAGCAGCCAGGGGTCAGTCAAATCCGACCTACATTCAAATCAAGGATGACACTCTGAATCTTCAGGTGAATCAAATGATATCTTGATAATCATTTATTTTCCAAACTCCAAGGAAGTCGGTGAGCGCAAATGTGACTCTATTCAAAATCGACGGGAATACAATCTCCTACGATAGAATTTTTTGGTCGATTGATAGTGGTTCCCTCTTACAAGCCACCTGGGTCTGATGGCATTCTGCTACGCGTGCTGCATAGTGCTGAAGGCCATGCCATTCCCAGGCTCCAGAGTATATTCATCATTTCCTTCTCTCTCAATCATATTCCGGAAAATTGTAGAAAGGACAAGGTCGTTTTCATTGTGAAAGTTGCAGTAAGAGGTCACGACTCATCGACTCTTACATACGGCAACGACTAGAAAGGACCACCAAGTGCCTCTCGAACAGTCAGCGCGCTTACCTTAAGGGTCACTCTACAGCCCTACTTGAGGTAGTAGAGGTCATAGAGAGATCTCTCGAATTCTAACAATACACAATGGCATCCTGCGTAGGCATAGAAGGAGCCTTCAACAGCGTTACTACTCTGGCTATCGAACATGCGCTTACTAGTCTGGATGTTGAACAGTACATCAGCAACTGGCTGATATCCATGTTGAGGTCGAGAGTAGTTACGGCAAATCGTGGCAACAGCTTTTTAATTTGAAAATTGTTGGTTAGTATGCCTACTATGTCTGCATGTATGCTTTTGTTGATTTGCTCTACCATTTCTGACACGGTCTTTTTTAACTATACAGATTCATCTATCGTTTTGTTTTTAATAAAACTAAATACTCTCCAATAATTAAAAGAGTGAAATAGTCAAGGTAAGTGCGGCTATCTCTCCTCGTATACTAATTGAAAATCTGTAAATACTTTGTAAAAAATACGGTTGGCAAATTTAAGAGAAAAATAAAACGGGATAGACTGGAGATAAAAAATAAAATGGTGCTGAAATGTGGTGAAATTACAGGAACATGGATTCAGAATTGTGAATTTTTAGAAGCAATGAGATGAAGGAAACTCTTTTAAACTTCTTTCTAGAAATATATGAAGTCCTGTAAATATATAAGTTTGAGCAATATTGTTTCGAATAAGCCAAGCCTTACGGCGCAACCAAGCAAAATATGAATGTTATACTTGATGGGGATCTTATTGCAATCTCTGAACGGGGTCGTGCGAACAGGGAGAATTTACTATACGTTAGACCAAGTGTTGTGTGCTTACTCATATTATGTTGCGCAACCTGTAATTATGTGTTGTGAAAGAAAGAAGCTCTTCTCATTCTTGGCATGGAAATCCGGTGTGATGTTCGTGGACTAAACACATTTTTCAGACCACAAAAGAATCATTACAGTGTCTTAGATTTTTAAAACAATATAAACGATACTTACTGCATCTGACTGAAAATAAAATGCAACTATTATGTATGGGGGCTTCAATATATTGATCCACGCAATATGGATTGTGCTCCCATCAAACTAGGGAACGAGTTCCTTGTCCTGGTAAGGGAGTATAACACGTTCCACATTTAGGGTTTATCCGTTCGAGATAGGTTGTTCAGAGGACCACCAACGGACTCCAGGATAATTTCGTTCTTCAGGCATACAGGCCTAGTTCTAACGCAGTGCGTGAGTAGAGGTCATTCCCTGAGAGCTGGTCCAAAAAGAAAAACTGCAATAAATCTTAAGAGAAATTGCGATCGGTTACCCGTGACACCTACTCTGTATTAGGTTATTATTCATTCCAGACAAATAATGCAAAACATAGTTCCAGGGTACTTTATACAGAAAGCTACAAAATACAGATACAAGCGTGGGATACTGCATCCAGCTACCAGAAGTAGCCGCAACAATAATATATTAGGTTTGCTTAAAACAATCTAATGCTCTTTAGATCCTATCATTTCATTTATGTCTAAGACTTCGCTCGGAATTCATTCATCCTTATAAAAAAAACATACTTTGATAGAAGTGAAAAGATGTGACCTTGGCGGTTTATGATATGTAATTAATTTATCAACAAAATATTGTTGTTATTTCCTGAGCAGAGCTTCCTTCTGAGAAGCAAAATTGATAGAAAACTTGTTAATACTCCAAAAAGAATTATACATTGTAGTTCCCACTAAAGAATTTGTATTTCCCGTAGCACAAGATTGTAAAACTATTGTTTGACTCACAACTATACTAGAGATATGTACTGTAATCCTGTTGAATAAATGTCAAAACTGAAATTGAAAAACTGTAAAAAATAAATATATAATTTTTGTCTAAGGCCATAAATATTAGATCTGTGTCAGTCACGAACTAGTTCGTTTAATTGAAAGGTGGTGGTAGTACCTTTAAAACAATTAAAAAACAACATGCAATTTTCAGTTCTTGTGTAGACACAGCGACATAAATTGTATGTTGTTCTTGTAGTTGTTGTAACGGTGCTACCACCTTTCTGTAATAATCTCAGAATTGAAGGAACTAGTTCGTGACCCATGCAACTCTAATAAATACTTATGCCAAGCTGTAAGTAATTGAATCAAGCGAGGTGAAACTAATGACGCTGTCTGATGAGAACCGATAAACTACCGACAATTGTTGTAGGTGTTTTATGAATACCACTGTTGTTGGAGCAGACAATAAGTTGTGAAAAAAACTTATAGATATAAAGTATGTATGTATGTAATAAAACTCCTCTACATTTGATCTACTCGTGAGTGGCAGAGTTGTGTGGAAGTGAGGAAATGTCATCAATTACTTATTTATTCACTTGTAAGACCGTAATTAAAATATTGTTTGTATTATAATAAAATGCACATATTGCTTGTCATCTATAACAAAAGCAATTGTACCAACGTCTCCCCTTTGCAGAACTATTGAAAAAATTAAAAGTTGTACAACACAAAACTAGCGCAATACTTCGAAATTTTCTTTCTTTTTAGTTAGCGAAAGCTAACAATAAGGTTTCCTCTTAAGAAATTCAGTGGTTATGAGGTCAGTACTTGTTGTTTTTAATTTCTTTTGAGCGATTAATTCACCTAAAAGCAAAACAAAATCGGTGTAACATATTTTGAAATGCGAGTACATTTACTTCTCTATCAATAAAATCAATTTGTATAGGTAAGGATTATTCCTTACCTATGCCAACGTAATGGACTCTGCAGTAATACCGGCCAAGCAGAGTGCTGTGTGGTATTCTGTGCATACCACTAACGCATCCTAGAAAACTTTATGAAACGTGTTGGCAAGGGCTGAAAATAAAATCCAGGCGAATAAATCCGTCACGTGCTTAGTACTCAACGCAACAACGCCTTAAGCGCCATTGACACTAAAACTTGTTAAAAATTCGTGTAAAATGAGAAACTATTATAGTGTGCAAGCTGGAAATTTGATAATCGTGTGGTTCTTATTATTTTTAAACAAAACACTGATTATCAGAGTTGCATTTTTACACTAATCAGCTTAAGCCGCCACCAAAAAGAGTAACTGTGCTTATTGGTTATCAATGTATTTTGCTCATTTTAAAGCTAACAATTGTTGTATTTTTTTAACTACATTTGCTTCTTTAAAATTCTCAAGAGCCACTGCCACCCAAAATTACTCAGCCATCGGCACCGAAATTATCGTGTCGGCTTCTTTCTCTGCTATTTGCTCGAAGTAAGCCAACACTTCTATTTTATTTCATTTTAAGTGGGATAGTGTAGACAGACAATGTAATGAGAATATTTCACGTTAGATATTTTTGACCGTCAGAACGGTTTGATTTCTCTGTGCAAAAATCCAATAAAAATTAAAACACATGTAGAAGAGTGTTAAAGTGGATTGAACCTGCAGCATGTCCAAAATAAAATTATATATAAGCCGTTTATTGTAGCGTGACATCAAGTGCTGTCGAATTTAAGTTCTTGTTTCACCATTTCCCACAATTTCCAATGGCAAGAATGCGTCGAAGATTATTCATTCACTCTTATATTTATATTGCGGACTGTGAGTTTCTGAGAAGTTTACAAATATCTGTGCTAATTTAGTAAAGTGTTTTTAATTAAATATCTCAAGAGCCGAAGTATGTTTTTTATCAATATCGTGATATTCTGCTGGTTTGGTGAGAAATTAGTTTTAAGGAAAAAAGTGTTTATTTAGTCTAATTTCCGATAAGAATCTTTTTTTTGTTTTTAAACATCTGTTTTTCATTGCCATTTTATATATTTTTTATGGTTGAGAATTATAAACTTATAGTCAAAATTATTTGCTCTTACTTATGGGCAAATTTAAAAATCTATTCGCTTTTGATCCTTGTTTTATCTTTGTAATATATGGGAAATTGGTGATTGATGACTATTGTGTATTTGTGTCATCCCTTGTCAAGTTTGGTTTGGAGACAAACTGGTTTTGTCTTCAGTGTCATTTTTCGTTCCAAACCAAACTTGACTCGCATATTGGCCGGCCATCTCGTTTCCACGAATGCCCTCATGTCCTGGAACTCAAACAATTCTCACACGCTTTCGCCCAAATAGGGCCAGAGATTGATATTTAGATTCTGTCAATTATATTTCTTTGGCAAAATGATTTCCAAATGATTTCAAAAGCTGCATAGCAATTGTGCGACAAATTTCGAAACAATAGCCATCCTGAAACACAGCACATATCAATTGTACATGCCTCGATTCTTTAAGGCATCTTTAAAACTTAGACTTAGGTTGAAATTTAATTTCTTTCGAAACACGGTTTTCCGCAAAATCCCAGTTACTGCAATATTACGTTCATAGAGCTGCTCTTCGATCTAGCTTACACTAGTAGATATATTGTCGATGTCCATGTGCTACATAACAATGTGAAATTAGACCTAGCACGACATCGCACCTTGGTCAAATGCAGAAGTTTTTAAATTTATAGAGGATCCATAATATTGTTCTGCGGGAGGTAAATAACTGTTATGATCCGCAACGCACTAAGGCTAAAACCCAAAACTAATTAGCTTAGTATATATATAATGCTTAGATCCGTGTCTACCATAGTATGGAATCATATTTTCGTCAATGCTAAAAGAACTAGGGTTAGCAAGTTTCTTGAAATTTGTTTTTAGTACTTCAAATATTATAAAAGATCTTCAAAGGCATTTCTTTTCATCGCATTTACTATAATTGCTTAATTACATCCATCATTACTTTTTCAGTACATGCATCTTGAGGATAAAACATGATAACCACAAAAAGGAGGATTCATATTCAAGAATAATGTACAAACACAGATATTATCTCAATTTCTCCCCTCATAATACAATCAAAGTTACTTTCTTTCAGTTCTTGTAAGATTTGAATTTTCGTGAATAATCATATTTAAAAATATAAATTTGCCACCAGATACCCTGTACAACAAAGATTTCACAATTTCAAGAAACAAAAAAAAAACAATTTATATCTAAATGATAATTACAATAAGTTAGCAAATTTTGAAACTTATATACACTATGTTATATACATATATTTCTACCAATGGGCATTAATGGGTTAATAGCCGCTTTTATAGACAATACATACAATAAAAGACAATTTAAATAAAGACAAGAACAAAAACCGTAAGTAAATTAATTTATTTAGAACAACAACAAAAGAGGGCTTTCAATTTTTGCTACAAAAAAAAAAAAATATTTAATTTAAAAGGATTGTAAAAAAAACTTTAAATCGTAAAAACCACTGTAGTACTCACTTGTAGTTAACTTCCTTTACTGTTAAACAAGTTATAAAGAGCCTCCTAAAGGTATGCCACACTTTAATAAAATAATATTTAATACAAATGTGACCCACTAAAGTTACTGGTGCTGTTATTCTATTCAAGATATTAAAAGTTATTCCTACATATTATTTTCAACAAAAATTCACATGTTCACAAAAGTGAAGAAGGTATATTATTAATGGGTTTGTTACTCCGTTTTGCAATTTCTGCAATATTCATTTCTTACCCAACCAAATAATAGAGACTTTCTATATTATTTGGTTCCTTTCATTAGCAAGTACAATTTAGAAAGTCCGTCTGTCCGATGTTGAAATCAACTTTCTTTAAAATTTGCATATTCTGAATCCTTCTCGAATTCGCTATACAGTCCCCCTACGCGAGACACCAAGATAACTTACGGACCTAAATGTTGGACCAAATTAAAAAGTTAAAAAAAATTAAAATAACAAAAACTAACTTTTTTCACCCAACACGCGAAAATTCACAAAAAATTATTATTACGAAATTTTAACAAAATCTATGTTAAACAAATATATAAAAAAAATAGATTTCACCACAAACGAGATTTCATCAAAAATTAAACAAAATTAAAAAAAAAATCATCAAAAAGTTAAAAGTTAACCAACAAATTTTAAAAACATAAAAATTATAAAAAAACGAAATTTCTATCTTAATTTAAAAATTTATCAAAATTTTAAAATTCACCACAAATTTGTAAATTACAAAAATAACATAATATTTCATAAAATCTAAATTTAAAGACACCGAAAAACTGGAATGGAGAAATTTAAATTTAAAGAAAATTTACCCAAAAAATCAAAGAAACCCGCATTCACAAAATTTTAAAGTTTCACTAAATTTTTTAAAGTTAACAAAAAATCAATATTTTACCCAATTTTAACAGAATCTATGTTAAATAAATATATATATAAACGAAACCATATCTTTTAGTCCAAAAATTTTAAATTGCAAAAATAACAAAATTTTCCAAAAAATTACAAACTTTGGCAAACTTTGTCAAAATTTAAAATTTACAAAAAATTGGAAAAGCAAATTAAGTCGGCTAAATCCGGAAGCCAAAATCAAAGATCGCAAACAATCCTTTGCCCAGGGAAAAATCTGTAGTACATTTTTAGTAGTTCATACTTTCCTAAAGGGTATATAAGATTCGGCACAGCTGAATATAGCTCCCATACTTGTTTTATTTTTTGTTTGTTAACGCGTCACAATAATTTACATAATTTCGAACTTTGTTAAAGATTTTTAAATAAATATATATCGATGGTCATAATATTTGTATAAGAAATCTCATTTTTACCAACCGCAAATTTTTGTTCGTTTTTTATTAAAATTAATTTAATCATAAGCGAAGCAACAATACGTGTACATTGACTTAGGTTTTGCCTAATGAAAGTTTAAATTCTACCAATACAGTGAATTGCAGGAATCCCATGTATTGCGATATTTTTTTATTCATGCTTCACGAGGTGAATAAGGCCTAGGGTACAAATAATTGTAGTTTAAATAAAATACAATTATGTGCAATTCAAATTGAAAAATCTTAATTACAGCGACTTGTGATTTGAAGTGGCGAATATCTCAATAACAAATTAGAATTAATTGTAACTGAAAATTTCAATTATAAATTACAACACACATGATCCTATGTTATCGCATTTGTACGGGACAAGTGTCCATGAAGTAATCACACAGAGTAGTTTTGACTTAAAGTATGCAAAACTAGGTTTACTTCATGAATTTGTGCCTCCTTTGGAGTACTCCTTGTTCTTAACCAGCATACTTGACATGCATGTGTATATTACGTACAATTTGCTAGTTAATTTGTGCGTCCATAATTGTTATAAAAATATATATGTATGTATGTACGAGTACATACATATGTTAATTCACAATAATCTAAAATCGGAAATATATTAAAGTCTGTTGACAAATATAATTATGCCTTCAGACATGCACCTTAATTAAGTCAATTAAATGATACATTGAATTATAAAACATTTGCAATTTAGCTTCCTCAATTACAGTTTGATAGCTGAAAATGTGTTCATGACCCGGCAATGATATTTGAAAAAGCATGTAGTCATGCGTCTTATGCGTTTTTACGTACAAAATTTTCAATTACCAACAAAATATGAAAGAGATAGCATAATTGGTAGCAATAAGTTTTATTATCCATTTTTACTATATAATTGTGGTGATGTTGTTGTCGGGTCTAGTTAGTGGTCTACTACATTTAATGTGTTCATTTTACAGAATTTTCTGATCTCCAAAAACACTTCACCAGAGTTGCTTGGGCAATTTGACGCAATTTATGCTGCAATTAAGTACTAATTGCTCAATTTATTAATTATTTTTATGGCAAATTGAATCAAGGGCTTAATTGGGTAAATTTCCTAATTCCGCAATTAAGGTGCAGGTCTAAACATACTATTATAATCTTACACTGGCGATTCTTTGCAGATTCTGGTAATTTTTTTACAAAATTTTACGATTTTTGACCAATGTTACTTGGCTACTATGGCTATCTGTTTCATCATGAGTAAACCAGCAAAAACTTTCATGACAAAACAATGAGTTCAAATTCTTAAAAAACTAAATCTTCACTACCTGAATATCAAATTTTAAACGCATTTCTTAAGTACAGTAATATCATTTGAAGCCCACTTCTTAATATGGAATTAACGCAAAAGCTTAAATAGCTACGGGCTACGTAGAACCTGGATTCGCTTTATTATTAAATTTTAATTATGATATGCAAAATTTTGTTATTAATTTAAGTTGTAATTTCAACTATCATGCATCACAATATTTCTGCGACTTGAGGTTGGACCGTAGGCATCCCAACAACCTATCTGGAACTTATGGTCCCGGACACTACTAGTGTTTGTGGTAACAAACGGTTATTTACTGATCAAACCTCGCAGGTGTTTATTAGACGAGACAAAATCCTCGGGGACTTGTTCAAAGTGGTGAGACCACTAAAACCACTAGCTCTGAAATTACTCAAACGGCTGGGATTAGGAATATTATCATTATTAAGTAATACAATAAATGTGTTTGCTATTGATGCCATTAAATTATTATACTTTTAAATCTCTGCACTATTTAAATTTTCGTTCAATTCAACTCTGATAATTATCAGCTGTCACCTATGATTGTTCCGATTATTAGAAATAGACCGCTACAAAAAAAAAAAAAAAAAAAAAAGAGGAGACCAATCGCAAACTTAGATGAGTTTTCGGTTTAGAAATTGCACCTGATGTGTCAACAATTTGAACAAATTACCAACGCCTCCCTCTATTCGAATGGTTTAGGAGCGCAGTTATAACTTGAGGGATTTCATCTATAGCAGAGCGTATGTGCAGCCGCGGATTACAAATTTTATTACAAACCAAGTCGAAAAGTCATTACTAAATTTTTTGACTATGTAGTTGGTACTTAAAGTTGCTGTTTTCTCTCGTTTAATAAATGAAGTTTAGAAATAAGAACAAAGTTTTGTAAGGTAGAGAAATTTTAAATAAATCATCTTAATTACAAATAACATTGAATCATAAAATATTTGGCGTCTAAGAATCAGAAAAACGTGAAAAAAGTCCTTAAGTTTTTCTAAATATTTATTTTGCAAAAAAAAATCAATTTGATTATATCTATTCGAATTTAGTTTGTAATTTCAATTCAATTAGAAAATATTGTGTTAGTTATATCTAAACTAATTGGACAGTCTCATTTATTGACGCTTTGATAAATTTTATATTAAAAGCATTAAAAGTGTAATCCAAATGTTTAACGAAATAACACAATAACTTCACAAAGTTCTCAAAAGATAACACAACACAATTCTAATCAACAACTACACGGTACTACGGCTACACGCTCTAAATATTTCTACAAACGGTAATTTCTAAAACCAAACTCGACTGCTTTAACTACGAGTATAAAGAATTCTGTAGTGAATATTAAAGAAATTACAAACGGAATGAGAATTTTAATGTGTCCTGTACGCAATTGGTTAAGGATATGTTTGTGTCTGTGGTAGGCAAGGAATGTACTGGACTTTATAATTTTTTATTTTAATTGGATCAATAGTCTAGAGTAATGAAGTCGGAAGAATACCACAGTCAGGGGTGGCTTTAGGATCGTGCGATATAGACTGTAGCACTAGGCGCACCGAAATCTATATTCCCTGTCGGGAAATCTGCTTTTAAAAAAAATATACAGTGTCGCACACAGGCTGCCAAAATGGCTAAGTCCTACCCTGACCACAATGACATATCATAGGTTTTGTCATTGCGCATACAAGTTTAAGAATTTTTCCCTACAGGCGAATAGATGTTAAAGTTGAATAAAATATAAAATAGCGGTCATTCTTGAGTAATGATTTTAATGGGTTTAGCGTATTTGAGAATCGGCTCGAGTTAAATAGAAATCCCTACAGTGAATTTTTTTTCAGTTCCTTAGAAATCAAAAAACTAGTATGAGATAACACCAAGTAATCGCCATGAACTATCAAGAATCTTCCCTCATACTCATATTGACCTGTATTCTCTAGAACCTAACCCTGCTGGCTTATACAAATGCA
The DNA here is from genome assembly GCA_963932375.1 of Phania funesta. Lineage (NCBI taxonomy): Eukaryota > Metazoa > Arthropoda > Insecta > Diptera > Tachinidae > Phania > Phania funesta. The sequence continues at coordinate 81,206,042 of OZ010653.1, read as the reverse complement.
ATGTAGTGGTGGACTGTTGTGAATTATGTGCGATTGCTGAAACCATGCTCAGTTTCGCATATCACTTCAAAGACAATTCATTCATGAAAAAAAGTTGAAAAAATCCATGATTTTATAAAATTTTTTATATTTTACCAATTTCATGACCAGAGCTGTATCACCATCACATCGTTTGAGGTGCTTAAAATCAGGTCAAAGTCCTTATGCGCTGAAATGTTGGTAGGCCAGTGTTATATTTCCTTAATAATTTCTAACAACTATTTCTTATCAGTAGCAAAACCTCAAACTCTTTATCTGCACTATTTAGTACGACTGTCAGTTTATTTAATAAATGCAATTGCGAGTAGATTAAAATAATGAGACAATCGCTCCAAAGCAGTTCTGTCCAACTCCCAACGAACATACGGAATTAAAATTAATTTTATATTGGTCCAAAAACAAAAATATTTTGAAAAAAATTAGTTACTCATCAGATAAAATTAATTGTGACAACAATTTGATGATTTTTTCAATTGCATAATTTAGAAATCAAGTGAATTTTTTTCGGAAGCTTGATTTATGTGTGTGTGTGTGTGTGTGTGTGTATGTGTGTTTCTGAATCTATGAATTGTTGTCAATTGTTAAAAGAAAACTTATTAGCCATCCACACAATATTTGATTGATCGATTGACTGATTGTTAATTGATTTACTAACTTTTAGAGCAAATTTTTAAATAATTAAGTTTCAAAATATATATGGCCCAATAAGAATCCACCATTTGAATTTTTTGCATTTTTTTTGCGTGGAAGTAGTGGCAATTATGATTTTTTTGATCATTTAAAATGGAGCGTTGCGTAAAGTAAGAAAGCGTTATCATTGTGCAAACTAATTACGCTGCGATCGTTGACAAACTTCACAGAATTTCCAGTCGAGAAAATGCATCCAATTTGTCAACAATTCCAAGAGTGATAAAAAATGTTGAAGAAACTATGCGTCGACGTATCGGCGTTTCTCTTGCAACCATTGCTACTGTAAACGGAAGTACCGCCGAAAAATCAATTCAGCATTGACTGTGGACGGCATATTCTATAAAAATATGTGTTAACGGGGTTCGTGTGGTTTTACCTGAACCTGGTTCTGGACAAAATGTGTTTTGAGAAGGACAGCGCTACCTGCTCGCTTGGCATGACTCCGGCATTTTCTTTTTAATGAGTAGATTGTTACTAAATTCGACTGAAACTTTACTGCCTTAACGTTTCAATAATTTCTGTTTCACTTGATTTTTGCCCATAAGGGTAGTTTATATTGTTACAAAGTAATAGTCAAAGATGTGTGAAACGACCTATTGTACAAATGTACAAATACGCAATATCATAAACACAAAGCAAAAACAAATTGCGCAGGAGAAATTCCATGAACCGCGATTCATAAAAACAATTTCTACAGCAAGCAAAAAGTAAACAAAAGATACACACACACATAAACATATATACAAGACTACTAAGCCAGCAACTGAAATAACAAATGCGCAATTTCGCGTATGTTCGGGACATTTCAAGAAGCGGCCGTGATCTGTATATAAAGGCGCTGAAGAGATAGTTGACTTTGAGATTTCATAGAGTGAACATTTGTGTGTACAAAAGAAGTGTTAAGTGTACAGTGTCAATTAGTACTAAAGAGTTGTATATAAGAGTGTTAAGTACCGAATAAAGTTGTGTACTGATAAAATCATAAAAGAGTGTGTATTTTAATTTTGCAATTAAACGAACCCTTCAAAATAACGTTTATTGTGGTAATAAACGTAACAACTGGTGTCAGAAGTGAAATTGCGAAAAAAAAACGTTAAAAATAAAAAGTAAGTAAAATAAAATGAAGTTTGACGAGCTGAAAGTAGATCAGCTAAAAAAAGATCTGAGCAAGTTTGATCTGCCAACGGCGGGCAATAAGGCAGAACTGCAAAAGAGGCTAATAAAGGAATTCAAGCGACGTGGTATTGACATCGGTCTACATGAATTCGAGGAAAAGGAAGAGCTCGAGATATATACCCCTGCCACAAACACTAATATGGACTTTAACGTAATGTTGGTCGCTATGATGGAGAAATTTCAAGAAGCTTCTAAGACTAACAGCGAAAGACTCTTAGCTGAGGTCAGAGCCAACAACGAACGACAAGACGTGAAATTTCAAGAAGTTTCTAAGAACAGCGAAAGACTCTTAGCTGAGGTAGAAGAAACGTTTCAAGAAGCTTCTAAGAACAGCGAAAGACTCTTAGTTGAGGTAGAAGAAAAGTTTCAAGAAGATTCTAAGGTTAACAGCGAAAGACTCTTAACTGAGATCAGAGCCAACAACGAGACACTTCAGGAAATTTCAGAAGTTATGGGCAAGCGAGTGGAAGCTATAGAACTGAAAGTCAGTGAGCTTGATGAAAAATTCTCCGGCATAACGGGTAATGTTGATGAGAAACTCTCCGGCATAACGAGAAGTTTTGAGGAAAAATTTTCCGGCGTAGACGCAGAACTACATGAGTTAAAGAACAAGATGAGCGATCTACAAATTCGAGAAGGACCGGTGAGAATTATCTCTGACCACGCCAGCAAGATAAAGGCCCCGAGCTTTGATGGTAGCGCACCTTTTAATGTCTTCAAGTTCCAGTTCGAAACGGTGGCTAACAAAAATGAATGGGACAATGAAGAAAAAGCTATAGAACTAATTCTGGCGTTAAAGGGAACAGCAGCAGCAATCCTTGAAAGCTTACCTGCTGGCTGCAGAAATAGCTACGACGACATAATGGTGGCTTTGCAACGTAAGTACGGTGGCGAACATAAGAGAGAACTGTACAGGATGGAACTACGGGGCAGGGTGCAGAAGCCGAATGAAACCCTGCAAGATTTTGCGATGGAAATTGAACGCTTGGTGCAGCTGACTTACCCAGGCGAGAACCATCCATTCCTGGACCAGTTCAAGATAGAAGCATTTGTAAATGGCATACGGGATCTAGATGTTAGATATGCAGTTTGCGCTATGCAGAAGTCGTCCTTTGCGGAAACTATTTCGTACGCGCTGGCCCAGGAGACCGCAAAAGTTATATCGAAGCCACAAGTCTACAAGGTGCGGCAACTTGAGGCTGATACGCCAACTTGCGGAGACAAAAGGAGCGAGATAGAAGAGGTGGTCAAGCAAATACTACAGGAAAGAGGCAAATCTCGCACAAAATGCTTTAATTGCGGTAAGTTCGGCCACTTCCAGCGCAACTGCAGATCAGCAAAGACAAGATCAAGATCTGCTTCGCCACCGAGAGACAGCAAACGGGCGGATAACACCAAAACGCATTCGTCACCGTTAAACTAGATCGAGCTAGCGCTGAGGGGCAAGAGCTAGCTCCTACAACCGATGGCCCCACAATCTCCATTTCCATCATGCAGCAAAAGAACAGCAACTTTACTGCTTGCGGTCTTATCAGCGGAAGAAAACAGGTTCTCACCATAGACACAGGAGCGTCTCAGTCTATAATAAGGCCCGAATTGGTAAAAGGAGCAGTAGAACCGCTAAATAATATACGACTACGCACTGCTACTGGGGATTCAGCTACCGTCTATGGAAGAGCCAGGGCAAGACTGACTATCGCAAACATCAGCGCCGACCATGTGTTTGTTGTCGCCGACATATTGGATGAAGTTATTATTGGTGCAGACTTCATGATAGTCCACGGGATTGACCTACGCATGGGACATCAAATAATGGTATGGCGCAATGTCGAGATACCCCTGGATGTTGGATATGAGAGCAGGACCACAGTAAGGAAGCTGTTTGCCGTTGAACGCCAGAAATTACCGCCTCAGGCAGAAACTATAGTATGGGCACGTGTGGAGGAAGATTGTGTGGATAGCCGGTTGTGGGTTGTAGAACCAAAAGAAATAAAAGCCGAAATCATAACAGCTAGATCCCTTGTGAAAGCCTGCGATGATGGACGAGTTCCTGTAAGAGCACTTAATCTGTCCAAAATCGAAAAGACCATTGACAGAAATTTTGAGATCGGTCAATGTGAGCCGGCAGGAGCCATAATTAATTGTGCGGCGAATTCAGTATGCCCCAAAACAACAGCCAAAGAACGAGATTTACTGGCAGAACAGGTGGGAAAATGGGTAGCAGGCCTGACATCTCCTGACAGAAACAAAGTTAAGCAGTTGCTTAGAAAACATGCCTCTGTCTTCGCCATGAGTAATAAAAGCCAAGGTAGAACCTTAGTTGTGAAACACGAAATCAACACCGGCGAAGCGAGGCCTATAAAACAAGCACTCAGGAGTATTCCCCCAGTAAAGCGAAACGAGGTCAAAGAACTGGTCAACGAAATGGAGCGGAATGGAGTCATTGAGCCATCTTCTAGTCCGTGGCGCTCGGCAATAGTTTTGGTGAAGAAGAAAGACGGCAGCACCAGGTTTTGCGTTGATTACCGGAAACTCAATGACGTCACAAAGAAAGATAGATTATCCGCTGCCCAGAATTGACGATACCTTAGACACGTTGGCTGGAACGAAATCGTTCTCTACCTTGGACTTGCAGAGCGGCTATTGGCAGGTAGAGATAGCCGATAAGGACAAGGAGAAAACTGCCTTTAGCGCGAGCGATGGTCTATGGCAGTTCAAGGTGATGCCATTTGGGCTCTGCAACGCTCCAGCTACTTTTGAGCGGTTAATGGAACGTGTGCTTAAAGGTCTCAATTGGAAGACGTGCTTGGTATATCTGGATGACATACTTGTGATGGGGAAGACTTTTGACGAACACCTAAAAAACCTGGATGAGGTGTTTAAGCGTATAACAGCGGCAGGATTAAAGCTAAGCGTTAAGAAATGCGCTTTGTTTCAAAAGGAGGTGAAATATTTGGGGCATCGTGTAACATCAGAGGGTATATCCACTGATGAGGATAAAATACTGGCTGTAAAGGACTGGCTTCGGCCACGGAAGTCTGGTGGAAGGAACAGAATGACGACCCATTTTGGCAAAGATTATGTTGGCTAAGCAGGATAACAAAAGACCGACCCGTAATGAAATATCGGTAGAAAGCCCATTAGCAAAAGCGTACTGGGCCCAGTGGAATAGCCTAAAATTAATATATGGCTGTTTATATAGATCATGGGAAAGTACAGATGGCAAATTTACAACGGACTTAATTGTCGTGCCCACTTCCAAGATAATGGAGGTAATGAAGCAACTTTGCCAACCATATGTTCAATAACAAATGCCACCCAACGCACATCAGAGAAACCGTTAAAATACTTCATACACAGAGCAAAGGACGACGTTTGAATATTCTAGAAAACATGGAAATATACAAACAAAAGACATTTGATGGACGCATCATAAACGAACAAACAAACTCCAACTCAGATGCTATATTCGATACACTAAAAATAATCTACAATACAAAAAACAGAAAAAACGGACAAGGTACGCAAAATGATGAAATAATAAAGCCACAATACACAAAGGACAAACAAATTCGTAAAGCAATAATTACGGACTTTTTCCAACCTTCACCGAACAACCAATAAGAAAAGGTACCTGTAAACGCCAAATTGTAGAGTACAAACAACACAGAGAAATAAAGTAATGAAAACATAAGATAACAATCCAAAACAAAAAATCCATAATTCCTAGAAATCAACCCCTATAAACAATTAAGAGACGTGTTACCTGCTACCTACCCATACTATACGGATGACTAGCTAATAACTTAAAACACGTACGAATTAACACACGTCTTTCCAGCTACCTGTCCACATAAGACCGATGGCTAACAGACTATAAAACGTGAACGATTTAACATAAACAATTCAGAACGATAAAAATGACACTGAAGATGGCAACTAGCCGAAACCGGTTTGTCTCCAAACCAAAATTGACAAGGGATGACGGAAAATCGTTCCAAACATATATATCAGAGCACCCTGTCGGAAAAACAAATCAACAAGTAATGAAGCAGTTCCATAACGGTCCTAGTGGCGGCCACCTGGGCATTAAAAAACTTTGGAAAAGATAAAACAGCGATTTTACTGGGTTGGATGCCAGCAGTCTGTAGCCGATTGGATAGCTAATTGCGAACAGTGTATTGCGGCCAAGGGTCCAACAAGAAGAAGTCGCGGCAAACTTCAACAATACAACGTGGGTGCCCTTTTTGAGCGGATAGCTATCGATGTAGCAGGTCCATTCCTTGTCAGTGACGCTGGTAACCGGTATGTACTAGTGGTAATAGATTATTTCAGCAAATGGCCCAAGGTGTATGCCATTCCAAACCAAGAATCTAAAACGGTGGTAGACGCATTTGTTAACAACTGGGTGTGTCGATACGGCGTTCCGATAGAATTGCATTCTGACCAGGGACGAAATTTTGAATCCGCCATATTTAAAGAAATGTGCGACTTATATGGCATCAAAAAGACAAGAACGACACCGCTACATCCACAGTCTGATGGCATGGTAGAAAGATTTAACCGTACGCTGGAGGAATATCTCAGAAAAGTGGTTAGTACACACCAAAGGGATTGGGATGAGCATATACCTAAACTGTTACTGGCTTACCGGTCAGCTGTTCACGATTCCACCTCACGTAGTCCAGCGAAAATCCTGTTTGTAACGGAACTGAAACTGCCAGCGGATTTAGAGTTCGGTGTTAAACCTAAACCTGTGTGCGAAGACAATGGAAACACTCTTCAGGCACAAGAAGATCTTCACGAACTTCATGAGTTTGTCCGTAACCGCATTAAAATGTCCAGTGATAAGATGAAAGCTAGATATGATAGAGCAGCAAACACGGAGGGATTTACCGAAGGACAAATGGTTCTATTGTTTAACCCACAACGCATGAAAGGATTATCCCCTAAATTGCAATCCCACTGGGAGGGACCATACAAGGAGGTTAAGAGGCTAAATGACGTAGTTTACCGGATACAGGAGTGCCATAGCCCGAGGTCCAAAATGAAGGTGGTTCACCTTGAACGACTAGCCAAATATGGAAAGGGTGATGTTGAGCCTGTTCGGGACGAAAAGGCTTAAGTGGGCGGCAGTGTTACAAAGTAATAGTCGAAGGTGTGTGAAACGACCTATTGTACAAATCTACAAATACGTAGTATCATAAACACAAAGCAAACACAAATTGCGCAGCAGAAATTCCATGAACCGCGATTCCATAAAAACAATTTCTACAGCAAGCAAAAAGTAAACAAAAGATACACACACACATAAACATATGTACAAGACTACTAAGCCAGCAACTGAAATAACAAATGGGCAATTTCGCGTATGTTCGGGACATTTCAAGAAGCGGCCGTGATTTGTATATAAAGGCGCCGCCCACCGCAGAAGAGATAGTTGACTTTGAGATTTCATAGAGTGAACAGCTGCAGCCAACTTCAGGTTGCTAATAATGCAAAATTTCAAAAATATTTAAATTTCCTTGACAATTTACCTTCAGATAGGAGCACATGACCGTCTCCTACAATAAAAGAATAGCAGGAATAAACCTTACCTTAAGCGTATTGCTATTGCCCTCGGTGGCAATATAAATATTTATAGTTTTCATAAAATTTAAATACAATGTAGAGGGGTCCGATAAGAACGATAGGAAAAGAAACAAAAATAACGACGATGCGAGATATGATGTTGATTGAGGCTTAATTTTGAAGCTACGTTTATGTCAATATGTATAAAATAGAACATCGTTCAAATAAACACCTCGGCTTTACTAGCAGTGCTTCAAGATGGTTTTTTGCCAAAATCCGTATCCCCGGGCAACACTTTCAGCGCCCAATTAGCAGCGTCACAAAGTTGTCTATGGATAAAGGCCTAAATCCAGGGAAAAAATAAGCCATGTTGTTTCTCGGCACTGAATTGATATTACTGGGCCTTCTTTGATACTGGCTGCTCTGGCACCAATCTTTGTGTACTTGGTGGCTTACGTTGCAAAACAATGTACTTGAGTGTACTGACGCACTGAAGCCATGATGACGACCGGAATTCGATTAATTTTTTTTTAAATACTCGTAACTTTCACTCTTTCGGCAGGCGCAAGCGATTGCACAGCTTCTGAAATATGACAGATAGAAAATCTATCATTACTATCTGATCAGCCCATATAAAGCGTGGATCCAGCGAAAGAATCTGAGCGGAAGGTGAATTTTTTGGAATTTTCGAAAGTTTTTTTGTCGCAAGATTTTCCCATAACGAAGCATAGTGCAAGGAAAAAACAAAATTACGATTTAGGAAACTCCATTTATTATTCATTCTGTTTGTAATGGGTTAGAGGACTCGGAATAAAAAAGCTAACAGAGCATATTATCGATATTATAATATCGTTTTGTTTTAAAGTTGAAACAAATCATGTCAATATTATTACCGAACATACGGTATATTACAGAACCTACAGATAAAGTAAGTCTTATTGGAAAAAATATCTTTCTTTTACAACCTTAAAGTAACTTTCATTATAAAATAATTTACATTTGTCTTCACAACATGAGTTAACGGAAATTTTGTATAGCGTTTCTGAAAGTTCTTACTATTTGACCTCGAATATATTCACTTTTCTTTATGCCACAACCTCATGTTTCCATTGCCACGCCTTAGCGATACAAAATTGTACAAGTTCAGTTACTTCTCCGTAGAAAATATAAAATGTCAAGATTAAAATCGTCTTAGGTTTGGAAGATAAAATACGTCTCCATAGTCTTTGCAGTAGACAACTTCCACCTGAAACGATTTAAAGTAAACGTGCATTACGCTAAAATTTCGAATAGTTCTCGTTTCAATAAGTTTCTTATTGGCATAAAATCAGTCGGCTTGTGTGGATTTTATATCCCATAGTTGATTTATGTTTCCTACGCCTGAGAGCTATTCAATGCACCATAAACTTATTTTTCATTGGTGATTGAGAAAGAAATTTAGAAACGCAAAAAGTTTTTGAATCAAAAATTCTATAAGGAGAAACCTCAAGGAACGGTTGGCAATTTGACATAAGACTAAGATTAACTCTTTGTGTGGCCGTAGATGGGGAACCTTGCCAACGGCTGCATTCTGGATTTACTATCAAAGGCAATGCTGGCATTACTGCTGAACATATTCATTAGGTCAAAGGCCGCAATATCAGCTGTGCGTTTGAAAAGCGATGTCTTATGGCATAGCTTTCGGCCGAACATCGGGCGTAAGAGTATGCTGAACCTAATTAGAAAAGAGGTGCCGATGTCACGCATGCTTAGAACAAAAGTAGTCAAAAAGCTGCATCGGGTACTCATATGGAAGGCGTTATGCGAGTATATGGAGAACGACATCAGCATTTTTACTGATTGTTTTCTTATAGACGGCAGGGCAGAAGCAAGTGTATACTTAGCTTAGCTGAACTTGTTCTACAGTTTGCAGTTAGTGAAGTACGTATCCGTTTATGCGGTATCGTTGCTGTGGATTGCCGGAAATGAAGCAACAGATGAACTAGCAAAAAGACAATCTGCTGTGAATTTCGGTGAACCAGCTCCCAGAGTTGCACTAAGGAATGACCTAGTGCGAGCAAAGTGCTCCTCGCCAGAAAGACCAGTAAGATTCTTCGATAAAATAAGGGTAGCTGGATTACTGCGTTAGTACCAGATTATGAAAACTTCGAGTATCATTTGGCCTAGAAGAGTTAAACGCGGTAGCGCTCGTTATGTGTGAATCTTCCGCACTGGCTAGCATAAGGCTTAGGAACACGGGCAGATACTTGTTAAATGTGAATACTATGTGGGAGACTCCGTGATGAGGAAGAAGACCGACAGTTACCAGTCGACCTTCTGAAGTTCTTTAATTCTACGAATTCCCCCTTAAGCACAACACTCAGCTTACAATCAGGCTAGGCACTTTCATTAATATTGGACGCAAACAAATCCTAGTCGCTTCCTTGACAGTGCTCGAGAATTTTGAATTTTTTTGTACAAATCACTGCATTTAACGCCTGTGCGCTGAGTATGTCATTCCGTGGGTGAGACTAGTCCATGGAGACATCAGTACTGAGATGTATCTTCCGGTCTGACATGGCTAGATCCCCTACTTCATTTTGTTTTGTTTCTGAGTTATTTTTATCTATCAGCATGCCCAGCTTCTGCTACCTTATTCTAGAATATCTGTACATGTCGTTACTTTTCGAGGCTAGAGGTTCCTCACCTTTTAGTGCTGCAGAACCTCTGCATTTGAATAGAAACTCACATAGTCACTTTATAACTTTTTCAAAGGCTACCAACTAAATTAGTTTTAATCGCGCACTCATATAAACAATTATTCACTCCTTCTCACGTAAAATAATCTTAAACTAAAACTTCAAAAATATATTTAACAGCAACAAATAAATAAAACTTAAATTAGTCGAGCAAATAGAGTTGTTTAATTTGCTTGATTTGTTGTGACTGATAATAGAATTTTGATATAAAATCGTTTTCGTACTCCTTGAGAGGGGACGGTAACAGTCATGAAGACACAAATGCTCAGTGCACTGGCCTCATTTGGTAAAAAAATTTTCACAAGTTAAGATCGTGTGGGCTAATCGAAAAAAAAAACAAATTAATTTAATATTTTAATAAAAACAGATCAAATTTCAACATGGAAGTAATAGCAAATTATAAAGTGCGAACTACTGAATATCATTTTGAAGGTGGCTTAGAATGTTTGAAATAAAATTTAAAAATTTAATAATAAATTTTTTTATTTACTTTCTTTTCAGAGGCCCAAGAGATGCATGGCGTCAAAAGGGTTTTAATTTTCTGCATTTTAATAGTGATCTTACCAGCCACCTTGATTATTATACCCTTGTACTTGAGGAAGACAGTGTTTGCCGATGTTGTTTATCCGGTGGCCGAGTCGGACATCATAGAAATACGTGAGGGAATTTCCTCGATATTTTGCCAACAGCATTCGCTAAAAATGAGCAGTCATTTTAATGCTTTTCAGTTGGCTGGCAGGCCAGAGATTTCCACAAATCACAAACACATAAGATTGAAAAAATCCATGACTCTGCCCGATGATACTTTCGAATATTGGGGCTTTTATTTGCTAAAAGGGGCACGTGTTCTTTTGAAGTTCTGCTCTCGATACGATGGAGCCCGCATGTTAGTGGTGAAAGGTGCCCGTGAATTGGATACTTGTGGTTTATTGGATCATAATAAGAAGAAATTTGGTCCCAACTGGAATCAGGGCCATGAACAGGTTAAAGTGTTCTTCGAAGATTTCGAAGTCATTAATGAAAATATACGCAGTGATGAGTTGGTTAACAAGACCGCCCATCTTAATGTCAACGACAATTCTGATCATTTAATGGAAATGGAGAATAGAGGTGGAGAGGATTTAACCGAAGATCTTGGTGAGGAAAACTTCAGCACTACAAGTACAACAGAAGTTCCCAGAACTACCAAAATCCGTCGAAAGAAATTGAAGAAAGGTTCTCCTAATGCTGGGAAACAAAATGAATATAATAGCAGTAGCCCCCAATCTAGTGCAGAAGATATTAGTCCCATTAGTAGAATGCCATTTCAACAAAACTTTAATATAACCCGACATAGTCGTAATTCTCAGCATAAAGTCTACTTGGAAAGGCATGCTAGAGATCATGAAAGGCGTAAACAAGAAGTGTATGATCAACTTTACAAACATCGACCTAAACGCGATCATGTTTATGATCGTAAATATACACACGGCGGCAATGCCATGAATTTCACCGAAACCGATGAATCGAATTCAATCTCAAGTTTTGAAAACGGCCTTTTAGACTGCTTCAAAACGAACAAGCTTTCCTTTGGCAACTTCCCGCCCATGGCCGATTGTCTAAATCCCCATTTCTTGGAGAATGGTTCCCATCGCATGCTGTCTATACATGAAATTGATGCTGACGGCTACTACTATTACATTTTCTACAGTGACAATGATATGGTCCGCAATGACATTCATGCCATATTCGATATTTACAAGCCCACCTTCGAGTATTCAAATTTAAATAACCAGCAGGTCTGTATTAATGTCACCAACTGCTCATTTTCAATTGGGTTGTTGTCCGATGAAATTGTGGTCGTCGAAGTGCCTACACGAGATGGAATCGAACACGAGGATGACGACATCACCTACTTGATCTCCACCTGCCATCCTCGTACAGAAATTTATGCCATATTTCCTATATTAGTTTTGATATTAATCTTGAGCTGTTCATTTTTATAGAAGCAGCCTTTAGGGACATTAAGAATTCCAAGGTTAATAACTAGTTTAATGCTTGTGTTGTGTCATATTTCAAAAAGAGCCGTGTGTCATGTAATGAGAGTGAAAATCGCTTTGAAAATAGTGAGTAGGGAAATACGGTTTAAGCATATTTCCTTTAATTAACAATCATCATTGTTAAATTGATAGATTTCGAATGTCTATCTAATGGTCGTTTCGGAAGCTCTTAAAAAATCCGGATTATGGCAATGACTTTTAACCATGAGTGGATCTCATCTATTGCAATTGTGCTTGCGCATTTTCGATCTAATTTTCCCATCGGTTCTTTTGTTTTATTTATTATTTATTATTATTATAATTTTCTTTTTTTTTGAGAGGGCCGGGTCTGTGTTGAAAGTCTGTGGGTGCCATGTTGTTTTGGCTGTGTCTATCCGATATATTGTTTACTATTCAGTCACTGATGCCAAATCACCACTTCAAATTGCACAATAGAACAGCACATCCAAATAATACAATTTTAGAGGAAAAACTGCGCGCGTTTTGTTCTTTGTACGCCGGAGGCGGTGTCTTCAAAGATTCAAAGTCAAATTCCAGAAGACCACCCGTACATTAAAATTGCCACGATACGTGATTTATAATGAATATTTATGTTAACAAACAAACTATGGGACGATGCCAAAATCACACGATATTCACCATGTAGCAATGCATCCACGAAAGGTTACTGAATACTGTGGATTTTGAGCAGGCGGCATCGTAATAGCAAAGTATTCTTGTGTGAAAGCAATATGTAATCAGACTGTCACAATGCATTTAGAAATTTGACAGTCGTATTTTATTTAGAAACATTTTTAAACGCTGAGACTTGTCTTTCTATCATGGTTACATTTTTACAGAAGCACACAAGGAAAATACCAAAAGCAGCTGTTGAACAAATAAAAAATTCGACAGTTGGTTTTCCTCTGACAGCGCGCTGCCGCAGATATTTCCTTCAGCTTACACTGGCAGAAAAGCGGTTTATTGGTTCTCAATGCGTTTGGTTAATTTTAGTTCTGAAAATGCTTGTACTTTTTCTTCTTTCTTTGTTACTTGTAATGAGAACATTTGCAGTATAACATTATGCATGGACTGTTTGATGGTATGGTAATCTCTTGTGGAGATGCCGTAAATTGGTCACCCAATGCCAGACTTTTTTGTGACCATTTCTGAAATTGCAGGTCTATGCCAATAAGCAGCAATCAGACGATGCTCTCAGTTTTCAAATTCAAAATGATCTATACCAAAAAGCGATGATCATTTAACACCTTGGATCTGTGTCTCCGTACGAAGCCGCGGGAAACATTTGACGCATAGCATATCTCATGCATAGTTGCATACATATGCCTTTTAAATAAAATTCTAGCCACGAAAACCCTTTACAAACTAAATAAAAACAATTTTATTTTATTTGAATTCATTTTATTTAATTAATTTAAATTGAACATTTCTTTGTAAGAAATATGTTTTGTTTTTCGACAATCGGTCTCGAAAGAAACAATTGACTTAATAGTTTTAGTGACTGGAATATCCCCACTCTCTGGATCATCGGGTGGCAATAATTCAATACGACTGTTATGCCTGGCAAAAACGACACGTCTACATTTTCAAAACGATTTTTGCTCCCAATTTCCTCATTCTAAACTTGTTTCAGTTGTACTTAATATTTGGAACAATTTTAAAATTTACTTTTAGCGATTTAACGAGTTACGCGAATACTAGAAGACATCACCATTTATTCTCAACACAATCATAATGATCGTCTTTTTAATATAAAGCAGGGAAAAGATAATCAAACCTCGAGTTATACCTATGTACTTAAGTACCCATTATATCTGCCTGGAATCCAACATCAATTTCATGTTGTTATATAATTATAGTTTTGTTGTCTAATTTAAAATAGTAATTAAAATTCGAAAAATGCTTTTTAATAAAATTTATTTTCATAAAATTGAAAAATCTAAAGTTAAAAAATCTGCAAGCTCTGACGTAACATTTGAAATTATGTAATAAAAAGCTAAATGAATTAAATATGAATAATAATATGAAATAAATATTGTTATGCTTAAGTAAAAATATACTTCAAAAGAAGCTTTTCTATTTTTAAGCACTTGGCATTTAAGTAAATTAAGTATGAAAGAAATTTAAGTTGTCATTTAGACTTTATTGGTCTTATTTCTAAAATACATTTTTGATTTCCAAACAGCTTTACGAAAGTCACTTCCATCCTAAATTTGTGATAGAAATCTTTTCTAAATTATATTTTTTTTGCGAATAAGGCTCTTCAATTATGTATTATTAACTTCAATTTCAGCTACCTGAATTAGTCTAAATAATTATCATTGTTACAAATAAACAGACTAAATAAAATGCATATAAGAAAATTTATAAAAGAAATATATTTCTGCAAATCATTATTTTTATAACAATTTTCAAATAAATTTTAAGAAAAGTTATTAATCTTATCACTCCTCTGTGTATATTATTTCTTATTCGTAAAAGATTATGGAATTTTCTAAGTGAATTGAAAAAACTAAATTGTATAAAATAAAATCATTGAGTAACAAATTTCATATATACCACACACGCTAGCATTTACATTCCAAGATTTAACAAGGAGATGAATGTTTTATTACACCAATTTATTTTTTTTGCAATGTTAAGACGTTTATTTTGTGTATTTGAAAATTTGAAATTCAAATCTTATTCATTTCAAAATTTGTAGCTCTGCAGTAAATAAATTGAATTAACTAATTTAAGTTTTTGTCCCATAGTGCACCAGGTAAGTTCAAAATAGATCATAAGTTGAGCTTCTTTTTTTGTATTTTATGCAATAATTTGTTCAGCGCCTGCTAAAATAATTAAAATTAAAAAGAAAAAAAGAAATATTTTCATTTTTTGAAATTTTTGAATTATATCAATGTTGGAGTAGGAAGCGGTTCCCCATAATTGGATACCGTAAGTCCATACATCCAACATTGATATAATTCAAAAATATCAGTCAAAAACTTTAAGATTAATTATAGGTGCTGCTTGGTATATAAGAAACACTTCAATTCACAATGATCTCAATATTCCAAATATAAAGGATGAAATTAAAAATTACAGTACAAATTATTTGAAAAGACTAAGCGACCACCAAAACATTCTTGCAATAACTCTTTTAGATGACAGTGATGAAGTTAGACGGTTAAAACGAGCGCACATATTAGATCTCCCATTTAAATCTTAAACTGTATTAGCTCTTTGAATGTATAGATAATATACGAGTAATTCTTTAATATTGATAAATTTTAAATTGTTAAATTCAATGGAATTTAATGCTACTGTTATTAATGGTTAATGTATTTATTAAATTTGCTTATTATTACATTGTAAATAGATTGCAAATAAAAACATAAAAAAAATTTTTTTTTGGAAATTAAATTATTCAACAGAAACTAATGGAACAACAAAGAGGCGGACGACCAACTACATTGCAGCAAAAATAAAAAAATTTAACATTAGTTTTTTGTTAATTAAATGATAAGAAAAATTAACAGCAAAAATTCATTTTGTAATTGTTTAATGTTTTAAGTACCAGCAGGTTTTTTCATTTAAGGTTATATAAAAAAAAAAAAAAATTCATTTCTGCAAGAGAAATATTTAAGAATTTTCTTGTGCAAAAAAAGTAGTCACTTAAAAAGTTTCATTCAAAATTTATCTCTAATTGCATTGTGTTGTTTGTTACGACTAACAACAAGAGACCGTAACAATTTTTGACTTTTTTTATAACAATCAACAATTGTTATTTCTTGATTTTAATTTCTATTTTGTAGAAATAATTTTTAAAATTATCTATTGCATTTGGCAGGAATAAGTATTATTTCCCTTCGGAATAAAACAGTTCAAAAAAAAGTTTCCCAGGGGCTAGAAAAAGTAATTCTAAGATGAGAAGGTGAAGTAAAAAACCGAAGGCAATCTATATTTTTGGAGTTAGGGATCCCCAAAAAAACTAAAACGCAAATTTTCGATATACATATATTATTAAGGTAGCACTTTTAAATTTTTGACGTTAAAATTGTAATCCTAAGTTATGAAATGAACATCCAAAGTAATTTGTTTCGGAAAAAAACAAATCAAAATCAAAAAATAATTATTTGGAAAAAAAAATAAAAATCATAATTTGAAAAAAGCATATAATTTTATGAATACATATATAGTTTAAAAGGATTAAAATAGTTCACTTGACATGGTTTTGCGATAATTTTTTGCGCCTGCTTTTTTTTTCTTTGAAAATTAAAAATTTATTATTTTTTTCTGTCCCTAGTAACACGGGTCTGCTTATTATTAATTAAACTACGTTTGTAGTTCACTAGTTTATGTATCTAGTTCCTGGCGTTTGGTGCGGTAAGTTTGCCTTAACATTGTTCCCACGTTCTGTCTAACTGCTCACGTAAAAGTAGTGAAAGCAGAAATTTCTGCTCTCTAGCTACTGTGGAAGTGTCCCAAAATATTGATGAGTAAGTCAATGAACATTTACCAAAATATACACTTTTTACACATTCATGTCTCGGGATAGAGTCTTTATGTTTCAAGTTTCATTATTTTATGATTAAAGGAAGCAAATTTATAAGGGGATAAAAACAGCGCGAATGGTTTCGTGTAATATACACAGTGTGAGCATTAGGCCCTATCTAGCCCTGGCACACTAACGAGCGCCTTCATAAGTATATCGCAATAAGCTGTGAACACCTTAAGAAAATTACCCAGCAAAAAATATTTCAGCTCTTGGAAGCGGTACATATGTATATGTACATAAAAGTATCCTTTTTCTGGCGCACAAATGAGCTTCAGTGTAAGCACTTATATCTTGATTTTAAGAAAAGTATACAGAATTACAGAAAATGTGAAGTAGCGCGATTGAATTATATTAAGTGAAATTATTATGGTTTGTAGGTATTTTTTTTAGCGATGCAGAAAAAGACTGATATTTTTGCACATTCGATTACAGTCGTGCATCCCAGAACGCACTGCTGTTAGTCTATGAGCGCAAAATTATACATTTCAACGACAAAACGATGGTAAGCATTCAGGGAGTCTCCGAAAGCCTACTAGGCGCTAAAGTAAGCACTAAAAAGAAATGCTTCAAACTAGGACATCGCGGACATACAATGTGTCATACGAAAGCAAGTTCATCTGCAGTGCGTGTCAACACGATATTTGCTTAGAAAGCTACCGATGACGAAGCAGCAAAATTTTTTTGGACAACAACTGCTTTGAAAAGTTGCTAAAAGGCGGAAAATCCACTTTAAAACTGGAAAAAGTAGCTAGAATAGAGGAACATAAAACTCGAATACGCAAAACACTTAAAAAAAATATTGTCAACACCCTCGATTGAGTCCGGAAAAAGTGCAAGCAAATTGGTAACTTTCGCGATGATCACGAACACAAAATGAAAATTTATTAAAAATTAAAGCCCCTTTCACACTATCATAGGTTAGGTTAACAGGCCGCCCACGAGGGTCCGCCTATTCTGTGCCTTTGTGTTACCTGGATAGGAATGAGAAGAAGAAAGGAAAGCAAAGAAGTTTAATGGAGAAAATGGAAAAAAATTTCGTGAGTGTAGATTCAAAAGCTAGGGGTTTGTATACTACTGTCTCCTTTTCCTCTTTATTCTGACAACTTCTAGAAAAGTCATTGGAATGCAGCTCTATTCTCTTCGTGTGATTGTTAAATTTGCAGTGTCTAGTAATCATCGCCACGACGTCCCTTAATTGCGTCTTCTTAAATCTTAAAAGATCCCTGGTTCGATCCCTATTTAAGCTTAGCCAAATTAGCTTAGTTATGCGACGTATGTGCTCTTTCCACCATCTAGCCTTAGCCATATCATATATCGCATTGTGAATAAGCTTCTTGCAGGACGAGAGGGGAACGTCACAAAAGGCATTAATGTGCGAAGTCTGCCTTGTCAGCCAAACAATTGCCCATATATGTCCCATGTTCACTCAACCATTTCAGAGTGATTAACGAATGTTTCGCCATCAGAATTAAGCAATTTACAGCCAACACCGCTCTCTTGGCATAATTGCTGAATCTGAAATGTCCGGTGATCGTTGCCCCAATATCGATTAATGGCTTCTTTTGAAACCTTAACAGATCTCTGGTTCGAGCCCTGCCTAAATTTGGCCAAAATCATTTAATGCTTCCAAATATTTCTTACAAAAGTATTTATTTTTTTGATTAATTACATAATAAAACCATATTATTACATGTGTGCATGTAACTTAATCTAGATTGTATCAACTTTCACCCTGTCCTCCTAATTGTTGACATGATATCAGCATTTAACTGCTACCAATACGAGTCTTTTAACAAAACATTAAACATTGTTTTTTTTAAAGTTATCTATTTCTAAATAATTTAATGTCGAATGATAATCGAATAAAAAGTGTCACTACTACTTATTAGTCAAATCTGTCCTAAACCACAAAAAATAGTAGACGTTTGTATGTACAACGATGTAACCTTCAACACAGATTTTTATAAAAATACTAGACCTGATCTAGACATCTTAATAACATTTTGAAATTATGTGCTATTGTAATTAAAACCAAAGAAGATAAATTACATCTAATTGTAATTACATATGATTTCAATTGGGAATCTTAAATTGAATAAAATTCAATTGCTTGTAATTCCAAATATTTTTAATTGTTATCTTGAATTACAATTAAACTTCACATGTAATTGTAATTTTCATAAATAACATTGAGTTCGCAAAAGTATCAAGTTCAAATATTGTGTATATTGTTTGGTTGTGTATAATTCATTTCAATTTCCTTGTTTACGCATGGGCGTACCCAGCAATCCCGAAGTCAAACGTTTGAAATAAGATGAGTTACTCATTTGATATTAAACCGTATTCACAAAGAGTAAGGAAGAGGTTTGAGTTGTATTTGAATTAAAATTAATGTTGATTTGAAAAAAAAATACTTTCGGCAAATAGTGTTTACTCAAATTGTTTCCAAATGTTTTTCTCAAATCAAAATAAATGTTACTCTGATGGCTTTCGCAAACCTAAAACCCATATTCAAGTTAAGAGAAATATTTTAATAATTCATTTTTTATGCAATTCCATTTTTATGCTTCTACAAAGGTTTAATTAGTTCTTTATTTTAAATTCGCCGTTGAAAGAAGATCGTTTGTGTGAAGGGAAAGTTACAATCAAATTTATAAGAAAATAACATACATACTACATACTTACATATGTAAACATGTATAATACATATTAAATTGTATTTAATTTAAGTAAGAAAAACCAATAAACTATGAAAAATTATCCTCAATTTTGTGTTTGTTATTGTTTGAGTAAAAAGATGGACCGAAAGTAAAAAATATATGAATTTTAAGTATATAAAGGTTATTTAAGTTCCACTTTTACTTGGATTCCACATTTAAGAAGAGAATAAATATATTCCTTTTTCTTTAAGAATAAATTTTCCCTTTTCGTTGAGCAATATCTTCAATATTCTCGATTTGAAATCAAACTAGTGTGTTTGTTGGGCATGCATGTCAATTCATGTAAATATATTACAAATTTGCTATAAAAAATATTGTATGTTTGTTTTCATTACAACATATGTACCTATCTCTAATAGAATAGCTCTTGGCAGCAAAGATGCATGCATGTATTAGACACTCAGCAGAAAACTTAGAATGTTTATTATTAATTTAAAAATAAATGAATGTACTTACATACATATGTATTGTTAGGTTAATAAATCAAACCGTAAGCCTAGCTAAACACTTTCTCAAACACATGCATAGTCAAGAATTAGAACGCAATTGGTTCGAAAACATTGCTCAATATGTACTTACATATGGATTTATATATGTAAGTATATTGGCTGTATCTAAAAATTGTCCCAAATGGCCCATTTTTCAATTCCAATGAATTGGCAAAAAAACGAAATATTAATGTTTCTTTAAAAAAATTTTGCGACGTGCATAGGTAAAAAATTATTAAAACAAACATCAGTACACTGTTAACAACTAAAATATACCTACATATATAAAAAATAGAACGTTTGAAATGTGGGGTTTCAAAACTGAATTAATGGTTATACAAATTCCAGGCTACGTCTGGCAACACTAACAATTACCCAGGTATGGAAAATTGAAACTTCCGTTTGTAATTTTTTTCAACTAAGTTTCATTATTACAACTTGTCTTTAAATTTCGTGTTAAGAAGAGTAACTTTAGCTAACGTGAGGAATTATAAATTCAAGGTAAAATAAATTGATGGTAACATAAAATTAATCTTTTTGAAGTGCAAGAGCGAAAACCAGACAGTGCAAGAGCGAAAACCGACTACTTCTGAAATTGGTTTTTATGAATACATGATGGCATCGACATACTTTTAGTTATTTGTTTACTGGCAAAAAACCATGTGATATTTTTAATTTCCAAAATATTTCCTAGCTTGGTTATATAAAATAAATCGGCCTTTTTTTCAATTTTCATTTTTGACTTGCAAACTATATAAATATTGTTTTATTTTTATTATGCAAAATATTGCATTTTCAAATCTATAAACCTCACGGTAATAGTTAAAGGTAAAAACATCTTCATTTAGCTTATCGGACAGTTTTATCTCAAAGTACACTGATAATGAAAAAACGAATAATCTGTCAGATAACATGCTAACTTTAACTAAGAGCAAGTTCTAATAATGGCTCTAAAATGGTGTTCAATTATTATAAGTACCTAATTATTTAACATATATATGGAGAGAGTAAAGTTCCTTAGGCTGGGAATAATTTATTTCAAACAAGTTTTTTGAGCATTGTCTATATTTATATATACTAGTTTATTTTTTCTTATCTAACTCGAGAAAGTCTTTTTAGTTATATCGATTAAAGCGAGGAACTCCTTTTCTTATGGGCGTTCTGTGAAATTTTTCTTTTGAAAAATGTTTTGATAAATTATATATGCTCTCAATTATCCATATCTGACTTCAATATGAGTATAAGAGCGCCGAAATAGTTTCCCATTTGGTTTTTGTTTATTCTTGGAATTCGTGTGTGTTACACCAACAATACTCAATATTAGTGTGTATTTAAGAGAGTACAAAAATATAGTAAGCAGCCAGATCTATGAGTATAACAATAAAATATGGAAATTTTTATTGGTACATTTTCACTTCTATTTCATTTATTAAAACTTTTTATGTCATGTACATATTAAAATTTTCAAGGTCTTTTATAAAATTTTTTGTTTATTTTTATCGGTATATCGTTACTCTAAGCTACTGAAAATAAAATATTTATTATAAAATAAAATAAAAATAAGTAGCGAAATATCGATTTTTTTTATAAAAGACCATCGCTCTTGAACAAGTAGTATACCTTCCCGGCGGACACCCTGTATATGAAAACAAATAGTGCAAAATACAAATAAGAAATTAATTAACAATTAAAATGAAATGTACAGTAAAAATGTGCAACAATTATAATAACACTATGGCATGCACAATATGTCTTTTTAATATAAGCCGAATCGTTATTTAATTAAGAGCTGGAAAAGTTGTTACGGCCGCTTTAGTAAAATGAATGTAAAGACGTCCCATATCGGCAAGGAACATTTCAAGCCAGAGGATTTCGAAAACAATTTGCAATTTAAAATGTTTAAGTTATGAGTTATTCTTAAAATGATATGCAAAATTTGTACGAATCCAAGAGATGAATTTTGCTGTGCCTACTACCCGTAAAGCATCTACTGCCGTGCGAAAAGTGTGAAATAAAAATTGTTGAAATTCTTATTAAAGAGTAGTGCAAAATATTTTTCGCTCAATAATAAAAAAAAGTTTAAAAACTTTAACTTAGAGTAACTTTAAATTAAAATTATAATTAATTAAAATCTGATAGACGGTTGAAAATTCTTCGCCCTACGTTTTATTGAAAATAAAACTCAAACAATATATTCGAAGCACCTAAATTTTGAAAATAGGAATACACAAATTTTCTCTCTGATTTATGTGCGTTAACAACAATATATAATATGTATTTTCGAATAGGAGATTTTATGTCGAAATATTTCCTGAAAATTTGGGGAGGCAAAAACTATCTGGCAGCCCCTGTACTAGTATTTAAATTACTCTCTTGTGGTGGTTGTTAGTGTTATTATTTGCAGTAGTGGTTTTGAGACTTTTTGTTTTGCTGAAAATAATAGGAAGGCTGCATCAGTTGCTGTATATTTTTGAAAGAAATCATAGTTGTGCGGTGAAATACCTAATGTTTTTCTCAGCGTTTTTATCAACAAAGTGGAATAATATTAAAAAAGAAATAAAAAACGAAAGGATTAAACTATAATTTTATCAACAAGAAATTTCAATAAAAATGTGAGATGGTTTCAAAAATGTGGAACGATAGAAAGAAATAAAAAGCAATTAATATTTATCAAATAATAAGTATTATATATATGAATATTATTCTTAAGAACAGCTGCCAGAGTTAAACTAAAAATGTGCAAAAAATCAATGTGACGGCATAAAAGTGAAAAAAATCCTTGTCTCTTTTTCACATGCAAAAAAGTGAGTGTTAAGCGTAAAATTGAGTAATTTCCAAATTAGTTAGAATGAAAACTAAAAGATTTTTTTAATAAATTCTAAGTATATATATAATTTTAAATTTTCCTGGTAATTTTGTGTCAATTTTAATCACAAAAAATATGTCTATCAGTCCGGTCATGTGTTGTTGTTTTTTCTCTTCATCCTACATTTCCTTTTTGCATTAGTCCAATTGGAAGCGACTGCATGTGTTTATTTAACGTTTTTGTGTATGTTTGTTATTGTTTCTACTACATTTTCTCCGTTCAGAAACGTGTGTTGTGTTTTTGTTGCTGTCTCAGCCACATTGCAAAAGTCCAAATTTTGACTTGCTCCGTCCACAGCCATGTACAGTAGAGCCACACTAAAGCGAAAAGCAAGGTGTGTTCAAGTGTTTGAAAGGGTAACATTTTAAATTCAATTACAATTATCTGGAAAATATATTCATATCTTTTTATATTTCCCACCTCCCTCACACATACGATTAGCAGCTGCTTTAAACACGCAATATAAAATTAAAATTTTCCACCCCTTATTTACTACAAGTAATTGTGTTAAAGTTTTATATTTTTACTACATGTGCCTTAATTCTATAGTAAGTGTTAATCGAATATAAGAAAAAAATCTAAAAATACTTCCTTATTCTATTTTTTTAATCTTTCTGGTCGAAAACGAATGTCAGAATTAGTGGATTCGTATCGTTTTACTTTAAAACTCTAAGTATCGTTAAACTGTTGTTGTTATTCAAAACGGATGAACGAAAACAAATATGTGTCAGTATTTTGTTTTGGGAACAAATACAATTTTACGAAAATAGATTCTGTAAATTTTTACGTTACCAAAGTGAAACTCACTTGTCAGGGAAACGCGCTTTATATAAGTGACTGTTTTTTATCAGCAGAGCGGTAACAGTACGATATGAATCTACTAATTTTACTACAATAGTTGAGCGAGAAAATACAATTTTGTTTGATTCCTTTAACTTTTCTTGCGGAAATCTAAGAATATCTACAGGCATACACATGTACGTATACTCTTAGGTATGCCTTAATGTAGGTATTTTACTTTCAAAAATAGCTTCCTAAATAATGCTGTGGCTAAACTCAAATAACACTGCAACAGCCTGAAAGTCCCATAGTATTTAATTTTTAATGTTTTCGGAGTCGCTGAATCCGAATCTGAAGAAGTTTTTCAGGCCACGTCAGGTTTTCGTATTAGTTTCATTTTTCTATTAAATTGCACTAGAAAATCAGTCATCAACTCAGACGATATCCAAGCCTTTTTGTTTGGTCGCCAATTAACTGGTAAATTGTTTAAATCAATGTTGTGAAAAACCCGAGGCTTTGCAGTGCAAAATCGTGGGCCTGATGCAGTAAAATCAGCGTAGTTCAGTTACTCTGGAATTTCTTTAGCCTTGCTCCTTATAAGCGTTCCCGACAGAGGAATGCCTTCATTTCGAGCCTTCAATTCATCAATATTAAGGCCTATGGGCTTTAGCATACTTCTTTTTCCCTCCGGTTTGACATCAGTGTCCGACAATCTTTAAACTTGGTCTTTAATTTTGATGTTGCAAATGGCTTGAGTTTAGCTACTGCTGCATTTCTTTGCTAACTTGCGTGCAGAAAGCTTTTTATATTTTTCCGCCCACGTTACCTTTTTTTCCATGCGAACATCCCACAGAGCACTTTAAATTTTAAAATTTGGAAAATTCGCGAAATCTCGTTTGAACTCGCTCTGATTGTGGATAATAATGAAGGGCCACCTTGTCCACAAATCCTATTCATTTTTGTCCTACGTCTCATGTTTTAATCAGAGGCAAAAGTGTTACGGATATTCTTTTAAATAAAGAATGCTAGTATTATCAGCATTCTCTTGAAAAGGTAATAGAATATCCAGGAGCAATAATTTCTACTAAAATGCGAAAACGATTTAAAAGTTCTAGAGTAATTGCAGTTACATATTTGCGCTTTTATTTCGGAGTGTCTATCATTGGTATTGCTGCCATTTGGCTGCTGCACATAATTTAAAAGTCCTGTCTCTGCTTTTACTTTAGGTTGAACTAAACGTTTATTTTCTTCAATTTTAATTTTATCTTTATCTGTGATGCGCCACTTTACCTCAAGTAAGCTTTATGCAACAAGCTCACTCCATGAACCTAATCCACGAATAGAGGGGAGAAATGGTTAATATATATTTGTTTGCGATAAAGGTTTTTCATTATTTATTTTAGTTGGCTTTGCGTTGCATATGTATGTAACAAGTTTATGCCGATCTGTTATCAGAAAACGCGTTGCAAATTTTTCCGTCAGTCACAGATACAATTTAATTAGAGTTTATGGTAACATTTAATTGGTTTGTTTTTATAACGGAAGTAGCTGGATTTTGCCATAAAATTTGTTTACAATTGTTTTAAACGCCATACAACCGAAGTGGAATCCTTGATGTACTAAATAATGAAGTATCACTAAGATTTTCGTGAAATAATTTTTGTTTATATTGGATTTGAGTAGACCCATTACATACCCACTTCACTAAAAATAATATTTCTTTGTTGAATCTTGGCGTAGAAAGTAATACATCTTCCAGGCCTAAGCATAAGCTTGAGGGAATATGATTTATTAAAAAATGCCAATTTACCTAAGCCAACTTTTGCCGATATAGCAGTGATATAATTTAGTATATAAATGAAGTACATAACCCCGCGGCATTTGGTATTCGTTAGTCAATAAATCTTTATCGATTATCATTGCAAGCGCTTCTTGGAGAGACAAACTTTTTAAAGTTTCATTGTTATTCTTTTTATTTTTTATTTTTAATTGAGCCTCTCTGAGGTGATGCATTAAAAAACTGAGAATGCAAATTTATATTTGCTGCCAAATACACCTCTTCAATACATAAAGCTTTTAACGAGTTACAAAAAATGTTTTGGATCTCTTACAGTTTTTCATTTAAAATTAAATTTCTTAAATAGATTTTTAAGGAAATTTCTTAGTTTATTATAATCTATAGGAAAAGAAGAACACTGCTAAATTTGGCACAAATATTATCCAACGATTTCTGATGGCTTTTATATTTTGGTGTTGTTATTCACATATCAAAAATTTCGTGGTGTTCTGGCTCATTGCAGATTTTTAGAAGTTTTACAAATATTTGCACATAGTGTATATATTTTACAACCATTCGCGCTGTTTTTACAACTTTGCTTCCTTTAATCATAAAATAATGAAACACAAGGACTTTACGTATAGGTAACCTCATAAGACAATCTTCTCGAGATATGAAGGTGTATTTTGATACCTATTCACTGACTCACTAATCAATATTATGTGACATTTCCACTGCATCCAGAGAGCTGAAATTAGGTAAACAGGGAAATTAGGTCTGGGAAAATAAGTAAACAGAAAAATCTGAAAACAGGCTTCCACTATAGCTAGAGAGCTGAAATTTCATATATAGATATTCTTTGGGGAATAAGTAATCAGATATATCTGAAAACCGGAACTTTTTTTATCTAGGGGGACTATCGTTCCCACATATTTGTATGGGACACTTTCACTATTGCTAAACAGCTGAAGTTGTATATAAACTTTTTTTATGTAAGCTTTAAGTTAAATGTGAAAATAAGGCCCAGTTCCTATCCGAAAAGTTCGATAGTTGAAAGTATTGAGATCAAAATGAGGACCAAGTTCTTTATATGTATAATACCATGGCATTTTTAGGAAACTTGCTAGCTTGGCAAACATTTTTTTAAGCTTTCTAATATGGGAAATATTTACGGCAAAAATGTTACCAAACTAGCAAGTTGCGTAGAAATGGGATGGTATTGGTCTTCAATTGAACTTGGTCCTCAATTTGATCTCAGTACTTTTAACGGCCGAAATTTTTGGATACGAACTTGGCCTTATGTTCAGATTTATGCTTTTGTGCGGAAAAGAATACACACAAAATTGTATATCCATGTAATATCCATTTAATAAGCATTATTTAACACTAGAAACGCCGAATATTACAATTCATTTATTCATTTCATTGGAAAGCGAAGACATGAAACATGAATTAAAATTGGTTCCACAACAAAACCATCACAACTTCTAAATTACTCCTAACTCTACTACGTGAACTATCTATAAACTAGTTACTACGTGACACCTATTTGAAAAGCAAATATTGCGCAAATAATATTCGTTGCTAATGAATGTATTTAATGCAGACAGTTTTTTTTTTGCACTGATGACTTATTATTTGCAAATTTTGACTTAACCTGACTCCTTGTACGTTTTTCTTGTATTTCCGGTATGTGTTTTGGAATTTCTACAGGTATTGGTGTTCTTCTATTATTCATGCACTGAGTTCGAAATTCTTCTCCCAGTTGCTGTTACTTTATGCAATACCCATACGTTTGTAGCCCCTAAATTTAACAGATTATAAAGTGTATATAAGTATTTTTTTTACCGTATTTGTGTGAATTATAAATTGAACTTGTCTGTACTTATAAATTGGGTAAATCGGTAGCGGCACTTCGAAGAAATATATTAGTCAATCATTATATGTATTTGACTAGGGTATGTAACAAACTTGTACATTTGTGATAAATTCATACCAAATTTCGGAAAGTAAACCAAACTTTACCCATATTTTATTTATGTTCTTTTTTCGATATTTTGGCTCATGCTTTGCCTTTTTTTTAAATCATACATTTCTTATTAGTAATATTTATAAATAATTTCACAGTGGGAGCGAAACAGCTGTGTTAAATAAAATAAAATAATTTTTCTTATTGTAAAATAACTGATAATTGCTTGAGTGCTTCAAAAATCAGAAGTAATTAAACAAGTCCTTGGTTTTCATGAATAACCGCATATGTCCATTTATGTCGGCTTTAAGTTATACTTAGATGTCCAATTGTTTTATTTTAAACGGGGTATACATAACTCAACATTTTTTTAACACATAAAGACTTACGTTGTTATTTCTGATCACATTTAAAAATCTAATTTCTCTTTGGCTTATAGTTATGTCCTTATGCCATTTTTGTTCAACAAAACCTACCTGTGTTGACATAAGTCGTTTTATCTGAACACAATTTTAATGTTCCGTAACACTTTTTTTGCTTTGCTAAGATTTTACCCTTATGACATTTTAAATAAAGTTATATCGGTCCCACAGTTTATAATTAAACCTTTTTTGGGCTCTACTGAAAAATCGCATGTAAGGATTTACGCGATTATTCCTGACAACTACAGAAATGTGCTCAATATAAACATTAAATTTACATTATGGTTAAGTAAATAAATACAAGAAGGGACAAATTTTAAGTGTTTCTTCGAATACAAACAACTTTTGTTTATCAAACCTATTTAAATACAGGAATTTTATTAACTAAAAGATTTAACTAATCGTAAATACTCATATATTGAATAACGTTTCTTAAAATTTCATATTCGCTTGAAAAATAGCTTCCAATAATATGGGGTTTTAAGAAAAAGTTAGTTATTTAGTTCTCCAATGAGTAGTTGAATGTACCCGTATTGTTGAACACTAGTAGTCTGTATGCATACAAACACGTACATGCATATGTATGTATTATAAGTCCATTGCATTAAACTAATGCCGGTGTCAGCATTTTTAATTTTTTGCATTAAAAAACTAAAAGAAGAAAATTTTCAACGTTATCACATATTATAGACCAGTGTTACCAAAATGGTATGTTTGGCACTAGATATTTCCCTGTTATTTTTTCTTTGTACTCAGGAGCACAGTTGTCAGAGGAAATTCAGGATTTTAAAAATCAAAGTCATACTTTTTCATATCAATATCGCCAGCTCTGGATATCCAGTCAATAATAAACTTCAAGAAAAAATAAAATATATCTTATGTATTCGCAAGACAAAAACAATATTATGAATGAGACGAATCATACCGTAATCTTGCTTTCGCCACCATCTCCAGTGCTGAATCAAATTAAAAAAAAAACTAAATTCAAACCTCGAGAATAGTTAGAGGATCCTTTTATTTTGTTAATTTAATTGAAGAATCTGTGATAACCACCACTGCTGGTGATTGTAGCAATTATTTCCTGAATGTGGCGATGAAACCACCATCAGCTGTTTCTGAGCAACCTTTGCATTAAACCATTTTTTTTTATTAATTTGATTTATATTTAATTAAAACTTTTTCCTTATTATACCTTCTTTTCTTCTATATTTTTTAACTGGTTATTAATAACTCCTGATTTCGATTTTTAAAATCCTGAATTTGACATGGAAAAATCTGAATTTGTAATAAAAGATCTATATTAAATCTCTACTTTTCATTCATAATTTTAATATTTTTAATGTTTTGTAATAAACATTTAATTGTAGCAATTACGATCATACAATTAAAACGAATAAAAAAGGATCGTAACTCGAATACAATTTTCATCCCTTATAAACAAAAGGAGCACGAATTAAATTTTTTATTGTTTTGTAGTTATTTCTACTTAATACATAATTAAAATTCATCTCTATTTAAGAAGAAGTTATTTTACTTCAAAACGAGTCGACTGCGCCGATAAATTTCAACATCTTTGTCCATCATTAATTTGTGATGGTGTTGCCAGTAAACCAAAGCATAAATTAGCATAAAGTGCTTTTTTGAATACCTTTCTTAACAAATAGTTGCTAAGCTTAAAGTATTTATTAATTAATGTGTACACCAAACCATAAATATTTTTTTTTCAAATACACCCGCTAGAAAATATTCCTGAAAAATAAGAAAATCGATTAGAAAAATGAAATTTTCAAAGCTGCAGCTCGTGAATTCACTTCAAGATTGATATTTTAACAAAAAGACCTTTTTGGTTTGGGAAAGTTTTTAGACGTTCGAGTAATAAAACAATGTGCTGCCTTCAAAAACATGTTTTTATAAAGCAGTCCCTGTAAATTTTATTATGCTGATTCTCGCCCTTATCTTGTTAAATGTTTCAGTGATTGTATAGAGGGATACTTTTTTTTATACCTCTACCATCTGATTTTAGCTAAAATATATCCATTATATGATCAGGGTAATTATAAAACTGCAGATAAGAATACTTTTTATCTGGGCACATAGTAGTATATCTCCTAATAAAGCTTTGGGAATAAAAAAAATTGACGTTTTGTGCGACTTTTGCGTTTGTGTAACGAAAGGGCCTTTTCAAGTTTTAAATCATCTTGTTTTCTTTGAGTCTACAAATCGAACATATAATAGCACGAAGGTTTTCCTTTGCTTTGCAACTATATTCGCATTCTTATTGAATAATAATTGTGCAATGTCCGATAACAAAGTCGTGGTGAAGTGTTATTATTAAAAAAATAGAATTTTTAAAACAAACTGACGAACAAATATACTTCAATTTTATGAGGTCTTGCCTTCAGTTTCTGTTCCACTTTTATGACTTGTCATTGGTATCTTTTACTTGAATAACGGACTGCAAATGGGAAAACGAAACAATTTAGCAAATATTTGAGTTAATTACTGACTGTTTACGATCCTTGTGTTTACTTTTGTGTTTTAAACTGTTTCTTTTTATCGCTGGTTTGAGACTTCCATGATAATTTAATTATCGATATTGCAAAATTTTAACAGAAAAATAATTGACATTAAGTGGTATTTCCCACGGCGACACTTGTCTCAATTCTATACTAACAGAAAATTAATTTGTTTTGTTTTTCTTTTAACGCACGACAAGCAACGAATTGCTACTAGGCGACTAGGCGCGTATCCAGGAAGAGAAAAAATGTGTTGTTCCCCCACGCAAACGTTTAGAAATCGACGCAAAAAATTTAAAATTTGTTACTTTCTTTACAAATTAAAGAAAAAGTGCTGTTGAAGTAGTTCAAGGGAAATGGTTTGTACTGATTGTTTGTTTTACAAATCACTGTCTTCCTTTCGGTTTCTGTTTCACGCAGCTAATAGAAAAAACATTTCGCACACTTGTTTTATTTTTGTTTTATAATATTTGGTTTATTTTCTTGTAATATGTATACAATTTTGTTTATTTCATATTTAATTTGACGAACATTATTTTTTCCAAATTTTCTGCGGAAAGATTTGAACACAGGTCGCTCAATACCAATTTAAGCGCAGAGAACGCTCTTTCCACGCTTACCTGGGTTGCTGGAACACATTGTACAATTTTGGCTAGTTTATATAGGTACGGATAATGTATTTTTTTTTTCCAGAAATCAAAGAGTGGTTTATCTATTGATATTGGCCTAGGTGAAAAATTATCTATTTCATAGAAAGTTTTCCGTTTTTGATCATCAGTATCATTTTCTTCGCTATCCTGTTGTCTATCTACATTTAGGGAGTTCAAATACTGACCTGTATGACGCTCCGTTAGCTCAATGCAGCCTAGCGTTTTTATGACAATTTTGGATTTATGGTAAAATTGCACGTTAATACCCATTAGCTGCGTTGAAGTCTTGTGGCCATGTCGATTTTCAAAGAAAGCAACTTATTTTCCAGCTTTTAATTTAACCACTTTTTTTCGTTTTCATATGTTTCACTAATTAACTCACTTATATTTCTGGAGGTAACTGCTGGCATACCAAGTCCATCAAATAATTGGTTCGTAATGACCTTGAAAGCATCTGAGTCAAGAACAGAAAACGGTAATTTTTCTGTTGTGACCAGCTCAACACATGCTTTTTTCAGGTCTTCAGGGGCCATTGCTATCGAAAACCTAACTTTTTTTGCCGGTACTTCACATGTATCCTCTTCATTATTTTTCTTTTCAATATTATATTGTTCTACATGTTTTTAATCAAATGACGCTTTAGATTGCTAATATGTTCACCTTTATAAACACTTTTACACAACCGGCATACATTTGTATTATTAACTTTTTCAAAGAAATTACGAGTGGTAATATCTGAACTGCGACCCATATTAAATTAATAGCACTATAAGTAAAATGTTAACATTTGAAATTACACATAAAAATACGTATCTACAATGTAATTATGAAAATATTTATTAAAAATATATGTGTGAAACTCACCTTTCTTACTGAGCAAAAAACTTTGTATGAAGTTATTAAGGAAAGCAACCCACAGCTCCGCGCTTGATGTAGTTACAATTGTGCTTCACACAAATTAATGATTTGACCAGGGTTAAACTCCGCGTGTTAATTTATACAATATGAGTTTTTTTCCAACGGAAAAAAATCAAGCTCTTTACATGAGTTTTATTTTTGACGGAAAAAATAAAACTCCTAAATGAATTTTATTTTTGACGGAAAAAATTAAACTCCTTAAATGAGTTTTATTTCTGACAGCAAAATAAATCTCCTCAAAAGAGTTTTATTTTATGACTTCTAAATAAAACTCCTTTTAAAGAGTTTCGTTCGACCTTTTATTTTTACGTTAAAAAATAACTGTTTATGAAAGAGCTTTTTTATATAAGTTACAAAATAACCGTTATTAAATAACTTTTTCGATAAAACTTATAACCGTTACGGGCCCTGTTTTTTATTGATAGAATAAATTTTTTAATAAACCAGAGTTGGATACTCAGTAAACAACGTTCTCTCATACCACGTCTTGACTAACCACAAATTTGTTCGCACAGGAGAGAGCTTCGGCAGAATAACGAAAAGAAATTCGTTCGTTATCTTTTGTGTGGAGAATACGTGTAGCTGTTTCTGTTCAGTTTGAGCATAATTTTTTGTTTGTCATCGATAGTGTTTGCTTGTTTCTCAGCATTGTTTATGTACGGATGTTTGCAGACGAGCGGATATACATACATATATTTTTTATTTTACCTGAGTGTATTTTGTTTGTGTGATTGCAGAACAGTGTTGTGCGAACAACTGTTGGGCAACTTTGTTTGAACACAAACAGACCATCAATAGCGACAGTCTTGCATGTTACAAGTATTAACAGTGTTATCAATACAAAGTAATAAAGTCGTACATATGTATACCCAATTTTACTGCTATATAAATTTTTAAAATTTGATTTGCAAGATTGAAAAGTAAATATAAAAAGAAAGTATTTATATTTTTGATTTCAAAATAATAACTAAAACGACAACGCTGTTTACAACGAACTAAGTGTCCGTTTACCCTAGACATTTTTTTTTGCAAACATTATCTGCAATTTTCTTTATAACTTGCAGCTACGTTGACACAGCAATTGTGTTTCACACAATAAGATTTTTTTTTTAAATGATGACTAAGAAAACAAAGCGAACCTTAAGCCGTGGGATTCTATCCTGCATAATCATACGAACAATCAGCAAAAATCGAACAGAATTTCGTCCCACTAAAAAAAAAACGTATCAAAATGTACTTCTGCATGCCACACTTTCACACGCAAAATAAGCGAAAACAAAATACTACTCTGATCGCAGAGTAAATATTATTTTATGAAATTTTGCAATCCAATTACAATTTGACAGACCTGGAAAAAAATCTGTTAAGAACATATTCACTTTTAAAGTTACACAATCATACTTTTCGAGCTCACATACGATTTGTGACAGATCTAAGGACTTAATTTTAATAGCGAATCATGCCGTTAAGAATGTATTGCGAACCATTTATTTTGTTACCGCACAGTTGTATGTGTGTAGTTATGTATGTATTAAGTTCGATTAAAATCTTGTCGAATCGACGGGGAATGTAGGAGGAGGGTTTAAAAACGTGAATTAAAATGTCTTTATTATTAAAGTCGAAATAGAGACTGATGATCAAATTTAATTTGGTTCCTATTAAAGTAATTCGCCTCTTTTGAATAACAAACTCTGCTGGTAGTGGCGCAAAGGGTCCTATAATAATAATTTGCCTCTAATAGTCGGTTAGTTTTTTACCTTGCTAACCTTAACGAAATCACCATTTAGGGTTCTTGTGAGCCACAAGAGCAGAAAGTCAAAGACAGCAGGGACTGTTGTTTTTGTTTTTAATCGCGAGCTTTTACGGTATTCTACAGTTTTGTCGGCATCAGTATTAAAAATATATTATAAAATGACAACAATTACAAACTCTCGTATTGTAATTCCCTTCGCTTAATATATTCCTAGTGCCAACAAATTTGTGAAACATTGTTATAACAAATGCTAATCTGAGTGCCGGGTTTAAGTACAAAGATGCGCAATTAAAACAAATAATTGTTAAAACTACTTAATTGATTATTTCTCTGGTGTTAATACGACCTTAAATCTTAAAAATACTAATTTGTCATATCCCTCGTTATTATGTATGCTAAACAACTACAAAGTTTATGTTATAAACTTTGGATTTTTTTTTTGCTGGTCCATTGACCACATATTCAATTGTATTGTAGTTAATTTCATGATTTTATGGATCATTGCTGCTTAAGAATACTCGTAGAATTCATTCGAAACCCACCGGATGTGTTGAACAAAAGCGTAAGTTAAAAAATAATTACAATCTTAATCGCAAACAGTGCACAGTGGTGCTGTGAAAAATTGTATATTGTAACTGTTAATGGGAAAAATACAACAAAGGGTGTTCATTTTAAAGGGTGATCAGATAAGAACGAAAGGAAAAAAAATAAATAAAACTACAACGGTGTTGAGAGTTATCTGCAAAAATACTGAATGGGCAAAAGGAGATTGTCATAACGTTCTACAAAAGAAAGAAAACGAGATTAAAATGTTGTGTCGTTATGTATAAAAACGCTTTATTTGTAGAACAATATTGTTCTGTATTATTATAAATATGTATATGTAGCACATAAATATATGCTTACTAATAGTAATAAAAAGTTATTGGATGAAACTTCATTTAAAATTTAAATTTTTCATACAAATTTGTTGATAGATTCTAATATTTCTGAAATGTTTTCATCCTGATCATCATTTTGATATTTATCAGAAGATTTTATTTGATTATCAATATTTTGTAAATGTAGCAGCGCGATTTTAAAAACCTTAATCCGTCTGGAAATTGTATAATTGAGCATAGCAGTTCAGGTTTAATTCTATTTAAATTTTTTCCACTAAGACATGCACTTTAATTGATGCAATTAGATTTTAAATTGAATTATAGACTTCCACTCCATTACTCCATTCGAATTTGGCAGTTAAAAAGATGTTCATTTTGTTCGGGAAAACTCATGCTTAGGAATTTGGTAAAATTGAGGCCGAGTCCGCTTTAAAAGAAATTTTATTAACAAATTAATGATTTTAAAAAGAAATTAAAGATTTAAAACGTATTTTCGTACAACATTTTATGAAATTTACTAACCGTCAATTGTACCTGCTATTTACTTTTCTTTTGATTTTCATTATTATATATAGAGTTTGTTAACTGTCATAAAGATTAAAATGTAGTTGTGTTGGCGATGCAGTAACTGACACTAAATCAGAGTTGTATAGGACTCTTCACTCTATTTATGTTGCAATTTAGTAGTAATCAATTTATAAATAATGATAAAACTAGTAATTGAATTACAAATGTCACTATTCGTTTAAATATATTTTCGCCAATGGAGTTTTAAAAATTCAAAACTTGAATCCATGAAAACCTTGTATCAAAAATTTTGAAGTATTTTTTTAACAAGTTAACATTTTTCTTAACTGGTTTTTTCCGATTTCATCTTTAACAGATATTTTCTCTAAGTAAATCCTTTGCTGTATTAAACGCTTAAAAAAACAGTAACAAGTTGATAGACTGGAAGAAATAAAAAAGTTATTTCTTCAACTGAATTATGCTTAAACAGCATTTAGCATATTTTGTAAAAATGTTAATGCTTTAAGCCAAAGAGCAATGTTTGATGGAGCAGTGAAAATGCTAAAACGGTAACGCTGTTTAGTTAGTTGTCTCTTCTCTGGCAGTGCTTCAAGATGAATTTTTTGTCAAAGTCCAGATCTCCGGCGACTGGTTGCCTGTACCCTGAAGTAATAATAAGAAGTATTGGGTTTACAGCACTATGAAATGATCGCTCTTTGTATTTAAGCTCCCTTGACGGAATTAGTTCGGTTAGTTAGTTCAATAGCTCAGTAGTGCGTTTTGTGTCAATAGCTCTTCTGTCAGTATAACAGGTCTTAAACGACTCTTTGTCCGGGTGGTTTGTAGCAGAAATAGAAAAGAGAATACTACTTAAATAATTTTACAACAAAGAATACAAAAACATAAAATCAACCGAAAAAGCGAGCTGTGTTTTTTAAAAAAGTATATGTGATAAGAAAAATTCAAAAATAAAAAACATGAGCACTGAACTAAGGACCACGTTCAGCGCAATGTGCGGATCGATAGTTCAGTTGTGTAAATAGTTCAGTTAAACTAGTTCGTTAATGAATTCTAGTAATGACAAATTTTAACAATTTGGTAAAATGTCGAACCTTTGAATATTTTCATAGCTGGATAGCATTAGTAACTTTGACAGCACCTGAAATATTTATAATAATTGGAAAAATTATCATAAGTATCTAGTCACCGGATGCGAAGGAACGGCAAAACCACTACCGATAATAACTATAAAAAAACATTAATTCAGAGAAGATAAAGTAATGTTTTTCTTAGCCGAATGCCACGCAAGCAGTTGTTTATGTAAAGAAGCAGATGAACTGTAATTTCGGGAATCGATAGAAATTAAAAAAAAACATACTTCTGGAAAAATATTTTTTCTTTACATTGCCTTTAATTTGGACTTCTATCGTTTGGTCACTTCGACGTTGGGGATATTAGGATATTGAGCTTCAACTAAACTTGGCCGTTGTGCTGATTTTTGTTTATTAAAGAATAAAAAAGTAATTTCTTTGATTGACGAAGGATTCGCATTGCCTATTAAGATCGGGGGAAGATTTTGGGAAATTTTTAATAAGGCTACAATTTTTCGAAATGTCGTTCGCTACAAAGTTTGTTTTTAATTGTTTAGAGGGCGAATTTAAATTTTTTTCTCCCTGGATCTGCGCCTACAAAAAACACACTTGTTTTTATCATCCCTAAGATTAAATACTTCATTCGTTAGTGAGTTTAGAACAGTAAAATTGATTTATTCGGCTTAATTCAATTTTCAAAAGTAATAAGTCGAGAAACACGAAGCGATGATTAGAATAACAAAATAAAAGCGACATTTAAAACTTAAATGTGACATGCTAGCAACATATGTAATATGAACAAACGAACATTATACATGTTTTATCGCATTTTATTTTCCCTTTTATTTAGCAGGAAAATATTTTTATTTTTTTTCTTGTTGTCAGAGGTTTCTACAACCGCTGCTATGCAATTGCAGATAAAATTCGTTTAGTAATGTACAGTGGAGTGGGATTTAAACTTTATTACTAGCAAATTTATATGCCCTTTATAACTGGTGCCGGTCTCAATCAAAAAGTTATTACTCTCTGGGGATTAAGTTTGGTTTCCACTTGTAAAAATTGAGGGAATTTTAATTTTCTTTTAAACTATATTTTCAGTTCAATGACTTTTTTCGAAATGCACAAGACGCGCTTAACTTCCTAACAGAGTGTAAAATTCTTAATTAGTATATGAAAAGTCTGCTAAAATTCTGGGTTCATTTCACATGTTATGTCCAACTCTGGTTCATTGCGATGTTTTTTGAGGTAAAATTTCAGTTAGTAAAATTTTTATTGAGTGTAACCCACTGTAATAACACTGACGCAATTTGGTAGATAACAATTTTTGTTTTGTTATTTATATAGAGGAAAAATAAAAAAATCGTACCAGGCTTAAAAAATTATAGGTTACGATTCAAACAATAATACACGAAGAGTACTAATTGCCATCGCAGTACTGGGCGCTAAAATGTATCATTTCGTTGTAGAGCCGTCATAGACAAAAGTTCAATATGCATATGTACATTCATGTACATACGTAAATATAAGGTTTAATAGAAAACCTTTCAGCATCACTTTATCAACGAAATGAATGTTTTAGTCTATTAGAGTTGCCAAGCAAACATTAAAATTGTAAATTCGTAGTTTTTCGGGTAATGCTTCACGCAATTTTTACTAATTCGGGGCGTTACAAAACGCTGATATAGCAGCACTGGCATAAGGGTTTGTTTGATCGTTTGCACTGAAAAAAATTATAATTAAAAAAATAACTTTTAAACCAGCTACTTAATTGATTTGAAAACAGGTACATGCAAAACAATAATTTTCAGTGGTGCCCCTTTAGATTATTTTACTTTTTTTAAGTTTGGTTTATTTCATGGAACAAGTCTTGAGTGTGGCAGTGCCTGTAAAGTTGACACTATAACGAGCACAGTAAAAAGACCTTTCCAACAATGCATCAACCTCTTCGAAGTGTGAACCCAAAATAGGTCAATTATGGGAGAAAATAATTAAACACACGACTTTTTTCAATTTATCTGAAATATCCAGAAATCTCATGTATATAAGTGCATATTGCGTACATATTTTAAAAGCAATACAATAAGCTTTTATTTGATGTATAATGTGCTAGAGGAGGTAAAAAATAAAAGAAATAGACGTGTAGAGATATAGTTTTGAACTTTTGTGCTCATAAACGAGATTTAAGACGGAAAACATATGTGATTTTGGACAGGTACATAAACTTCACTCAATATTATAAAAATATAATTATTTATTTTGAATACATAAATACTGAACAACAAATACATTTATTTAAATTTTATAGTTTTCTTTTTCATTTTACAATAAAAATATTTTTAAGCACTAATTTGCTCTACATATTTTTTTCTATTGTCAGCATTCTTTTGTGGTGTATTATTAATATGCTATAATAGCACTGCCGAATTCATCGGGGCGTACCATAATAGTCGTGAAACAGCTGTACTACTCGTTAATACCATGTTCACATTACAGCGTTTTATCGTAATTCAAGCTCTAATTACGAACAAAATCACGGTATAGCTCATAAAAATTTTTGAGAGCGAATTACCGAGTTTCTTTTTGAATTACGACGAAAACATTGACATCTCTAAACTTTTATCGAAAGCTTACCTGCATAGCTGTCATATTTACAATAAAATGTAAACATAAACAAAGCAAAGCAAAATATAGAAGACAAATTTTATCTGATTAAAAAATTAACAACAAATTTATTTAAAAAACATAATAATACAGAAGGCATCCATTGGTAAAATTGATTAACATGTAACAAATTGCAAAGTATTTTCTAAGAATAAGAACAAACCACTGCCAAAACCAAATACCGAGCGATGTAGTATAAACATTTAAAATCGTATAAATAATTACAAGAGCGAATAACGTCATTCGTGGCGTAGTGTAGGTCTTCTGTATTCTGTTTCGGTGTTTCAGTGTACTAAATTCGCCCCGTAGATCATGGGATAAACTATCGGGTTTTTTCTCTTTGGTTAATTGGAGTCATAAATCCATGTCCACCCGTGCTGTAAGAAGAAGATCTATCGAAATTCAGACATTTAACCGATTTGATGAGTCCTTACATAACCCTATTTTAATCAAAAAATACACTTGAAAAACAGTTTTCTTGCAATTGAAAGGCTAAACCGAAAAACTTAGAGTGCTCCCATAATTCGTCATTGCATTGCATCTCGCAATCTCGAAATATTTAAATAAAATCATTTTCGTGTTTTGTATATTTTTTCCCCATCCGCACAAAATATGGGTATGGTGATTAAATTAAGCATGCAACGATCAATTGTGAGAACTTCCCTTGTGTCAACGCCCCGCAATATGCATAACGCTACATTTAGAACAGACTAAAAAATCCTCTTGAGTTTTAAACAGATTTCAAATAGAAATTAATCAGTGTGACTGTAGTAGTTGTAAATAAAAAAAATGTTTTAGTTGTTTCTTTGAAGTTGTTACTGTAATGGCATATCAAGTGGTTGGAGGCAGTTTTAAATAAATTTTGTATTTTATTATTTCATGTGTATTTTATTTTATATTCAAACTGCGTTTTAAACAACTGACAGACTGAATGATTCCTTAATTTGCAGAACAATAGCGAATGTCATCTGTCTTTAGCTCTTTATACACTTGGCACCACATTATCGTTACTTGTATGCGAGTGAGGCTTTATTATCCGGGATGTCAAAAAGCAGTTAATTTCAAAAAATACTATTACAGAAATAATATCACAAAAGAATCGTCGGCTTTTTGCATTTTAAAGTAACCGACACACATTTTTCTGGAATGTAAACCACAACGTAAGCTTATTGAAGTTCCTAACGGACATATTCTTAACCTAAGACATCAGCCGGCGGGTGGAGACGTTGCTCAAATTGATTATACTTTTGGAAATAGCTTACTGCCAACAAGTACTGCAATACGACGAGCTAAGATTTCAATCTGTACTGCAAGTGGATTAACCTGATAGAAGGCTAGTACTTAGGCCATCGCACAGAATGAAAGGAGCAGGCAGATGGAGAAATGTAAAAATTTCTGTCTCTAACGAAACTATTTCTGACCTTATCCGAGTACTTTGACATTCAGTGTAATGTATATTTATCTTACTGCATCAGAAGCACAAATTTTCTTCAGATGGAAATGGGTTTTTACCGCTCCCCCATTCACTGTGTTGTTGAGGTTCAGCAGAGTGTTATCAAAGTCTCCAAGAGTAAGAGCTGTTGGACTGTTTGCTCTTTGCAGCGGCATGTCTTTAAATCTGGCAGAAGTTGGCGGTTCACCGGCTGCACCAGCCATAGTAGTGATTTATGCATTAAATACATAGACTACAGCAGGCTACTGACCACAAACTGTCAAAATTAATATACACACGTTCATATAATAACGATTATTTAGACGACAACAAGGCAACACACGGCTGCAGGTTGGCTACAAAATAAAATCAATGTTGACAATAGAACAAAATTAGTACCTAGAAATATTTTTTATTGTAAAAGAGAAAAGAAAATTGCAGAATTTAAATGTAAATTCATTTGTTTTTTTTTTTTTTTATTATCATATTATTATGTTTTTTGGCATAAGTCTTGTGCACCAATCCGATCCACGCCGACATTCGAACGAGTGGACCACAAAAGTTGAAAACTGTTTGCCCCTATATTTGTACACGTTTATTTATCTAAATTTTTACTTACTCCAGCATTTAGAATATATATACAAACTACTTATATACATACATGACTTTTCTTAATATATTATAAAAATTGTCGAGAAAGTCGGCCATAAAATTCTTTTCGGTTCACTCTTCGAAGAGCTTGATGCATCTCTGGAGAGGTCTTTTTATGAGCTTTGATTTAATGCAGATTTCTGGAACGAATTTCAGTCATCCCTTATTTAGTTTGGTTTAGAGACAAAACGGTTTCGGCTATGCGCCATCCTCAGTGTCATTTTTCGCGCTGAAAGCATACTTTTTCATATATGTATTATGTATGTTTATACGTATGTACATTTGAAACCAGAGCATTGTTAAAACTAGTGAAATTAAGAAATAGTTTGACACTGTGCTCTTTATTGTTCAGAAGATTTATCCGATTATATTTTGGAAGGACTTGTTCCATAAAAAAAAACCGAACAGAAAAAAAGGTAACAAATTTCAAGTGGCACCACTGATATATAAATAAATTGTTGCAACAGTTTTTAATATTTTAACATTACTATGTAGGATTACTATGTAGGATTCAAAATAATTAAGTATCTGGCTGCCGGGAGATAAGGCTTATTACCTAAATGTTTAACCAATTGTTTGTACAAATATTTCAAGAAAGAAAAAAAAAAACCAATCCATTTACTTGTTTATTGCATTTTGTCTCGAATTATATATTTCAACTTTGTTGATTTAGATATACTTATGTATTTTCTAACAAAGTAAATTGTGGAAATTGATGTTGTATTCTGTAAATTTATTGTTATAAAGTGTCACATTTCTCATTTTCTGTTCTCATAATATTGATAACAACACTTGTGTTTAATTTCGTAGCTCTTTCCTAAAATTTCAAAGCAAGAGCGATAAATATTTGAACAAAAGTAATATTTGAATTTCTAAGAGGTGGCATTGGTATTTCATATTGCTGTGATGATAAGGGCTGAATTACAAAAATGATTGAAGCCAAATGCTGTTTATTCTTTTGAAAATAACTGCATCGTGTATATTTAATATGTAATAAAGACTCGAATGACTTATTAGGTCTATTTGAAAATGCATCTGGTGTCCATTTTTATTTATTTTGCGGTGTTGATACTGCGAATTTGACAATTGTTTGCGCATTATTTGCAGGGGTGATTCATTTGCGACCGGTCTGGTCAGTGGCAAGTATACTTAATATTAATTCAAAATACTCCTTCATACCTGTTCTCCAATTTAAATTTGTGGATCTTTTTCCTTCTCAAAACGCATTAACCTTTTTTGGTGTTCTGATAACTGGAACTATGGCATTTTACTTTCGATTGTATAAACTTGACGGAAATATATCCAGTGAAATTTCTATTTGAATTTCTTATGATAAAAACGTATAATTGGCATTTAAAAGTCAAAATCTGATTCCCTCTCCGAATGGGATAGCTCAGTGAAAAGTTAACGGTCGCTATTTAATTCCAGGCTTTAGCCTGAATTAAATTATTCCAAAGTTCCTTAACGATCGACAGCTCCTTCTGATCAGTAACGTAACTATTGCCCAATTAATGCCAAAAATTGGCTCTGTGTCGTTACACATACGTTTGAACGTATCAGTTCCCCTGCCAAAGATGAGTTAAAAGATATGTTAATCTGGATTCTATGAATCTGAAACTGCCTTTTTTCAAGCCCTTGTACAGGGTGTCCGCCGGGAATATATACTACTTTGTTTGTTTATAATTTTTGATTTTGTTGTGGAAAGAGGTCTCGCAGTAATTCCATTGTAATCCTGGCTGTATGCTAGGTGGTACCGTCTTGTTGAAACCACATATCAGTCAAGCCCAAAGCATGCAGTTGTGGCGTTAAAAAGTTTTCAATCATATTACGATATCGCTCCCCATTGGCACTTACCGTTACGCCGTTTTCAGTTTCAAAGAAGTTAGGTCCAATGATTCCTCCTGATCAAATTGCTCACCAGCCTGTCACTTTTAATGGATGCAAAGGTGACTGATGAATAATTTGAGGGTTTTCCGTTGCCCAGAATCGACTATTCTGTTTATTCACATATCCATTCAAATGAAAATGTGACGAACTCATTATGATTTTTTCATAAAAATCGGGGTTGTCATGGGCGAGCAGTAGCATCCTATTGGCATTTGTACGGCGGCGTAAATGGTCTTCTGGAAGAAGCTCTTGTGTCAACTGAATATTAAATGGAAACTAATGCAAATCTTTGTGCAAAATTGTGGCCAAAGTTGTTCTTTGAAGACCAAGCTCCTGAGCACAGTTGATGGATTGTTTTGGAAACTTTCTTGTAATGTTTTCAGCCGATCTTGCAGCACGTTGTGGTTCATGCTTGGGCCTATTAGCTACAGTCCCTTTTTCTTCGAAATCATTCACTACACGATAAATAGTGCGTGTTGTTGGCAAGTTGTTTCGCACTTAATCGATGATTGATTTTGAGCAAATGTGTTAACGTCTCTGCTTCACGATTGCCAAATATGAACTGTCAAGACTAAAGTTTATCAAAATGGCGGCAAAACAAAGTAGTATACCTTCCCGACGCACAGTGGATGAAAATCGTTTTTCATTGGCCAAAAGTCTAATTTTTTGTCACCGAATTTTATTTTTGGAGCTAATATATCAATATTAAGGTAGCCAACAAATTAGGTTAAACTATTGATAATTGTGGGCGTGGCATGCTGTCTAACTCAACTGTTTTTTAATTTCAGAAAAAGGTGTTTTTTATTTGTTTTTTGTCAAAAATAAATAGTTACTACTCGCAAGCTCTAATCGATAATGGCCTGAGGTCTTTTTTATAGTGTTGATAGGATTATAGCCTTTAGTTGTTATAAGTGGTTACCGCTCTAGCGTGTAATATTAGGGGCATTGTGATATATTTGTGAAACTACTATATTTTTCTGAAATTTAAGCTTTAGTGGAATAGAACTTCTAGGTAACAAAAGGGAACAAGAAACGTATACCACCCGAAGAAAGGTGAAAGTGTCTTCTTTAACCCTATATATATTTTTGCACCCGCCACGACCCGCGGATAGAACACTTTTTAATTTTAATGAAA
This sequence comes from Phania funesta, assembly GCA_963932375.1. Lineage (NCBI taxonomy): Eukaryota > Metazoa > Arthropoda > Insecta > Diptera > Tachinidae > Phania > Phania funesta. Next base: position 81,162,145 of record OZ010653.1, on the reverse strand, counting down.
TTACTCTAAATTACGATAATTTAAACAGCCCTATAATTACTCGTATACAATGGTGTATTAAATTTTCACTTTTTCGCCTAAAGGTTTATGTTTTTTTTACTTTAGACTACGTAAAACTAAAATAATTAAATATAATACCTGCGAAAGGGTTTTATGGCTTTGTTTTGATCAGCAAAAAAATAAGTCATCAAAATATCACAATAGGTTCTACAGTAAACATATGATCTCTTTCTAATATACGTGGTATCAACTGTTAGGGTGAACCAAAGTCATAAACAATTTTATAATAATAGTCGCGACATTAAACCACTAAAGATAAAAACAACCCCATATTGGCGAGATACTAATTAGTTTTACCTGATATTAAGGTCTGGATAACAAGTGCAGTTTTGTTCAATTTAAGTACCACCTGCCATGAAATTGAAGATCAATGTGTCGATAAGGGATTAATCAATAATAAGTTAATCCTTTACGTCTACGGACATATATTTGCAAGTGGTAAAACATAACAGACACAAATAAAAATATTCAGAAAAATATGGAGAGGTTCAGTTATAAAGAACTGACCGAAGAGTATTTTAGAAATAAAAACCAGGAAGATGTTCTTAGTTACGTTAAAATAAAATTAAACTTAAATTCGTGTAGCACCGAAATGCAAGAGCAATTATCTAATTTTGTAAAAGTACTAAAAAACGCTACAAAGAAGTTAGCTACAGTAAACAAAAGTTTTATATAAAAAGTGAAAAGTGGTTAGAAGGCCAACTTACTGTCGCTGCAGAAACAGCAAAGCAAGATAGGGTTGGAAGACCACGCAAATCATTGGACTACTGCAGCGATAGATCTAAGAGGCGGAATCTTAAAGATGTTAACAATGCAATTGGTTGTACAAATATAAAAGAATCTTTCCTACATCAATTACGATCACAGACCCAATTAACAAAAGTGGATATCATTGAAAAAGTTATTAAATCTAGTCCAGTGAGAACAAAACGAATTCTTACAAGTATACCAATTCCGAGCGATGCAAAACAGTACACAAATGAGGAGGCATTAGCCTTATTTCTGGATTTGAAATTAACAAAACAGCAATATATTAAGCTCAGATTGCGTGCGATTGAAAAGGGCTCAAATATCTATCCAGCATATCAGCACATAACTACTGCTAAAATGGACTGTTTGCCATCAATCACAGCAATTTCGGCAGAGGTACAACTACAATCTCTACTTGATCACACAGCCGAACGCTTGCTACAATCAATACCAGGAAATGCGTTAAAGAAATATGGAAACACAAAGCTAATTTAATTTTACAATTTTTTTTTAGAGTAAACATTTTTTTGAGTGTAAAAATTTGTTTGAGTGTAATATTAAAAAAAATTCCATTATCACAAAAAATAATTATAATTATTATTAAGTTCCAAATATTGAATTTTTTAATATGTAAATAAAAAATAAACCCATATTTCTCTCCAAAAGTGAAAAAAAACAAAAGTTCAACTTTGACCTAGAAGTTCTTAAAAAGTCCTCAATCAATTTTAATGTAATTAAAACTGAGTCAAGCTGAACTAAATATCTATCCATTAAAAAAAAATACTTTAATATTTGGTTTTTATGTTTCATTCTCTTCGTAGCTAAAGAATTTATTTCGTTTTTAAAGTTGCAAATCTTCTTTGAACGGAGCAAACAACTAATGACATTCTTTGGCAGATATGCTGCTACCACACATAACTTGTTGGCTAGAGTTTTGGCAGCTCTAACATTTATAAGGGAATTCGATTCGAAAAAAAAACATTTGTCGCAAGCATTTTCCGAATCAAAAATTAAACAGAACTACGTAACTCTCTCTAAAGAATGGCGCGAAGTGATGAACACTTGGTGGCGTGGCAATTTTAATGTAAGAAATAAAAGGAATTTAAAGGAATGGGAAAATTGATAAAGGAAAAAAAAAACTTGATAAGATTAATTTTAAAGCAATTATTTAGCCCTAATATTTCTTTTTTTAATTTAATTATATTTGCTAAATATTCTGGTTCTCTAAGTGAATTAATTTGCCAACAATCCTTTACCCCGATCCGAACACGAAGCCCACAAAAATTTACTTCAATTTCAGCTTCAAATACGAACGTGCTTGCAGATCACAATAAAAAAACAAAACAATACGAAAAAACTGCAACAATAAGTTATATAGCAAAACATTTCAGTACAATTAATTTAATTATTATTTAGTTTCATTTAAGTGTTTGCAAAGCATTCATTCTACTTCTAATCACATCAGATCAGATCAGAGGGCAGAGTCAAATGAGTTCAATTAAATAGAAAGCATTCAACTAAAAAAAGAAGCAGATAATTTCATTAAAAACCCTGTACATATACATACAAATCTAGTTAATCTAATTTAATAAATAATTTACTAAATATGTAAAAACTGTAGAAATAAGTTGCAGTTTTAATGAGTTTTTTTGATCCTTAAAGCCCATTTTTTATTATTCTACTTGTCGTTAGATTTAGAAGTGTAAAATTAATTTTCGGATTGTCAAAAAAAAAAAAATTTAAAGAAATTATTCTCATTACATTACTAGGGTTATCGATTATATGACATTTTCCAAAAACCGGTTTTTGAATAATTGGATTATTTCCAACCCGGATTGGATGATTAAAAACCCGGTTTCGATTTTTATGAAAAAACCGATTAACCGGTTTTTATGAAAAAACCGGTTAACCGATTTAAAAAAAAAAATAAAAATTTGTTTATTTATATTTATTGCTGGTTAAAGTACATGGACAAAAGTCATCGTCACTTTGATTCTTGCCCACAAATTTATCCAAGCACAAAACCTAAAAATTATCAACGATTATGTAATCTATGTACAGTAGACGCTCGGAAGTTCCAACCATTTTGTTTTAAGGGCGATTCGAATTTCCGAATTATTCTAATTTCTGGACGGGTTTTTTTTTATAAAAAAAATTAGATAAATTTGACCATAAAGATATTAAAAACTTTTTATTTCATTTTAGTTTATTTATCATAAAAACTATAAAAAACTTAACGAAATTTGTTTTGTGTCCCGGAGGAATTTTTTTGGGAGCTGAAACATATGTTCTATCTGACAGCAGCGGTAATATAACCCAGTTTCGTCGACATTATATATTTGAGATTCCACTAGGCCCATTTCTACGATTTTAGCGCGAAGTCTATGAATTAAAGGAGTGACTGAATTAGTGTAGCTGGATAAAATTTCGCCACTAATTTTTAAAAGGTGAATTCCATGCCGCTTTTTAAATTTGGTATACCATCCGTCGCTTGCCCGAAAGGCATTCTCAGCTTTATCGGGATATTCTTGCCTGAAAATTACTTTAGCTTATTAGTCCATTTAATGTCGCCTTTTTTCACGTTGATTACGAAACCACTCATAAAGACGACTTTTCATTTTCGGATATTCAGCACTATGTAAAGTTTTATTGGATACGTGTTGATAAGTGTTGGCAACAGCATCCAATATTGATTTTCTATTCGATTTAATATAATGGTAGAAGTAGTTACATTAAAGTCCAGTGCTAAACGCTTTCCTTGAACGCCTTTGTCAATCTTTTCCAATATTTTTAATTTGTCTTGTACGAGTACAGACAAAGTATTTTTCTTACGTTTGTTTGGCATTTTAAGTCCACTTTCTTATTTTAATAAATGTTAAACCGTATATGTACGAATACAAACACCAAAAAGCTGACTTTTAAACTCTAACAACATCAACAAGATCAGTAAATCATTAATTAAAATAGGATTCCCCTTTTTACTTTGTATTTGATTAAACTAAATTGTCAAAATTTTAGTGTTTACAACAAAAAAGAATAAACCGCTCGGAAATTCGAATTTTGGATTCTAATTTTAGAGCGCCAAATGTAATGAAATTACTGATTCGAATTTCTCGAAATTCCAATTTCTGAGAGTTCGAATTTCCGAGCGTCTACTGTATATAAAAAAATATAATTGTGAAAAAATTTACTTTGGATTAACTTGCGTAAAAAAATAATAGTTTGCATTTAATCTTGACATAAGTGTTCATCAGTTGCAGTAGTGAATGAAAAAGTTTTAAAATTAAATATATGTATATATTTGTTTACAAAGACTTAAGAACCTCTTAAATTCGGCCCTGAATGCGCTGTTATAGGGACCGTGATTATAATAATTTAATAAATTATAATTAGGAATAAGACTCAAACCTTTTATTCAAAGATTCTGTATTTTATAAAAGTACATCAACTTTTTATAATTCAAAAACTTATATCAGAAAACTTAAAAACCAGATTCGCTTAGAATAGGTAAAACAAAGTACAACGATAGGGAAGTACGTAACCATTATGTGGTCACATACTTTTTGCTTTTTGTTTACTCAATATGGGTTTCTCTTAACTTTTGTTCCAATAATGGCATAAATGGTAAATTATATTAAGATCGCGGCATTGGGAAGTAGTTGTAGATGGAAGAAAATTGTATATCGTTAAGCGCACAAGTTCCATGATCATAGACCTACTGAAAGCTGACAAATTTTCTTTTAAAATGTTTAGTAATACGTTCCTGTCTATATTGTTTTATATATCTGCTATATGACGAATTAGTATTGCTGTCTGGACACTAGCATATCCTGAATTGGAATTCTTTTACAAAATATCAACCAGCAATATACTAAATTATAAATGAGAATTATTCATTTGTATGTACACACGATTAAACAATATGCAACCAAAGTCCGAAGTCACTAAAGTTGTATAACAGAACGTACTGTGGTTGTTAGGACTATTTCGTCGATACCAGCAGACGACAAACAACCCTACACCATGACTCCAGCATGACCATGTTTTGCTAAAGAGCCATTCGATACGACCTGTGGGCAGAAAATGATATTGTGTATATATCGTTCGGTTTAACATATTTTGGTCCGGAGGCAGGGAAGTATTGCAATGACCACAGGCCAACATGGTGGTGCTCATACTCTTGATGTTGGTCATTATATATATTATACAAACCAATTCCACATTGAGTTCAAATAGATTCAAAAACTTTGAAAATCCAATTTATCATCCGTGTTAAAATCGGTAGTACCTGATTGCGGTATTCGTGGGACTGTGAACTTTTTGCTTTTTCTTACAAAATTCACTAAAAAATATGAAAAGACTACGTTGAGAGAAAAAAACTTGTACTATATATTTTTGCGAAGTAAAAAAAAAAAAAAATGGCAATTTTAAAAAATATTACCGCTATAAGCCCGAAACCGCCGGTCGAATAACTTCGTCGATCATTTGAGTTTACACTCAATAGTTGCTGGTAAATTGAGGACCAAAAGATAAGCAACAGCTGGGGTTAATAAATAAATTCTATTACTAAAACGTCAATTAATATTGAATAAATTATGAAAAAAATTTTCCATAATACCAAGAAAAAAAGTTTTAAATTTACATTTGAAAGAAGTTTCAAAATAACTGAAAATATGTTTATTTGTTTTTGAAATTGAAAACTTTTTTCTTAGTATTATGGAAAAGGGATTAGTTGTGCTCTTAAGGTCACCTAGTATGAATGCACCTTGGCTATAATTTTCTTTTGAGTATAGAAATGGAATGAATATAAACTACACTATATTTATGTTTTTAATTCTAATTAATTGAATAATTAAAAAATATCACAAACTGTACGTGTCATTTGAATAAGTTCAATGTTTTTTTTTTTTTTTGCAATTCAAACACACTTTTGAACTTAGTTTTCAAATCGTATCGTATCTTATATTTTGTTGTGCATTTGCAAAAATAATTTGAGCCAGAACTTGATAAAACACTTAAATTAAATAAGTTTTCAACGTGTCTGACGCATAGTTTTCAATTTTCGCCCGTGTATATATATAAAAGCTGATGGTACTGCGTGAAATCTTATCTTATTAATTCTTCATGCATTATATGCGTGCACTCGACTTAAAATTAATAAAAAGTCACAAAATTCAAGAAAAACTTGAAGCAAACTCATTTCGTTGTCCGTTTTCACAAAAAATGTAAAAGAAGAATTTGTTTATGTAATGTGTGGCGACCTAGTAATCCGGTGGATTCAATTCCTGACAAGACGGTTGCCGTAAAAATTATATAAATTATACTTTCTATGATTTGTACAGTTAATACATAATGTAATTTTATAAAGCAAGAAGATTAAAAAAAAAGAAGATTTTACACACAACAATCAGCTTTCATATATATACAGCCAAAAGTGGAAAGTTGCTCAAGTTTATGCTTCAGACACATTGTAAACTTTTTTATGTATCTTTATTTACGAAAACAGTCCACTTTAACTTTCTTGACAGAAGTGCATATCGCGTGGTGTGCACCTTCACCTTAAAGGAAAGCGCTTATCATACGACCTCAAATCTTCGGGCAACATCTGAGCTAGCAGCGGGGCGTATGTGACTGATATAAATTATCTTTCCAATGTCAGTTTATGGTATGCTTGAAAAGCACATTTTTTTTATTGTTTTGTGGTTGTTCTTTTGATAAACTTTTACATTTTTATAAAATGTTTCACTTTAATTATAACAAATGCATTGTTACTAATGGAACATACAATAAAGACCTCTTATCATTAGTGAACAGGTACGATACTTGAAATTAAAAACGAAACTTTTTCTAAATGCAAACATAGTGGGAAATAATTATGAAACTTCAGAAGTATTGAAAAGCAGTGCCAGTAGGCTTTGACTGCGGTTGTCCGGCTTTCATTCTTGTGCCAGTCCTAATCCAATCGCAAAATAATCCAGGTAGAGTGAAATGATCGGCGCAAAAGGTATTTTTCGATACTGGCCGTCTCTGTCTATTTGGTGGCTTAAGGCAACGGCGCAGGATGAATGGAAAACATAACTGAATGTTTTGACGGGTGGATGTCATTGGTAACATTGACAGTATCGGGTATATAACAATTGAAAAAATTTGAATTACAATCTAGTCACTTTATAATTACTTGTGTGGGCGCCAATGTCTTCACAAGTGGCTATTATATGTATTACAAATTTTCTTCAGCGAACAGCACCTGTGGCAATATAAGAGATGTATCTAGTGTTTGCAACACTTTGCTCTTTTATAATATTTTTTTAACGGCAACACTCTTCATTTTATTTGTCAATTTTTTATAGTGTTGCATACAATTAGGAGCAAAAATTTAAGAACTAAATTATGTTCTCATATTTTTGCTTTTAATTAATAAAATTTCTTTGTGATGAAAACTGATTTTAAAAATATTTAAGCACAGGCGAAGTTACAACTTTTTATCTGTTATATTTAAATGCTTCCTTTTTATAATAATAAAAAAACTAAATAATAAAAAACAAATAAATAATATGTTAAAAAAAGTCTTATCAGCACTTTTCAATATTAAAAGCGGTTTTCAAAGAGTACGAGTTGATGCTGGCAGTCAGGGGTTGTGTTAACAATCAAAATTGTTATATTTGGAACGAACCCAACGTAACAATGTTTACTAGTACCCATGCATACACAATATCTTACTGTTTGGTGCGGATTTTGGGTCGTAATTCCTCGTTGGTTAGGTGATCACCATCAACGGCGAGCTCTTCACGTTAATGAAAACCAATTTATATTGGCCTAAATGGAGCTATATGACATGGAAGACATGTGGCGCTACGTGCCATACAGCGAACGGAACAATAGACATTAGCGTTGAACGATTTAAGGTATGACTAAGTCGCGCGAAAGTGACATGAATTGAAAATCAACAATTCTTCAATTCAAACAAGCCGTAATCGGGCGATATCCTCAAAACACAGCATAACTTAGGCAATGGCTTTAATTCAGCTGCATTTATTTTGTATACGTTATTATGCCATACTTCTTAGAAATGAGACTCATAAAACAGTAATAACCAAGTTATTTCTGCCTTAAATATATGATATTGATCTGGACTACATGTGGGTTCAAAAATACGGTGTTACATGCCATAGAGACATTCTCCCTAGTGTACTAATGTAGTAATCGGAATGCAGATTATGTATTTTTACAGCATTGAATTTCTCCCTATGGGTCTATTTGAAGTCTACATTGAAGAAGATGCCTCATTTATGATGAGTGGTTATAGAAAATGTCGAATCTTTTTTTAAATCTCATATGATCCTAAATTAATAAACACTGTAACACTAATTACTCTGCGTGATTTTCTTAATATTGACCTTGATTCATTGGTAAAATGTGTTAACACTGTCAACTAAAATATCATGTACAACTTGGTATCTGTTGAAGAACAACAATTTTTGAACAGCCAGTATCTTCTTGACATTTCAGTTCATCTGTTTACATACCGTGGTAAAAAAGCCAGGAAGTGCTGGTTCTGTTGTACCATAAAGAGCCAAATTAATATCCGCGACGAACTTTATAGATGTTGGAATTATTGAACTACATGAAGAATACGGCGGAGCTCCTGGAAATGTTAACCAAAAAATAACTACTCCTTAAAAAAAATAACTCCTGCTTGTAATGTTGACGTTCACGAATTAAATGAATCATTTATTAATATTACCTCAGTTGTTCTCGTGAATATCAATCCAGGTATCAATCAAATGTGTAAAGAATAATTGGCAGAATTATCAAAGCCACTAGAACTACTCTCCTTATTACCCTCATTGAATAAAATTTTAATTTTCCTGTGTATAACGACAACAAAACAAGACTTAAGCTTTGAGTCTTGTCTTGTTGCCGTTATGTGACGTCTAGTCCAGGCGGTTTTGACCAGATCCATGCACAAATTATACAACTCCTTTTATTATTACTAGCTCTCATCACCCCCATCCTCAATATCATAATCACCACCAGTCCAAGTTATTGGAAGTATGGATAGGTCACCGCTGCACCTAAAACTGCAAACGATTATCGTCCCGTATTAATATTACCTTATTTATCTAAAGCATTGCTACATGAAGAAATAAGTAAATACTTAATTAATCAGCAGTCGCTAGATAAGAGTCAATCTGGATTTAGACCACGGCATAACTTTGATACATCGCTCATCAATGTATGTGAAGATATCAGGTGCATTAACGTTGGCTCTAAACAATCTCAATAATTTAACTTTTCTTCAACTGCCACTTCGCTACTAGCAACGTATTTTGCTGATCGTTACCAATCTGTATCTGTTCGTGACTGCTGCTTTACATATGTTTAATGGAGTACCGCTGGGTATTATATTATATATTATATTTCAATGAACTTCCAGTAATTTCTTGCACAGCAATATCCATTTATGTGTATGCTGATGACAATGTGTGTGAAGATAAATTTTAAAATTTATAACCCTAGACAAAAACCATACCAATTAACAGAGCTCTGGTAGCGTACTAACATAACTATGTTAGACATTGAAAATTTGGTGTATGCCTTCAAAATGGAATGAAAGACCCATTTTTTGACAAAATGGGCCAGAAAAAGTATACTAGCTTGCCTAGGTCATACTATTTCCAAATATAAAGTCATTATAAAAAAAATTATATACAAAGACTTTTATAGGCTTCGAAAAAAAACTAATTTCCAAAAGGAAATGTGCCCTTTATTAAAAGAACAAGGCAGAGAATTTTAAATTTTCAAATTTGGAAAATTTCCAAAATCTCGCTTCAACTCGCTCTGTCAAAGATTCTGATTGTGGATAATAATGAAGGAGCACCTTGTCCACAAATCCTATTCATTTTTGTCCGCCCACGTTACCTCGTTTCCATGGGCTTCTCATCCCTCAGAGAATTTTAAATTTTAAAATTTGGAAAATTTCCAAAATCTCGCTTCAACTCGCTCTGTTAAAGGTTCTGATTGTGGATAATAATGAAGGAGCACCTTGTCCACAAATCCCATTCATTTTTGTCCGCCCACGTTACCTTGGTTCCATGGGATCATCCCTCAGAGAATTTTAAATTTTAAAATTTGGAAAATTTCCAAAATCTTGCTTCAACTCGCTCTGTTAAAGGTTCTGATTGTGGATAATAATGAAGGAGCATCTTATTCACAAATCCTATTCATTTTTTTCCGCCCACGTTACCTCGTTTCCATGGGCTTTTCATCCCTCAGAGAATTTTAAATTTTAAAATTTGGAAAATTTTCAAAATTTCGCTTCAACTCGCTCTGTTAAAGGTTCTGGTTGTGGATAATAATGAAGGAGCACCTTTTCCACAAATCCCATTCATTTTTGTCCGCCCACGTTACCTCGTTTCCATGGGCTTCTCATCCCTTAGAGAATTTTAAATTTTAAAATTTGGAAAATTTCCAAAATCTCGCTTCAACTCGCTCTGTTAAAGGTTCTGATTGTGGATAATAATGAAGGAGCACCTTGTGCACAAATCCCATTCATTTTTGTCCGCCCACGTTACCTCGTTTCCATGGGCTTCTCATCCCTTAGAGAATTTTAAATTTTAAAATTTGGAAACTTGCTAAAATCTCGCTTCAACTCGCTCTGTTAAAGGTTCTGATTGTGGATAATAATGAAGGAGCACATTGTCCACAAATCCTATTCATTTTTGTCCGCCCACGTTACCTCGTTTCCATGGGCTTCTCATCCCTCAGAGAATTTTAAATTTTAAAATTTGGAAAATTGCCAAAATCTCGCTTCAACTCGCTCTGTTGAAGGTTCTGATTGTGGATAATAATTAAGAAGCACCTTGTCCACAAATCCTATTCATTTTTCTCCGCCCACGTTACCTTGGTTCCATGGGATCATCCCTCAGAGAATTTTAAAATTTGGAAAATTTCTAAAATCTCGCTTCAACTCGCTCTGTTAAAGGTTCTGATTGTGAATAATAATGAAGGAGCACCTTGTCCACAAATCCCATTCATTTTTGTCCGCCCACGTTACCTTGGTTCCATGGGATCATCCCTCAGAGAATTTTAAATTTTAAAATTTGGAAAATGTTCAAAATCTCGCTTCAACTCGCTCTGTTAAAGGTTCTGGTTGTGGATAATAATGAAGGAGCACCTTGTCCACAAATCCCTTCATTTTTGTCCGCCCACGTTACCTTGGTTCCATGGGATCATCCCTCAGAGAATTTTAAATTTTAAAATTTGGAAAATTGCCAAAATCTCGCTTCAACTCGCTCTGTTAAAGGTTCTGATTGTGGATAATAATGAAGGAGCACATTGTCCACAAATCCTATTCATTTTTGTCCGCCCACGTTACCTCGTTTCCATGGGCTTCTCATCCCTCAGAGAATTTTAAATTTTAAAATTTGGAAAATTGCCAAAATCTCGCTTCAACTCGCTCTGTTGAAGGTTCTGATTGTGGATAATAATTAAGAAGCACCTTGTCCACAAATCCTATTCATTTTTCTCCGCCCACGTTACCTTGGTTCCATGGGATCATCCCTCAGAGAATTTTAAAATTTGGAAAATTTCTAAAATCTCGCTTCAACTCGCTCTGTTAAAGGTTCTGATTGTGAATAATAATGAAGGAGCACCTTGTCCACAAATCCCATTCATTTTTGTCCGCCCACGTTACCTTGGTTCCATGGGATCATCCCTCAGAAAATTTTAAATTTTAAAATTTGGAAAATTTCCAAAATCTCGCTTCAACTCGCTCTGTCAAAGATTCTGATTGTGGATAATAATGAAGGAGCACCTTGTCCACAAATCCTAATCATTTTTTTTCGCCCACGTTGCCTTGTTCTTTTAATAAAGGGCACATTTCCTTTTGGAAATTAGTTTTTTTTCGAAGCCTATAAAAGTGTTTGTATAAAATTTTATTTTATAATGACTTTATCTTTGGAAATAGTATGACCTAGGCAAGCTAGTATATTTTTTCTGGTCCATTTTGTCAAAAAATGGGTCTTTTATTCCATTTTGAAGGCATACACCAAATTTTCAATGTCTAACATAGTTATGTTAGTACGCTACCAGAGCTCTGTTAATTGGTGTGGTTTGTGTCTAGGGTTATAAATTTTAAAATTTATCTTCACACACATCTGATGACATAAGCTCAAAGAAAAATTCCATACATGAATGTATTGGAAAGTTTAATGTGGACCTAAATAAAATTTTTGTATGGCATCTTCGAATGAGAACTGTAGTCGAATCTAAAAAAAATCAATGTATCTGATTATAACTCACAGTAATCACAGCATCGTTGTAGATATTCCGGTCTTATTAGGAAATCAAAATATTGCGTTCGTTGGATCAGCTAAGGGATTGTTATTATTAATAAAGTATTTCAATGGAATATTCATATTAAATATGTTTTTGAAAAAATATTTCCATTGCTTAGAACTCTTTACCCTTCACAAACTCTTATTCCACTCATATAGTAAAAGCAGATTTGGTTAAGTCTACGTTAAGTCTACAGTATAAAAAGTTACATTGGAACTCCCCAGTGCTCTGAATATTTCTACGGTGCACCGCGATGTCGATCTTGTGGACTTGCTTATAATTAATGGCGTTTTCGTTTCGTTTTTCTGGCCATGAGTACATGCTTAACACACTCTTTTCATTTGGGATTTTATTAGGGAGCACGATTGTGCGCCAGGGCAAAATGAGGCCTACGTACACAATGTGTATATTACAAAAAACATTCGCGCTGTTTTTTTAAATTTGCTTTATTTAATCATAAAATAATGAAACTTGCAACATAAGGACTCTACGTATAGGCAACCTCATAAGTAGGTCTTGGGGAGTAAGTAATCATAAATGATCTGAAAACAGTTACTTTTTATGTAGAGGGACTTTTTATGGTATGGAATACTTCTATTATACTTAGAGAACTGAAATTTGGTATAACCCGACCGTCTGTAAACTTTAAGTTAAAAGAAATTTTATACATACATGTAAATATATACAGTAAAAAAAACCAAATTTATAGGAATCAGATCCGCACAAAAAACATAAATTTGGAAATTAAACCAAAAATTCTGGCTGTTAAAAGTACTGAGATTAACATGAGGACCAATTTCTTTTAATTTCTCACTTCTAGGCAACATTTTTTTAACTTTCTAATATGAAATAAAATTATGGGAAGAATGTTATGAAACTATCATGTTGCCTAGAAATAAAATAGTATTGTACATATGAAGAACTTGGTCCTAATTTTGATGTCAGTACTTTTAACCGCTGATAACTTGGCCTTATTTTCACATTTATGTTTTTGAGCGGATACAGATCATAAACGACAATGCCTTTCTGCGTTAGTAAGGGTAAAATCCAAAAAAACGTCACCTTTTGTGGGCGTAAACGTATTTCGAGTGCAACGAAAGGGCAATAAATGTTACATTTTTTTAGAATCGAAAATACCACAAATCATTAGTACTACTAGACAATGTTGAATACATACACCCAAGAACCAAATTAATTATTCGATTGCCTATTTCACGGTAAACAAACACATTACACATTTTAGATATCGATCTTCAATCTCTGAGTTACAGTTCTTTACAAATACCACACGACTCTCGAACTCACTACCCAACACTATAGAAACTATAGTCAACGTTATACAATTTTAAAAGAAATTGTTCTCAAGTTTGAAATTGGTCTTGCAAAAGTGCAAATGCAAAATATCGTTTTTTTTAAATGAAATTTGACAAAAATTTTATTTATTTTGTTGTGGGATTTCATAAAAAAGCCACGATTTTTTGCATTTACACTTTTGCAAGACCAATTGCACCAAACACTGAATACCGCTATTATAATCAATCGATGGAGTGTGTGAATAAGCAGGAAAAACAATCCACCGATACAGAATACAAGTAAATTCTTTTAGATTAATTTGATTTGAAAAGTGTGTATGCCAATCATAATAAATGATACTGTATGCGACAGAAGGAGGATTTCTTCCTTTTGCAAATGAGTGAAATTCAATTAAAGTAAGAATTGCAGGAACTGAGAAAAAGCTGTGTAAGTCGGTAAAATGAGTACATTTTCGAATTCCAATATAGAAACATGAACTTATATCAGAGACAACGATGAGACTCGGCGAGCGAACAGATAGATAATGAAAATGCTCGTTCGGTGCCGCTGACTATTCTGTCTTAGATGTAATAGAGCTAAGGAAAATATTAAAAAATTCGAAAGTAAAGAATATAAAATAAATTTTTCGCGATTTTTGCAAGTAACATGCACAATGGGTTAATGAGGCCGCTTAAGAGAGGAGATAACGTGTATGCCCTTCCACTCGAATTTTTTTTCTTATTTGATATTACCACGCCTGAACGTCCCACAGAATTACCAAAGTAAACTGTACTTTGGGTAGCCAGTTTCGAACTGAGATAACTGAGATCACAATATTTTAGATCCATAGCCAGCCAGACGAGAAGATGTTTGTATGTATGTGTGTTATTTAAAAAGGAATGTTTGTAATCGTTCATTTGTTTACATGACCGAATATTTTGGACGTTGTGTGTGAAAGTATCAAATATTTATTTTAAACAGTCAACACTTTACGTCTTGTACGATTAACTCTATTGTTATGCATTGAATGCAAGATCCAATCATACGAGTACTATATTCAACAAATTGTAATTTTGATGTCTAAGTAAAATTTATTTATAAAAAAAAGTTTAACGTTTTGTTTAATACACCTTTAATTGAGCACAGGGCACGAATTTTATTTGCCCTAGTAAAATAATACTAGAAATATTTTCTATTAATTGTTATATATTGAAGTATAAGCGACGCACAGTGGAGCTGATCGAAAAATAAATTAAGATGAATATGCATACTTTTAAGTTACTTGTCGGATTAGTTTTAAACAAAAGAGGAGGTAAGATATGGCCCACTATAGTGGTGTCTGTGCTTAGACTCACCACTACTTTCAAATTTATAAATTTATGACCGCATTTTTTTGGTGATCAGCCTACTTTGTCTGTTTTGTATTAAAACTATTATTTAAATTTATAGACGAAATTTAAACAAGTGTATTTTATTTGTTTTAATAACAATAAAACATGTTCCAATTTATATCATATATGTATCTAACTCTAACTAACAACTCAGTTGATATTAGGCCGTTAGATTTTAAACGACGTTGTGCTGTCTAAAAATATTATTGAAGTGTGAATTTCGAAATATTAAGAAAATTTCAAAGATTTTATAAAAGTAAAGTTAATTTTTTTTCACAAATTTAAAGTGAGTAAAATTGATTTAATTTAAAAAAGAAATCGGTTTAATGGTTTTACACAACATGTTCCGGATTAAAATTCTCTCAGTTTTACCGATTGAAATTTTAAAGAAAATTAAATAAAATTTTGCTTTACATATTTAAAGGTGAAACTACATTAAAATTGTGGGGAATTGGTACATTATTTCATACTTAACGCATGGTACCGAAACAAGGTTTGATATTTCATTTCAGATTCTTTTTTATTTGTAAAAAATTTTGCATAACTTAATTTATTTCAAATCAGCAGAGGCTATAAAGTTTGTTATGGGCAGGTCCAAATTTTAAAAGTAGGGTTACCGTTTGTCAACTGTGACTTCATGTAGGAGTTTCGATAAGATATAATTTTGACACTTTTTACGACTCTGCCACCGAACAGATTCCTGTTCGCACAGGAATTTGCCTCGTGAGGCCCTTCGCTGTTGAATGTCTGTTCGTGTTCAAACAACGTTGTTCGGGCAGTTGTTCGCACAATGCTGTTCTGCTTTTACACAACTAAAATACATAATGCAAAATAAAAAATATGTATGTATGAGCACGACTATGCTTAGAATAAGGAAACAATCTCGGCAAACAGAAAGTTATCTCCACACAGAAGACCACGATCAAATTTCTAATTTTTTTCAAATTTTTTATCTGCCGATGCTCTGTTCGCCTCACGGGCGAATTCAAAAATTGTCGGAAATGGCGAACATTTTTTTATATGGAATTTTACATCCAATCAGTTTAAAAAGTCATGATCGTATATTTATTTATTAGTGCGCGGGATATTTACACAGAACAGTGACGTTTCGTTTATGGTTTACTTTGTGGTTGCATCATCTGTATCAAAACATGAAACTAGGTTTCCAAAACATGTTTCCGCTAATGCTCCTTCTTGTATAGCCGGTATAAAGTAGTGATTATATATTAAAACTACCAGGCTAATTTACTTTCTTAAGTTGTTTGTGTTATTTGAATTATTAGTTTGTGTTTTGTTCTTCATAGATCAATTTTATTTAAATAGAGAACCATACAAAATTTTGTGCAACATTTTTCGAAAACGAGTTTTTTTTTAAATTCCCAGCTGGTACTCTGTTTGAATATACTCTACTCTCACAAATCTTTTGCACTCGTACAATTTTCTTACAAATGTCTCTATGAAGATTGATTTAGCACTATAGCAATCAATTAAAACAAATACAGTCGAACTTCCTTATAGTGAACTTCTATACAATGAAGTTCTTATTATGAACTAATATCAAGAACACTGCTTTTTCGTTCCCCTTTCAATGTATTTTGATCTCCGTATAATGAATTTCCATACAGTGAATTTTTCTTTACAATGAACAAAATTTTGGAAACAAAAATACATTTTACGTGTGTTTTTTTAACAGGTTTATTTTGAACTTGTTAGCAACACTATTTATAAAGAAAAAAAGTTAATGATTTGACTTTTAACATCAGTTGACCGAGTTCAGTGAACGAAAATGACGCACCGGAGTAGTATTTCTCTTGAAAAAAAGTTATTAGTAATTAATAAAGTTGAAGAACATCAAAGAAAAAAGATATAGCTAAAGCGTTTGGAATTCTTCCCAGTACATTATTAAACATTTTAAAAAACAAGCCAGTTATTCAAAAGAATGTAGAAAACGAGCATTTAAGCATTAAGCGTAATCGGTTACCGCCGCTCGTTCTAAGAATCTTTCCATATCTGGAGTATTATTGAAGCAAAAAGCCAAAGAATTCGCTGATTCTTTGGGACACGAAGATTTCGAAGCAAGTACTGGATGGTTAGATAAATTTAAAAAACGACATAATATTGTTGGAAAAACCTTGTGTGGGGAAAGCGCTGACGCCAATTTAGGACAACGTGAGGAATGGATAAGGAATGTTTTGACAAGATTAATTGAAAAATATGATGCAAATGACATCTTCATTGCCGACGAGACCGGTTTGTTTTTCAAGTGCTTACCAAACAAAACACTAGCATTCAAAAATGAAAAATGCTTTGGTGGAAAACAGAGCAAAGAACGAATAACTGTCTTAGTAGGAAGCAATATGACTGGTATGGAGAAACTAAAAAGGCTAAAACCCTTACATGGTTTAAAGGAATAAAATCTCTAGATGTGGATTATGATTTCAACAAAAAAGCGTGGATGACAGGAGACATTTTTACCAAATGGATTTTAGGGATGGACAAAAAATTTGCTTCGCAAGAAAGAAAGGTTCTGCTTTTTGTTGACAATTGCACTGCGCATCCAAAGGACGTAAAATATAAACTACAAAATATTGAACTTGTCTACTTTCCACTTAATATGACTTCTCTTCTTCAACCAATGGACCAAGGCATAATCTACAATATATAACAACTTTACAGACAACGAATTTTGATGAACATATTGTTACAAATGGAAGAAAACCAACCTGTAATAGCCATAGATTTGCTTCAAGCTATTCGAAATTTAAGCACAGTGTGGAATACATATCTATGCTAAACCAGAGACTATTGCAAACTGCTTCCAAAAGGCAGGATTTTCAAAAGATGACATGCAGATGCAAACTAGTAATTGGGGATGAAGAAGATTTTCTTCCACTATCAGATTTAGCTGTTCTACAAGCTTCATTTAGAAAAGTAGCTAACATTGATTCATCATTTGAAGACTATGACAATGTAGATATTGATGTGCAAACCAGTGTTTTAGAAAGTCGTGGATTAGAGCAGATTATATCAGATGGCGATGAAGAGGAACTGGGCGGTGAAGTAATGGTAAATATTGATAAAACTTCACCTACATTAGAACACGTTTCCTTTTCACTTGATGTACTACGAACATTTTTAGAGATGCAACGTTCCTACAAATGTCTTTAAATGCCTTAATGTAATTGAAGCTTTTATGGATAAAGTAAAATGGAAAAATGTAGTTCAAACAAAAATACCTGATAATTTTAAATAAATAAAAAACAAAAAAAATATTTTGTATAATGAGTTTTCTATATAGTGAAATAATTGTCTGTCCCCGTGGAGACTCACTATAGGGAAGTTCAACTGTACCTGCTAGGCGATATCCTGGTACTTGATGTGCCTCTTTGAGATTTATTTTAAGAACGTTTCACAAATTCCGGAACAAATATTGAGTAGAAAACCATCGCTGAGTTTACCAAGTAACGTACAGTCGACTTTCGATAATTTGCAATTCAAGGGACCAGAGAAAAAGCGAGAGTTCATATTTAACTGATGCAGTTATGCTCATGCTAAAATCATTGCATAGAAACTAAAGCACCATCACATTAGAGAGTTCAAATTATAGAGCGTAGGAAAGCTAAACTTCAAAATATATGATTTGGGCGAGAAAAATTAAATTTCTATGTATAAAGCAATAATAAAACACGCCACATGATGAAGTTAAAATTTTTTGAATGTATTGGCGAGCAAGATGCTATTCCAATAGTTTCAAATTACCGAGCAGACCAAATTACGTAGACACAGTTTTCAATTTATCAAAAGTTTTTTCATGCGACCTAGAAGACAGTTCATATTATTGAGAGATTCAGATTAACGAGTTTCAAATTATCAAGAGTCCACTGTATAACCATTAAACAACCTCAACATTCGAAAATGTGAAGTTGTTACCAGGGTTACGGGGGTTACTTATCCTCTCAACTGTTTCCTTATGAAAAGAGGAAATGATTTGTAATTTGACAATTAAGAAACTTTTATGATTTTGTCGATATTACATAGTTTTATATTTAAATAACAAAATAATAAAAACAAAAATATTCTATTCATTTCAGAAAATGTGAAACTTCAGGAAACGCCAATAAATCCCAAAATCAAATACCAAAGAATATTAAAAATAAGTTCCAATTGTGATAAAGTCAATATTTGTTAAAAAATATTGACGAAAAATAAGAAAAAATTACATGCAACAAAAGCAGGAAACTAGACTAAGTAAGACGCAAGACTAAATAGCTGTAACTTTAATGCACTAGCCAAACTCAAATCACCAGCGATCTCTTAAAAAAACTGCAAACAAAAAAGTACACAGATGTCAACCACCACGTTAATTGGCAGATCTTTAATACACGAAGGTAATGTATTCGGGAATATTGACCTTTTTTAAGAAAATACAAGTAATGCTTTTGTTTATTAACGACAGGTGCCCGTTCAAATCGGCGCTCCTTGGTGTCTATGATTTTTGGCCTGATACTGGGTTTCTGCCTGGCTGAACTTTTCGTTTTGTCCACACCGGCCAAACCAGAATGGCTTCTGTATGAAGGTCACAAACATGGCGATATCAATGACCCACATGCCAGCCATGATCTCATAGATGCTACTGGCCCGGAAATGGATGTAGGATTTCATCAGCATGACAACGAAAACAGTACTGTGGCCCAGAAATTGTACAACGAGGTGCGTGTTTTGTGTTGGATTATGACAAACCCTAAAAATCACAAGTCCAAAGCACGTCATGTCAAACGCACCTGGGGTAAACGCTGTAATAAGCTACTGTTCATGAGTTCGGTGGAGGATAAAGATTTGGGTAGCATAGCTTTACCCGTCTCTGAGGGTCGAAATAATTTATGGGCCAAAACCAAAGAAGCCTACAAATATATTTATAATAACCATTTAAATGACTACGATTGGTTCTTCAAGGCTGACGACGATACTTATGCCATAGTGGAAAATATGCGCTATATGCTCTATCCCTACCCGGCGGAAACCCCCATATATTTCGGCTGCAAATTTAAGCCATATGTTAAGCAGGTAAGGTAAAATTGTAATATTTTTAAAAAAGCTATAGAAATATTTATTTTTCTCATCATTTAAAGGGTTACATGTCGGGAGGGGCCGGTTATGTTTTAAGCAAAGAAGCTGTGCGCCGTTTTGTCGAAAAGGCTATACCGAATAAAAAGTTGTGTCGTAGTGATAATGAAGGAGCTGAGGATGTTGAAATGGGCAAATGTCTAGAAAAGGTTAATGTTATCGCTGGCGATTCACGTGACCATCAAGCGAGGGGTCGCTTCTTTCCTTTTGTACCCGAACATCATTTGATACCCCATCATACGGACAAGAAGTTTTGGTACTGGCAGTATATTTACTATAAAACAGATGAGGTATGTAATTTAAATTTGAAATTATTATTGGGAAACATTTGAAACGTTGCTTTCTCCGAAGCCATTAAAGGTTGAGATCAGTTCTTTAACCAAAACCTTTTGTTTTTTGTTTTTCATCTTCAGGGTCTCGACTGTTGTTCTGACTACGCCATTTCATTTCATTATGTTACACCCAATCAAATGTACGTCTTTGACTATTTAATTTATCATCTGCGGCCATACGGTCTTATTATGGCTCCTGAGCCTTTACCGGAAAAATTAAGAGTTGGAGAAACAGAACCACCACCCGCGTCCCAACAGACTGACAGCGATATTGCCGAGTCATAAAAATTTTTCATGACAAACACCACAAAAAGTAATCCATTTTTAATACATAAAAAACTAAATACATACATATGCATAAGTTTTTGCTTTTATATATTTTAATATTTAAAAGAAAGAAAAGATTTTATTTATGAATGAATAATTTTGCCATGAATATTTGTTTTATTGTTTATTTTTTATAGTTTTAATTATTACTCTACTCCTATAGTGCATAATTTTTGTTTGTAAAGATTAATTAAATTAATTAAAAATTAGTTAGACAATAAACGATAAATTAATTTTAATTAGTTTGTAAAAAAAATATACATACGTGTTGGTGTAAGACGTCAACGATTATGTGGTTCTATGTGGCTTAAAGTAATGTTTATGGCCGGCCACATCGTTATACTATAAAAAAAAAGGTTCTTCATAAGAACATAGGTGATAGGCCGCTGGGTCGTGTACCCTAGATCACAAAAGCTAATAGAAACGGCAAACAAATGGTGTTCACGTATAAAGTTTTTGCTATGTCCACTTTTATAATATTAGATAGATCATGCTGTTGAATCAATTAATCGCTTCTCTGATTGCAACTATTTCGTTGAAGCTCACAACCAACCCGCATGTAACATCTCCTGGTTTCCAATTAATTTCCATTTCGTCATTTCAATTATCCCTTCAATGCCGGTTTACAACATAAAAATCACAGTTTTTGAATGTACTTGTTAAAATTTTAACTCGTAAGGTGAAGTAATCGTGCAGCTCAAAGTCGACAAATGTTTTGTGGGGTTAAGTTGACAGCTCAAGTTCATTGAATTACATCTGTACTGCATTGACTGGGCATTACATGCCGCAATCATTTACAGAAAGTGACAGGAGCAAAGTTATACGCCGAATATACTTCAGGTATTGTAAATTTACTGATTCAATTTTACCTAAGCCATCACTGTTGACTAATAACATATGATATTGAATTTCTAATTAACCAAGTTAAGGAAAGTCTGCCATGTTAGTCCTTTTTAAAATACTAAGTTTTTTATATATTTATAGGCTGAGTAGTAATCGAGGACGACAGGGTAATTCTATTCGAAAAGTAATTCATTCGAATTTGTTGTGCCTAATACATTCTGTTTCGAAAATGCTTTCGTTTGAAGCGAAATACAAAGTAGGCCCGCTGGTGACTTGCAAAAGAATAAATGAAACAGTTCAGTGCATTTTCTTTTTCTGTTTTGTAACTACTAATGAGTTTTAGTGGAGCGTGGTGATTCCGCCTCCTGTGGTCTATATTTTACCAGTGGGGCGAATACTAGTATGAACAAATTTTCTATTCGGTAATGCACCGTCCGATTTGATCCAACAAGTTTACTCTAAAAATTTTCACATTAAGGATTAATTTCTAAAACTCTTTTATCTTTGCCTGCTTCAGGAATTGCTACAAATTGTTCTAATATGCCAACGCTGCTATTAAAATATTGCCATTCTGAACTTCTGTCATTGCTAAATGACTCGATATGCCATTTTATTATATCCTACACTCTTGAATTATTTTTTTGAATATTGTTTTATAGTCTATCAGTCCGATTCTAATATTTTTCGACAAATATTGTGGAATACTTTTTCTCAAACTATGGACTGTTTTTTATAGCTCATGATTGCTATATGAGCCACAAACACAAAGATTCCTTAAGGAATAAGCGTCCATGTTTTGACAATCGCAAACTCATACTGAGGCGAATTATATGAACGAAAATTAAGCGATAAATTGGCTGTCCAAAGAAATTAAATTCATTCAATAGCATTTCACAATCCGTTTCCTCATTTTTAACAAAGTAAGAGTTTTACCTTTAGTTATTTTAGTTGATAAGTCAATATTTAACAGTGATGACCTTTTTGAGTCATTAGAATCAAACAAATTTGTAGTCATATTTTTAAAGTTTTTGGATTTTGTTTAAACTTTTGTACAAATATCTCTTACCTCTTTTTTAAATCAGTAAGAGTTCATACAAGTACCAAGCAAACATACCATTTATTAAATCAAAAATAATTGTAAGTTATAAGTCTCAATAACAAAAAGTTTATTAGTTTTTTAAGCACAAACGATTTGAATTCTTTTTTTTGTTTTTTTTTTTTGTTACAATTAAAAATAAACCTCTCGTTCGCATTTACGATAACTTATTATAACTTTTAATGTGAATATTATGAAAGTAATAAAATGAAAATCTAAATTAAAATTTGTTTTTTTTTGTTTAAATGTTACATCTTTGGTTTTCATGAATAACCACATATGTCTAATTACTTTAATTTAAACACTATACATAGACCAGTTGGAGCAATGACTTGATTTATTTTAGTTTAAGGGAACTTACGCTAGAAGTATGAGTGTCAAAATCTTCATAGATGGCTGTGGTAAAATCTCTTTTGAAAAATTTGATTTTAGACTTACGCGGTTATTCATAAAAACCACAAATATTTGGAATAGGGATGAAATAATAGCACCGAGGTGTCATAAACGTTTCGAATTTTTCAATTGTCTTCTCATGTGCTGGCGATTTATTTTCAACTTTTGAAAACTCTCACACTTAGCAAGTTTGAACATTGACCTTTGTGATAATGGTGATTTCATTTTTAGATCAATTGTTTGCGGGCGTCTTATAATGTTAATTTCAGTGTCGACTTTTTCCATGTATTTTCATCTGAAAAATGGAGGTTTTTAAAGCCTGGGTTAAAAATTGTTGAAAACGTATGAATTACGCAATTAAAGTCGGGCAACAAAAGTGATTTGATTGTTAAATTAGGCACAATAAACAAGCTTTGTTGCCAAAAAATTATTACTGATGAATTTTGTCATCCCGTAACATCTCTTTTATACCCTTTTTAACATGGGTTTCGTAACAGTTACTACTCTTTAAGAATTTACAACACTAGTTAATCGTGATTTCGCTCAACAAAAAGAAAAGTATGTAGTCCACAGGGACTAAAGTTAATCAGATTTATTTTAATTCCTTAAATTGATATCTGCCGGATAAGAAGGCAACCGTTCATTTTCAAAAAGTCACTTCTTTTAAATGAATCGAATAGTTTTGGAATTTTTTGTTTTTCCAGATCCTGGATCTTCATTTCAAAATGAAATGATATTTATCACATGTACGCTTGTATTGAATATTTACCAAGCGTGTAGCAAGATTAAAATTTTGTGGGTAGAAGTTTTAAAACAAAAATATTTTTTGTATATAGAAAAATATTAGTTATAAATCGGTTGTGGCTGACTGTACGTACACCTTAAAAAAATGTAGGTAAGATCTAGTCATCTGTTTCCTATTCTAGTCATGATAGTAGTATGCGGAAATTACGTCCCACATCTCTTTAAATAATTTAACTGGCAAACATTCGAAGAAGAGATAAATAATTTTTTTATTAAGTCCCCAAATACCCCAATAAAAAAGCCATGCAAAAAGTAGTTTTTTCATAAACTGTTTCGATTTAGGCGGAAAACGCATGATTTTAATATTACTGTGTCATCAGATATCGAGGTTCAGATTTTAGTAGAGAACATTTTCGTTAAGAATAAATAGCAAGAGGTCTATGTGTGTGTCAGGAGCTCAAAAAGGATACATTTTTTAAAGTAGGGGAGAGGGAACACAAGCAAATATTCAAAAAAATCTAGATTTTTTGTTTTGCTCGACCGCAATTGAGTTGAATTCGTAAACATACCTTTGCAATGCATTAAAACAGTACTAAAACCGTATTCTGACATTATCGACATTTAGGGCCTTATTTTATAAAACGCAAGGCAACGCCAGAATTTATATGACAAATTTCAAATATTTACACTTTTTTTATTGTTTTCATAAAAATGTTTGGGCATGGTATGGGCTTTTGAAAAGGAAATCAACGCTTCATGTTTTATGGCGTTGAGAGGCAAAAAAATTCATACAAATATTTTAAAATGTTTAAAATTTGTTTTTGTTTTCCATATAAATTCTGGCGTTGCCTTGTGTTTTATAAAATGAGGCCCTTAATGTTTTTAATAAATTCATTAGAAATTTCAGGAAATGATGCGAACCCAAAACATGCTTCTGCAAGTTTTGCTTCGCAAAAAATGGACCAGTTAAAAATATGCTTCTGGAACGCTAACGGGCTCTCCCAACATAAATATGAAATAGAACACTTCCTGCTAGCACATGATATAGACATACTATTAGTGTCTGAAACACACTTCACTATAAAAAAAAAAAAATTAGTCCTAGAGGTAGGCAGTTGTATTATACAGTTGAAACAAAGAAGCTTGACGTCGTATCTGCCGGTAAACACAGTTATTGGTCCACAGACTTTAATAAGTTGCCAGACTTCATTGATTTTGCTATAGTAAAAAACATCAAACGCGATCAACTGCTAGTTAGTTCATCCTATGACCTATCTTCTGATCATTCACCTACAATTATTATTTTACACAACAGTTTTGTCACTACACCTAAAACCCTTAGTTTCTACCCGAACAGAAACACGAATTGGTTAAAATATAAAATGTATGTGAGCTCTCACTTATCTTTGAACATCCCACTGAGAAATCCAGCTGATATTCAAGCAGCTGTAGATCATTTTACAGACGTCGTGACTGCCGCAGCCATAGCTGCAACGCCGACAAAGCCATCAACTAAAATAAAATCGTACCAGGCAACAACAGATATTCAGATGCTCGTCATTGAGAAAAGAAGACTAAGAAGACAATGGCAAAATAGTCGTTCTCCACACATAAAAATGCAAATGAACTTATGCCAAACAAACTTACGCAGTAAATTGAGGCAGAAACACGAGTTCGCTATCGACAAATTTTTAAAAAAACTTGGATCCAATGAAAAACACGGATTATAGTCTGTGGAAAGCTGTAAAGCACTTACAATGTCGTATTGCTTACGAATCCCCACTAAGACTTGAAGACCGTACTTGGGCTAAAAACTCAAGTGAAAAGGCAAATGCGTTCGCAAAGCACTTAGAGAAGGTTTTCGCACCACATGACGTAAGTAATTCCACTATTCCAATTATTAACGACATCGTGAATGATCCTATGAAATTTCGGTTGTTTTCTTTAATATCGACAATTAAAAATACGGATATGAAGAAATCACCTGGACCTGATCATATAACAGGATCAATGATAAAAAACTTACCTAATTCAGCTGTAAGAATTTTACTTTACATATTTAATGCCATGTTGCGCGTCGGCTTCTTCCCATGCTCTTGGAAGATGTCTGAAATTGTTATGATCCCGAAACCTGGAAAGGACTCAAGCCAGATAACATCCTACAGGCCTATTAGCCTACTGTCAGTTTTGTCAAAGATATTTGAAAAATTATTCGTCTCGAGTGTAACTCCTTTTCTAAATGAACAAAACGTTATCCCAGATCATCAGTTTGGTTTTCGAGCAAGGCATAGTACGATTGAACAAGTCCATAGAATCGTTACCATTATTAGGTCGGTTTTTGAAAGGAAGCCATACTGTCAGACTGTTGACATTTCCCAAGCATTTGGTAAAGTCTGCCATGATGGGTTACTTACTAAAATAGTTCGGGTTCTACCTGAAAACACCCACAAGCTTATAAAAAGCTATTTGTCCGATAGCTTTCAAGATGTGGGAAAATCAGTGCAGGAGTACCTCAAGGTAGTGTGCTAGGGCCGCTATTATATATCATCTATACAGCGGATATGCCGACAAGCCCACATACATATACATCAACCTTTGCAGACGGCACTGCAATGATCCAAAGGATGTATCTGAAAAACTGCAGTCCCATATTCATAAGCTAGAAGACTGGCTAAAACAGTGGAGAATAAAGGTAAATCCATCAAAATGTGCTCATGTAACGTTTTCCCTTAGAAGGCAAAATTGTCCACCAATCACAATAACTAATACCACGGTTCCAACGGAAACGCACGTTAAGTATTTAGGTATCCACCTAGATCGGCGCCTAACTTGGTCCCGTCACATTGAGGCAAAAATAACGTCCATAAAGCTTCGAACAAATCAACTGCATGGGCTAATAAGTCCTAACTCAACTTTGGCTTTGGAGTATAAAGTCCTTTTATACAAATCCGTTATAAAGCCAATATGGTCATATGGTATTCTGCTGTGGGGTACTGCCTGTGCATCAAACATCCAGAAGTTACAGAGAAGACAGTCTAGGATTTTACGTCTTATCGTATGCGACCCTGGCACATAAGAAATGAAAACATACATAGGGATCTCAAAGTTCCCACTATCCACGAAGAAGTTAAAATATACACGTTCAAATACGTAAACAAACTAGTCGCACATCCCAACACTCTAGCACGCAATTTATTGCAATTTGATGGCCACCAGAGACTAAAAAGAACTGACACATTGAGCCCGGCGAGGCGGCTCTCTCTACAGAATAGAAGATAGATTTTTAAGATTTGAATACAAAAAATTAGTCATTACATTGGTAATAACTAGTAAGTAATAATTTAGAAATAAGATTTGAATACCTATTGTGAATTTCTTTTAATAGAAAGATTCAATAAAATGAAATAAAGTATAAAAAAAAAATATTAGAAATTTTGGGTATTGGTATATTTAACCACAATGATGCATTTGGGAACAAAATACATTGGCGGTATACAGTGTTTGGTGCAAATGGAATCCAATAAAAACATACACAAAATTTCTGTTGTGTTTTATAAACACGGCAATTGTTTTAAATTTCCACTTTTGTAAGACTATTTGCACCAAACACTGAATACCGCCATTGCCAAAACTTAAGGGTTGCATTTACAAAGAAACATGTTTATTTACTTCGGATTAAAGTGTAATTTAGCTTGGCCGTATGAATTTGTATTTTATAATTTTTAATGATGAAAATTTCATTTCGCCCTATTTCTATTACAACTACATATATTTACATACATACATACACATGTATGTGTAAACAGATGCATTTTGTTTTTTTTTTTTCAATAGCAATAAAATATTTTCTGTTTACTTTATATAAAGTTAACTGAAACTTGGAACAATTGTTTGTACAGCTTTTTTTTTTTTTTTTTGAAAAATATCAGTTTTAACAGAATGAGATCGGACATGGGCAACTGTAACAAATACGTTTGTCTAAAAATTAAATTACCAAATATACAAAATATATCTCTAGACAAATTCAAAGTATGTATTTAAAAGGCTTTTAAATGGAGTTTTTGTTTCTTAAATATGTCACCTTGTTAACATGACGCCTTGAGTAGCCATTAATATGTGCTCCCAACGTATAGAATGCTGTTCGCACAGGAATTTGGATCGTGAACACCGTCGTTGTTTATGGTCTGCTCGTGTTCAAACAAAGTCCAAACAAAATCAAATTAAAAAATATTTGTGTGTGCGCTCATCTAAAAACTATGCCGAGAACGTTGAAAAACAACGTTGGGAACAATCAAAAAATTATGATCGAACTGAGCAAAAACACGTATTCTCCGCACAGAACACCACGAACGAATTTCTGTTTGTTATTCTGCCGATGGTATGTTTGCATAAAAAAGGAAACTTGCATTTGATATTTTTACATAAACGTGCTCACAGAAATATTTATAATTTGATTGCAAATACTTACTTAACATATCAAATTGTTAGCAACTTTAAAAAGCAAAATTTGGTAAGTAGTTTTAAAAATGATCAAGTTTGGTTTAGAGTTTGTCTCGTCTTCGGTTTCGGCTATGCTCCATCTTCAGTGTAATGTTTCGTTCCGACATATTATTATTATTGAAGCTTTCTTAAAGAAATTTACAAAAAGTTTTCAAATCTTAATCCTAGGTATTAACTGGATTGTTGTGTTCAAATCTTAGACTACTTTGTAATGGGTTAAGAGGGTCGTCTCGTAAGGTTTTGGGTATCGATTTTTGTTAGTCTCTGGTGTCCACGAAACTGCAGCAAAACCCGGGCATAGGAGTTAGGATGGATTAATAATTTGGTAACGAATTTGCATGAGTAACTTTTAATATGTCCATATAAGCTTTATAATGGACTTATACAGGACAACTTTAGACTCCAAGGCCAGAGTTGAGTTGGCGATTATAAGCCAATGCAACTGAGCAGTTTTGAATTTTATAGCTGTAATTTTTTCTTCAATATGTTGCGACCGTGATAGGCGTCGGTCGAGATGAATTCCTAAGTATTTTACGTTATTTTCTGCTGGAACAGTGACGTGAGTTATTCTTATTGGTGGGCAATTTTGCCTTCAGAGTGGGAAAGTTTTCGTTTCGAGGGATTAACCTTTATCGTCAATTTTTAAACCTATCCTCTAAATACAACTACGGAAGGCTAATATGTTGAATTATTCGCCGCGCACAATCATATTGCGCAACTAGTGAATGAACCAACGCACATTTCGTGTGTTGAAGGGCACCAGCACAACACTCTTGACCTTTTCCTTACTTCACACCCTGAAAAGTATGAAGTAAGCGTCAACGCACCTCTCGGTAACTCGGATCACTGTACCATTTCCGCCTCCTTTTCGTTCTCGGAACTCCTTAACGTTGCACGAACGACCCAGAAACGTAAAAAATTTATCTACGAAAAGGCTCGTTGGGCTGATCTCAACGACTTCTTCAGGCATTTTAATTGGAAACTTTGTTTCATGGACAATAATGTCAATGCCATGGCGAAAATGGTCGAGAATATAATTTTGTTTGGAATGAAATCCTTCATTCCATCCAAACAAACTTCGATAAAATCTAGAATAAAATCTTGGTTTAATCAGACGTGCAAAATTGCAGTCAGATCCAGAGAGGAAGCATTCAGTACATGGCGGAATAACAAAAATGCCGATACTGACTCGCTACGCAAAAAGGCAAGATCTTCGTGTGCCAAAGTCCCAAGGCGCGAAAAAGCTTTATACGAGCTCCACGGGGTAGTAAGAGCTTTTGGTCTTTCGTTAAAAGAGTAAAGGGTAATGCTAGTTCCTCAGTTCCGACTCTTTTAAAGGACGACCAAATATTCACTGACCCGGTTGATAAAGCTAACATTTTGGCCGAATTGTTTGCAAGAAATTCTCTCTTGCCGGAAAGCAATCAACCACTGCCCGTGATCGAAAGAGTATCAGTAACTATGCCAAGCATATTCTTTCGAGCCCATGCCGTTAAAAGGGTTCTTGCGGACCTCAACATAAACAAGTCTCCAGGGCCGGATGGCATTCCTGCACTGGTCTTGAAGCAGTGCTCTTCGACGCTAGCGCGTCCATTGGCCAAACTTTTCAGCATATTGTACTATGCTGGCGAATTTCCAATGTGTTGGAAGGTTGCCAATGTAACGCCAATCCCAAAAAAAGGAGAGGCCAATAACCCTGAAAATTACCGTCCAATAGCAATTTGTTCGGCGCTTTCCAAGGTTATGGAAAGTATGGTGAATTTCCATCTTGTTAATTACCTGGAGTCCAACAACTTACTTCACGACCGTCAGTATGGATTTCGTAGAGGGCTCTCTACGGGAGACATACTGGCATTCCTCTCGGAGAGATGGTGTAGGTCCATACATCATTTTGGCGAAAGTAAGGTGGTGGCTCTAGATATTTCCAAGGCATTTGATAGGGTGTGGCATGGCGCGCTCTTGTCAAAACTTGTTGCTTTTGGTGTCGGTAATCACTTCTCTCGATTTATATCGAGCTTTCTCAGAGATCGCACTATACGAGTTGTTGTAGATGGGATCTCATCAGACGAGTTCAAGATCAATTCAGGGGTACCATAGGGCTCCGTTCTTTCTCCTACTCTATTTCTTATCTTCCTAGATGACCTTCTTCGTCAACCCTATTTATTCTTTTGCAGATGACAGCAACATCTGCCATTCTTACTCATTCATCAACAGACCAAGCCTCTTAGAGATTGGGGCCATGAGGCACCGCATGAACGAGTCATTAAATAGTGATCTTGTGATGATCACAGAATGGGGTCGTGCGAATAGGGTTGATTTTAACCCCAATTAGACCCAGTGTTGTATGCTAACACACAGACGCACGACGGACCTTGCTGCTCCATCTGTTGTTATGGGTGGTATAGATATTGAGGCATCAGTAGCTCTTGATGTTCTTGGCATGAAGATTCAATGTGATGTCCGATGGATCCAACATATCTTTCAAGTGTCGAAAGAAGCATTCAAGTGCCTAGGCTTCCTCAAACGGTGTAAGAATTACTTCACCCCATCTGATCTCCAAACTATCTATACCACTTATATCCGACCGAAAATGGAATACAACTCTCTTGTATGGGCCGGTGCTTCAAAGTCTATTTTGGAGTTACTCTATTGACTCGCTCGAGCATCGTCGCAATGTAAGGTGTGTTTCGCTGTTCTATCGCTACTACAATGGATTGTGCTCTGATGAAATTAGGGATATTATTCCCGAAACCCGGTCATTCAAGAGCACATCCATTTGTGGTCGAATGGCCAGTGGATCGCACAACGAACTACAGACAGAATTCGTTCTTTAGCCGGACCATTCGTATGTGGAATAAGCTTCCAGCAGAGGTCTTTCCTCCCACTTTCTCTGTGGAAAAGTTCAAATCTAATGTTAATAAACACTACTCCCTCCGTCCTTCTTCCCATAACCTATTTTCCTAGTTCTAGCGCAATGCATTGTATGAATAGGGGTCATCCCCTGAGTGCCGGTCCTACCATAAAAAAAAAAATGCCAAGAAGCAATATTCGGGTCTTTATTTGCACTTATAAGTGCAGTGTCATCTGCGAAGGTTGCCTTATATGTGTTTGAGTTTGTTGGCATATCTGCTATGTAAATTATATACAGTAGCGGGTCAGTATACTACTTTGAGGGACACCCGCTGACACTCTTCGAATTAATAATTAATTTTTTTTATCATACTTTAAATTTTTGTCTGTCGGGTAGCTTTAAAGAGTTTGTGAGTATTTTCAGGAATATGTCCTGAGATTTTGATTACTAGTCCATCGTCCCAAACTTTAACAAGCGCCTGGGAAATATATATGAATAAGGTCGAATAATATTGTAGATTTTTGGAACGAATTTTCGTTATCCCTTGTCAAGTTTGGTTTGGAGACAAACCGGTTTCGGCTATTTGCTATCTTCAGGGTATTTTTTCGATTTTCGAAATCTACATCAAAACAGCCCGTCGGAATATCAAATCAAGAACCGAATAATATGGATTGTTCTCAAAGGTTGTTCTAATAAGAGCAACAATTCTATGAACTTGCTCAATAGTACCATAATTACCACGAAATTGGATTAATGTGCCGGAGTTATACACAGTACGAACATTTTCTCAAATAGCGTCGTTAAAAGTGGTCTATACGACGTAATTTGCCTAGCATCTTTTCCCGGTTTTGGGATTATAATAATTTCAGATATCTTTCAAGATGAAGAGAATAATCCAATTCGTAGCATGGCATTTATTGTGAACAGTATAATTCTGACAGCGGAAGTAGGTCTGTTCCTTACCATAGATCCAGTAATACTATCGGGCCCGTGCCATTTTTTACATCAACTTTTTTAAATCCCAATTAGAGTGATACTTAAAATTGAAAAATTTTATTCCTTTGAACATAAGGAAATAAAAATTATTCGAACTATTCTTGATCGAATGAACATTCTAGTTTGTACATCACTAACATTATGTGTCTATTTACATTGATTTTGTATGCATTTTTTGACAAACCAATAAAAAAACCTTAATATGATGAATGATAAGAACCTCTTTACAAATATAAAGATATAATAATTGGAATATAGGGAACATTTGTATTGGGTAATTTGAGAAAATTTATATTTTTCTCAAAATATAAATTGTACTTTATGTGCTAAGTGTCTTAATTAGCAGGACAAGAACTTTGCTGATGTGAATTTGCTAAAGGCCAAATTAACTCTGTTAAAGCTGTTTAAAAAACCAAAAAATTTAGAAGTAGTTCTCTATATTTTGACTAATCATCAATTAAATATTAAATGATAACAATAATTAATAATGCCGGATCCATGTTGAAGTGGAGTAAAACAAGCTTTATATGAAATTAAGATTTTTATTTGAAAGGCCCATTATCACAGTATGTAGGCTTTAAGGACATCGTACGATTGTGATTTATTCTCAAAGAACTGCGTCTTTGTTCAGCGCTAACTACATAAAAAAGTCTAGCGGGGTCAGAAAGTACGATCTTGGTAGCCAATTTACGTCACCCTCGCGAGAAATTTATACCAGTACCTAGCCTTCATATTAAGCTCATGCAACAATTATTTGGTTATCATTGATCCATACAACCATGTTTGAGATCAGTGGTAATAACTTGGATATCTTGGATTAGTTGGTCCTGGAACCGTAGCAGGCCAACCTCTCGAAAAGATATTGGACAATTTCAAGTCTGCGAAAGAATGGTTTCATATCCATGGTGAGGTATCGTCTGCCACGGGTGTTTTGACTGTTTGTAAAAAAGAGATTTCACGCCCATTGAAAAATAATTCAGCGCGAAAAACCACCAGGTCTGGCCAGAATCGCTTCGGAACTGTAACGGGGAAGGGCGCGCGGAAGGTAGGGTTGTGTAGCTCGTATCTGGTGCGTTAAAAATTATTACAGAAATGGTGACTACACAATTAAATTCAGTATCTCAGTGAGAGTGTCATTAGATCGTGGATCAGAAAGTTCGAATTCACCGTATCATCAATTCTTATTGACTATGGACGGACCGTACTATTTTCGTAATAATTTTTAATGCAGAACACACGTCGCGACTAACTTTTCAATGATGATGGACCCAACATTCCTTTACAAAACTAATGTAGTTTTATTAAATTTTAACAAGATAATCACAATATGCTTAAAAATTGTATGACAACATTAAAATACTTATTCTAAATGCTATGAGTTGGTTGTGGCACTTGAAACGTAAACGACTACAAAGGATTGTCAGATTTTTCATTTCGCCATTTTTCTAATAAAACACTCATGTTATTTTTCGCTGGCATTTCAACATACTTGGGCAATACGCCGTACGGTCTGAGCTTATAAACTAAATAGTCCATGACGTGCATATCATCAGGTGAAATGTAATGAAATGATACAACATAGTCGGAACAGCATGCTGGACCCTGCGGGGGAAAAGGTGTTTAAGTCAAAAATTCGCAGTCTTTATTGCAAAAAATACTCACGTCTTCGGTGGCGTAAAATACATAACGCCAATACCAATTTGACTTTTGCTTTGGTATAATATGACTGTACAAATGAGTGGGTAAAAACCGTCCTCGTTTACGCTCATCGCGAGAATCGCCAGCTACAACGCCAACATTTTGCAAACAAATTCCCATTTCTTTATCTTCCGCACCTCCCGGCGTTTGACGGCATATAGTGCTGTTCGCATACGCTCGTTCTACAAAAAGTCTGACAGCTTCTCGGCTTAAAACATAACCTGCACCGCCCGACATATAACCCTGGAGAGATCAAGTATTAGAAATGTAATTTTATTTATAAGAGAATGTCTTGTACAAACCTGCCGAACGTGAGGTTTAAATTTACTGCCAAAATACACGGGAGATTGTGGGGACATGGAGAAAAGAAAGGCTCTCAGATTTTCCATAATTACATAACTGAAATAATTTGAAGCGTTAGCAAGGGGCATTTAATACGCAATAACTAGAAAGCAACTCACGTATCATCGTCAGCCTTTAAAAACCAATCGTAATCATTCAGGTGATGATCGTAAACATATTTAAATGCCTGGCGTGTCTTGTTCCATAAATGACCACGTCCCTCGTTGACATTTAGATTAATGGCACCTAAATCCTTGTCTTCCTTGGAGCTCATAAAAATTAACTTATTGCACCTGGATCCCCAAGTATTTTTAACATGACGAGCTTTCTTTTCATGGTTTTGGGGTCCTGTCAAAATCCAACACAACACCTTGACTTCTTTGAACAAACGATCTGCTATCGCCGTATCCAGATACTCAGTCGGTGATGCATTTATAAAACGGCCACTAGAACTACTAGGAGACATTATATCCTGCTCATAGTTTGTGTTGGTTAGTAGTTCGGGCTCAAGTATTTCACTTTCCTTGCATAAATTTTGTGATTTCATTGATGTCGTTATCATAATCGAATCATACTGAGTTGTGTAAAATAGCTGCGAAAACGTAAACCCGATTGCAACTCCAGCTATAAGGGTGATGAAAAGTTTTAAATGTAACACATTGTTGCCATTTGCGTGGTGCATTGTAGGGAGGAAATCTTGGCACTAACTGAGTTGTTATGTGATTTAAGCTAATGAAAGAAGAGCAAATTGATAGCGATTATGGTTCTTAGACACATTCGAATATAAGACGGAGTATTTACAGTTTGTCACTTTTCGATTCATTTTGAAATTAGAGAGATTAAACTAGTATTTTACTAGTATTAAAAACACTAGTAGTAGTTCTCAACTATAAACTCTGCTATCCGCATAAAAACATAAATGTGAAAATATGGCCGAATTCCTACCCAAAAATATCGGAAGTAAAAAATACTGAGATCATAATGAGGACCAAGTTCTTCTTGTGTACAATACCATTGCATTTCTAGGCAACTTGCTAGGTTGGTAACATTTTTGCCATAATCCCTTCTCATATTAGAGAAGAAAAAATGTTGCCCAGCTAGCAAGTTGCCTAGACATGGGATGGTATTGTACATTTGAAGAACTTTTTCCAGTACTTTTTACGGGCGAAATTTTTGGGTAGGAAGTTGGCCTTATTTTCACATTTATGATTATATGCGGATCTGAGTCTTTTTTTTAAAGTTATTTTTGTTTGTTAATGCATGTATAACATCTCTTTTAACTTAAAGCTAATAGACGGTTGTGTTATAATTAAACCCCTAAATGAAAAGTGCCCATTTTTCTTATTACTTATTCTCCAAGGCCTACCTGACAAATTTTGATACTGCCGAATCGTTAAAAGTTAGAGAATCGCACTACAGCTCTTTGAAATGGGCGCTCTTTTTAGTTCAGCTTAATTGCCTGAATTAATTTGCTCAGTTAGTGCAATAGCTCAGTTGTGTATCAGTAGCTCATGTGTCAGCAGCTCATGTGCCAGCAGCTTATGTGTCGGTATAGTTGTTCTTAAACGAAGCTTTGTCTGAATAGAATATTGTAATGGAAAGAGAAAAATATTACTTTAATAATTTTATAGTAACGAATACAAAAACATAAGCCAAAAAAAAAAAAACATGAGCAGTGAACTAAGGAGCTGAAAACGCTCAGCGGCTTATTTGGTTCAGTTCATTGAACTAGTCCGCACAACTGCAACTGAGACAGTGGTCAAAGTAGAAAGCACGAACTCATCAAATACCACGGACAAAAGTTCAACATTTTAAATGTATTGAGACGGAAACTCGGATTAGGATTAAACGCTAGAATATCGGGAGCAAGTAAGGTATACCACGCTTTGAACAATAAGTTTATATGAAAAGGACAAGTAACAACGAAAGCCAAATTAGCGGTAACAGCTCCACGTAAAATCCTACTCTTACATACGATATTGAATCATAGGCCACTAATTCGTCAAGACAAAGACTATAGTACAAAAACATTAAGTACCTACATTGGATATTCTAAAAAAGTAGATGGGATAGAATCAGAAATGATAACAATCTGAGACTTGCAGCGCTCGATAAACAATTAGAAAAAAGAAAACTGCAATGGATATGGATGGCCCTAGTGTACCTAAGCTTGTATTCCAGACAAAATCAGATACACTTTTGAAGTGTGATATTGATCCTAATAGTAAAATGTCGTACTTGCTAAAGTAAAAGAGGCCAGGGAAAAGTAAGTATTAGCAGGCCAAGTGTGCACGAAAAACAGTTTTCACAAAATGATGATTTTCTTAATTCAGTTGAAAGAATAATTTCGAGACGTTGCGGAGTAAATCTTTCCATGATGAACTTTCCCAGAAGGCTAAAAAAAGCAATAAGTGTTATATTCGGCTGCACCGACTGAATTTCGTTTTATTATAAGCATTTTTGATCGGTAAATAGACGAGTTGTTTTCCTAAATTTTGGCCGCCCTTCTTATTTGAATTGATTTTCTTCGAATGCCTATGAATTTTGGATAAATTCTTGATGTTTTGGTGAATTGAAGATAATAGCGGTTGGATTTTTAGTAGAATTTCTAATATTTCATAAAATTTGCAGTTTTCAGCGCAATTTCAGACTTCGGGTAAATTTTATCGTTAAATTGTAAAATATGGTAAAGTTTGTTTTTTGCTTTTTTTTTGTGAGGCATCATCTTTTTGGACATTGCATAACATCGATTTTGTTGAAATTTCAACGTTTTCCATTTAACATTGATTTTTTGTAATTTTTTGGATTTTTAGTGAAATTACAAAATTTTGGTGAAATTAAAATTATTGTGGTTTTTAAAAATTTTGTGAATTTTGATTTTTTTGGTAAAATTTTCGCTTCTTATTGAATGTTAATTTTTTGCCAAGTACAATTTTTTTATTCCCGTTTTTAGATTTTGTGGTGAATTTAAAATTTAGAAAAATGTAGAATTTTTCGTAAGTTTTTGTGAAATTTCAGCATTTGGAATTCAAGTCCATGTTAATTTTTTTTGAGGTTTTTAAAATTTGTTTAAATTCGATCCAACATTTCGGTCCGGTTGCCTCGGGTTAATAATTTCTGTATGTGACTTTATAACAAATTTGATAGGGCTACAGCGGATTTAAATCTTATATATATGCGTTTCCTCGTAAGAGTGAAAATACCATAAAAAAACAGAAAATAGTTGCCCATATCTCAGAAACTTGTGGACAGATATTACTGATTTCAAATTGCGAAAATTCTCCGTAAGGATCCAGAAAATATATATATGTATATTGTTGGGTTGGAAATGGATATTGTAGAAATTACACACACAATGAGAAACCTATATACGCTTTTTATTTTTGTGAACGTAAGATGTTAGTCACGCAAGATTTGCGAAAAAAGAACAATTAAAAAAAGCTCTGAATGGATCCTTAATTGAATTTTGAATGGGGTAACATTGCCATTTCAAGAAATTCAATGTATTTTAATATCAATAAACAAAATAAAGTGGCCAAGGGACAGCACACGAGAGTTATATAAGAGATTTAAGAAGAAAAAAATCAACAACAAAAACTAAATTAATAAAAGTGAAACTGTTTAATTCCCTGAACATTTAATGCGACTCACAAACTAAGAAATACTTGTGCTAACGGCGACTGAACGTAATAATGATGTTTGTAGTTGAGGATCACGAAGATGGCAGTAAAATTAAATAATTTTTTTTGTTAATTTTAACACTTGCGAAGAGAAGTGTAGAGGTTGCAAAAGAAGAAATAAATGAACAAAAATAAACAACAACAACAACAGAGTGTAAAATATAAAAACCCACCAGCTAAAACAAATTAAAAATGACAAGATGCAGATTTTGTTGGTGACCTTTAAAAAACACAACCAGTAACATAACGAACAGCAGGAATGTTGAAATGTTTGCAATACGTTGAAGAAGAAGAATAAGTTACGTTACCACAAACTCACATTCAAACATAAATTCATTAGCAATTAACACACATTTGTAAATCTTTGTATCAATTCATTGGTACGTGCGCTATGCACTGTGTCAGATACAGCTACAATTTTGACGGCTTAGACGCTTTTACGGTCACAATTTTTAGTGGCACATAATATTGTACTAGAGTTGATCAAGTATAGATAACGGAAAGGTAGGAACGTGTTACATTTCTCGAAACATGCGTGTCCTAAGGACGATGCAGTGCGTCGCCTCTATTGACGGCGTGACAAGTTATATTGCACCATTTAATTAGAAAGTGACCATTTGATGTCCTCTGTTTCCAGTTGTTCAAAAGAATAAAATACAAAACCAAGGCAACTGTGTTTTTATTCAGTACCAAATTCATATTCTTACATCATTCACTCTCGCTCGTTAACTTTCACTCACGCTCGATCACTCATTCTCGCCATTTATTTCTTGTTTTTTAACAAAACATATGTTTTAGCGCAACGAAAAAGAAAAGAGAAACACCAAGTGCACAGAATAAACAACGTATTAAAATAAATTAAGAGCACTTGTGGTGACTTACGGTTGTAGGTTTTATTATTGGCTTTAACCTTTCCCACAGCGAATTGTGGTTGAAGTTGCAGTCGTATTCTGTGTCATCATTTATTTCTTTGTTTCCTATAATGAGTGTTTTGCGTTCATATTAAGTTTGGAATGTTTTTTTTTATTGTTGAACCCTTCTTCTGTTTAGCCGTTTCTTTTTTTTAACAACACGATTTCCTTAAGGGTTTTAAAATTAGAAAAAAACTAATCCAAAGATTGCGCAAACGACAAATTATGCTCCACTTCTGATCCAGGAAATTTTACGGTTAAAATACCCTTTCGGCTGATCTAGTAAAACATGGACGGGGGTTATGTGCGTTGTAAGTTTGGCTGAATTTGCTTTAATGAGAAGTAAATGACGAACTAAATCATTTATTGGCTCTATTCTCTTTCGGAAGATTAACGAAGAATCCTTCGTTAAATCTTTTTTTTAACGCAACCACTTTTTAAAAAAAGAAATATGTTTTTGGCGCAATAACATTAAACGGACAGCTTTTTACAATCTTAGTTTGGGACTAATAACCCAGAAATGACGCTCAATAATAAACCATATACCGCTCAGCCGCTTCGGCCTTAAGCTGAAAGTCTAAGCCACGCGTTTTCGCATCGGCGCAATTCCGGCATTCTACGCTTTTCTGTAATTCAAATTACATACGACGAATTGAAATCAACTAACCTTCGCACGCCGTGTATGAAGCCTACAAAAGTAGAAAGTAGGCCTACTATTCGTGTACGTTGCCTCAAGGCATCCTCCATTTTGCGCTCGATAACTTGCAACATACAAATATACTGATTCCACTTCTTTGGCAGGGGCAAAGGTTGGGAATTAGCGCAGGAAGCGTGGAGTCGACCATCAGCTTTAGACTCTTTCCTAAGCATCCGTGACGCCAGCTTCAAAACTGTTATCATTCTCTCTTCGGTCTACAAAAAGTATTTCTCTTCTTTTATTATTTTTCTACACTCTCTAACACTTGAGTTCTTCTCCATTCGTCGCCTTTTCTTCAATTTAGCCACCTGAACTAATTGAACATGTTACCAAACCTTGATAACAACATATATGATATATCGTACAGTTTATGTCCAGTTGGTACATTGTGACACTACAGAACTTTGTTTAGAAAAACTTATAATGCGCTCCAGTTTAATGCCTGCGTCACACAGATAGGGAGGGAGGTGCTACAACTTTGTTATCTTCAGCACTGTGGTAGAAGTCAGTATATTTAAAGCGTGTCTTCAATACAGACACCAAGTCTTATATGTATGTCCTTTGGTCAGCCGATGACGTTACACTTGTCGAGCAATCCTAGTATTCTCATCCATTTCACTAGTCGTAGACACCTATTTTCACTACCAGAGACGCGAATTTTATAGCCCCAATATTGGCTTCGTGGATGAAAAACGAATTAACAGGAATTAATAATTGTTTAAAACAATTGTGTGCAAAAGTTTAAGAATCAACTCTCAACTAGCAAGTCGAGGATGAAGTGTAAAATAATTTCATATTTCAATGACTACAAATATGCAGGTGGAAATACATCATCAACTCAAATAAATCCCAATATATGTACTCAACACAAGCACATAAATATAAGGCTCATTAAAACACACACACCATTATATCTTCACATAATGTGTCTGGTATTTACGGATCTTTTTAAATTGCCAATCGCACATAAAAAAATTAATTTTTCGAGTATTGAGAAAATCATCTTCGAAAATGTTTCACTCGTCATCGCCTTCATGTGGTTTTCAATGGAATGCAATCAATAGAATAAAATAAACTTGCCAATTATTATTTCTGCAAAAGTAAATTTTAAATATGCGATCGCGTCTGATGGTTTCTTACATATGATTATGATCTTCATGTGGCTGGCTAAAATGGAGACTGGAGTAGTAAGAACATTTTTTTACGAAAATTAAGCGCAAATGTTTTAAGAAAATTGAACAAATTCGTTAAATTAAAATTACTAATCCCGTAGGCCAAGGCCTCTCTTTGTAATATCTTTTTAGATTTTATACTTTTGTCTATGTATGTATGTGATTCCAGAGGCCTTGAAGTAACAGTATATTCCAACAAGGAGAGTCATTAGTTTCTTTCGTAAACCTCAGATGCATCAGTAAAGGAAGTGCAGATGCTGGGTATTTCAATGGAGTAACTTTTGGGGATATTTTATAAATATAAAGTTTACTAATCTGTTCAATTAAAGCTGTTTCCGTCAGCTCTGAGAACAAATAAATAAATTAACCTTTTAATGCTGCAGTGTTTTTTGTCTTTCTCCCTGTTAGCTTTAAGAAGTGCATTTTGCTGATATTTCATACTGCATTTTAATGATATAAAGGAACGAAAACTAGATCTTCCATCTATTTGGACAACGGTAAACTCTTCAAGAACGCGGAATCTTCTGCAGTCCATAAAGAGTAACTAAACTACGCTACCCTGAACGTGAGGGACTCAGTAAAATATATTGTGAGCAACTGGGAGAAGTTTCGTTCGAATGGAGAAGTGAGCAAAGAAAATTTCCGCTCATGGGTCACTGAATATAATTTAAGGAGCCATTTCATGCTCTCAAATTAACTGCACGGTGCACACGGGCCTTTGCGACTAAGCCACATACTCTGAAAACGTTCAAAGAGAATGGTAAAATAATAAAAACAACTATAAAGTCCAAATAAAATTTTTTCAAAGAGAGTGAAATTATACCGTTTAATTTTAAAGATAATTTTGTGCCATTTTAACTTTATTATAACTTCGGACATGTGAAAACCCTGGCTTACCCAGAAATGAACTGCCTTTCTCTGTCGAGATAATGACCTTACCAACCCATACAACATTCCTTAAAGTCACTTTTCCTGGATGTATGTGTGTAAACAAAGGACAGTTGTGTTCACTAGGGTGATCGGCTATGCTTTTCAACTCGTTGTACGACAGGTTTTTGGGACTTAAAGCGGGCGAAGTGGCAATTTTGCAAATGTCGAAAAACCCGACTATTTTCTGTAAAAGACTGGCTTTTGATTTTGTTATTTAAATTTTTTTTTATTTAACTGAAATTTATGGTAAAAGTTCTCTTTTCCCAACAATACCACCTCATACAATGAGGTGATAACGATTTAAAAAGAAATAATTAATTGAATTTTTAAAATTGCACTAAATGACACATCATACAGTCACATACAAAAGTCAATGCCGCTTTGCTTATTTAAGGTTTGTAGAACTGTTTTATATTAATACAAGTTCGCTGACACCAGCAGCCGAGATAGTAGCCCACATCAAGAGTATATCCCTACCCGGTTGACCTGCGATTGTCAATCCGAAAGATATACACAGAATTAGTTGCCATTACAGAATAAGACTTTGTCCCCACAGGTATTTGTCGTATTCATTGTCTATTTAGTAAAACAAATAAACACGATCGTGCTGGAGTCGCGGTGTATATGAAACCATAATATACATGAACGTATTTTTAAACATTTTAGAAGAAAATGTTTCAACCAGAGTACGTACTTTCAGCAGCTGCCTGATTTCATAAATGAAATACAAACTATTTTAGAAAGTTAAATAGAAGTGAGTTTTTTTACAATTAGCTTACATAATCATTGACAATTCCTAAATTTTGTACTTGGATAAATTTGTGTGCAAGATAGTTTTTAATACACTGAAAAAGCAAAGTGACGATGACTTTTGAATATGTATATAGTTTAACCAACAATAAATATTAATAATTAAATGTTAAAGTTTTTTTTTTTTTTTTAACCAACCCGGGTTTAAACATTTGAAAATCCCGAAAGCTCTTATGATGACTGATGTAAATCGGAGACATAATGTAGCGACTACAACATGACCCTATGCCACGGAACCGTAGATTTAGAATTTTGACAAGGGATGAAATTGTACATCAAAACACCCTGTCGGAATATCAAATCAAGAACAGTAGATTCATACTTTTTTAAACACGAATTTAATGTATTTAACTCGACAAGTGTTTGTTTTTCTACAACAGTTGTATGCTGTATAGTGATGAAGGTAGTTGCGAAACTAACTGCTTGTGGCTGCACCTTGGGGCAATGGTGTAGGATTAGTTTTGTATTACTCTGATATTATGTAAAGCGTCATGAATAGTCCTGCCCTGGTGAACGTGTCTCTTCATAAATTTGGGTTACAACAAAAGCTTTCTTGTAAGGATCAACAGCAATTCCTGTTTAGAGCCCAGTCGGTGGGGGCGTATGCCAGAAACTATACTTAAATGGTAGTAAGTATTTATTTAAATATTCATTTAAATAACGCCAACTTCATTTCAATTGATAAATTTATTAGTTCTTATTTTGACGTTTTATACGTCTAAAAATTACCCTCTACATAGAATATAAAGAAAACTGCACATAATTTTGGAAAGACTTTCATATCTGCCTTCGTTACGTTGTATAAAACCCAAACAGGTTTATATTAAACTTGACGTCTTTTTCATTCCCATTGCAAATAAAATTGACATTTTAGCATCGTATTTAGTTT
Organism: Phania funesta; assembly: GCA_963932375.1. Classification (NCBI taxonomy): domain Eukaryota; kingdom Metazoa; phylum Arthropoda; class Insecta; order Diptera; family Tachinidae; genus Phania; species Phania funesta. The sequence continues at coordinate 81,118,976 of OZ010653.1, read as the reverse complement.
CCGCTCTTTGTAGAAAAAACTTTTTATGATAAAATCGAAAACTCTTACTATTGGCAAAATTTTATATTTATGAAAAATGATGCTCCAAGTTTTTGATCTCTTAGTAAAAAAAAAAAACAGAAAGTTTATGGAAATTAAAGTGTATTAATTAATTTTTTAACATTCTTTGGGAAGAGAAAAGGAGAATATAGATGCAGCGCCTTTGATGTTAAGTTGTAAAGCTTGTTAAGAGTAATGAGGGTGCTACATATTAGGAAAGTGGTTGATACGGTACCTCAATTAGACTACATGATTCACCATCAGCTTTAGTAGTTGCATCTGACAAAAATTTTATGTGAGCCAAAAAATGTATGATGGTGCGGATTAAAAGTGAATTGTTGTCGCATATTTTTTGTGTGATTGTGTGGCATCAAAAATCATATTGTTGCGATTCCAGTTGGATAAATTTCTGTAAAATTTTTTTCGGATGGGATTGTACTACTTTGTAGGATAGTGTTCCACGGCCGTTAGTAAGTACACTACTCTTCAAATGCAGGGATATTTTTACGTAACCACATGTGAGTGGTCTTAGCGTTTACAAAAAAATTTACATGTGTGCGAGCAACAGTGCGCGTCAGTAATGACAACGTTGTGGTTATTTGCACCAAACACTGAATACCGCTATTATTAATATTTAATTTTCACAAACATTGTTCTCTTATAATAGAAAAAGTATGGCAACTTATAATAAAAAAACAATACTTTTAAAATTAATAAGAAGATGGTCTGTCTGTTTGTTAGTTTATAGCTAACTTTCAGCTTAAAACAAGCTGGCAATAATAAAACTCAAAACAATACATCTTCACCTGCTGATTAGTTATGCAAACGGCCCTAAAATCTTAAAATATTTTCACAATTTTTCTTCGACATAAACTTACTCATTTACTTTCGAAGGTATTAAATAACAACCGATTTTAAAGACATTTCATACAATGGAGGCGAAATGACGGCTTGTTAAAATACGGTTTCACTTTTTAGGTAAATTTTGGTAAACAAAAAAAAAATTATTTAAATATCAGTTTTTCTTAAAACGTGTTAAATATTTATTTAAATTTTTATTTCTTAATAGCGATTTGTCACACACATTTTTTGCTATAATTTAGTTTATTTTTCTTCAATATTATTTCACATTTATAAATTTTCAACTTCACTGAGAATTCCATTTGGTCTTGAAAGAACACAACAACATTTTACTTGCAATAACAACAAGAACCATAAATTAAATAAATTGTACTTCGTACATAAATATTTATGATTTAACTTATTATTTATTTGTATTTACTTTGGACGTGTGCGTGTGTGTGTATTTCTTTATTGCCAACAATCGAACGACCGTACACGCTTATGGCTCACCGCATACTTGACTGTCACTGCTTAAAAGTCATCGTTCAGAGGCGATGACGATTTTAATATGAGTGTTTTGTAGGTATTTTATTTATTTTTGTCTGATATTTTCTTGTTGTGTTTATTGTTTTGATGTTGTTGGAATTATTGTTTTTGTATTTCGTTTTTTGTAAAATAATTTTTGGAACACAAACAACACAAGCTTCTTTTTGCGTCCAAAGTACTACACATCCATACAAACTTACTTTATCATCAACACGCGGCTATAAACCACGACACATAAAAAAGGCCAGAAATATATTAAAACAAAAACGAACTGCGAATAAAACAATACAAAATTCCAAGAATAAAAATAAAAAACATTTAATATTCGTAAATTGTACGCATGCGCAGCTCGTAGTAGTTCATCGAAGTCAGTTTGTCTCATCAATAATACGGCACACAATCGCACTTATGTATAGGCATTAAAAAGCAAGCATGCATGTGCATGTATAAATCAAATCGAATTCTCTTTTAATTTAAATGTCACTAACACAAACACATACAACTAAACACGTGCAGGTTTGCTTGTTCCCCAATTAATCGATTTAATATCAGTAAAATATGTATCACAGATTTTCTTTGCCTGAAAAGCACTACTAACTTGGCTACAAGATGTTTTTAAGCTCGATAGAACACAAAAAATTAAATTTTAATAAAAAAAACCAATACTTGGCATTAACGTTTGGAAGTGAATTCGGTAACCGCAACTGTTGTTGACGAAGGGCATTCTGGACGTCTGGGCCACTTTTTCAGACATTGCTGGCCGTATGTCACGAATAACACCAAGAATATTGCTGCTTTATTAGCATAAACCATCGACTTCACGCGGACCCACTGCAAATAATCGGGAGGGGCCAAATACACGATCTTGGAGGCAAACTGACAGCTCCAATTCTCAAAACATACTTTCCACCATATTTTGATTTCCTGTTAAAACCATATCTAGCGCGGATCAATGTCATCCATATTTTTAAATAAAAAATCATTGATTATGGTTATGGTATGGTAACGATATCCATTGTCCGTGACACTAGCTCCGGCTTAATTTTCGGAGAAATAAGGTTGTGGATTGGCTTCAATCCATGTGCGACAATTTCGTTTACTAACAAACCCGTTGAGCAAAAAATTAGCATCATCGCTTAACACAATTTTGCGATAAAACATGGGATCAGATTCCCACTGCTTTAGAGCCCAATCGGTGAAGATACGACGTAGATGAGGGTCGCGTGGCTTTAATTCCTGCACGACTGTGGACAAATATCTAAATTTTCCACGTAGTGGACGGACAGATGCCCTATTCCTGCCACCGACGACGAATCGATAAATTTTGATATTCTTCCACACTTTCGTTTAGTATGCACATTCGTGTTGGTGTTATTGCAGCATTTAGAGAGTATTTGGTATGAAATCTATCCATTAAATTTGTACAATAGATTTGTTTATTTGCTCGAAGTTTGATAACGAGTTATAGGAACAAGTTGATAATATTATTATCAGTGAAAAGGATAATTTTAATTTTTTCAAATATGTATAGTGAACCAAATTTCGTTAGAAATTGATGTTCGAACGTCAGTGAGAGTACAGGGTTACCGATATTTCGATTCGCAATAAAATATTTTCCACGCACTGTTTAGAAGTGTTATTTTCGAATCAAAGATAAATGTAACGGGTTGATTACTTTTCTGTTTATAAAAAAATGTGAATGTTTCGAAAATTATTTTAAATCCGCAGTGTTCTAGGACCAGGGTACATTCAGAGCCTTCTGCCAAGTTAAGCTAAGAACACGCTTTGGATGAAGTCAACGGTATTCAATTTTGATGAAAAAGACGAAATATCCATTATTGAGAGCTGGAGGTACAGAAGAACAACTGAAAACAATTCGATTCCCAAAATAGTACCAACGAAAATGTGTCTGAATACATGCAATAACGGAGGTACAAGTAAGAATGTAGAGAGAATCTGCCATATGAAGAGCGTATACGGAAGAACAAACAAAATCTTCAATCAGAGAGGGCCAAGAAGAACAAGAGGATGATTGGCACATCTCCTCTTCCGTTTGTATGTCAATACGACGCGGCCTATGAGTTTTGTATCGTTAATATGCCGCATTAAATTGGCAACTCAATTGTAAACAAAGCTGTGCAAAACCCCCCGGGAGCAATTACTTTTTTCCAGCGTGATATTATTTTTTTATAACCCTAAAAGTATGCTTTAGTGTATTGTATTGGCACAGTAACTACATTTGGATTAGTTATCAGCTGCACTAAACATTTTATAAATGACCCCTTAAATTTATCTTTAAACAAACCACAAATTAAGTATAATTTTTTGTATAATTACAGGTATTGGATGAGCTTTAACGAGTGTATGTTGAAATGGAGCTTTGGAACTATATGATTAACAAATCGGATGGTTTTGGTTTTTACATGTTGTCTCTTCAAACTCTAAAAAATCCATGAAATTAGTTTATAGAATAATGGCTGATGTATTGCAGAAATCGGTAGATTGCTTCTTTTCAAAGAAAACAAAGATATTGTTAATATATTAAGTTTTTACAAGCTCGAAGGCCTTTTTTAAAGCAAATTGTTTTATTCTTTCGATATTTGTGCTCCAATGTGTAGCATCAGGAAAATCCATAATTAAGTAAGAAAGTAATGTTAGTTGCGAGATTTGCAGAAAATTATACAGACATTAAAAAAGGAAAGGAGACAACGACCTTAGCACTGCATGTAAAAGAAAACAAACACAATAGATTTTAAGAGCTTTAAAACACTGGAGACAGCAACACTCATTTAAAACTCTAAATAAAAAAAGACCAAATAAAATTCCAATACCATTCTGCAATTGGCCAAAATAAAATACCCTTCATATTGTAATTTAATCTTGTGGTTTAATTTATTTTCAATTTTGTTTAGTATTTTAAATTTTGTTTCATGGTGTTCATTTAATTAAACAATAATAAAAATAACTGATGTTTGTGATGTAAAATAAAATCGCAAGTTAAACTATTATATTTTAAAAATGTTATAAAGAAATCCACTTCTGATGAAGTCGAAAACCATTATCGACGAAACAATAGGTTGTATTATTAACAGCATTAGACCAGAGTCACCGCCTAAAAATAGCCCATCATAATCTTAACAAAACGAAGTGATTTTGTGCATTCAAACAATATTACTTATTTAAGGGATTTCACAAATTCAAATTTGAACTTTTACTGGCTTTGTCAAGGCAAAGAACCTTTAATAAAATATTATATTGGTAATCTGAAAAGGGCAAGGTGTTACACACCTCATATGTACCTTCAAAAAATTAACAAGATCTTTGCAAGTTATTTACTTTCTGCCGAAACAAAACTTTGTTTGTAAGCGGACTCTAAACGAAGCAGATGCTATTTAGATTCACTCAGAAGTGGAAAAAATGACCATTTATACTAGGTACTTTATAGGACTTTTTTAATAATATGTTTTGAACAATATTACAATAAATAAAATGTAGAAGTTTATAAAAAAAACTAAGTATTTGATGCGCCGGAAATGTAGTTAGTAGTGTGCTAGCTTATTAGTCAGAAAATCGAGGGTTCGATTCCCGCCAAAGCCTCTGGTTTGTTTCACTACAATGGGAGAAGTCCTACTTTACTATACTTGACCCAATTTTGATTTGCTCTGAAACTAAAAAAATTGATTTAAAACTTGAGGTACGTTTAGACTAAATAAATATTTGATGAAAAAAATTCTATTTTCAAACAATAGTCACGGAAGTTACATATTTTTAACTAAAATAATCTCTAATACATTAATTATGATGCGAATTTACCATACACTTAGATTGATCGAATATTTTACTAAGAAACTTTTATCGACTCCTTCGTAAAAGTGGTCTTGCCAATGTTTGTCATGATAGATTATATGACTCCACATACAAATTAACATGTTCTTTACACCTTATTCTAAGATGTTGCAAAAATTACAATTTGAATTCACTGTATTGGTTAATTAATGTTGATTTAAACTTCACCAGTTGCTTTTAAACATAATTTTCTATTGCAAACAATCCTAAAACTATGCACCAGTAAATAAATAAATGAAATATTTAAATCCTAACAAACATTTGATGCCACGCTAAACAACTATCCTATCGAAATTTGCAATGACATTTAAATCCAATGTCTATTTGGAGTGACGAACATTTGTTTAATTTTGGCCAAAAATAATTTTTTTTCGAACAATGTATTTTTGTTGCTTCTTTATAAACTCCAAATAGGAATGGAAATGGAATTACAAGCTGATACGTGTCGGATTTCATGAACGGGTTAAATGTTACATACTCTCACGAAATAGGCATTTATTACCAATTGGCGTGGAGATTAAACCAAAAAGTTAACTTGATCGGATAGACCACATTTACATAATTTATATTTAAATAGGTTTTGAGGGGGTAGAAAAGCATTGTAAGAATGCTCCGGCTGGTCACATGTGAGAAGTTATAATCGAATGAAAAGGGTAGAAAAATATTTTTTAATTGGAAGTAATAAAAAAGTCTAAACGCTTAAAGAAATACCCTTTACGACCAGGTTCTCTGATTTGTAAATAAAAGTGAAGGGGAAAATAAAAACCGAAATGCTTAATACAAGTACGTGAAGTCACATTTAAAATCAATACACGTGTGTTTTACTGTTGTAAGCAGGGATGATAAAGTTGGTACATGTTTACTTTTCTTGGTACAATTTAAATCTGAAGAGTACAATGTGCTCTTTTGACTTATTTGATACTATTTAAATTTTTTTTTCCAAATTATTTTTTTTTGTTGTTGAAGCAATTACACAAACCCCAATTTAAGGTTGTACGAACCTTTAAATCATAAAGTTAATTTTGCCAACGACATTTTAAAATATCTGAAGAAATTATGTCCAAAAAAAGTCTCTGGAAAGACATGTTCTAAAATCATAGTAAAAGTATGGCACTACTTAGAACCAATATCGAGCTTTCCCCGATTTGGATGCATTATATATACATACAAATTTAATGTAGGGGGATATCGAAGCAGAATGGTTTCTTAAGGGTCGCTGAAGCATTCTTGTTCATCTGCTTCGGACTCCTCCCTTGGGCAATTAAAACAGGAGCTCCTTCCGAGAACACATATCATTCCCACGAATAATGGAGAGAAAGTTGTCCGCACACACAGAGCTCCATATGCATGAGTAAGTTTGTATTAAAACTGGAGATCGATGGATATCCAGAGTTCGCATTCTAGAAACCAAGCACCCTCTTGGCCACGCATCCCTGGCGTATACTGTTCCACCGTAGATTAGGGATTTTTATAAGAGATCATTAGCTTCTCCTCGCCCGACTTGTTTAGTCAGACTCCTAGCAGAGACAGGAACCTATTACTGGCCGCCACCTCGGGTCAGAACTTCTGACAGTGCACTCAATTAGGACAAGCCCCATACCTTTATGCCTACCAGCTGACGGCAATATCGTAAGAGTGAAGAAACAGGAATGTGATTAAAACGAAAGAACGGATTACTGTGTGTGCCACTGGTTTCTGGTCTAATCCAAAGGACTTATTAAAAACCATATAATACCTTTTGCTATTATTTTGAGATAACTGATTTCTTTTATCAGAAAAGGAACGCTATTGATCGTATTTATTTCACACATAAATTTGTATTTATTTTTCAAGTAGTTTTTTTTTATCTATTTACATACATACGTAACATGTACAAATAAATGTTAACTACGTTTTCTTTTTATATTCGTATTTAAAAGAACTAGAAGACTTTAGTACTATTGCGGTTGAAAAAGTACAATTTAAAAAGTTCGTTGGTATGAAAATAGTTTTCCGATTGATCATACCTGGTTGTAAGTGAGAAATATTTGCGACGGCATATTTAAAAAAAAACTCTTTACACCGCTGTTAATAACACATGAAAAATTTATTACCCTTAAAGTGAAATGAATAATTTAAAATTTATTTTAGAAAATATGTTTGTACAAATCTTGCATATGACTTCAGAGAAGCAATATTTGCTTAAGTTGTTGCTGTAAGCAAAAACTTCAATTCAAAATTATTTTCATCTTTGTAATAAATTCATCAAATCAGGATTTGTCGTTAAAAAAAAAAACTTTACGATTAATGTAATTGAAATTTTGTACTTCTTTAAATTTTTATTGGAAGATAATGCCAGGTTAAATGTAAATTGTTGCCGACGCACCTAAAGAAAACAGATTAAGTAGCCTCGTCATTATGGACATGAATGCACACTGTTGGTAACCGAATACTGCAGATCAGTTACTTGTTATTAAAAACGTGTGGCATTTGTCAAACGTTTGACGACGAAAAACTGAACTGTAATTTTAACAATTTATACCAAATAATTGAACCAAGAACTAGACGTTACGATACTCTACACAGGCTGCGGAAGTTGACTTGAACACAGTTCTAAGAGTGATAAATTTGACTTCTGCAAGAATAGAGAAATTTTCGAGAAATAAATTCTATCAATAAACTAAACATCATCATCAGTGTTGACATAAACATTTGAAGAAAAACTGCCCGCATCGAATATAAGAACTGTTTTTTTGAAGGAAAAACTGACCACAATATTTTTATATGTAAGCAAGTATCATCTTCATCGATTTACTGGCCTTCCTGCCGAGGAGCTCTTTGAGCACTATTCGACCCTGTCTACATGTGGTAGCCTCTCTCCACCTTTTTAAGTTTATTGCTTATACTAAGCCATTCGCCAATGTAACTCTGGGTTCTGGCCCACAGAAATTCACAGCAGATCGCCTCTTTGCTAGATCGTCTGCTGCTTCATGTACAACTAAATCTATATATAAATAAAAATGAATTACGAAATGTGTTGCTATGCAAAAAACTTAAAAGCGACTGGAATCGTGGCTGGCTCGTCCCTGTACACGAGAGACTTCACGTATCCCCACAAAATATAGTCTAGTGGTGTCAATTCGTATGATCTTGGCGGCCAATGGACTGCTCCAAAACGTGAGCTTAGTTAAGCACCAAACTCGGTTCTCAATAGCTTCATGGTTTCGCGTGCCGTGTGGCACCGCCTTTTTAAAACCACATGGCAACCAATTTCAATTCGACCATTTTGGCCAAAAAAAGTCGGTAATAATTGCGATTTTCATCGTTCTTAAAGAAGTACGGCCCAATGAGGCCGCCGGCCCACAAACCGCACCCAACAGTGCGTCTTTCAGTGTGCATTGTCAGCTCTTGAATTACCTCGTACCCATTGAGCCAAATATGAGCTTTGTCGCTGAAGACAATTTTTTCATAGAACCACATTTCTCGCACTGCACGAATTCTAATGGTTTTAAATATGCACTGATATTAAAGAATATTGTTTAAAGTAAGAGAAAAAAATGAAAACGTAAAAAATTGTTAAAACTAAAATATTTATAGATTAATTTTATTATAAAGTGCCCGCACCTTCAAAACTCAAATTAATCTGCGCATTTGGCAACGCTGACCATCACCACTGCTTTTGGTATAGTCATTACTCTGTTTAATTCCCAGTTGATGAAGAGTAATTTAATGATATTTTTCATTACAAGGATATTTTTGTGAGTCGCTAGAGTACACTATGAGAAACGTTTCTGCAATAATTCGGTTGCTGTAGTCCTGCTGAAACCCCATGTCGTCTGGTTGAAGACACAACAATTCCATTAACATATGATTTTAACGAATGCCTTCCACAGTCCCTGCCGAATTGATGTTTTAAATTTTTCATCAACACTCTCGTTGACAGACTAACTATCTATAATATTGGAGTCGCTGACACATTGGCTAAGCTTTCTCGACTGAAAATTCCGCTAAGTTTGTCAGCGCTCTCAGCATAATGGGCTTTCATATTGATAAAGTATTCTTCTTTAATTTAGAGCTCCACGAAAAAAATCCACGACATTTAAATAGTATATTCTTATTTAGATACCCTATATATGGAGTTAGACAGTTTTGTCAGTGTGTTTAATATCCACCACTGATCACGCCAGAAATAGAATAGAAAATAGAAAATTCACAAAAGCGAAAAGTGAAAATGGCCTCATAAGCAGGCATAATCCGCGATTCAAAAAGTACTTCTCGTAACAGACGTTTGAGAGGAATAAAACAGATTGTTGGACTCCAAACAGAGTACCTTCCCACAGAGTACCTTCGGATGTAATGATTTACCTCGCTTATACGGCAGTTATTTGCATAACGTACATAATTTACAGTGTTGACAGATGGCAAGAGTTTGAAATATTTGGCAACATTAGTAAAGAAAACACACTTATGTTTGATGACAATAGTTGGTTAATTAAGAGAAAATGATCGAATGATAAATAATTTTTATTTCTTACAATGCGCTTAATGCAAAGTTATATTAAGTTACATATGTTTGTGTTTCTGTAAACAAACATATGTTAACAGGTCTGCCTGATCGCCGAAAATACTGAAGTCGTTAACAGAAGTGATAACGTCGTGCGCTTTATTTGCGAATTGTTTTACTAAACCGTAACAGATGATTGGAATAAACTCCCAATATTGGATATTTTAATTATAACAAATGAATATTTTACGGTACAAGAAGAAATCACTATTTGCAATAAAATTTAGAATTACAGTGGGTTTGAAGTACGAAAATGTTGGAAACAACTCTGAGATTTCCTTTGCAATTTGTAGATATAATTTGGTCAATTAGAATGAAAACTAAAACAAGCAATTGCAATTTTTTAAGTGTTTTGTAATATTTGAGTTAAACTTTAAGACTTCTTTACTTGACATTCCTTTCTATGCCGTGTCACTAGTTTTGTTGTTGGTATTAAGTTTAAAAACAAGTACTTTTTAGATTATGCGCGAGCATTGTACAAATAATTAATACCAGTGTCAGCATTGACTTTGGCAATGATTTTTTTCGTGTTGTATTCATGCAACAGATACTTTTGTATTCAAGGAATTAATAGACACTTGTAATATTTGTTGTTGTTAAAGTGTAGGCAATATAGAAAAATAAAAGAGGGCTACATGGGGGTATGGCGAATCTTATATACCCTTCATCAGGTAGGAATAAATATTTGAGTTCTGGCAAATACTGATTTTGTCTTAAGTTGTTAGCCTTAGATATTAAGCATTCCAGGGCTTTACCCGTCTGTGTTCGTATCTCAGCAGCTGCCATCTATAACATACATTTTTCTTATATGCACGAACTTCGATTCATACTAGAATTATATCACAGCGCCCGACGAAGACAAGCAATGTGTCTACATAATGCCAGGCGCGCTGTAACACTGTTCTAAAAACTAACGGGTCGTAAAATTGCAGAACTGTTAAACAGCCCGCCCCCTCTACTTTATCACCTATCTTCCCGAGTTCTATCCCTTTCTAAAGAAAGTAACAGAATTATTTGAAAAATAGTTAGCAGGCACTTAGTAGCCTGAGTATTACTTTTTCTTCTTCCCTCCGTACTCCCGGCTGGACAGATCGTTCATTATCTGAGATCGTCAACAACGCTACATATGCCCACACACATCGTTAATATGATTTCACGAACTCATATTTTATCATACACATACATAATCGGGTCAAAATTAAATATCAGAGAAATTACGAACGGCATGACGAACTTATAAGATCTTCCTCCGTCTGTAGTGAAGGGTATAAAAATACCTGTATGAGAATTCTGAACTAATCAACTGTAACTTAAAGAGTTTGAATGCGTCAAACTTAACTTTATTATTATGCTTGAATCAAATAAGTATGTGAACACCTTCGACTCTAATTACACTTTTTGTATTTGAGTTTATTTTGGAAATATTTTATTAACTACGTTTCGTTAGCTTAAGACCTAAATCATGTACAAATGGCAAATCGAGTTATTTGCTAATTGCCGGGCAGTGATTGAAAACTCTAACAAAAGTTCCGAAAGCAAGCCATAGACGATGCGGCCGTTGGTACAACTAAAGGAGGTTGTACACGAGATTGCAACGTTTGTGGGATCGTTGTAATGTTGTGTCTCGGTTGTACGAAAAATCAAAAAATGTTGAACTTTTTGCCAAAGTTGTATCCCGATTGCATCGTTAATAGGAGTAATAGAAAATTAATGTTTTAAAATAGAATTAAACTTAAAAAGTATTTTGAGCTTTTTTAATTTTATTAGCTAGAGAATTTAAGCCGTTTTTGTAAATAAATATGATTTTTATATTATTTTGAGCAGTATATTATTTAAGGTTTTAGATAGGAAAGAAGTACTTTTAGCGTCCGGTAATTCGCAAATCCACAAATACTGGAAAAGTACAAAAGCATTAAATTTTGTATCACTGCCACTTGGCAAAAGGAATGTTGTGCGAATTTAATTTGCCATCTATAATCAAAAAAATTTGAGTGCAAAATTAAGTTGTACAGGAAGTTGTATAGTTTGTGGGCGAAACTGAGTTGTGCCAACGGTCGCAACGTCTATGGCTTGCATAAGAAATATTTGTTCATGCTGTAAAATTTCATGATAGTATAGCTTCAATTATAGAAATTTATCATTTCTCAGTGAATCAAAGCCTGCACTCAAGTCATTTAAGAGTTTGACAAACAAGTTTTTACTATCGATTTGAAAAATAACGCTCTGAATTAAGACCACCGTAGACATCGCAGCAATAAAATAGCTGATTTCATTCCAGGAGTAGGTGTAGATAAGAAACTCTATACCGCACCCTCCTTCTGAAAATAAAAATAACAGTCAATTACAAAGTGACAACCAAGGCAAATTCAGCTTTAATAGTCACTTTAAAAACATTGCAAAAAGTAATTATACGAGTATCTCTCATCTTTTAATTGCGATGGCAACGTTGTTAAATGTTCTTTAGTTACAAGTGAAGCATACTGATCTTTCTTAATCTGTACATTTATTTTCTAGACACTTCAAATCAGAGAATGTAGTGCATGATGCTGACATTACAAAATAAGGTTACGAAATGGTGGGGATAGGGATGTTGTGTGAAATCCACTGAAAAATCGCCAGCAAATAGTTAAACTTTTTTGAAAGCAAGTTCCCTTAATTTTTCCAGAACATAATTCGTTCTAAAAGCAATTGTTTTCGCACTCCATTGAGTCCTAATTCCTACGTGGTATAGAAACACCCAAAATAGAATTTGGAATACTGGTAGAGATTGATGGTGCAATTAGTAAGAAGATGGTTGTCTTAGAAAAGATAACGAGTTTTTGGAACATATCGTAATTAAGAAGTGAAATATATCATTTCCTTCATTCATAAGCAGCTGTCAAAAAGCACATCGAATCTAAATAAGAAGAATAAGCTTAATTTTTTTAACTTTATTTAACTTTAAAAGTAAATAATCAAACAGCTATAATCTTTGGGGAGTGTTACCGGATTATGATTAAGTGTACCATTCTGATTTTGCCTCATGCCTTTAAAAGGCTAGGCAAAGAATGCCGATATATATTAAAACTTCTATAGTGTCATTTCTAAAAACAAGCTCGCTATTAATCAAGAAAAGTTATTAGCGACACCAACGCTGCAAGGTCTTAGTTCATGGAAGAATACCAACTTTCCCAGCTTAAGTGTAGCCCTTTACATAGACCATACTTGTGGTTACATTTAGACTGCAGTTACTTAACATCACAAAGAGTTTACCACACTTTCGACTTACTTCACCAAGTGAGTCATTAAAGGCCTAGGTGTATTTTGTATTTATTAAAAGTAGCATGATATTCGTATTGTAACATTTACCACTTTTTTCTTGTTGTTGTGATTCATAATTAATTGACCCAGATTTTGTTTCTTTGTGTAACATTAATGCATTATTAGTTTTTATAAATTGAGTTATTAATTTATACGTAACTTGAATATTGAAGTTTTTTTCCAGCGGCACATTTGGAGAGCTTTTGTAAATCACTTTAATAAGTAAGTAAGTGAAACCTATTTTAACCAAGATGTTCTGTACCGATCAAAACAAATGTTGGTCAGACCACTCAAGGTCTGGCCTATAACTTCCAATCCGCAGTTTTTCCAATCAAACGGAACCAAATAGCCTCTTATGTTACTTCCAATGATTCTGCAAGTTCTTCTTGCCTTTGCTACGGATTTTTATCAAGTAATGCCTAAAATTCACTTCATCTTCAAAGACCACCATCTTTCAACTGTCAGTGCTAATCTCTAAAGTCATTTCGGAGAAAGCAAGCGCTTAAAAAACTTCGAAAAGAAAACGGTGATAGAAACATAATGAAGCAAAATTCCCCACAAAATCTGTTTTAAAAAGATAATTAAAATTTTTTAATTTTTAATTCAGCAAAAAACCATATTGCTGTGGAAAAGAGAATTCGCTATGTACGTCTTGATCTTGATGAGAGACGTCTAAATTTCCGATGAAAATAATGTTGAATCACTGTTAACAAAATAACACTACTGAACCCTACTGTTATCAAACACCAAGAATTTTTTTGTACAGCCAATAATTTGTTAAAACTTCTTATATTTTTTGTCCAATTAAAACACAAATTTTTTGGCGACACGTCAACATTTGTTGTGCTGCGTGTGTGTGGTCGCTAATAGTCTGACACACAAATACAACCATGTGTATGTGTCGCCGTTACAACTTTGTTAAGAAATTAATGATCTACTTCAACAACTGCTAATAAAGTAAAAAAATCAAACTTAAATTCAATCGCTTACTGTCAAAACAACTTCAAATTTGTTTGCAAATTTCATACCAACCACATTTTTGGCTAAAACAATCTCCAGGGAATTTTAAATTTAGAAGAAAAAAAAAACAAAGAAAAGCTCTTTTTAAAAAGTCATTTGCGTTCAAATATTTATTAACAAAAATTTGTATAAATGGAGAAACTAGATTTTTTGGAAAAAATATTTCAAATTCAACGCTAAAACATTTCAATACTAATTGTGGACAACGCTAGAAAATTTAAAGACAAAAAAACTGTAGGACTAGAACTAAGTGAGAGGGCAGAGGTTGGTGAGGGGTTTTCTATGACCGTTGAAAAGCAAAATCTTTTTTGATTAAGTTTTTCCAAGGATTCTTATGTTGAGATGTTAATGAAAATTCTTTAATTAATTTAATTAAAATTTTTATGTTGTTTAAACACGTAATGTCTTTTCAAGCTGTGTTAGCACAACAAACGATTTTTTATAAAAAAAAAAATACGTTGCTGAGGTGTTCAATCTTAAGCACGGAGCCATGCGAGGAGGCAAAAGGTCTACAAAGGACTGGAAAGGTCTCAATCGAACTTGTGTGTAAAGAACTTAATAACGAAATAAAACAATTTATAAATATTTGTCGTGAAGTTGGGGCAGTGAAATTCCTGGTCTACGCCTATTAGTTAGAGTCAACAGGGGACTTGAAATCATCTTTCGCTGCGTTGCTACACAGATATACTGTCTTAGGTACTTAAAAGAGTAATTAAATTTTGGTGCTTTCAATTAAACTGCCTCGAAACCAACAGTAGTACTCATAGGCGAGAAAATATATTCAAAACAAAATGGGAGACAATTTTTTTTTAAATTCATCCATTTTTTTCATTTCATACTGTATATCACAGTGTCAAATCTGGTGTATATTATCCATTCGCTAAATCAGCAAAAATTTGAAAATGGAACTTATAACTCAATATTATTGGAAAAATCGCCTCTATTAAAGAAAACTATCGAATATCGCATGGCGTTAACCTACACGAACCACCAAGCGATAATAGAAACCCAACAATTTATAATTTAGTGCCTATTTTGAGGTGGCACCAAATGAATGGTAACGAATGGCTTTTGACTGCAAGTGAATCATATGAACTTGGGCGACATGTCGTTCCAATAGAATAGCGTCAAAGAACGAATCTGTGCCCCCACGGTGGCGACTGCAAGCATACTAACATGAAATACATGCGGCATTTAAAGAACAAAATGTGTTTTGTTAATATGAGTATCTCATTGCAAGCTTATTCTATTCTATGCTATTTCAGAAATGACTCATTCTTATTAGGACCCCCTTTATAAATATTTCCACATGTACTCCTTAGAATCCTTCCTAGTTAAATCTGGGGGTTATGTAATTCGATTCGTAGAACAAAATCTTTCAAAACAAATTTCCGAATCGAAATCTAAATCCTATTATCTGCATCATTTTAGTTTCAAAATGAGAATAGAAAACGTTTAAATGGATTAGTGACTTTGAATATGAGAATTGTTAAAATCCAAATAAGAAAAGTGATTGTTTTCAATAAATTGTTTAACATTTACAGCAGAATCAGATTTTTGCATAAGTATTTTTATAGTAAACTGTAAAGCCCAAAAAAATGTCTACAAAAAATAAAAAATTTGAAAAAGAATTAAAAAAAATTCAATTACTTGAGGTATCAAACATGACTGGAGAATGGAGAAGTCTTGCACACACGCTTAATGTTCCACAATCAACAGCATATCGTTGAATATCAGAGGGGCAAACAGACGAGTAGGGAAAACATTTTAAAAATTTACTGAAATGCATTTAGATTATTTCGTTGAAATGATCGATAGCTGATCTCGCTGCTGCATTTTACGAAAAATTTATCTTTTTTATTTCAAAAACAACAACTTCAAAACACCTGGATTATCCTCTCACTCGCTGAAATATTGAAGGAATGAAGCAGAAAAAGGAAACTCTTCTGAGAACAAAAAGAAGCGAGAGGAGTTTATGGATGAAATAAATTTAAAAATTTATATTTAAGGAACTCTGGGCAGGTCAGTGAAGGGAACAACAGCTTCATGTAATACGCTGCATTAACACGATCGATCGGATTATTTTTTATTAAATAAGAAGAGATTTGTTCAAGAAAAAAATGTATAATCGCGCATTCAAATGCGACTTCGTAAAGCAATAATTAGACATGGTGAAGCAGCTGAATACTCAGACTGGGACCTTACAGGGCACTATTAAAGAAAAGAGTCCTTTCAAGAAAGTTGTCAAGTATTCCTAACACCAGAAATGAATTAACAATCAAAGAGCAAAGAATTAAAGCCTTATAGAAGAAGGTCTGCAGAAAATTGCATCATCAGTATGTGCCAGCTACATTACCTTCGGAAATATGCGATATTATTTGTTTTATTACAGTGACTTATTGAAATAAATTGTGGAAAGCCAACATTTTAAACGGAGGTTTAACCAGGGGTGGGATCGTCACAGCCGTGAACGTAGAACACGTATCGCAAAAATAAGTTTTTTGGTTTACAACATACGTCAAATGATGATCGTATGTCCAAGTATACGTTTTTTACGACTTGTCGTCGGTCAACAAAACTTAGTTCGGCTAAATTGAAAAGAGCTGGAAATTCGGTAAAAAAAAGTGTAACGTATTTTTTTCCGTACTGTAATAACTCGCTATTTTAGTAAAACGCAGAAATATGTATTTCAAAGAATGACACAAATACTTTTATTAATTCAAGTTATTCTTCTATCCAACTCAACAACATCTCATTCAATAGACCTGCCACCAAACTCTCTGCTCAATAACCGCGTTGCCAGGTCTCCACAGTCGCATGACTCAATACCTAACTATCAGCGTTGCCAGTTCTCCACACGTACAATTGATGATACCATGACGGATGTAACGATTCCATCCCAGCTTTTAACGTTCATAATTAATAAGACTCTCAACCGAGTAAAAATGACTGCCGAGCGCGTGTTCACATGTGATCAGCGTTGGCGTTTTCAATACTTTTAATCCAAATTATTTTTCCCCCCATGTGTACTTGTGTAATTTTTACTCATTTCAATTTCAACTTTTTTTCAAACAAAAATTTCTTTTTAAAGAAATTTGAGAAATTGAGAAGGTTGTGCAAGATATTGTAAAGCTTATAGGCCCGACGTATTAGGTCGTGCCTGGGTTGTACGAAAATTAAAAAAAAAATTACTTATGTTTTTTTCAAGTAAAAATAAATTAATCTCCCTTATTCAGGTTGGCGTTGACGTTTAAATTGTTTGTTTCAATGTCGTTTTTATCGTCGCTATGTTTCTGAAATCATATGCTTCAAATATATTGAATATATTGAAAACAAAAATAAAAACTAATAAAATATGGCAACGCTGCAATGTTTTGTCTTGCTGTTTTTGACAGTATTGCGAATTTTCATAAAATTTTGCTAATTTAAACGAAAAATTATAGAATGGTGAGTGCTGAAATTTATTTTTCTAGCTGAGGATGAACATAAACATGTTTGCATATATTGGAAGATATTATGACAGAACGTTAATATATCTGCCATCCTAGACTCTATGGAAGAAGCGTTATTTTGATAAGATCATTTCTAAAAACATATTCTTCTGGAAATTTGTGAACATATTCAAACTCGATTAAACTTCCTTTCCACATCCGCCCAAAACTGAGATGTAACATGCGAAAGTCTACAGTTACGCCAACCATAAAATTGGCAAATTCTCATATCAACTTAGCATATCTCTTGACTCTACCCACGGCTTGTAAAAAGTTTTCGTCGCCTTGAATTTGCAATAATTTGTTTAAATTTAAAATGGTGGAAGAAGACACAATGGAGTGCAAACGATTCTTTATACTCGTATATGAGTTTTTTTGGCCCCTGCAAAAGTTCTCAACAGAAATGGCTTCTTCAGCATAAATATAACCGAATTTCATTTCAAAAACTATCGAAATTTGGGGGTTGTATGTTCCTCTGAAAGCCTTTGCCTAGACGAGGTATTTTGTCATTTCGGAAACTAGAATTTCAAATTTCCTTAAAGTCGTTTAACTTCGATGCTTACAACGACAGGCAACGCATATTTCTTTGTCGTTAGTGGCATCGTTTAAAAATAGCGAATACCAATATTTTCGAATGTTTTAAATAAATTAAAATACAAAGTATTACTCGGAACAGTAAACGAAATGTAACCCTCTCGCTACTATACTCGTTTAACACCTTGCCTCACTGTTTAGATGATGCGAGCACTCGGCCCCGTTACTGTCTCGCCGCTGTATTCGCAACGTGTAATCAAGGCATAAGAGATAGATTAATAAAAATCAACAATAAAAAATGACAATTTGTTATTTTCATGTTTTAAAAGTTTGTTTTTAATTTTTCTTGAAACGAGAAAAAGTGAAACTTTATTGCTTTTCTCCTGTGCCCTTTATTCATTTTTTAGTGAAACTGCGGATTGATTCTGGAGAATAATAAGAGACAGAATAGATTTCCTTGTTTTCAAGTGAGTTGTTATAAACTTTTCGTGGCAACTTAGATTTCATTAAAGTACTAACGAACTGACTAAGTGGCTTTAAGTGATAAAAAGTTTCTTCAGAAATTGGGGCGACAAAGGAGAAGAAACTATTTTAGTCACAGTGAAATAATTATAGTTCTGTAACTTCCGCAACTGTAACGAATTCGCAAGCCTTACATAGTCGTGCGATTCAATCAGAAAATTAACTGCCCCAAACTCTGCACCCTCTATAAAAAATTGCAACGAAATTATGTTTCGTTACCACGCTAGTACACAAAAAAGATGCGAAAACAAAACATTCGCAAATCGGACAGCACTGTCAAAAACTCTGTCACTATTATACCAGTTGAGAAGTCATGCGACTTTTGACAGATCTAGTGACTAAATCTGAGAGAGAATCATAGTCTTAAGTATTACTGAAACTGTAGTCTCCGTATATTCGTTTGATGTGCACGTAGACAAACTGAAGGTTGGTCACCAGGCCTGTTTAACAGAAGTTACATTTCGAACGTCAATGTGTAGTAATCGTTGCCGTTAATGTCATTTTCATACTGATAAATATTTGTTGTTGTCTCCAAATATATTTTTTTAATTTCTTAATGTTGTTTTGTTAACATGTGCGGCAGTTGTTGGTCGGTTGGTTGGATGTTTGGTTATTATAAGTGATTGTTACCAGAGCTACAGGCGGCATTTGGTGTGGGTTTTTTGCTACTGCCTTTTAGTAAACTGTCAATATCACTGTTTTAATCACAGTTTTTTCGCTGGTTTGTTGTGATGTCGAGACGTTTAGTCACCATCGCTTTGAAAAATCCAACCAAAGTGAAAAAAACCATAATTTATATCTCATATTGATTTTATAGTCTAAAATTTACTGCGTGAAAAAAACTATTATTGGATTTTTTTTTTGTCAATTCTACCGAACGTAAACACATTCATTTTACAACTGTCATCAATATGAACGTAGTGTTGTTAAGTTTTTTTTAGCATTTTGCAGAATAAAGTTTTAATTGATTTCAAAGTTATTTTAATTCTTAAACAAAGTTTTCAATTATTAAAGAACAGATCCAGGGTCCAGGTAAAAAGGATAGTTTTTCCTCTCCCAAAACTAATGCAACTTAAAGTTGTGTTAAATGGGAATTTTTTTAATGTACAGTAAAGTTCAGACTTAGCGATCTTGTTTGTTTCGAAATCACTACAATCGTTATAGAGCTGCTGGAAAGCGATAACAATTAACAAAATACGTTTCTGTTTTAAAATTATTCCTTCAAAAATGATGGGTTCCGCTCGCTTAATCACGCTGAAGGTAAATTACGAAGTGAATATTTTTAGTTTCTGTTGAAACGAAATCAACTTTTCTCCATTCTAATAATATTAAATATCTGAAATCGTTTAATCAAAATAATATAATTTGATTTGATTTGAAGTTAAAAAAATTTATATTTTATCGTTTTTTCATAGTTAAAAAAGTATGTATGTGATTGCATCTTCAATCATTGCCATTCATCCATTCAACAATCATTTATTCATTCATATTTAGCAATACTAACAATTATTCTAACTAACGCGTATTTGGTTTTTTCTGCAGTATATTTGTGTGTAAGCGTTTCTGTCCGTAATGTCTGTAGGTATAAATCAAATATACCTTCTCTAATATATACTTAAATCTGTACGTAGGTTTTTGCACTGAAAGAAATGTTACAGTTGTTAATATAGTTTGAAAAGTTTGTCTCACACGATACCATGTGAATGACTTAGAAGTCTTAAAATGTGACTCGAACAACTGATGAATTTCTTTAACATGATTTTGAAGTTCTCTAAGGCCCCCTTAACAAAATGAAATAATGCCCAATGAGAAAAGCCAAAGAATCAACTAACTGCTGATACAAAATCAAACAACGGAAATCCCTTTCAAATTATGCTTTTATACAACTGGCTCTAATTTATTTGGAAGTTTGAAACTGATGACATGAAATGGAAAATATTATATTGCTCAAATGGCCACCTTTCGAGTTGATACATAATTCCGCTTGATTTACGACACTTGGAATTATTGCTTTCAAAACATCTGGCTCCGAATGGGCGATTTCTGCTTTAATTTTAGCTTTCAAGAGTTGAAAGATTTGAGGTTTGTTGTGGTAAACGCGAGATTTTAAAAAGCCCCGAAAGAAAATTTCTGGTGGTGTTAGATCTGGCGATCTGGATGGCTAGTTCAAATCTGCAATTGGTGCCTCAAAAGCTCGTTCTATTCCCCAGGACCGGTTGCTCCCTCCTGTTGAAACCATCAATGATCGCGACCCAATAGCGCAAAAAAAACGTTTAGCATTTATAGTTACGTTGGTGCTATAGGCGGCTTCAAGAAAATAAGAGCATATCACCTTTTCACTGGAAATTTCGCATTCATGCAATTCAAGTGAATTCTATGTGCCCTAGAAACGAAAGTTTTGCTTGTTAACACAACCACTTAAGTGGAAATGGGATTCGTCGCTTATTATGATTTTCGGTACCAAATCATTCTCTTGCACCAAGTTTAGAGAATCGCAGTAAGTCAACCTTGTCCGACGGCACCAATTTGTGAACAGTTTCCACGTTGCAACCAACGTCTGCTGGAGCCTATTGATGTGCATCGTCGTCTTGTTGATGTTTGTGGATACTGTCTGACGTCGTCAGCAACAGCTCTCGCGAAGACATGGTATAGAAGAAAGAAGACTTAATGCCTTTTTCTCGTTTTAATAAAAAAAATTTTTGCTTTTAAAATAAACTAATATACAATTCCACCTCCTGCTAGTGGCGGCCGGTAACAGGTTCCTGTCTCTGCTAGGAGTCTAAATAAGTCGTAATGAGAGACGTTAACACTCTCTTAAAAAAGTCCCTAATCCACGGTGAAACTCCATACGCTAGATATGCGTGGCTAAGAGGGTATTTAGGGCCTACTATGCAAACTCTGAACTCTGAACTGAATAGAGAGTTGTTAGTGCATATGGAGCTCTGTGTGGGTGGACATCTTTTTCTTCATTACTCGTGGGAATTCCATAAATTCTCTGAAGGAACGGATTTAATTGGCCAAGGGAGGAGTTCGAAAGAGATGGACAAGAATGCCTCGTGACGGGTGGCCTGGTCAATCTCTAAAGATACTCCTAAGATAATGGACTGTGAGATTCTAATAGGGATGAACAATAAAGCCTCGCAAGAGGTGGAGACCAATGGAGGAATACTGAAGAGATGGACAAGTAAGTCCAAGACGGAAGCGCAAGTTGTGTGTGAATATCTAGCACTGGCTAGCATAAGGCTTAGGACCACGGGCAGATACTTGTTAAATTTGAATGCTATGGGGCACTTAGCCTTAGACAATGCTGGCATTTACAAGAGACTCCATGATGAAGGAAGAAGGCCGACAGTCGAAATTTTATAATTACTACAGGCAAGAGTAAAGGCTAGTGTTAGCACGAGACTCAATGGAAGTAAAGTAGTCGCATATTACAAACCAGTTGCTTGAAATAAATTTGTGGAAAGAAAAGGGAGTCGAAAAGGCATCCATAAAGTAAGCGGTCTGCGTCCATATCTTCCTTACGTTAAATAATAGAGAGATCAATTTAGATCAATTTTCGCATATACATATGTACAAACTACTATTGTAAATTGACCGAAAGTAACCGTTTAATCCGCTGATGGCTAATGTACCAGGCAAATATCGGTTTCGACTTAGGCGCTTATAAGCCGTTTTTATTTTTTTACCACTCTAAGCCCGCTCAGTCGAAAATCAACTACTTGAGAAATTCTTGATTTGATATTCCGGCAGGGTGTTTTGATGTAGAATTTTGGAACGAATTTCATTTTTACGAAAAATGACACTGAAGATGGCACATAGCCGAAACCGGTTTGTCTCCAAACTAAACTTGACAAGGGATGACGGAAATTCGTTCCAATATTCTACTTGAGGAATGTTGAAATAAGCAAAAAAATATAATTTTTATTAAAAACAGCCGATGTAGGGCTATGGACGGTTAACTAGAAATGTTTTGAGAATATCATACACTTGTGCAGGGTCAATCTTGTTACAATTGCAAGAGTTCAAATTCTCTAAAACTTTGAAGCTCAACAAATTTTCTAAGTGTCTTTGCACGAATATTCGTTAATACGTTTGCCATCAATGTGTTGAGAATTTTGATTTGCTGCTTATTGATGCAGCGTTCAGTAGAGTTAAATTTTTTCTTAGGAATTTTACAAACAATCAATACTTTTTTAAAGATTGTTTTTTGCTGTTCAGCTTCTGGTAATTGACACAAATATTTTGTAAATAAAATTGCAATAAGAAACGTGGTTATTTCGATAATTAACACCATGAAAATGTGGTTTAACTTAAGCAATTGAAATTAATTTTCGTATGATTTAAAAGACATAACATTGTTATGAATAACAACTTGGCTGTTAAACTAAAAGCAAAAGTGAACGTCTTAAAGAAAGAATTGAATGTAACTTTTGATATAACAAAACCCGCGCTTTGTGCCATTATTAATTGTGGTGAGATAGTACATGTTGGCCAGAAGCGGGGGAATCATTTGCCACTGAAATAGATGCGATGATAACACTTAGTTGGCAATGCTAAGACAATAGTGCGCCCAGAATTATATGAGCGAGATTTACGTTGGTCCCAAAGTGTACAATTATCCCAATAACCAGAGTAAAATTTTTTTATAATAAATAAAAACTGTTTGTGCTCTTAAAACTTTAATGTTTTTGTTCTGGACTTTTTTAAACATCTTATTTGGCTTAAAAAACTTTAAGTATAAGACACTTCTATTCTAACAAAAATGTGATTATAGGTTTCCTTCTGAGCTGATATAGACAATAAGTGTATAAAGAGCAGCTGTTTTTCCTACAAATATATATACGATATAAGAATTAAGATAAAACTGGCAAAAGAGTTTTAAAAGTTTTCTTTGTTGGTTTATTATACTCATAACGCATCACCAAAAATAAAATGTCTGGGCGGCTATTCACAGTATTTTTGGGGTGTTTCCACTTATGCAACTATTCGTCAAGCGTTATAAAATGTTCAAACTGAAACAATACACCCTAAAGAAAAGAATTTCCTAACCGGCAATCGCTCAACATCATAAATGTGACGCAAATCACATACAATTTGAAAGCATTTATTAACATTTCTGCAGAATTCTCGACTCATATATATAAAAGCAGTAAGTTAAATGCATGAAATTGTTACAAATATTTTTTCAAGTTTTGTTCAAATTTATGAAAACATTCTTGTGATTTAGCTCATGAAGTAATAATGCAAAACTAAAATTATTTTTTAATACAATAAATTAAGGAATTAGCACACAGTAGTTACATAATTTGACTCCCACTGTGCATGCCCATTGGAAATTTTAAATATTGCTTTGTTTAGTTTAAGCATTGGTTAGTAAAGTGTAATTAATTTAATACATTGTTAGCAGATTTACCCGTCACATATTTTTTAAACGCAAAACTTAAAGAAACATTTAAGTATTGATTTCCCAAATATAGGTGGAAATAATTTCCTACACCTCTAGACACTTGCCGAAAGGTTTTCATTAAAAACTTGGAGAAAAGTTTTGCATAAGGAAATATTCGAATTTTTTTTACCAGTTAACACGTCAAGAAGTTTTTTTTTTTAGAAAATATTCAGAAGGGTCGTCGAAAACCTTTTTATGGAAAAGGTATTAAGGTATCATAGCTTAGCGTCAAAAATCAAGTTCGACTTCTGAAGATTCTTTAAGAACGTTTCAATAGAAGCACGCAAGAGCCCCATTTTCACAAACCTTGTACGATATAGCTCGCAAAACTTCTTAGCGTTTATAGAGTGTCACTATTTATAGCAAAGGATGTCTTTTAAAGTTTCCATTTTCCAACAGGGATTAAATTATCATATAGTTGCTATTATACTGTTGTTATATCCGCCAACTCCATTATCGTTTGATCTCAGTTTGGTGTGCCATTTAATCATAAAGACACTATCGCAATATTCTTTTCATTCATGCGGCTCAGTTTTGACTGAATGGAAATGTCCACTAGCGAAATTTCCGTCTTTATAATGATGACAATCCTAGAAAGGTTCTCCAGGCATCGTTGTATTTACAAAAAATTCCTGTTTGGTTTGACTTAGGGGCAGATGAGAAATTTACCCTCAACCATTAACGACGAATCATTTAGAGTCATGATGACCAATTATTTAAGACCCAAATAGAAAGGGATGTTAACTGAGAACATGTGTTCCCAGCAGGAAGGCGCAGATGTCACGCAGAGCAAACGAATTACTAAATTTTGCAATCCCGATATATCTCGAAATGTTCCGACCAAGATGGCGCGAATGCCTTGGGTTTATTTTTTCTGGGGTTACATGAAGTCATTTATTGATGCGAACCTTTGGACGATTGAAAAGAAAACGCTGCCAAGATATAGCACCAAATGCTTCACAAGTTGGTCGAAGATTGCGCTATATCTGAGTCAGCCACAGCTCCCGGGAGCAACAAGAAACAATATATTACAGCGAAAATTCATTTTTTAGTCGAATACTTCTTGCAACTATCTCTTTAGGAATGTCTACAAACACTTCTCTCAGTATCCTCCTTTTTCCTACTTCGTACATAATATAGTACATTATGGTTCAAGAAAAGAAACTAGAAACCGAAATAACACTTCGAAAATCTCTATGAAACGCTACGATAGAACTTATTTATATGGAAAGCAAGTTCAAATTTCAAAAATTTCGAAAATGCCATAAGATATGAATGGTTGATTTTTTTTTCAAAAACCCAACAATTTGTATGAAAAACAATAACAAATTTGAAAAATTATTGTAAATTCTGGCGTTGCGTTTTATAAAACTGGCGCCTCAGTTCAAAACATGTTTATAAAAGATTTTTCAATACGAATTTTTTGAAAAAGTTATAAAAATTTTGGCTTAAACCCCCCTTTTTTAACAAAATAATTCACCATTTATTCAATTTGGGAATAATTTGGAATTACTTAAAATTAAAAAAAAAATACCTCAATACTGTATTTATCCCCTTATCTGGCAGCACTCGCCAAAACCATACAAACTCATTTAACAAGAGAGCCACAACAGAAAAGCAAAAACAAAGAAATACTAAAAGAAAACATAAGACTTAAGACACAAACATGACTATCTAATATTCGTGCACAAGTGCGAACGTTGAAAATATTTGTGCATGAGGGATGTATTTTTTTTTTATTAATTTGGCCGTAAATACAAGATTTTGGACCAAAAATAACTCAAAAATTAAAACCAAAAAACTTATACAAAGTAGTTGCCACGGATAGTTGCAAACATTCAGCGATCGACAATGTGCTTGTGATGTGCGGTTTGCAACGATAAAATATTTTATGAATTGTGATGTCAGTAGTAAATTATTTTACACAGAATTAGCAATATAAAAAGCTTTATTTGCGATATAAACTTTGTAAATTTACGGATTTTGCTCTTAACGCAAGAGACTACTAATCTTAAATATAACACTGCACCGGATACGAATCCAGTTAAAGCTTTTAAGAGAGAAATTAAAAAAAAAATGTTAAATTAAAAAAATACACAATGTTGAGAAAGGCGTAACGCTCCATTTGCAATAATTGAAAAAACTACAGATGACAGCTGTTAAATATCAGAACTGCTACTTGCACGAAAAAATGCCGCAATATATAAATTAATTTCTGATATTTTTAATCGAAGTTGGTTTATGTATTAGTGTTTGGTGTGCGTTTAGTTGTCTTCACTTAGTTAACTTCACTTTTCAAAACGATCACTTTCCAATCGAATAGCTTCCATCAGATATCTGATTCTACTACAAAATTGTTTCCCTTTTTCATTTTAATGTTCTGCGACTTTCGCACTTTCCAAAATTTTCTTTTTTGATGCAACAATTGGGCGATATTCATACAACACAAACATTTTGACATAACTTCAATAATGGCGGCCAAAAAAACAAAAAAAATTGGTTTTTGACCAAACAAGCGTCATACTAAACAAACGAATATAAAATCTCACCTCAATTTACTAATTGACAAAGAAAGTATTACTACTATCCTAACTTAATTAAATATTGTCCATTTTAGACAATTTCCGCTCTCTGTACTTAATAAGTTTTCTTTTAAATCTAACTAACCGGGAATAAACAATTTTAAATTGGGAGTTTTCAGTTTCAAATTAAGATGCAACCAAAACAATGAAAGCTTAGAAAAACAAAGGATATAATTTAGAAGTTTTAATCACAAAGATGAACAATTTTGTTTGGTAGAAAGAAAAATTAAAATGTTTAAATTTCCATGCCTGCGACGAATACCACAGATTGTTTTAAACGTGACATCTGGTAGCCCTGAATAGGGAGACATGCATTGAAAAAACTCCAAATGTTTGGCAAAATGCAGATTAAGGCTCTCTGAGCATATAACAAACAACGTTCTTCTTCTTGTTGCTGCTTATTATTTTTTCATGTCGTGAACCAACTAAAACAAATTGGTTTATGCATGATGTTTGTTTTTGTATTACTATACCGACATACAGTTAAAAACAACAAAACTTAACAACAACACAAGCAACAACGTGAACAATCAAACTCAGCTGTTTGTGATGGCTCCAAACTGAGGCAAGTCTCCAACAAACATTCAGTAATTAACGGACTTTCGGCGATTGCGCACGGTGAAGCGGAATAAAAAAAGGCAGATAACGGCAAATAAAAAGATCTTAAAAAAGTTTATGTAAATAAAACAAGTGGTTGGTAACTAAAGAAAACGGGTAGAGAATAAAAGAGGAAAACGGTATGAGGCCAAAGCAAAAGATTAAACAAAAGAAAAAATTATTTTAAACGAAAACAATCACAAATTAAACAAAATAAAAAATATTACCAAAATTCAAAATATGATTAAGGAGAATGCATTAAGTTAGAAAACAAATATGTATGTACAAAGAAATGCTTAACGCATCCATCATTTAAAAGCCAAAAGAAAAGCAAAGTGAAATTAAGCAATCAATTAAAATATTTAAACAAATTTTAGTAAAACATAATTTCTCGTATTGGTCAAAATTTCAAGGGCTGCAGAAAACCAGAAATGCTTAAAAAAGTTTACAAAACAAAAGAAATATTCAAGAAATATAGAAAAATTTAATGACGTGGATAAAATATTAAATAAAAAATGCGAGTGTGTGTTTGTGGTCGATCGGTTTAGCTTTTACATAAAAATAAAAGAAGCAAATGCAAAAAAATTTAAATCGAAAGAAAAAGTACAAATAGTTTCACCAAAAAAAATTTTTATTTCATTGTAAAAAACAAACTACAAAACAAATTAATCGAGAATAATCAACGCATACGCACGCGCACAGTGATCAATAGCAAATAATCATTTCAAAAAAAAAAAATAAATAAAGAAAAAAATGCTTTAATGAAGAATGAGTTAAAATTTTAATTGGGCAAAAGAAGTGAATGGGTTTCGTATCAAAAACTTGGAGTTTTTGTTCTTAAAAGGATAAAATAAATATCAAATTTTCAATCACACTTTAACAAAGAAACCGCCAGCGGGTGGCTGTTAACTCAGGCAATCAAATATTTATCACAGATCAATATAAATTTTTGTAAAAAAAACAACTTTCAATATTTTTGAACAGCTTTCTGTTTGCTTGCTTTTTATTTACAAGAAGAACAATGAAGCAAAATCTTGTGTTAACTTATTGTTTCATTTTACATTCCAATTTTATTCAAGATAAACTTCGCTTAGCGTGGGCTTTTTTGTTTCCTCGTAAATACCGTGTTAAACGGAATTACATAGGGTAAACGTTGTATCATTTGAAAAATAATTTTTTTATCAGATTTTATGTGAAGAAAAGAAATTAAATATTTAATTGTTCTAATTAAAAATCTTGTCATCATAAGATGATTTAGAAGAATTTTTTTTAAAAAGTCTTTTATTTGTATGACTATGAACTTCTTTGTATGGTTGTGCACGTAGCACTTTGCAACATCTGATTTTTCGTTTGCCGGTGAGCCCGCTAGTTATAAGAAGATGGTAAAAAAGCAAGTGCCGAAAGAAAATATCAATGCAAGTTTTTGAAAACCATGTTAGAACGAGGTCGTATGAAAGCTCGCGTTAAGCGATGTCTACATGTACCCATTAACCACAGTGTGCTACATTAACACGTTGAGTGTCACGGGGTTTTCTAGCGACTTGCCCGTCAGGCCGCGCGAGTTTCAGCAGTGCGAAAATATTGCAAATCGTGCTACGAAAAAAATGCGGCACAGAGTGGCAGAAAAATAGCAGAAATTTGACCAAACAGGTTATTTTGTGGCACTTGCGAGGGACAACCATTTTTATGTTTATCTTGTTTCAATAAAATCCATTAAAGTTTTCTGAAAAAATGTTAAATTTTTATCATATTTTATACTGTCAGTCACCAGTGACTGACGCGGCCTAAACGGAAAGATCGGTGTCAGTCACCGATGACTGATGTGGCACTCAACGTGTTAAGAACTTGGATTTCATTATTAAAAACCCGGTTTTCGTATAGTATGAATATTTGACTTTTAAAAAAAATCCGGTTTCAAATTTTAAGACCATGAAAAAACCGACTAAACGGGCTTAAAAAATTTATGTTAATTGCTGGATAAAAATTGTCTATTGGGTTCTTCAACATTTGAAGAAGTACCATGGTCAAATGTATCCAAGCACAAAATTTAAGTAAAATGAATAGTGCAGACCATTAATCGAACAACATCTGCTGAAAGTTTTAAGATCAGAGACCTATTGAAATTACATACGTTTGTTAACAAATTTTCTTTTAAAATGTAGAGAAATACGTTCGTGCCGATAATAATGGTCAACAAACAACCCTACACCATGACTCCAGCCTGATCATGTTTTTTGTTTTGCTGAAGAACCATTTGAATACAATTTGAATAATGAATCGAAAAAGTACAAATTTGTTATTGCAATTTATCATCTCCATTTTAATTGCCAAGCTACTATTGGTGGCACTGTAAACTTCTGAAATACTTAAAGATATGAAAAGCCTTCACACCGGAAGAAGAGAACTTGTGCCATAAGTTTTAGTCAAGTAAAAAAAGTAAAAATCCGGTTTTTAAAGCAAGTGATCCGGGTTATTCGGCATTCAAGAAAACGACATTTCAAAAAACCCATCAGTCAATGCACTTAGAAAACATAAAACTTATTTTGAGTTGTTGATTGCTGCCTGTGTACGAGTATGTGCCACTTTCTAAACAAAGAATTGTTAAAGGAAAACGAGTTATTTTGATAAATTTTTGTTTCGCAATAGCAAAAACACACAAGAAACCGACAATTTAATTGCCGGTTGTGTAATAATTATTTTTTTATTTCTCTTGTTTTTTATTACAATACTTTGCTCGGTCGTTCGCTCTTCTTCAGACATTTAATTTGCTTCAAACAAACAATGAATCTTAGATGAAATTGAGTTTCCACAGATGTCTAGTTTCTGTTCATGCTTGCATCTCATTATGTTGTATGATGTTTCTTAGATCTTGAACTACTTTTCAATATGAATGATTTTTTTTTTAACAAAAACAATGTTACAACTTAAAGCGGTGTTTCTTGAAAAAAATATTGCTAATTTAAATAAAACTATAATTGCGAGTGAAAAAGTTGAAATTCCAATTATATTTTCATTTACTTCAGTTTCAACAACTTCAGACATCATGTTTCATGGATGGTTTCATGTTACTGTCTTCAATGGAAACATGATTTCAAATGGTAGGGAGGGCAATAAAGTCAATAACCGTGTAAATATTTATATTTTCTCTGGCATTACCAAGATTTAACTCCAATTTTAACTGTAAAGGTTGTCTCGTTGCATTAGTTTCCCGTTTTAATCGCTTCTCTTGGCATTAGCTTCCACAAATGCCCTACAACACCCTAATAATGACTAGAGAAATCCAATCTTGTGTAAGGTTGAGGTAAATTTAAAGCCTAGAGACTTTACAAAGTTTATATACGAGGGTGGTCACAATTGTAACTGTGAATTAATGTCTCTATTTTTGAAAAGAGTCGTATCGGTAAACTTCTTCCTGTAGTATTGAAGTTTTATAAGTTTACGAAAGGTTTATAAAAGTAAAACAATTTTTTAAATAGAATAATTCCATCTTTATTATATTTTTTATACAAAATGATAGCATTGGCAAACCGACTTTGTTTTACTATCAAAATTTGGGTAATTTTTAGACATGCTTGTCATTTTTTATATTTTGTAAAGAAAGTATAATTTTTTTTATCGTCTCTTCGTGCTCCGCAAAAATTTCTTTTCCTCCGCCTAGAGAGTGGGCTTAAATGGTATTTTATTGATATTCATCGAACGTTGTCATTATATTAGTCTGTACAAAGTTGACTGCGAGGAAATGTAATTTGAGTTGGACAGCTCCAATTTGTGTAATAATAACAAAAAGTGCTCGGTGAGAAACGGGGGCTTTTTTTGAAGACTTATATATTTTTATTTTGAGGTTCCTTATGCTTTCTCATTTGGTTTGAAGAATTTCGAGAGTAAGGCATTTCAGTTTTACTAATAAATTGGGTAAAAGTTTCCTGATAAAGGTACCAACAGACGACA
This sequence comes from Phania funesta, assembly GCA_963932375.1. Lineage (NCBI taxonomy): Eukaryota > Metazoa > Arthropoda > Insecta > Diptera > Tachinidae > Phania > Phania funesta. Next base: position 81,087,716 of record OZ010653.1, on the reverse strand, counting down.
TGTTTTTTACATGTGTTTTTTAAGTTTTCGATTCGTATGTTTTTCTTTATATCTGTCAATATTGGTTAATTTACATAAGGTTTATAATTTTTGGTCACAAACGTACATCTAGTATCACACATAACATCGGTCATGTTTATTGAGAACAGCTGATTCCCCAAAAATAAATAAATATCCAGGTCGTTTGTTTGATAAATGGCTTGCAGCCGTCGAAATAGTTTATTTGTCTTGCAAAATATTTCATTCAGACATAATCAACCACCGACGAATTTGTTCGCATGACATAGACATTTGGAGCTGTATGTTTAACATAAGAAAATAGAGCACGCTCTATTTCAAATAATGTCTTATGACTTTTGTTATGTTTTTTACACAAGCAATGTTTTAAAGGTAACAAACGACATGTTTCCGTTTACATATGTAAATTTTGACACATACAATGTGAAAAACATGTCGTCTGTTGGTACCTTAATCTGGTTAATACAACTAGTGAAATACGTGTAGAGACTAGATTACCCATCCCACACCATTAACAATAGTAATAGATGAAGTCACTCAAATTTCTCTTGTTATTTAGATAGCAGAAAGTAACAGCTGAAATTTAAAATATTTACTTGTGACACCTAAGAGTAGGAAATTAAGCTTTCACTTAACCCCATATATCATCTTATAAATTATTTTAGCTTTTGATTTTTTTTTTTTTTTTTTGTAAAGCGGTTAATGTTTTTTAATCTGATGTCTCATCACTTCACATTTCGCGAAAATTCCTCACATAAAATAGCAAATAACCCCATGGAATGATAAATGACTAAAAATATTTAAGACACACGTGCAAATTTATAAGCAAAACTTGAAATAAAAAAGCGTGCTCTAATTTAATTTCGAGGTAAAAAATCATAGCAACAAAGAAAAATTATGCAAATTTGCTCCAGTATTGACAGTAACATAGTTATCCAAAGACCAAAGTAAGAAATGAGTTGAAGGTTTTAAAGTGTTAGGAAAAAAGCAAATTATCCCAGATTCTTGTTGAATTTTGTTAAATTAATTTAATCCCATCCCATTTTCCTTTTATGGCATATAAGTGAGTGACAAGCAAACAGAACGATTAAAGCTTGTAAGGAAATAGTGAATTCACAAAGATGAACGTTGTTATGAATTTAATTATTACTAGTTGAAAAAAAAACAAAAATGTTCCTTAGCCCCTTTCACACTCTTAACGTAGAAGAGAGCATTATCCATCATGATCATGCGCAACCATAACACGGCCGGCAGCTACCAGCTGTGTAATGGCTTGCCGCAACTGAAGTTCTGTTTTAAACCTCGAAGTTACCGTCTTAGCATCTTTCTGAGAAGTAATTTTGGAGGCTGACCCCTCCACCTCTTACGACCTCTTCAGAATTCAGCCGTTTGCCAATAAACACCGGAGTTTCTACAGAAATCTACCTCTCTACCTTTTGCGAGGCTGTATTTTTAAGGCCCGTCCGCCCGTAAAACCGTAGGAGCTCCATATGCACGGGTAAGCCTGTATTAAAACTGGAGATCGATTGGTATGCAGAGTTAGACAAATACTATCTAAAATCAATTCCAGAAAAGAAAAAGAATAAATTTGGCGGTCTTGTTCGATATCCCCCTACATTATTATGAAACCATAACACGTTCTACAAAAAATGATTCAGATACTTCAAGGTCACTACAATTAAAATTGGCGTAAAAATAAATGCCCGCTCTTTTGCAATTTTCCTGTTAGAAATAAATCTTTCAGTTTGTGGCAATATGTTTCACCAATTACAAAAAAACGTTTGTTACATAATGTTTTTGAGGTTAGAGCTCATCTTTTGTTTTCTCTTTGTTCAGCTTTTAAACAAAAAACAAATAAAATATTTTTAATGTGCATTTATCAGTTAAATGTTGAGGTTTTTATTATCATTTGTATTTTTGCTGGCACTATTTATGAAGGTGATTAAGAAATTTTCCAACAAATACTTTGAAAATTAAATTTCTCTTTGGTTTTGTTAACTTTTGTTAATTTGATGGTGGTTTCTTTTGCCGCAGGCGTCCACTGTAATTGTGAACAAAGTATGTTTGATTTTTTGTTAAAAAATTCATTTGTTGTTCCTTTAAAAATTTCTACATATAATATTCAATAATAACCTGATGTGCTGCAATGTCGCCAAAACTCGATTTTTGTGTACCTTTCACAAAAATAAAAGGGGTATATTTAGTTTTGTCGTTCTGGTTATAATTTCTACAATATTCATTTCCGTCCCAATAAAGTATATATAGTCTAGGTCTCTATAGGTAGGAAACTTCAGTTAACGAAGCCCATCTGTCCGATGATCTTGAATCTTGGTCCAACTGATCAATGAGTTTAGCAAATTTGAAATCAGCGATATAGGTAACAAAGTCCCGAGATTTGACCAAAAATTCATTCATTCTGAATCCTTATCAAATTTGTTTTAAAGTCCCCCTACACAAATTATCATAAGAAGGCCCTTAGATAACCTATTGTTGTTGGACCAAATTAAAAAAAACTTCATAATTTCGAAAACTTACAAAGAAAACCAAATTCTTCCAAAAAGAGACATTTAAAAAAATTCGACATTTTACCAAAATTTTAAATTTACCACAAATTCGAAAATTCACCACAAAATCCAAAAAAGGGAATAAAGATGTTTTCTCTAATTTCACTAAAAATCGGAAACTCATAAAAAACAATTTAAAAATTGACCAAAAAAATATTAAAATCATAAAAAATCGGGATTTCAACACAATTTTGGAATTTTCTAAATTTTAAAAATTGTTTCAAATCCAAAGTATAGTTCCCTATTTGATATTCCGACAGGGTGTTTTGATGTAGATTTTTTCGTTCTGAACGAAATATGACTCTGAAGATGGCACATAGCCGAAACCGGTTTGTCTCTAAACCAAACTTGACAAGGGAAATTTGGCAACATTTTATATTCACAAAAACCAAAATTCACCAAATTTGTACATTTTAAAACTAAATTTCAATTTCACCTCAGGCCGAAATTTCACAGAAAACTGTAAATTGTATCTCATATTTAAAGTTTAAGTACAAACCCAATTCCGCTATTATCTACAATTCACCAAATACATCGAGAATTTATAAAAACTTTACAAAATTTATAAGAATATACATATGTAGCTCTCTTAGTTGTTTTTTTTATATTTTTCAGGAGACGAATTTTTAGTTTTTTTTAAATTGATGTAGAATTTTTAAGGTTCAGCGCAATTTAGTCAAGCAGGACGCCGATGTACACTAAAGCTTTAAATGCATACTGAATCTATTTTTAAACTTCACTAATGGCATTCTGGCTGAAGAATAGAGTTTGTAATCTTCTGGTATATAGCGCTTTTGTTATACTCCCAGAAAAGATGGGGTTCTTTTTTTTAGATTTTACCCTTAATAATGCCGAAAGGCGTTGCCCACTATGATCTGTAAAAAATCCCCAATAATAAGGGATTGTTAAGCATGTATTCTTAAACCTACAGTCGTCGTCGAATAATTAATAAAGTAGCTTTACTAGCTTCACATTAATGTAACCATATAACAGAAGAGGCGCTTAATCCTTAATTTTAGAGTTGTTAAACATTAGAATTTGCCTATCCCTACGCCTGTGGCCGGTATATTGGACCGATCTGTCAGGTATATTTAGCAGAACTTTGCATTCTGGAGTCTATACTCGTATATGACTGTTGAAGCTATTATTGATTTCGTGTGCCGTGGATATGTTTTCGCTTGAACAATGAATGTTTCTTAATGTATCAATTTTCTCTGAGACCAAAAAAAAAGGTTTTGCTCAAAACATTTAACTCTTTATTACTCCGTATTTGCCTAAAGGCTGCTTATAAAAGATTGTCGTAAAAAGTTAAAAATTAAACATTAAATTGCAATTCTTAAAATATGTTTCTTTAAGGTGCAAATAATATCATTCCAAAGTTTTATTGTGGATTTTTAAGGGATTCGGTTAAAAAGTTTGTCATAAAATATTTGTGAAATCATTAGAATTATTATGAGTAAATTTAAAATTATTGTTATATTGCAGATAATTGTAATTTTAAGTCATACAAAAATGAATTATAAATTATTCAAACACTGAATATTAAGAGTCAAATACAAAAATTGTATTCAACAATATTGATAATTAAGTTTTTATATACAAATTGCCGCAGGTGGTAAAAGGTGGTTGAGTTTGGACTTCCACATTAAATGTGAAAGAACAATTGAAAACAACCCCTTTCATCTCTGAATTATATTTATGAAGTTATTAAAATTATGTAATGAGAGATTATATCACCAAAATAGCAGCTCCGACTCAAGTGTGTACTGTGCTCCATGACTAATTTTTTACAACGATGCCCACAATATTAATTTCATTTTATTAATAATGCCACTAAAAGGTAGAGATTTAACTGGAATAACTCTTTATATATTATTATAGTAATCCCTCGATTTACGGTGAGATTTTCCGGAATCCTTTTTTACGAGATTCAGATCAATACTTACGAAAGAGGATTCAGTTAAATACTTACGAGGTAATTCAGTCATTGATTCTATCATATCGTTAGCTTAAGTGCAGAGCGACATATTCACAGTTTTACAGCAGCAAAAAGCATCATATGTTTTAAAATTGCAAACTTAGCTTTTAATGCTGCCAGCTTTCGCGAATGTCATTCGGTCTTTAATGGCTGGCGTGTGGTTCTTAAACTTTGTTGGATTAATAATAACAATTTTTCGATTCTTTTACAAGCTTCCAGCCACCGAATTTGTTATGTAGGTTCTTGTAGAATTAAGAAAAAATGTTCTCAATCACTTCATACATACCAAAGGCCTAAGCGGAATAAATACAACTCAATAAAAATATTTAATTAAGGCAACCTGTTAAGGAAGACATTAATAAATATTTTAAACATTTCAAATATTTTATTATGCTGAAATTAATTTCGAATTTTAAAACATAACCCAGGAATGTTTGGCTGCCGACACATACATACGTAGTCATAATAATTGAATATTTAATTAATAAAAGTGCCAGTCAAATGAAGTGAAGGCATTTGTTGTTGATATTTTGTTCGTTTAAGATTTAAAAATTCAAATTTTATGAATCATGATGGCAAAATTGTTGGATCAGAAAACCAAATAACACAGTGAATAAAGAGACACATTGAAAAACAAACTAAATATGTATTTATGAATAATAATACACACAATTGAAATAACAAATATATAAAGAAAAATTTGGTAGATGTAGGCAGATGTTTAAAGATTTTACATGACCTTAAAAAGGAGTAGGAGGGCTAAATTGGCATGCCAAAATTTATTTACTTATTGTTTATTTTGCTCTTGTAGAAAGTTATTTCATATTCAATATAATTTCATACATTGGAACATGCATAGGCATGCACTTACACACAAACATACATTCCTGCATACTTATTTCCACGCATACATACAGTTCTTCACTTCTTCTGTGGGTTAAAATATGCATTTTACGAAAACAATATAATGGGTGTCACAATAAGAGTGTGCTATAGAAATCGTTGCTGAAATAAAACGGAGGATCCATCCACCGTATGGCAGGGCGTGCCGCACTCCTGGAATCTCTTATCATCCCGATTCATGCCATCCAGCTGAGACCAATAGATTTTCGTTATCATATTTCTGTAACGAATGCCGTTTACAATCCCTTCCGACACAACATTTTCAAGAGACTGATCGGTGCGTCGACGCAAAAACGACTTACTGTTCAAAATCGACTTAGTTACTTTAATTTATTTTACCACTCTTCGAAAATTCCGAGAAGTTTGCGGGCGGTATCAGAGTACTAAGTTGTTAGCGTAACGTTTTTAATAATAGGAACAACCATAGTGGCAGCTGGTAATAATTTGAACTGCCACTTGAACAAAAAAAAATCCAACAAAATAAAAAGATATTCTTGTTTATCAAAATAATACTTGAGGTCTTATGTTGTTATTTATCGTGTTAATTTTACCCCAATTTATTTTATTATAAAATTGCAAGTTACTTCTTGCAGGATGAGCCAGTCTCTATGCGCATTTCGCTCGCTGGTTGTTTAAGCCAGCTTATTAGCAAATCTTTACCAACTTTTTTTTAGAAACTAAAAGTGTAACATTTTTTAAATTCCTCAATCCAAATGAGAGGTTTAAAGTAGTTCAAAGCACAAACATTAAAGTTCTAATGAAACACAACAAATAAATTTTAATTTTATTTCTTACTTTCCTTTGCACATTTGGTTGGTTTTTTTTGTCAATCCATAAGTGTTGCAGTAAGAGATGTTAGGTGGACACGTTATTTGAAACAAAAACACTTCTATTGAACTCGTTTTTTATTTGGCAACGAACAGATGCTCGTTAGCTGATTTTTAAAACATTACAAGAACAAAGCTCTGATCGCACACTGATATTCTCTTGGTCATAACTTCGTCTCCACAATTAGTCAATTGGATAATAGTGATCGTTATACAAAAACATTAATGTCAAACTTTGCTTTCACAAGCTGTTAAAATTCTGTTTGTTGATTCAATTCACTAAAAACTCATTCGAAGGACCAAAACTGAATGTAGCATAGAAAGAAATTAGAAGGCGATTTGTGCGCTGATCGTTTAAAACCACAAAATAATAGCGGTATTCAGTGTTTGGTGCAAGTGATGTTGCATAAATACAACTGCATAATATCGTAGCTTTTTTATTAATTCAAGAGAAATTGTGGGTATTTTGTTGTTGGATTTCATAACAAAGCTGCTACATTTTGCAAGACCATTTGCAACAAACACTGAACACTACTAATTTAAGAATAAAATAAAAATGACACAGAAATATTCTATTTTTAGTCAACTATTTTGTTTTTGTAAGTGTCGTAGAATTTAACGATTTCATTTATGAACGACAGACCTCCATTCACCACTCCAAGAACGCTCGCGTTGTCGATTTTTCATCAGTAAAACTCGCGAGCTATCGGTCAATTACTTTAGACAAAGAGCTTCTCCTCAAATCTTTAATAACACCAAAGGAACTTTAAAACATTGAAAATTTGTAAATAAGAAAATAAATCGTTAATTATCTAAAATATAATTTGAATAATCCCTAAAAGAAATTAAGCAAAAGAAATAATTTATATAAAAAGATACAAACAAGTTAAAAATAAATCCAAAAAATTTCTCAACCAATTTGTTGCGAAACAATTTAATTTAACACGATTTTTGATTTTACAGATATAAAAATAATGTGATAATTTAACGAGCAAAATACGAATTTATAAATACAAGAATTTATTTTTAAATAAATTCATATTGAATTTTAATTCTTAATTGTTGTAATTTAAAGTTAATTTACGGATGTGTTGGCAAACTAAAATATTCAAAAGTGTTTGTTTTTTGTAATAAAACAAAAGAAAAAACATATTTATATAATTTATTCAAATGTTATTAACAACACACCATTCAGGCCCCCCAGGGGGTGCACAACATCACCATGGGTTGCTGTCCTATCAAATGTGGATTAGTTTAGTTGTAGTTTTACTAGTTTGTTTGGATGTCAATTGTTATGGTAAGTAATCGATTATTTTATGTTATTAAAATTTGCACACACAAAAAATCTCTTAATACGAGGGTTGTTTTGGCAATCGTTTCTTTACACTCACTCTCTTTTTAATTAAGTTTTTGTTCGATTTCTTGTTTGTTTTACAAATATATTTTGCTTTTTTCTAATTAAAACATACAAGATCAAGATCTATTGATACAAAATTAAAAAAAAGAAGTTTTTTTTTTGTTTTAATGATAAATTGACTGTTTCCTTTACTTGTAGAAACAGGATTAAGTTTTTGCCAAATTTGGCTTAAAAATCCAATTAGTTTTTTTTTGTTTGTTTGTTGGCGATTGATTTAATTTATGTTGTACGTAGGCTATAGTGTAGAAAAAAAAATAAAGTTATCGGCACTTTTGGGGCTTTAATTTTTTGTCAATTAGTTGCAGCGAGTTTTAACGTCAGTTAATGGCTACAAAAAATATATTCGTATGTATTTGAAAGCCTTTATGCAGTACAAGGTGCAACAAAGAGAGCGTTATGCAAGTCATAGACGTTGCGATCGTTGGTGCAACTCAGTTAGTAATTAAGTTGGGTAGTTTGCTCACACACAATACAACTTCGTTGTGCAACTTCATCTTGCCTTATATTGCACTGATGGCAAATTCAGTGCTATTGTATTTTTTTCAATATCTCTTAATTTGGGAATTACCGTAGCACCTCCACGGCATTAAAATTACTTCTTTTCAAATTAAAATATTAAATAATATACTACAGAAAATAAAAAAACTGCTTAAATTTTCTACTTCATTTAAATAAAAAAAAACTCAAGAAGCATTCTATACAGACAGATAGGACACGTTAAGTTTGAATCTCTTTTAAAAAGTACTTTTAATGTAAAAATATACTTTTTAAGTTAAGTTCAGTTCCATTTGAAAATCTTGATTTTCTATCACGGCTATGTGTGCACTACGATGAAATAATGAGGTACAACACGGCCTTTAACGTTCCGACTGGGTTCTACAACTTGAAAATTTTCGTACAACCAATACAAACGGACGCAACGCCTATGGCTTTCTTTACATTTAGAATGGAAATTGTTTGTTCTGTTTCTTTCTTAGAAAAATTACGCAACATTATAACAGACCATGTTCGGTTCTGAATATGTCGCACTAAAAGGTGCAAAATATTTGACATTATTTCGACTGTGCTTTATTTGCCTTTTTGAGAGCTGATAAAATAACTTAATTTGTTTAACGAAGAAGAACTTAATAAAAGCACAAAGTGAGGTTCTTAATAAATGGGTTTACAATAACGGCGGGTCGATGTTAAAAATCCTAAAGCCAAGCTAGGCATGAACTATTAACTATGTTCTTTCCTATCTAAAATGTCATTATTCCATTATGTGCAATATATAATTTATGATATTTAATATATCCGCTACGGTTTCGTACAGCAACGCAGTGAAAAATGGACCACTCCAGGTTCTCCTGCACACTTTCACGAATAGTGCAAATAACGAGGACGATATGGCATACCTTTGGTTACCTGCTTACCGAGCCGGTAGTATCGAACTTGGCTATAAAACGTCTGCCGTGAGATGAATGCAACTTCCCTCAACATGCGTTGATAAAAAAAATTATTATTGAGCGTACTGCTCAATCGTGTGCGGCTTGCCTTGTCGACTTGGCCTTTAGTGTCTGAACAATTAACACCACAATTAATAGGCGCCACTGAAACGAATATTCTGCAGAAACTGCCAACAGTAACCCGTATTTTATGGAATACCTCTTTATTTGTTTAAGTCTTAAGGCTCAATTCCTCATAGTGCTGTAAAAGACAACTGCTGCCCGTATTATAAAATTTAATGAACAAATACATTTTCACTGCTAAATTGTTGAGGAAATATGGAATGAATGCTGGTGAGATTTTTAGTTTTAGTTTCTTTTGGTACAAATGCGTTCTGATTGCTGTGATTTTAGAAGAACTTCACAAAGTTCGTTCTGCACCATTGGTTGTTAGCAATTAAATTTATTTTACCTGCCTTACAAAGGATAAGATGTCAACATCAAAAACATTAGAGCACATTTTTTCCTTTTAAGTACAAAATTTACTTCTGATTAAGTGATGTTTACAACTTTAAAGTGACACCAGTCTTGCGTAGAAGAGCACGAATTAATTAATAACTACCGAATTCACAAACTGTCATAAAGTCATAGGTTTTATAGTGATAACCTGCTGCTGTGAGCAACCTCTCAGAATTTAGTGTAATAATTTAAAAAAAAAACATATAACGCTCTAACAAAATGAATTACGATGAAAACGAAAACAACTCTAAAATAATAACATCTAAAATAATGCTCCAACAAATACAGGAAAAACAACAACAACAAAAAGCAATGCATATAAAAAACAGCAAGATAAACAAAGAAAAATTAATACGACAGAAAAATAAACACATAGAACAAAATGCTTTATTATTTTAGGACGTTTTTTGTTTGAAACACAACAGCATTATTTTAAAACTACTATAAAATATTAGCACATTAAGACAATATGACATTATAACATAGCTTGTGAATTTCACAACAATGTTATAAAACTGTACGACGTTGAGGGAAAATAGGGATGCAAATATGACTGTCGTATGTAGTAATATGTCAAAAAATGGGTTTTCATCTTTACGGTATACATACCAAATTAGTATTATTGGTGTGGGGATATATAGGGCTGACTTATATCAGATATCGAGTGGTTCTAAATTTCCATTCTACTTTTTTCAAACGAATACGAATTTTTTTTTAAATAGCTAAAGATATGCCCTTTTTAATATTTTATAGGTAATTGTTATCTTCCATTACAAAAAATTCGTCAGTACACTGAGAGAAAACAAATTGTAGACAGAATAACTTAATCATTAAAATGTTCAAATTTTACATTTTAATGGCACAAAAACTGCTTAATGTTTGATCTCTAAATTTGGCACTCCCGTAAAAGCCTTCCTTCATATCTACGATTCTTATAGTCCGCTTGACGATAGAATGTTTCGTTTAGCGAAAAGTTGAGAAAAACGAAAAAAAAGTATAAAATTACCGCTTATTTTTAGTTATTGCTCGAAAACCAAGTATTGAATCTTAAAAAGAAACATAAAAATTTTAAATATTTATGTCTTACACGAGAAAATCTCAGCCATTTTTATGCCATTTACAAGGCAAATAAGCTAATTTTTCGGTATTTTTCTCTATACCAAAGAAACTAATGACATCGTGTCACAATGAAATGATTTACTTATAAAAAAAATCAGAGAATTTCCAATCAAATTCCCTCCAAGTTTTGCTCCTATCGGTTCAACCGATTCGGAGATCATCATGAAAGTTTGATAAAAATAAATTATTATGTATGCGATTCTTTATCTTTAAATATTGATTGCAAATCTCAACGTACAAAACTCATGTTCTTAGTCTATAGAAATAAAACGAGACTTTTTTAACCGGAATCCATGCACAAGTTTTGACTTTATTCACAATTTTTTGGCGGTACTCTATTTACATCAAATATATGCATAAAACGTTGCCATACTTTTATTTTATGGCATGGATTTTGATAATTTCGTATACATAAAGATATAAAAAATACAAAATAAAACGTGAAATTACGCGTTCTGGAAACTTCCTGTGCAATAAAGATAAAATCGGTGTTATGAGGCTCGTCACACCATGTTGTTGAAACCACATATCATCCTGTTCATAATTTTCAATTGCAGGCAAAAAAAGTCAGATATCATTCGGCCATAGCACTCTGAATTGACGGGAACGGTTCTTCCAGCTTTATTATCGAAAAAATACGACCCAATGACACGTCCAGACCATAATGCGCACCAAACAGTCAAATTTTCCGAATGCAATGGCTTTTCTACGATCGCTCCTGAGTTCTTCAAATCCCATATGATACAATTTTGTAGGAGAGTGAGAAACGAGCTGCATAACTGAAGAAATATTTATTCGCACAATTAGCATTGCAATCCTGTTGCTCTAGCATCTAATCAGCATATAAACGGCGTTATGATCCATATTCGTAAATTGCAAACCTTTCATTAAATAACACTTCAGTTGACAGATATTTAATAGCTGACAGCCTTGCCAGACCGGCGGTTTTAAAACCACTAAATAGAAAGCCCTTCACAAACAAACTAAGCACACAAGTTTGAATAATAACTTAATAGAGTTTAAGCGCAAATCAAAGAACCGAGAAAGCTCCCAAAGCGTATTTTTTCCTTCGGCGTACAAAGTTTCTTCACCTGAAACTACAATCGAATACAAATTTTTGTGACCGGTTGCAGATACAAAATTCAAATAAAAAACTAAAAAAAAGAAACATAAGCCCAGAAAAAACAGGAATATTACAATTTGATTCATTTATATTTTATTTAGTTTATAAATAAACGAAATGTCCTAATATTCTTGTTTTGATTAGCTTTATAACTCTATAATTGTTAACCTTAGATTAGAAACATTTTTGTTCTGTAAACCGAATCGATTTTAACACCAATCATTTCACAAAACCAAATAATTGCTTATTGGGTTTTCTGTAAACCGAACTATTTACTGCCATCGAAGTTAAGTTCGAGTAACAACGTTTGAACGTCTTAATGAAACAACTCGGCACAAAGAATCTCAAACTAAAAAATGCCAGGAGACTTCATAAAAATCATACCATGTTGCGATTTTGCAAAAATTAACAAATTTGTAAGAACTTTTTTAACAATGCCGAAAATAAGTCGTTATATTTTGGTCCTCAAATTAGTTTTTTGGTTTATTTTTTAAGTTCGATTATTCAAACGCGATAATCTTGAGCACTTCTAATGGATAAAAATGTTATCAAAGGTGAGTGGCCGACAATAGTGAATTGCACTTTATGTGCGACTTTTACTATTGGTGGCTGCCTTTTATGTATCGAACGGGTAGTCAGAATGATCTACAAAACTTGTCTGGCAGCTTCGTTTCGTGTTTTCATTTCATTCTTACTGCGAATCTATAAAATTTTATAAATCTCACCATTGCGAAGAACAGCAACAAAAGCAATTAAGAGCCCTGCTAGCAAATTAAAGTCTTTGTTCTAAGATCAGTTATAATACTTCCTTGTATTAAATAACATACACACATACTTATTTAAACAGATTTTAAAAACCACCATTTGTCTATGAAAACCGTTAAAATAAAAAAAAAATTAAATAAAAAACGCGCTAAAGTAAACGTCCATTGACATTTGACGTCACAGCAAACAGATAAACTCACATACATAATTGATTGAGTGGATCAATAGACGAAGTATTTATGAGCAAGTGAGTAGATTTCCATAATATTGCAAAATCAACTACTTGGCTCATCTGAATATCTGCAGGTAGGGGCACAAAGAAATAATTTCAATTCATAATGATTCTTTGATACGAAAACTCCGATTACCAAATGAAACGTGACCAGCCAGACACGGTGGCAGACAATAGAAAACTTAAATGAAAATAACACATTCCAAAACACACTGTCACACACACCCATACTCCGTTGGTAGTTACTTATTGTACCTAAAATGTTAAACAATTTAAAAGTGTGTAGTTGTGCATAATAAAATATTAGATAATATATTAAACAATAATTGACCGGTTTTTGTTGTTGTTTTTGTGTGTGTTAAATTAAAACAATAAAGTTTGCCTTAAAGACATAAATTAATTAATTAAAGCTCAACAACCAATACAACAAAGCGCACCTCCAATATCGTGGAAATAATTTTCATTGCTTAAACAAGTCTCTGCTGTGTGCAATAAATTAAGGAAGCGTTTCGTCGTACTTCATTTGTTAATAATAACTCTTAAAAACATATTAGAGTAGAAGCAGCGCAAATTATTATCCAGCCACAGTTCTAATGCAATTGAATTATTGAAGCGAAGAATCACTCACTCACTTCATACTCGTACCAATGATGATCATATAATTTCGTTAAATATATATAAATAGACAATAAATCTATGCGAAAATGACGTTGATTTTCTGTTTCAATTTGAGTGTGTGATTACAGCGTTGCCAGAAGATTTATCTGGAAGAATGCTAAATGGTCGAAAGAACAGAAACGTTGTATAGAAGAAGCCAAAAATACTATTCATATATATATAATATTCAATCTGTGTTTGTATCTTGTATCCTTATATATAAGTTTGTTGGTATGTTATGAGAAGCTAAACGGATGGATGGCTCCTTTTGAAATTTTGAAATCGTTTTACTATTGTTGCGTAAAATAAAATAGGCGAATTTTTTTTAAATCCGGGGTGAACGGGCACCCACCATAAAATAAATATTAATATCACTATATCTGATCTATTATGGGCTATTTCGAACGCCAAGTGCGTTATGGAGAAGTGTCTGCAGAAATCTCTCAAGGTAGTATTCTAGGGCCCCATTATATATCACCTACGCAGCAGATATGCCAACAAACAGAAATACGTATACGTCTGAAGGTTGGATCTGAACAGTGGAGAATAAAAGTGAATTCATCGAAATATTCTCATGTAACGTTTTCCCTAAGAAAGCAAAATTGTCCACCAATAACAATAACATATACCACGGATCCAGTGGAAACGCACGTTAAATATTTAGGTATCCACCTAGACCGACGCCTAACTTGGTCCCGTCGCATTGAGGCAAAAATAACGTCCATAAAGCTTCGAACAAATCAATAGAAGATATTTTACTAATATTTGAATACAATAAATTTATGTTTACATTTGCAATAGTGAATACGTAACATTTTAGAAAGAGGATTTAGAAAGAGGATTTGATTTCAAAAAAGAAAAGTGCGAGCTCGCAAAAAATCCTGAAGACATAGGAGCAGGCATAGAAATGCCCTGGAAAAGCGATAGTCTTCGAATTTGCTGCGTTTGCAGGAAAATTCTGTAGAAATAAGAGCGGGCGGAAGGGCAACCCCATAGAGAGTATTTCCCTAGGAATTTCCCTAGATATGAAGAACTGCAAATGCGAACGTCTTTAAATTTGACATCCCAATATTGTTTTTATATGACCATAAATCCTGAATAATATTTATATGAATTGAATTATAAGCAAACTCTTTTAAAATATGTGTAAGACCAATAAGACCAATCGGATTTAAATTATTGGATCCAAACAAATTTTAAATATTTTTTTGGCGAACTATTTCGCAACTGGATTAAGAGCAAATATTCCACATTTCTTTTTCATCTTTAATAGATATTTTCCTTGAGTGAATTTTTTCCTGTATTAAACTCGCAAGAGTAGGAAAAATAAAAAAAATGCTTTCTTCAACCGAATTATGCTGAAACAGCAGTCAACATATTTGGTAAAAATGTTGAAGCTTTAAGCCAAAAATAAATGTTAAATTGGCATCGCTGTATGTGAATCTTTATTGTAAGGTATAGATCTGCCTTAAATGAAGCGGTAATTATATGATTGCTTGAGGGTACTTAAAAACTAATTAACTATTTAATCGTTTGCTGTGTTTCAATTTAATTTATAGATGTTGTGTTTTTATTGCAATCACAAAATTTAATAATCTAAACGCCTAGGCGCGACACCACGTGAGTGAAAAGAATTATTTTCATTTCTACAAATCGATTAAATATCAACATTTTGATAAAAGAAAGTTATGCAATTTTTTAGTTCGACCCAAGAAATTAGGTTACCATTAATCTGTAGCGTTTACTGTTGACTACATTTACAAACGTTTCGCTTTTCGTACAACCGGATAACATATAAAAAGCATATATTCTCTTCAGTTGAGTGTAGTATGGCCCTTAAATGCTCTGAAGGTCAGATACTTATATATTTCAGATATGCGGTATATGTTTCGCAAATAAAAACGAAAAGAAACAGAACAAAATATAAAGACCAACAATGCAACCCAACTTTTAATGTTGGAGTTGTTGCTATTTGCTTTCCATTATAATTAATGTGCTGCCAATACGAGGATCCTTCAAACAGAAATAATAATAATAGCCCACAACAAGAATATCTAAGCTAACTCATTATGAGCACAAGATGAAGAACAAACACATAACAAATGACAGCGAAAAACAAAAGTAAATAAGTATTAAAGTAACAACAAAGTGTTTGTATTATTATTGTTGCTGTTACAACAAATAAAGAGAACAATAGTGACAATTACACGAAAGGATCCTTTTGAGCAAATCATATGAGAATAACATATTTGAATGTGTGTTAGTGTGATCATTTGTCACACAAGTGATCGAAGATTTGGAATGAGAAACAAGAAGTAAGCAATACTGTTCACCTTTAGTTATTGACATATCCTAGGCATTTGATAAAGCCTAACATGATCGCGAAAAAACCTTGAGTTCCCTGACATCCTGTACAAGTTTCATAAGGACTATTTGAAAGACAGAAGGTAAGGTCAGGGTATCAGTTTTATAAAAATAGGAATATATTTGCAGGAGTCATTCAAGGTAGTATTCTATGGCCGCTAATATATATAATATATACAGCTGATATGCCAACAAGCGCAAACGCGTATATGTAAATGTTTACAGACGACACTGTATCGATAAGTGTTAACCACGATCCGAAAGTTCCATCTGAACAACTTCAGTCACACATTCATAAGCTAGAGGACTAGCTAAAAGTGTGAAGAATAAAGGTAAATCCATCGAAAGGTGCTACCGTAACTTTTACCCTCAGACGTAAAAATAGTCCAACAATAACAAATACCACTATCCCAGAGGAAACTCACGTCAAATATGTCGTATCCACGTAGATACCGTCAGATGAAACTACATTTGTATAGGGTGTCTCAATAAGAGCTGTAATAAATTGCATGTGAAACCACATGTCGTCTAGACCTATGCCGTCCAGCTATGGCCTCAAGAATTCTGATATCATGTTCCTGTAACGAATGCCGTTCACAGTTAGTTACTGCTTAATTGATTTACAGAAAAATGTTGTCAAAAGACCGTACCGATCGGTCTACACAAAGTAGACTTTTATACATAACTTAACTAGTTTCTTCAAATTTTGTTTACCACTCCTCGAAAAATATGCGAAGCTTGCTTAATGGGTTTTCACAATGATATCGCGCTTTTCATTTGTTTAGCGCTCCATTTTTAATAATCGAAACAATCATAGGAGCCAGCTGTTATAATTTAAATTCCGTATTCCATAATATTTGGAAAAACTGTACGCAATACTATTGACTTTTGCGAGTGTCCCATTATATAACGTCGAGGTACTGCTTGCATATATGTACATACAGATGTAGTGTGTATTAGTAAAATTTACCTTTTTCAATTTTACACTTATTCACCCTTATTCTGCATTGTGATTCGAAATTAAAATTTCTCCGTTTGCCAACTTTGATATTCTGCGTTCCGTTTCGATTTGAATTTTTACGATTGTGTGTATTCTGCATTACGTAGCTGCGTTTTTTTAAGTTGTTAATTTAGTGGTAGAGAGTCTTTCGATTTTAGTTTGTTTAGCTTCAAGGAATGTGTAATTAAGAAAAGAATGCAATTAAAGGTTTCATTAATGATCCTACATTATTTTTTTTATTTTTCGTACTGAAAAGTGAACGTTTTTTTTTTTAAATTTATTTCTTCACACTGGAAGAGTTTGGCCACAAATATGTTCTCGGGTTTTTTTTACCTTTCTGCACTTAACTGATGTGTTTATTTAATTATTGTACCCACAGTATATAATTCTTATTTGTTTTAATTATTGAATCACTATTTTATTGTACAAAATTAAACGTTTTATTACAATGTTTATCAAATTGCTTAATTTTTGTGTTTATATTTCACACGTTTCACAGCGAAACAGCTGGTTTTGAAAATACTCTCGGTTTTCTTCTTTTTACAATTCAGTTTTTTGTTGGAATACCTTTTTTCGATTCGTGCGTAACTGAATACGGGAACGTATTAGAAATGCTGACTAGTGGTGATTATCTTATAGACGGTGGATTAAGAAAAACAATTCAAAGTGCTGACTTCTGCAGCGAACGTACAAAAATATCTACTAAAACCAAAAGAGAAAACCATAAAAGAATTATTAATGATCCAAATAAATCTTTATATGTGTACATACATATGTGGGTTTGAAAAGTTCACGAATGTGTTAACAGAGCTTGAAAAGAATTAATTCTATTTAGAATTAATTCACTTGATACTTTGGCTTGACATTGTATTGTATTCATTTCCATGAGAATTAATTCCTTATAGAAAACTTCTACTCTGTTGAAATGTATTAATATGAACAATGTTTTGTATTTGCTTTGTTATTTTTTTTTAATTATAGTTACATATCAAGGCGGGAGCAAAGCGAATTCAGTGTTAAGCAAATTTGACATAAAGCCAATATTAGTTCGCCTTGAGTCAACTGATATATAGAATAATAAGAAAGAAACGAAAATTTATTTTAATTCATAAATATATTTATAGTATTTTAACATTCATCCATTTATTATATGTATTTTAATAATAAGGACCCCTTATAATTAATTCGCCTTGGTACATATAAGCCAAACACAAAGACATATTCATATTAATCGACAAATAGCAAAGAAGTTTTTTTTTATTTTTTTATTAATAAGTTTATATAATTCATCATAAATCAAGACAATAAGCAATAAAATTTGTGTTTATAAACAAGAGTTTTAAATATCATTTATGTGTCATGATATTATCAGTGTTATCAGGAACTAAATATAAAATAAGCTAAAATGATATAAAGTAAGAAAACTAGATAAGAACTTTCATGTAAAATCGATTACCTTTTCAATAGCTTCGTTCGAGAACCCAATAATTATCAATAATTATGCCTAAACTTTACTAAACTGCGTTCGAGTACACAAAGTTTAGTAGATGAGAACACAGTTTGAGAGCGTACAATGACAGTTCGATGGCTGAGCAATTGCAAAATCTGCTAAAGAAATTTTTGTTAGTAGAATTTAGTCGGCTGAAAAAAACATATGTTTTAAAATGTAAACAAACAAAAAATTTTTACGGAGTTGTTAAAATTTTTGTTAAAATAAGGAAAACTAAAGCAAACACAAGTAAATAGGGATTTGAAAACAGTAAAGTGTACTAATTTACGTTTGCATACAAGAATAAGTGTTTTTTGCTTAAGTTACCCTTTCCACAGCAGTTTAATTAGGATTTAGGAAAAAACAAATTATTTTGTTTCATTGTTTATTTACTTCTTTAGTGTTGTAGAAGTGATGAATACTTCGGAATATCGTAATTGGATATTCATACTAATCAATAACAAAAACGAGTAATAATGAACTATTTAACAAATTTAATCAGGAAAAACTTACAATATACATAAAATAAAAAGAAAAAACTTATAAAGCAACACAAGTTACGTTTTTTTTCGTAAGAATTGTAGACAATAAATTGTGCTGTACCGAGTACGAACAACAAAAAGAGTCGAGTAGTCAAAGGAATACATTTTTTACAACACTGCATTCATTTTCAATCAGCTGTTGGATAAATTTTACTAAATTTCCATTCGCGTACTTTTTGGACAAAATTTATTTTGGGAGAGTAAATTTAAAAATTTACTCAGTTACTAAACTCTACTAAAAAAGTACTCGAATGAACCTAATGGTAGGCCTACGATTTTGGTCAAACTTTGTATATTTGTTCAGTTCGGTGATAAGAAACAAGTTAGGTTTTTTTTTAATTTGTCGAAAAGTTTAAAACATAGTTTTTAATTAAAAAAAAAACAAATTAAAATAAGAACCCACATCTTATTATTTTTTTTAAAACGTCTGGCTAATAAAAACTTATTTTAGTAACCGTTACGGTTTATGAAAAAAAAATAAATGAAATGCAAGAAATTGTGTTCTCCGGTTTTGGCTACCTTATCGAGAACACATTTTTTTTAATTAAATACAATTTTTAAAATTTCAAAAGTTATTCGATGTTACGTAAAGAGTTTTGAATACTATTAAGAAAAATAAAATTATTCGTCACAACGGCTGAAACATTAAACATTTTGCATATGAATGACGTTGTCCGGTTGAGATGTAGTTTCATCAGGATGGTATATTCTATACGGCGACCGCAACCATCGACTTATTGAAGTCAAAATTTGGCGATAATTTGATTTTGAGAAATGGACATGTCAAGTGGCCTCCAAGGTCGTACGATTTGACACCTCTCGATTATTTCCTTTGAGGCCACGTGATGTCAATGTCTTATGCTGATAAACCACCAACATTTGACGCCTTGGAAGCCAACATTGTTCGTGTTATTCGTGACATACGGCCAGAAATCCATGATAAAATTGACCATAATTGGACCACCAGAATGTGCTTCTTCAAGATCAGCTGCGATGTCCGTATGACAGAAATCATTAAAATCAACCGTTAATACCTTGCAATGATCTTTCGATTAAAAAAGAAGTTCATTTAATTTAAAATATTATTTTTATTTTTTCTCCAATTTGAACTATAAAAAAACTAAAAATACCAGATATAAATTTGTTATTTTTATTTATAAAAGTTAGTGGTCGAAATTCGACTTGAAGCCGGCATTTCCTATTTATGCACAAACGATCAAGTATCGACAAAAATGAAACAGTAAACTGTTGTCTTAAACAAAAATAATAACCGAGATAATTAACTAGAACTGTAGTGTGCTTTTTAAGTTAGTGTTATTCTTATAGGCAAATTTGCGTTGCTTTTAAAATGTTCTTCGTTTCAAAATAATTCCACAGAATACTTTCTAATCAAACTGCAAATCCCTTAATGTAACAATTTGTAGGATATTATTTTTCTACGAATTCAATGCTTGAAAAAATTGCTAACAAATTGACTTGAAAAAGTAGTTTATCATGCAACAAAATTTAAAATTTCTTAAGGATATAATCCAACAAAGTAAAAAGCTTTAAGGTTTTAGCTACGAAATTAATGCTTAAGAAATAAGTATGGGGAATTAATAATATTTTAAAATTTTATTTCATTTTAAAAACTGATTTAGAGAATTCATTATTTCAAAGATTTGTACGATAAGAAATAAACTGTAATATAAAAGCAGAGGAAAAAAGTGCCCAGCTTTTTCTATTATGCCCACAACAAGACAGGGTGCGCCACAACTAATTTTAAATTTAAAAAAAAATTAATATTTGTTGTGCACTGGACTTGTATATATATAGCAACAATTCTGCGACTTGAGTCCTTGATTTTTATTTCTTTTAACTTTTTAAAAATACACGGCAGAAGTTTATTATTTTTAAATACTGTTACTTTACTTAACACTTCACTCGAACACAACGGTTACTTTTTTTATCACAATGTTCGCACTTTAACATTTCACTCATGTCTAACTTTTAGCTAGACTTTTCATAGAAGTTATTTCACTAGTTTCTGCCAATTTAATGAAGAACGCAGCAAAAGCAGTTCAAATTTACCCTGGCTCTCAGCAGTGATTTTTCAAAGTTTAATTGACTTTCGAACTTTGGGATCATGGTCGTTTTCACATTGATAGCTTCGATGATGAAAAACTAATTTGTACGATAAAAGTTCTTCTGAATATAGAAGTAAATTTTAAAGAACAAAATGCATTTGTACACGTCTGCCGCGTACATTGGTCTTCCACTATACATATGTATATCTTCGCCAGGAGAGAGAATATTAAGCTACGAAGTTTTAAAAACAAACAAAATTGCAAATAAAAGTTGCGTATGGAACAGCATATTATCACTTATCCCCTACTTTATTCCATATTTTATGAATCCATAAAGTAACAAATGTGTTGAATTGAAGTCCCGTGTTTTTTTACTTCCGTATCTTTCGTATAAAAATATGGTCACCTTTGTTTGAAATTACCTTTATTTCTATTTTCTCAAATGTTGCGGGCTGTTTATGGCCAATTAATTCTAAATGTTTATTGCATGAGCACATGACGAGTTTTAAAAGTTTTTTAGCAGGATTAATGCCAATCATCATCTTAAACTATTAGCGATGACGCTAAACACGGTAATTTTTATAGCGAAATAAATATGAAACTGTTAAACGTGAAGAACGTCATCATATTGATCTGTACATGCGTCCGCTTGTCTGTACATCCGTCATTTTTTAAATATGAATGTACTCGTACATACGTGTATGTCGTAACTGTGTATAAATTGTTACACAATTTAACAAACAGCTGTGGTATTTTTTATTACCTGATGTTGATAAATTGATTCTGGCTATTTTTAGCTTTACGATTTACTCACAATGGAGGGGTATAGTATCATTTATATACATAGTTGGTAATGAATTATCCAATATTAAACGTATCTATCCTAAAATGACTATTTAAAATAGTAAATTAAACTAATTGAGTGGAATGTAACACTACCGGACACTAGTAAAACGTGATTAACTTTATAACAAAAAAAAAATATTTTTTTATGATGATTTTAATAAACACATGAATGAATATGTGAATACACTTTGCTTTCCAAAAACACAGGTTTTCTGAAGTACGGGATAAGTTCCTAGTGGTAGCATTTTTTTTAGCTTGCACTAACCATTGCATGCCTTTCGCAGGCTGAAAGCGAATTTATTATCAGCAGAAAAATTTTTCGAAGCATATCACTAAAGAGACCATAAATTCTAAAGTTTTTTCACATACTGGGAATGACGATTAATATTAATATAAACAGAGATACAAATATGATCCACCAACCTAGGGAATACGTCAGGTGAATCAAACACTAGAAACTTTCATTTATGGAAGTAAAAAGTGAATAGAATACCGATTTGCTTTTTTACCTTAAAAGGTATATCCCAAAAAGCAGGTCTTCTACTAAACTAACGCGGAATATTAACAAATTTACTTTAATTTAAATTATACGATTTTTAGTCGCCATAAAGTTACACTAAAATTAGTTACACTAAAATTACGATTAAGTGAGGCGATTAGTTGCGATAGTTGACTAGCAAGTACCGTGATCGGTGAAGCTATTCGGCTGGTTTTTTTTGTTTGGATTACAGTAGCCGAATTTTTCGAATGCCGAGTAACCCGAGTTTTTTGCTTTGAAAAACTAATATTTTTCGATTTTTGTAAAATTTTTTTTACTTAACTAAAAGTTATAGCACAAGTTCTATTCATAATTTTAGTATTTATGTAAATTTTATTTGCCGGTGTCAGCAAAGAGTTTACAGTTCCTCCAACACCGCTTTGTACTACAATAACGTGTTAGAAATTTGAATAGGGATAATGAATTTTATTTTCAAAGTTGTACTAAATGACATGATACCCACTCTGACAAATGTCATCGTCCCTTTGTTTAGTCAACTTTTGAAGAACTTTTTTCTATAAACACAAGTGTGCCGACATAATGGACCAATTCAAGAGTATAGCACCAGGACTGTGGTCAGAAGAACATAGTGCTCTGAAACAATATACGAGTATGTACATAGAATTAGTCCTTATTACAGAGTAACAATTTGTCTCTACAGATATTTGGTTGGGCAGGAGTCATGGTATAAGGGACAAAAACGTATATCTAAACCTCAAATTTGTCAACAATTCTACACACTTTTAATATGTCTCTAATTAATATTGTTCGCTTAAGCGCCTTTCATACTATTAGATCGAGTAAAATGACTTGCCAACAATTCAAGAAAAATTAGAAAGTATTATAGGGGGAAAGCAATATGTAATCAAACTGTAAAAAAAAAACAGCTAGAAAGTTGACAATTGTATGGCACTCATTATTTCCAAACAAGTCGACTGATTCGCCGCCGGCAGCGCGCTTCTAAAGATTTTTTTAGCTTTCACTAGCACAAAAATTGCCGCTGTGCTTATCTGTTATCAATGTATTTCGCTCACTCTAGTGCTAAAACTTTTTGTATATTTTACTTCTTCATTTTACTAACTTTAAAAAAATCTCCCTAAAACTTGAGTGCCTGAAAATTCTCATGAGCCACCATCGCCTCAAAAGTATCGTTTCGGATCCTATCTCTGCTACTTGCTCGATGTAAACACACATTTCATTTTCACTTCCAGTGTGATTGTGTAAATACAAGGTAATGAGAATATTACACTTTAGATTTTTTGTCAGAACGATATAAGTTACAGTGTAAGAATAAGCCAAAATTCGATTGAAAATGACAAAGTAATTCTAGGTAGATTGCACAGGGTATCTGGTAGCAGATTATTATTTTCAAACTTAAATAAAAAACGTAATAATTGACACAAAATTTTATTAAGAGCATTGAACGATAGAATGGAAATGCGGATTTATTTTCTAAAGAGTATGTCATCTAGATGTCTTCCGTCGAGTTAAACACACTGTTCAAAACGGAGCCTTGTGTTCTGCGCCACACGCTTCAGTATACATGGTTCAATTGAGTTGATTTGTCGACGAATATTTTCCTTTAAAGCCGCAAGAGATTGGGGATTATCATTATAAACCCTCTCTTTGAGGTACCCCATAGATCGGGCGACCTCGGTGGGCATGGGATGCCCCCAAAGCGACTGATCAGTTTTTGGGGGAAATTTTCCCGAAGCAAATTCATCGAAGCTCTGGCTGTGTGTGCAGTCGGCCCATCTTCTTAGAACCACGTGTGTGAAGAGTACGATGGATGAGCTCGCAGGTTGGGCAAAAAGAATTCCGTAATCATGCGTCGATAATTTTCACCGTTGACATTCGTCGCCTGACCTCGAGAATTTTCGAAAAAAAATGGTCCTCCCTCCACACCGTTTAATGCTTTTTGAAATAATCGTATTTAAAAATAAAAATTTTCCACTAGACACCCTGTAATAGGTATTTAAGTCCTAAGGAACACACTCCAATATTAATAATCCATGTAAAAAAATATCATTTTGAATGTTTTTATTGACTACAATTTGACAATTCTTAAATTTTGAACTGTAAAAATTGGTGGGAACTGTCATACTTCAAACGTTGAAGAAGCAGAGTGCCAATGAATTTTTTTCATGTGTGTAGTTTAATCGGCAATAAATAAAAATAAACAAATGTTTTTGATGATATTACAAACCCGGACTTTTCAAATTTTAAATATTCAAACTATTCGAAGACCGGTTTTGAAAATTGCGAATAATCGATGACCCTACAACAACCCCCTTTCATTCATTCCATTTATTTTTAACATATCGGGGTCGCGTGGAAAAGTAGCTTAAGGCAATTTAAGTAATATATGATAGATAGATGTAGCTAAAAAGTTGTTGTCCAAATGGAAAATTTTTTAGAACGGATAAAATACATTTAAGCGCTTTGACTTCTATAAAGCAAAAACTCAATTCACCCCAATGTCGACATGAGCTACTTCATCCGTATGACCACAGATATTGTTTTAGTTTGAAATAGATGCATTTAAAAATTCTATTGATATACTAAAGGAAAAAATAAGCCTCTTAAGTGCATTTGTTGTGAGTTTAGAAGTTGAATGTATCTCCACTTTTATTGGTTTATCTTTTGACCATTTACCAACAGATGACCATGACTTCGACTATGCAGCTGCTTATTTATTTTGTTTGACATGTTACTGATCATGCTGACCAGTTTATGTAATGAAAAGTTAAGTAGAAATTGGTGCAAATACTGGTGGATGCAGTGATTTATATGCAGGCGCTAATGTATTTTTGTATTCATAAATCATAATGTTTCACATTTCGTAAACATGCAAACAGTGAATTAGACAAGTTTATATATTATTTAAAGTCCGCTACTTGAATTAATTACAAAATCCATAAACCAATTTGAAACAATTTACGTTCGTTAATAATCACTAGTTTATGTTTCTCATTTATGTTTCCGAAAGCTTCAGACAAATTATTATTTACCGAGCATTTAAAACTATTCAGCACATATTTTACACAATACATTGTTTTTTATTTGTCTAAAAAGAAATGTATACAAAGGTAAATTTAACTAATTTTATTTGTTAGAACTACGTGAAATAGTTAAATGAAATTTCAACAAAAGTTTCGTTTACGGCAGCAATGCCCACCCCAGAAATGCTTTGGCACCATCAATTTGTGATGATTTAGTTGGTGAAATGTTAAATTTTTATATAATTTCCAATATTTGGCAAAATTAATCATTTTGGTGAAATTTTAAAATATGGAGTTTTTTGTTTTCGGTTATTTTTTGTGAAATTTCGGGTTCGTGATAAATTGTGGGTATTTTGGAACACAAAATTATTTTGGGGATTTTTAGAGTTTTTGATGGATTTTTGAATAATTGATGAATTTCCGATTTTTTGTGATCTATAAGATTTTTTTTTTTATAATTTTTTTGGTTTTTGATGAAAATTTTACCTTTTGTAATTAGATTTTTTTTTTTTTTTTTGATATTTTAATGAAATTATAAAGTTTGGTAAAATTCAATTTTTCGATTTTAAGGTGAAATTTGCGTTTATTTTAGTACAATTTTGTTAATTTTTTTTGATAATTTTTATTTATTTATTTGCAATGTTCGGGATGTTTGGCTTGTTTTAAATTATAAAATTTTTGGGAAATTAATATTTTTTATGATTTTGACCAAATTTATAGTTTTTATTGATTTTAAAATTTTTGGTAAATTTCGGTTTGCAGTGAAATTTAAGTTCTTGATTATTTGTTTTTATTTATATAGATTTGAGTTAAAATGTACACTTTTTTGAAAAGATTTTGACTTTTTGGTGAAATGTTGACTTTATTTTGGTAATATTAACTTTGCTTTAGGGAACTTTTTGATTGATGGTTTTTTTTTTGATGGTGTTATGGTAACATATCAAAACACGCTAAAATTTATACGTTTTCATATAAGCTTACGTTAAACTTAGACTTTTTATAGATGTTTCCAAGTGTTGGAAAAACTTTAAACTATGCTTTTCTACCATTTTTCGTTTTCTTTTTTGCTACTTTATATATTTAGGTAATTTAACTTTCCCTTAATGCATTAATTCGTTTTTTTAGTAAATTGTCGAAAAAGCAGACAGTAGATACAAAAACAAACATCATAATAAAAAAACCAGCAGAACAGAGGGTATTTGTAGCTAAAGAAATATCTATCTACTGGATTCTGTAGTCTTCCATAAGTTTCGAGAAAAAGAGATGAATACATGTTATGTACACGTTATTTAAAAATCTTGTTACCAGATGCTTTTGGCGTCTGTCATCTAATTGTGTGTTGTTGATTTTCTCAAATAATAATATTTAAAGCAATAATCACCCACATTTCGCAATAGCAGTGTTTCTCGTGCTTTAGCTCCATACTAAATGAACTAGATTTTCATTTGAAATTGTCTAAGATATGAAAATAGAGTGTTTGCATGTCAGCCTCTTAATGTCACTTGCAGTTGTCGTTTTATTAATGTAAATTAGAATTTAACACCGTTTGAACTCCTAACATATTTTTTGAAAGTAACAATATTGCAAGCTACGAGGGTAATCACAATGCGAAGTAGTGCTTTTCGCTGGAAATCATGGCGAATATTTGACACATGCTTTTGATGAATTGACTGAATGCTTTGGGTCGAATATTTATCACAGAAGTTAAGAACCTAAAATTTCTTTTTAAGTCGAATAAAATATATTCATGGTAGAGTCGGTCAAAATTGAAAGTTATTTTCAATTTAAAACAGAGTGCGCAAATTGAAAAAAGACTCTCTCCGATTAGTTTATAGAAAAGCTGTAAATCCCGAAGACTTCATATTTAGTATCCTTTGAAAGACATATTAATTCTTAATGAAAATAAATCAATAATTTAGCAGGCGTAATTTTACCAACACACTGTTTTTCGAAATTTGATCAAATAGAAATAGAAAATTTACTATTTGCGAAGGAGATTTTGCCTAAAGAGGACTCAATTCAATTCAATTAACACAATAAATACATTCAACTTCTTAAATCTCCAAAAAAAACCGAACACAAATCACAGCATTTTTCTTTTCGTGAAAATGTTCGTTGTATGCACAAATAACGCGAATGAATTTCGTTTTGAAGCTGGTGTATTTAATTCCACACGCGCGATAAGTGAAAACAAAACATTTAAAAAATGACGCAAGACGACTCAAAGTATACGGCCGAAAGTAGGGATATGGAAATGCGAATGATAAAATTATTTTCAGGGTACGATGCGGTAGGTAACAGCTCGAATTACTGCTGCCGATAATTTTTTAATAAAGCTGCAAATATTCGCTCGGTACGGTATAAAATAAATAATATTTACTAATTACAACCTCGTGAAAATTCGAAACATCGGGAGTATTATGCTTGATAATACCATGAGATTTGAAGCTTTTTCCAACAAGTTCTCATTCTAAACAATACAAAAACTAAGATATATTGTATGCTAGAGATGTGGAGGAGTCTGTATCTTTGCGTACAAAAAAAAAGCCGTAGGACCTGTGAAAATACTAATCACAATACTCGACAGCTTTTGCAACAGTCAAATAAACGCTTAAAGTTCGATGTTTCTTTCCACGTAACCTGATACAGTCATTTGTAACATTTCATTCAAGAAAAGAATCATTTTTTTATTTTAAAACGTCCAACTAAAAGACGCTTTCCAATTAAAGACCTACATGGCCACTGGAAAAGGTCCGATAAAGAAAAGGCCATGGCTTTCTCAAAACATTCAGAAAAAATATTTAAACCTTTTTCTATAATCAAAATGACGCGAAAATTAAGACTTTTTTAGTTACTGCTTGGCAATAAAACACTTTTCACCTTCGGAACTAAATCATGAAATTGTGGTGCTTAACAATAAAAAGTCACCAGGATATGATAGCATCGATCCTTTGGTACTCAAAAATTTACCGAAAAAAGGACTTGTCTTTTTAGTTCTAGCTCTCAACTCTATCGTAAGGCTACAGCATTTTCCATATCAATTAAAACGTGCTGAAATTATAATCAAAAATACTACAAGAAAGTGTACTAGGACCTCTGTTGTATACGAGTACCGCACTTACTTTCAATACGCCTTGAAATTTACAAAAAGTATTCAAATCTTAGCTCTAATTTTTTTTAGTAATTATGACTAATGTAACAACTAATTTATTATATTCAATCTTAGTTAACTATCTAAGCTTGGTTTGGGGGAGACCTCTTGCCAAACTCAATGTGTCTGTTCTTCTTAGTCTCTGGTACCCATCAACTCCGCCACAAGAGATTTGGAATGCAAAATTAGTTTTTTTAAATATTTGCACGAGTATTCTTTTATTTCGTCCTGGATAGTGAAAATTTTTAGGATCAAATATCGATTTCAACATATAATTTCTTATAACCCAGGGACGCAAACGGTAAGTCGTATGATCCTAGACTGCCTTCATTGTAACTTCTTAATGTTTGATGCGTAAGCAGTAGCCCACAGCTGAATTCCATATGATCTTATTGGCTTTATAATGGATTCGTACAAAAGGGCTTTAAATTCTAAAGTCTGAGTTGAGATCCGCCAATGTAGTTGATTCGTTCTAAGTTTTATGGCCGTGATCTTTGCCTCAATATAGCATGACCAAATTAGGGGTCGATCTAGATGGAGGCCCAAATATTTAACGTCGGTTTTCGCACAGTGGTATTTGTTGTTTTTTATTGGTGGGCAATTTTGCCTTCTCAGGGAAAACGAATCAAATTGTATTCTCTACTTTTTTAACGAGTATAGTTCATGAATGTGAGATTGAAGTTGTTCGGATGCAACCTTCGGATCTAGATTAAAACGTATAAATGCAGTGTCATCTGAAAACGTTGACATTTGCATATCCGCTGTATAGATGGTATATATTAGCGGCAGGAACTACTGCAGAGATTATCCCATTTATTTAAAGCTGATCCTTTGAACTAACTTTAAACGTTCTATATGTCAAACAGCTCTTAAGAAGCTTGTGGGAGTTTTCTGTCTTGATTTTGTAAAGCCAGACATTATCAAACATCTTAGAAATGTCTATAAGTCAAGCAAATACTAGTGCTTGTTTTAAAGTGCCGATCTAATAACGGTACTTGCTCAATAGTACTGTGCCTCGCTCGAAAACGAAGCTGGTGGTACGGATAATGTTTTGCATAGTAAATTAAGGATTTAAAATGATCCTGTTTTAGAGATCATAACAAGTCGATCGAAAAAAACCAATTCGCAACTAGGTGAATCGATTTTATTAAAGATAACCGAAATTCTATAGGATCATTCACAGTGTCACTGATAATTGCAACGGCAGAAGTATTTATGTCGTGTGTTGTTAAAATCTTTTCTAAGTTTGTTTAAAGAGCTGAATGGCTTGCAATTTAAAGAGCGGTTTAAGACTTATAAAAGTCATTGAAGTAATTGTGCATTCTTTGTTAGGTCGGCCACTTCCAAGACAACCCTCGTAGATTTGCTTTAAACATTTTATCCTACCACGCATAATATATTCGATTTCTCATTTTAACATTGCTTGAATTATTTGTATAATTGTAATTTTTTTTCGCCAATCAATCCTTGAACTAAAAGTTGTACTTGATATGACATCAAATTTATTTTTTTACTTATTTAGTATGTAACTCTAACTTTAATATTATTTTTTTTTTTAACTAAATAGTTTTACATGACACTTGGCTGGGTGTCTGCTCTTATTTCAGGGACAAAACAAAAACAAAATCAACGAATAAATAAATTTAAACGCATGAAAAAAGTTCAACACTATTGCGCGTTTATTATTGACTAAATGAGCAACTTTTATTTGTGCCACTTTGAAGTACGAGTATGTTTCTACTATCAAATTCTATAGCATAAATTTTCAACTTGACTACAATAAAACACTTAAAAAAAACATTAGAAAAACTGTGAAGAAAAATTAACATTTTTAAAGGTAAACCATGACTAGTCTGAACACTGACAACACTTCTCTGCGAAATGCAGTAAATCAATTTTACTACACTTTTGCTTTTTAATGTGGATCAATGCTGATCTTAAAACTAGAAAAAAAAATCGATACTTTTAATACATATAAAATTCTTCAACAGTCTCTATTTGAATCGATTTTTCTTAAGTCATTAATTTTAATGAATTTAATTGTCACTACATCTGTGTGTCACAATTAAAAATGTAAAATTAAGTCTACTAGGCTTTGAAGTCATACAAAATGTGAGGATTGCTTAAGTCGTTATAGATTCTAAAAACAGAGTCGGAGCTTAATCCACGCAACAGTTGGAATGCTAAAATTTTTACAATTAAACTTTTATTATTACAAGCCGCACAATTATAAGGTGTTTTTTTCAGTCCGATAGAACTTACGAAAGGATTAACTGTCAAACTACTTATTATGATCAATATACTCTGGCAAATCATCATGAATAGATTGACGCTTAAACAACGCTACCAAATTATCCAGATTTATTTTAAAAATCAGCCATCAATTGACTCTATATTTTATCGAAAAATTATGTTCAGCGATGGGGCTCATTTTTGGCTTAACGAGTTAGTTAATAAACAATATGATGGTATTAAGAGAGAAGGCAATCCCCAACCGACTCCATTACAATCTTTTGGTGTTGTTTACATGCTGGTGGCATCATTGGACCTTATTTCCCAAAAAATTAAGCTGGAGCTCGCGTTGCGGTCAATGGAGATCGTTATATGGATGGTATTGATCCAGGCGAGATGTGGTTTCAACAGGATGCCACCACGTACCATACGGCGGCTGCAACCATCGACTTATTGAAATAAAAAATTAAAAAAGGTCTTGTGATTATTTCGTGTGGGGCAACGCAAAGTCACTGGTGTATGCTGATAAACCAGCAACAATTGATGCCTTGGAGGACAACATTGTTCGTGTTATTCGTGACTTATGGCCAGCAGTGCTCGAAGAAGTGGCCCAAAATGAGACGTCCAAAATGCTCTTCGCCAAGAGCCGCCAAGTCCATTAATCACTTTCGTTCTTTCGAATTAAAATTTTTTCTTTAATATAATGTTTTGTGTTATTTTTCAAAATTTCAAGTGCTTTTGGGTTTAAAAAACCACCCTATACTCAATACTGGAACTCCGGAAAATATGCATTCTTCTATTCAGGTCGACTTGTGAGGTGAAAATCGGTATAACATTAAACATAAAATAGGTCCCTTAGGTTATAAATATGGCGGAAATAAATTCGACGATGAAGCTGAATACGAATCGCGCTTGCTTTGAGAGCAAGCTGATGAGTTTGCATAGTGCAACCTGAATATGATGTCATATAGTCGCATTTCAAATTCGTCTCTAGATAAGAAACTGGTTTTAGTAAGCGCTGACAGCGTAATTGTCGTACAGATGCCTATTCTAGTGATTCCAATAAGAGTAGGCCGATATTGTGAATAGTATAATGCGGGCTGTGTGTGAGGTATAAATACAGTTGTGTTATTCATTTAAAGGCCCATTTAAAAAATTTTATATGGAATATGCCATGGTTCAAATGTTTGCCGCTGAGTGGCCTAGTTTTCAATAACTGTGTCATGAAGATGTAAGCTATGACCTAGCTTATTTGGATTTTCATGCAGGCTGAAAATTCTTACCAAGTGATCCAATATACGGATTTTCGGTTTGTTAACATAGTCAGTCACGGTCATTAACTTCAAATCATAAGGGTGTGATAAGCGTGACTCTTTAACAGGGCAACATTTATTTAAAACGCTATAACGCCAAAAGACTTTACTTTAAGACAAAGAAAACTCCTCCCTAGCAGGGGTTTTTTCGCTTCTTAAAAATTTAAATTCGTCTGTAATTAACTGCTATATTTGAGCAATTTCTTATTAATTAACTGAAACAGATTTTCCTTTAACTAGACAATCATACGCACATGACCATTAAACGTCGAATTATGTTTGTTTTATTTTTTTTTTTTTCAAATCAATTAATTTTTTTCGAAAAGAATTTATGAATATATTTTTTTTTGTTGCAAACCGCACCTTATTTTAATGAATACAAAATACAACATGAATTTTTAACTAATAATTAATTTATACGGAATTTTTTGTTTTTGCTACTTTGGCACATTGGTCCTTAATAAATTGTTGTTTTTTCTTTTTATTAATTCGAACTATAAGTTGCCCTGTAGCGAATCATATTAAACATGTAAGTATATGAGATTGGCTACTTTTGGGGTGACAGAACATGTGAATTAATTAACCGATATGGGGATAGTTCAGTTTGACTTATTTTCGTTACATGTCGCTGAACGAGGCACCTTAATAAACCTTAAATGGGAACGATCAATATCCGACTTCTGAATTTTGAAAAAAAAAAACACTTTCTGGCTGAAAGTAGAAACTACAGTTTGAAATATTTTAAATTTTTTTATAAGTTCACTCAGGAGAAAGAGCGAAGAGCTTAAAACATATTTTTGCTGATCAGTGCAATTTTAACTGTGTCAATAAAGTGTAAAAGCGAATGTCCTAAAAGATTCCAGACCTGAAGGAAAAAAGTGAAAAAAGGGCAACAAAAAACTAGAATGAACTAAATATTTCAAAGTACAGGAAGGGATGATATTTCTAATGAATTCAACCTTAATAAATTCGATGGAAAGAAGACTGCAAACAGTAATAAATGCCAAAGCCGGTCATGCTAAATATAAAGACGCGAGAAATAAAAAATTTATTAAATTTTATATTAATAGCGCTTTTTAGTGTTTGGTGCAAATGGTCTTGCAAAAGTGCAAATACAATTTATCGTAGCTTTTCTGTCAAATTCAATACAAATGTTGTTTATTTTGTTGTTGGATTTCATGGAAAAGCTACGATTTGCATCAAACACTGAATACTGCTAATGCAAAAAATAATTTGTTTAATACTACATTTACATCTACGCAAAATCTGGTACTTATGAGATTTTGATCGAAATCTAGTTCATTTCCACCAGATTTCCCATACAAAACAAAATCTACTTACGAACTAGATGTTGGCTAAATCTCTCAAAATCTTGCAATACTAAATGATGCAACTATGTATTTTTTGCTAATGTACTGAAATATACAGCGCTGCACAAGAAAATTTTTACATTTGTAACAAAAAAAAAAAAGCGCGGTAGAAACAAAATATTTGCAGCAACATTAAAACATAATAAAAGTTTAAAATAAGTGTTTTCAATATGGATACAACAATAATGAATAAAGTGTAAGTAATATTACATATGTAATTATGTGTATAAAAACAATTGTAGCACGAATTTAATTAAGTTTAGAGCCAATTTTTTATGCTTTCTTCAGTCAGCTGTTTTTGTTATGAAAATGAAATCCAATAATACGTCAAAAAGCATTGGTGTAAACGGCACAGATTTTCTTCGAGATTTGAGCTGAAATCTACTAGATTTTGCGTAGATGTAAATGTAGTATAAGTATATTTTTTATTGTAGTTTAAACGGTTATATGCTATATTTTTTGCTGTATGTTATTGAAAATATTACTCTTCTTATCTTTAAAAAAAAAATATTTAATTAAATTTAAAGCAAAAATACCTTAAGTTTGGGCTTAAACTTAAAAAATAATCTTGTTGTCTTCACAAACTGTATGAATTTAATTTATTATTTTCAATGTAAATTTTTCTTTTTCTTTGCAGAAAAACTTTATAGTCAAATTGAAAAACAAAGATACGATGGCTGGTATAATAATTTAGCCCACCCCGATTGGGGTTCTGTAGGTGAGTTTTCTTTATAACTGATTTAAGTTTTTTTTTTACTTTTATGAAAACGTGTTGTAAGCAGCGACGTTAAGATCGGATTAAATTTCACCTACCCACTATAGTGGCTGAAACTATTTTGCCGCAAGTGCGAAAGAAATAAGTTATCGGCCTGCGTTGTGCAAAATGTGGTTTGAAAGTCTTAATGTTTTTAAATATAAGGTGACTAGACGAAGACGATAGAGATTTAAATAAAAACAAAACAACGGCGTGATGATGTCACATATATCTCATTATATATCGAATAGAACATTATTCGAATGGCCTAAACGGCTGGCAATGCGTGAATAGGAACACCTAAGCTACTTTAAAGAAGAACTTTTTCAATGAAGTGCCCAAAATTCTTTGGACTAAAAAAAAATAAAATAACAATTTTAATGTTTTTGTCTTGATTTTCTTTGGATTTCTCATTTGGTCTGAAAAAATTCGAGCAGAGGACTTCTAAGTTTTACTAGAAAGTTGGGTAAGGGTTTTCTAATGAGCTGGCCTAAGCAACCAATAAAATGAGCATAGAGACTAGCTTATCTACCCTCAACAAATAAATTGCATTAATTTTATTATAAAATGAGTTAAATATTTATTATTTTTCCACTTTTTTTTTAATTTTTGCATGTCAATTTAAGAAAAAAATTTCAGCTTTTTATGAAACAAATTTCGTAAACTTGCACAATTGAAAAAATGCGAATTTTAAACGTTGAGAATACCTTTATTTTGTTTTTTTAAACACCAACATTTTTAATCTGTTGTGAAAGTCGTAAAACGCGTTTGCGATTTAAAATCGTAAAATAGGTGTTCTGTAAAACGCAATCGCTAGAGATTTGGCGGTTTCAAAACGCTAGTGTATATCAAGCGAACTGATGTATTTTGTTTTTACTGAAGTTTAGAGAGAAAATTATATGATGTACCATTTAAATTAAATCCGCACAAAAACATAAATATGAAAATAAGGCCAAGTTCCCATCCAAACATGTCGGCCCTAAAAAGTACTGACATTCAATACCATCCCATTTTCGCTAGTTTCCCATAATTCTTTCCCATATTAGAAAGGTAACAAAATATTTGCCAAGCTAGCAAGTTACGTAAAAATGAGTTGGTATTGTACATATGAAGAACTTGTTCTACATTTTGATCTCAGCACTTTTTACAGCCGTAATTTTTGGGTAGCAACTTGGCCTTATTTTCACATTTGTGTTTTTGTGCGGATCTGAGTCCTTGATTTCAAGTTATTTTTGCTTGTTAATGTATGTATAAACCTCTTTTAACTTAAAGCTTACGCACGCTTGGGTTATATAAAATTTCAGCTTTCTACCTATAGTGAAAATGCTCCATACAAATAAGGAAGAACCACCGCCTCCAGATAAAAATTGGACGTTTTCAAATTTTTTCGGTTTCTTATTCTTCCAGGCCTACATATAAACCGAATTTCAGCTCTCTGGCTATAGTGGAAGTGTCCTATAATATTGATGAGTAAAATATGCACTTTTAACGCCTTCATATCTCGGGAAGTTTTATGGTAAAACTTTCAAATTTGGCCCATGAGGTTACCTTATGTTTCAAGTTTCATGATTAAGATTAAAGAAAGCAAAATTATAAGGGGGGTAAAGACAGTGCGAATGGTTGTGTAATATACATACTGTGTGCATTAGGACTGAACTTGGCCTGGCACACTGCCGTGAGCTTTGATATGTTTTCTTTAATTTTGAAAAAAAAGTAAATCAAGTTTTACCACGGTTGGATTTTGTAAATTATCGGTCTCAATTGTTAACTTATCAACTTTTGCGATTGTAGCTTTTTAAAAGATCTTTTTAAATTGCTTTAGTTTAAGTAATAATACATTTTATCTGACTGTATGTACACTTTGGTGGCCAACTGTGCATCGTGAATTCTGATTTTGTTATAATTGATCGATGGGGATTTACAGGTGGAGAACACTGAATAACTATTAGACATTTGTAGATGCTTTAACACACTTTCGTATGTGATTTAATTTGTTTATGATATTAATTCCATAATTATAGCTCCCTAATATTTGGGTTTCTAGAAGTAGCTACAAGACACCATGGAATATGTTTAGAAAGAGGACGAAAAAATACTTGTTTCACTCTTTCTAAACATTTCCTATTGTATATTCTTGCGTTTTAGTTCAACAGAAGCGCCTTTTTACAAAGATGTTTCTAATAAACGTAATTCGAAAACACTTGGATCATGATTCGTGATAGATACTAGTGATGTATGTGGGATACATGAAATAATTTATTTAAATTTATAATAAATAGGGAATTAAAATCTTTGCAAACACGAATCAATAGCGGCTAAAATTTAAACGAGCAAATGTTGTAAAGTATTTTGCATAACCGTGATTAAATTTGTCGTGACCTAATTCAGTTTATTTGAATAGAACACAGAGGAATTTGCTAAATAGAAATAAATATTTGTTGTTTAAATATACTTAAGTATTTGTTGTCTTTTTCCCCATCTCTTAGATAGTCACTTGGTGCGCAAAGCGCCGCCCTCTTATTCAGATGGCGTGTATGCTATGGCCGGTTCAAATCGGCCCTCCACTAGACGACTGAGTCGCCTGTTTATGGGTGGTCGTGACGGTCTAGGCTCAAAGTTCAATCGTACGGCGCTATTGGCCTTTTTCGGTCAAGTTGTGGCCAATGAGATTGTTATGGCTTCCGAGTCGGGATGCCCCATAGAAATGCATCGCATAGAAATTGAAAAATGCGATCAAATGTACGATAAGGAATGTCGTGGTGATAAGTATATACCTTTTCATCGAGCGGCATACGATCGTAACACGGGACAAAGTCCCAATGCGCCACGAGAACAGATTAACCAAATGACCGCTTGGATAGACGGAAGTTTAATTTATAGTACATCGGAAGCGTGGCTGAATGCCATGCGTTCATTTCATAATGGCACTTTGCTGACCGATAAGAGCGGCAAGATGCCAATAAAGAATACTATGAGAGTGCCCCTGTTCAATAATCCGGTGCCGAATGTGATGAAGATGTTAAGTCCTGAAAGATTGTTTTGTAGGTACTAAAATTAAATAGAAATCGAAAAGTTCTAACCGATTGTTATATTTTTGCAGTGTTGGGAGATCCTAGAACAAACCAAAATCCTGCTATGCTTTCATTTGCCATACTCTTTTTGCGCTGGCATAATACTCTGGCTCAGCGTATTAAGCGAGCCCATTCCGATTGGTCTGATGAGGATATTTTTCAACGTGCTCGCCGCACTGTGATTGCTACGTTACAAAATGTTATTATGTATGAATATTTGCCAGCGTTTTTGGGCTCTGAAATTCCTCCCTACGAGGGTTATAATCGTGATATGCATCCCGGCATTGGTCATATATTCCAAGCAGCTGCCTTCCGTTTTGGACATACTATGATACCGCCTGGCATTTATAGACGCGATGCTAAATGCAATTATAAAAAAACACCAATGGATTATCCGGCCATACGTTTGTGTTCGACATGGTGGGATTCCAGTGTAAGTGGATTTTTGTAAGGATAACAAATGAACATATAGTGGTTACCTATTAATAACCCCAGATACTCTTCACTCTCCACTCCTTTATTGTATTAATTTAAAATTTCTTTGCTGTGGTTTCTTTCAAAAGCTAATGGGAGCAATCTGGTCTTTTATTTATAGGGCTTTCTTACTGATACTACAATTGAAGAAATACTTATGGGCTTGTCTTCTCAAATATCGGAACGTGAAGACCCCGTACTCTGTACTGATGTACGTGATAAACTCTTCGGGCCAATGGAATTCACTCGCCGTGATTTGGGTGCCTTGAATATTATGCGTGGACGAGATAATGGTCTACCCGATTACAATAGTGCCCGAGAGGCATTCGGTTTAACTAGACGCAACAATTGGACTGACATTAATCCCGAACTTTTTGCTAAACAACCCGATCTCTTACATATGTTGATCTCAGCCTACGATAATCAATTGAACGACGTAGATGTTTATGTTGGAGGCATGTTGGAATCGTATGGTCAACCTGGCGAATTGTTCACTGCCGTTATTAAAGAACAATTTCAGCGCCTGAGAGATGCAGACCGTTTTTGGTTTGAAAATGACCGAAATGGTATTTTTACCAGCGAGGAAATCGAGGAGATTCGCCAAATACGAATGTATGATATAATTGTAAATAGCACAGATATAGGTGAGAATGATATACAGAAGGATGTATTTATGTGGCATGAGGGAGATCCTTGCCCCCAGCCCATGCAATTGAACGCTACCGAATTGGAACCTTGTACATATTTAGAGGGTTACGATTACTTTTCCGGTTCGGAATTAATGTTTATTTATGTCTGCGTATTTTTGGGTTTCGTGCCCATATTGTGTGCTGGAGCGGGTTATTGTGTGGTTAAGCTGCAAAACAGTAAGCGCAGAAAACTAAAGATACGCCAGGAAGCTTTAAGAGCTCCCCAACACAAAGGCTCTGTAGATAAAATGTTAGCTCGTGAGTGGTTGCATGCAAATCACAAGCGTTTGGTTACGGTCAAATTTGGACCAGAAGCTGCCATTTACACAGTAGATCGTAAAGGTGAAAAATTACGCACCTTCAATTTAAAAAATGTAGATCTGGTTACGGCAGAGGAATCGGCTCATAATCATATTAAAAAGAAGCCTTATATACTCCTTCGAGTACCCAATGATCATGATTTGGTATTAGAATTGGAATCGTATGGAGCTCGCAGAAAGTTCGTTAAAAAATTGGAAGACTTTTTGATTTTACACAAGAAAGAAATGACTTTGATGGAAGTAAATCGTGATATAATGTTGGCAGGGGCAGAGACACGAGAGAGACGGCAAAAGCGTTTGGAGTATTTCTTCCGTGAAGCTTACGCTTTAACATTTGGCCTGAGACCCGGGGAAAGAAGGCGTAGATCTGACGCTTCTACAGATGGTGAAGTAATGACTGTTATGCGCACTTCTTTATCGAAAGCAGAATTCGCAGCTGCCCTTGGCATGAAGCCAAATGACATGTTTGTACGCAAAATGTTTAATATCGTTGATAAAGACCAAGATGGGCGCATCAGCTTCCAAGAATTTCTGGAAACGGTTGTACTTTTCTCACGTGGCAAAACCGATGATAAACTTCGCATTATTTTCGATATGTGCGACAACGATCGCAATGGTGTCATCGATAAGGGAGAACTTAGTGAAATGATGCGTTCTTTGGTGGAAATTGCTCGCACCACCAGTCTGGGTGATGATCAAGTTACCGAACTAATTGATGGCATGTTCCAGGATGTGGGTCTGGAGCATAAAAATCATCTTACATATCAAGACTTCAAACTAATGATGAAAGAATATAAGGGTGACTTTGTGGCGATAGGTCTAGATTGCAAAGGGGCAAAACAAAATTTTCTAGACACTTCTACCAATGTAGCACGCATGACTTCATTTAATATAGAACCCATGCAAGAGAGACCACGTCACTGGTTGCAAGAGAAATGGGATAGTTATATTACTTTTCTGGAGGAGAATCGTCAGAATATATTCTATTTGTTTTTGTTTTATGTCATCACCATCGTATTGTTTGTGGAACGTTTTATACGTAAGTCTTGGAGATTATGTTTCTTTTTAAGCTAATGAAATTTAAATTTATTCTTCAGATTATTCATTTATGGCAGAACACACAGATTTAAGACATATTATGGGCGTTGGTATTGCCATCACTCGAGGATCAGCGGCCTCATTATCATTTTGTTATTCGTTGCTCTTACTTACTATGTCCAGGTGCGTAAAGAAATTGAAAGAACAATTGCTAAATTGAGACATTGTTGCTGTGAATTTAGTTTTTAAAGAAAACCTTTTCGATACACAAAGTATTCGACGGTCGATCTTCGCTAGCAATCGAACAACAAATATCGAATGTTAAATACATATTATGAATATTCATTCGGTGAGCTCTTTCGGCTACAATCGAAAATCGAAAGAATTTCTTGTCGAATCGAATTTCAAAGAAAGCCGGAAAAATTATTTTAACTTTTTAAAATAACTCAAAACGGATTCATTGAAGAAATTCTGTTTTCGCGGAGCAATATTTAAAAGATTCCTTAGGCTAGTAAATCATCGACTACGACATGCTAAAATTAAAAGAATAATTTGCAAAACTGATCTTGCTGAGACCTTGAAATTATATTTTCGAAAATTCTCAAGTATTTCTTTTACATTGGTGGCGGAAAACGTGAATTAGATGCAATTCTTGACCGACTTAGATCAGTGCATTTGCACTGATCGGCATTAATTTATTAAACTTCTTATTTATTTAATTACTTCGTAATTTCCTTTTTTCAGAAATCTAATTACCAAATTGAAAGAATTCCCCATACAACAATATATACCATTGGATTCTCACATACAGTTTCATAAAATCGCTGCCTGTACTGCCCTCTTCTTTTCGGTGCTACATACAGTGGGTCACATAGTTAATTTTTATCATGTCTCAACACAATCACATGAAAATCTCAGATGCTTAACAAGGGAAGTACATTTTGCGTCGGACTACAAACCGGATATAACATTTTGGTTATTCCAGACGGTGACTGGTAAGTTAATTATTAAATATTCTTTTGATTTATGTAAAAAATGTTTCATGTTCTTTTCTTATCAAGGTACCACTGGCGTTTTATTGTTCATTATAATGTGCATCATTTTTGTATTTGCCCATCCCACCATACGCAAAAAAGCCTACAAATTCTTTTGGAATATGCATACGCTCTACATAGGACTTTATTTGTTGAGTCTAATACACGGTTTGGCTCGCTTGACGGGTCCTCCACGCTTTTGGATGTTCTTTTTGGGTCCTGGCATTATTTATACTCTAGATAAAATTGTCTCCTTGCGTACCAAATATATGGCTTTGGATGTCATTGAAACTGATCTACTGCCCTCTGATGTTATTAAAATTAAGTTTTATCGTCCGCCAAATCTTAAATATCTTTCAGGACAATGGGTGCGGTTGTCGTGCACGGCCTTCAGGCCTCATGAAATGCACAGCTTTACTCTCACCTCTGCGCCTCATGAAAATTTTCTTAGCTGTCACATTAAGGCC
Source organism: Phania funesta (assembly GCA_963932375.1). NCBI lineage: Eukaryota > Metazoa > Arthropoda > Insecta > Diptera > Tachinidae > Phania > Phania funesta. The sequence continues at coordinate 81,046,410 of OZ010653.1, read as the reverse complement.
CAGGGACCTTGGACTTGGAAGTTGCGTAACTATTTTGATCCGTGCAACTACAATCCTGAGGACCAGCCCAAAATACGTATTGAGGGCCCGTTTGGTGGCGGCAATCAGGATTGGTATAAATTTGAAGTGGCCGTAATGGTTGGCGGTGGCATTGGTGTTACCCCTTACGCATCCATTTTAAATGATTTGGTATTTGGCACCAGCACAAATCGTTATTCCGGTGTTGCTTGTAAGAAAGTCTACTTTTTGTGGATTTGTCCCTCTCATAAACATTTCGAGTGGTTTATTGATGTTCTGCGAGATGTAGAGAAAAGGGACGTGACGAATGTCTTAGAGATTCACATATTTATTACACAATTTTTCCACAAGTTCGATCTGAGAACAACAATGTTGGTGAGTAATTATTCTTAAAGATAAAAGGTTGCGAAACAATTACAATCTAGAGCTACTGTTATACTATGTTCACACATGCACCTTAATTGAGGCTATTAAATTTTAAATTGAGTTCATTATTTAAAATATATTTTCGTTAAAAGTTTAATGAAATTTACCAACCCACAATTTCACCTGCCATTTCGTTTTATTTAAGTTTTTATTTTTTATATGTAGAGTTTGACAATTGTCATAAAAAACAAAACGCAGTTGTTTGTATTGGTGATACAGTAATCTTGTTGAAATGCCTTGATTTTGTCACTGAACACAGCTTTTCTGCTTACTAAACACACTTCACAGATTCACTTTTGAAATGGCACTTATTGCTCAATTTATTAATTGAGGTATTGTATGGTAAACTAAGCTCAATTAAGACCTTTTCCTAATTGCGCAATTAAGGCGCATTCGTGTACATACTAGTAAAGAATTATTTCTATAAGATTTAGCCCGAAACAAATAGTTGTATGCGATTGTTTTGAAAAATTTACTAATTAAATAATTTGTTTTGTTTTGAAAAGTGATTCTCTGCAATTAATAGCCTTTTTACAATTGTTTCTATCTTTCGTCAACTCGCCATGATGTTAATATCTTCCCACAAGAATTGTACAGGGTTGAGTATTCAACATCTCTAATACGTTCCTATCTAATTTTGTAGTTAATCTAGTTTCACAGTCTATAGCGTTTATTGCCTAACGTCGCTTAGATTCCATGTAATAATTAATCCGCACAAAAATATAATGTGAAAATAAGGTAAAGTTCCTATCCAAAAATTTCGGCCGTAAAAAGTATTGATATCGAAATGAGAACCGATTTCTTCACATGTATAAGAGTATCCCATTCTATGGAACTTGCTAGTTTGGAAACATTTTTTCCCATATTAGAAAGTTAAAAGTCAAAAACCGAAATTTCACAAAAAAAATTAGACATTTTGCCAAAACTTTAAATTTACGACAAAACAGAAAAACTGGAATAATTTTTTTTTTTTTTTTGAAATTACACAAATATAATTTTCTAAAAACACTACATTTTGGAACAATTTTTATTTTACAAGTTCAAAAATTTCCTATAAAATCAAAACACTGGAAAAAATGTAAAATAGCAAAAGTCAATACAAAACCCGGGTTTTACCAAAAAAAAAAAAAAGATTAAAGCAAATTAAATTCACCAAATTTTGAATATTCACCATAAAAATGTTATTTTCACCGCAATTTTGTAATTTGATCGAAAAGCCAAAAAATAAATATTTTACGAAAAACGTCGACATTTTATCAAAATCTATGTTAAAAATTTACCCAAGCATTAAAAAATTATACATTTTATCAAAAATGTTATTTAATCTGAGAAATTAAAAAAATAATAAATTTTAACATAATTATGAATTCCCCAAAATCTGAAAACTCACCATAACAAAAAACTTTAAATTACATAAATATCATAATATTAAAAAAATCTAAATTTACAAAAAAAAAACAAACTGCACAAAAAAGGCAAAAAATACGAAATTTTACAAAGTTATAAATCTATCATAAATTTTTCAAAATTCACTATAAAACCGAAAAAGTGGAATAAAAAAATGTAATTGCTAAAAAATTAATATTTGATAAAAAAAACGATATTTTACAATAAACACGGGAAAAAGAGATTCAAAATTTCGCGACAAAAATTGAACAACAAACCGAAAATTCCCAAAAATTGTGTTTAACAAAATTAAAATATATATATATTGCAAACCAAAAAAAAAAAAAAAAATTGATTTATCACACCTGGGGAATTCCGTTAAAAATTAACAAATTCACCAAGAAATTTAAATATGATAAAAATCATAAATTTTGTCAAAAACTTGCAAACAACAAAAAACTCTATTTCATCATCATAATTCGAAAATTCACCACAAATCCAAACTATAGTCCAAAACTTTAAATTACAAAAAATAACAAAATTTTCGAAAGTTCCGAATTTACAAAAAAAAAATTAATTTCACCAAAAAAATACAAAATTGCGAAAACTAAAAATTCAAAATAATTTAAATATATACCATAAATCTAAAAACTGGTATAAAAATGTTTAAATTACCAAAATAACAAAATTTTCCAAGCAAAAGGAGTGTGAAAAACATTTTACCAACAATTTTATGTTCATAATTCCAAAGTTTTCCAATTTCACCAAAAATTTGGAAAAAAAATTTATTTTATGGAAAAAGTAGCAATTTTAATAAAATCGGTGTTACACAAGGCCCAATAAATCTACTCTTCACAATATTTTGACATTAAGCGGCAAAGGCTGAAATTGCATCGAAAACTGTACATTAGATCAAATATTAACAAACAATTCCTTTGCACCGGGAAAATTCTGTATTATATACATTTAGTAGGGCATACTTTTGTGAAGGGTATATAAGATTTGGCATATCCGAATATAGCTCTCTTACTTGTTTTTATCCAAATTTTGACTATTATTTAAACATTTTTGTTTGTTTAAAGCTAGTTTTAATAATAATAATTATATTTTTGTTCAAATTCCCATATAAATTGCATGCGATAATATTCTGAGATATCAATGATATCCCCTTTCCGCCTAATGCATTGTGTTTCGAAAATATTTTCTTTCGATTTGAACTATGCAGTAACCCTCTTTATTGGGCGGAATATGTATGTATATTGATTACGATTGTGTGTCACTTTTAGCGGTGAGATAACAACAACAATGAATTGAACACAAAACCTATACATACTTCACCTCTTTATGCATTTTCATAATGGAAGGATCGCCGCGAATAACGTTGCAAATGACAAAATAATAATTTTTCAGGAGATCAAAAAAACGCTAAACGGTTTAATTATCTCTTTCTTTATTTTTTTGTTTAGTTTACCAAAAATAATAAAAATAAAATAAATTCCGTTCGTAGCATTTTGTTTATAACTTACAACGTTCTTCCACTGACTGACTCATTGTAAATGCGTTTTCACGGTTATAAAATGCATAATTTTGATGTTTTAGTGTTTGAAGAAATGTAAGAGAGTAATTTTAACGGTAATCTGCAAAAAAACAGGTTTTGCGGCTTGGCTTCAATTGTCACTTTCAAAAAAAAATCCCTTAAATGTTTGTGAAAGAAGTTCCTGAACAAAGACTTGCTTAAAATTTGCATGTCTGCCATGAGTTTAGAAGTTTTTAATTTTGAATGAAACTTGCGAATCGCGGGAAATCATACCTATTTGCTGTCCCCAAAATATCACAGGCATAGAATATATTGCTAGTTAGTATTGGAATGCCTCACTTGCACCTCTTTTTCCTGGAAAAATACTAAATGCTTTTTTTTATAATTTTTAATTGGGGTAATTTTTGTAGGTAGTAAAGGTTATTCGAATTACTTTCACTCCACTAAATGCACTCGAAAGAAAAACGAACAAAAATGTCCGAAATAAATTTAACACATTTTTATTTGGATGTGAATGTCATGTCAAACACGTTTGATTTGCTTCTCAGAACACCTCTAGGACTCAGGCATTTCAGTGCGTTTTATTTTAAGCGGTTGACAAATTTGTATTTCAATTATTATTTAAGTTAATTATATTTATTTATTCTGGATATAGGACGGCTTCGCATTTTGTTTGTTAATTAAGTTAAGTAAAGTAAAACTTTCATTATAATTTTTTATTAAAACTATTTTTATTATTAATTTCAGTACATTTGTGAAAATCACTTTCAACGCCTTTCGAAAACTTCGATATTTACTGGTCTCAAGGCTGTTAATCATTTTGGTCGACCGGATATGTCAAGTTTCTTAAAATTTGTACAAAAGAAACATTCTTATGTAAGTAATAAATTTAATAAAAATTAATGAAATTCTTAAATTTTTAATCAAAAATTATAAAATTTGTATCAAACACACTTGGAGCCTGGATTACAAATTAGAGAAAACTCGGTTTTAAAATGTTTTTTTTAGCGTTTTGCATAATCATTTACTTTTTTAATATTTGGACCCTTCATCAAAGAACGGCCATTGGATTTGAAGAGCAAGTTTATTTCAAAATCCATCGCCATTGTCGACGTTTTATTTCATTTGGCACTGGTTTTTGGTTTAGGATATATTTGAGGCATTTGTTTGTGTATGTCTGTAAACGTCTGCAAATTCTTAGTATTGTATCCAAATATTATTTGACATACCAAACAAAGCCTTGGATCCACTCGTATACCCACAATGCTGGCCTAATTTCTCGATTTCTTCGTCATAAATTTTTATTGTTGGTTGCTCCGGATAGTACTCATTGTCGCCAGCATATTCACAACACAAATTGATTCCACTGGATTCCTTCTCTACCCTACTCACTACTTCATCAAGAATCAGAACAAAGAAGGGCGAGGACAATATACAGCCTTGTCTTACTCCAGATGTTACATCGATTATTTTCTGCGGCATTCCTATTTTCTCTAAGGTGTTCCGTTAATACGATTTATCAACGCTATCAAACGCTTTTAAGAATCGATTAACGCTGCGTACACAGTTATTGTGAATTCGCTGCTACAAGATCCAAACAAGAGCGATTTTCAACAAAGCCAAATTGGTTTCCACGGTACGTTTTTAGCACTGCTTCAGAGATTCGATTAAGTATAACTTTGCTCATTGTTTTACTATGGCATTTGCAGTAGAACTATTCCAAGATGAGTGGAAGCCAATTCGTAGCCAAATAGTAGCACCGAAGGATATCAGTTGTTGTATTATCGTTTTCAAGAGTTTTACCATTATTCAGACTTTTTATAGCATTCATTACTTCCACTTTACTGGGCGCATCAGTGTTTATCCTTCGAAACACAGAACAGCTATTGGTGTTACCTTGGTGTTATGTTACGGGTATAAGTCCACTATTATTGTAGATGATGAAATGTACAACCCCTTTGATACGTTTTTTATCGCCTGCAGTGATCGATTTTCCGTCAGTATCCCTAATGGACGCGCAATTATAAACTGGTTTTCCATACAGACATCTTGATATTTCGTTTAGATTCTTAACATCACCGATTCGTGCATCTTCCTCCGCTGCACTGGCTTAATCTTCAAGTCACCGTCTTTTGTCATGCCTGGCAGATTTCTTAATATGCTTATGCGTAGACCAACACGATCTGTTTCGGATACATTATTACTACCTGCTTGGTTAATTCTATCTGTCTGCGGTTTTCTACCAGCGCCCAGGTGTTACCAGATAACCACACTCACCTCTTTCTGTCTGTGTAATCTAAGATTTCATAACTGACATTATTATATATTTTAGTTATTCCTTCTCACGATTCGTTGATGTGCACCCCGCTGCTATTGAAACTTAATTCTTGAAAGCTGGTTTTGAGGGCTTCACAGTGATTTGTGCGTAGTTTTGATAAATCAAACTTTCTCTGCGACTTCTGGGCAGTCATACAAACCGCAGCAACCTTTAATCTAACCGACAAACAACAAGGTAGTAATCTTTACCAATATTACCTCTTCCGGACATCTTACAGGGAAGATCCCCACTTGGATTTTACAATAACGTGATCCGTCTGGTTCATATACTCTTCTCACGGATACCTCCAAGTAAACTTGTATTTTCACTTATACGGAAATGTTGTACCAATAATTACTTCGTTTCTTTCGCTGCAGAATTCCAAATCTCTTCTGCCGTTGTTATTGCTGTTATCTGCTCCCTGCTTGCCTATTTATCGCTCAACCCCAGCGTTATCATCACCGAATTTTGCATTCATATCACATAAGAGAAGAATAATATCACTCCTGTGTAGATGCGTTTCAAACTAGCTGTTCAATTGCTCGTAAAAATCGTCTTTGTTCTAATTCGAATAGTTTTCAGTCGGCGCATAGCAATTAATTAAAACCATCTTTCAAGCTTTTATTTTTATTTTTACTACTATGATCCTTTCACTTACGGGATACGAGTCAATCATGCTTTTTGCAATCTTTTTCGTCATCAAAATCCCAACACCTCTTATGGGGCTGGCTCTCTCCCTCAGGTCAACCTGAACATATAAAATCCGTTTTGTGCTCACTTACTTGACCACCATCGGTGGTGTACCGGGACTCTTTTACGGCTTCAAAATCTAACTTGTATCGAAGCATTTCGCGCTTAAGTTGTTCGAGTCTGCAACTTAATATTTATAGCCTGTTCGCAATACTCAATTAAGTAATTTTGTAACAAATTGTAGAGTTTTTTATATGAATTGCCTAGGCAGCAAATAATGTGATATTATTCTTCATTACAGGTCTCAAAAATTGGCGTATTTTCATGCGGTCCCCGTCCCTTAACCAAGAGCGTTATGTCCGCCTGTGACGAGGTTAACAAGACCAGAAAGTTACCATATTTTATTCATCATTTCGAGAACTTTGGTTAAATTTTCCATGTTCCAATCATTTCGAGCAAGTCGTGCGACCACTCATACAAGTCTCTAGAAAATACTGCCCACTGTTTGTTGTAAAAATCAGGCATTTAAGAAAATTAAATTACAGAGAAAAATTAAAGTCCTTGAATGAAATGTTAAAAGCTGCATCGTGTAAATGTATCAAATATTTATGTATAAAGAGAAAAAATAAATTAGTCAAATTTTATATTAAAAAAATGCAAATTAGACACATGTATTTATTTAAATATTTTTATAAATAATTGTTTCTGTCTTTAGTTTTTTTTTTTTTCATTATCAGTCGTTAAATTAAAACATAAAATGCTGTTTAACTTATTTATTATTTTTTATATTTAATAAAATTAAGTCAACAATTTCAAAACGAACTTTAAAGATTTATTTAACAAAAAAATTTGGTAAAGGAGGTTGTAGCAATTGAAGAATTAATAAGTAATAAAAGTGATATGTGTAATACGTTAGGCGTAGAAATCAGAACCACAAGACTCCTCCACTGAGATACTATGGAAATCGGTTAAAATAAATTTCCTATCATTGAATCCAATGTTATAGAGGCCGAAATGTGATTAGGTTCGATTCCTGTGACTTTAGGCAGTTCTTCGAAGACAGAAGATTAATTAATTCCCTTTCGTTTCTACATGTGTTAAATAAGCGACCTTGTTTGCAACCCATAAAATGGCAGTAACTCTAACAAATTCGTCTGTCTGCGATTTCTTTGCATGTATCCGTGCCTTGGGATCAAATTTATCCTGCAGTTTAATTGATAAAAATTTTCTGTTTTCTATAACGTCATAAGTTCAAAAACGCAAATTGGTACATTGGAGAACTAGCAAAGTCTTGCATACTTCCAAGCTTTTAAGATTTAGATTATCAAATGGAATTTTACAACAATTTCGTTCTAACTTAAACTTGGATTAATTCTTAAGTTACAGAAAAGGGTTCACTATACATTTTAAACCAGATGATACTTGATTACATCGAACCAAGGATTTGGAGTTGTTATGCTGACGTAAAATTCTTTGAGTATAACACGTAACCGGTATTAACGTGCGGCATTCGTAAGTGAATAGACAGACGGCTCTTCTTCTGCCCCGTTTTAACAGAAGTTTAGAGGCGTGCATGACAGCTGATGAGGTGTAGTCTAGCGTCCACCCAGACATTTTTGTTCACAATCCATTGCGAAGTACAACCAACGTAGTAAGTGTTGAAGTATGTCCAACGCATTCGCGGATTATATAGGGTGACCATATTGTAATGATATATAGAGTTCTCTCTTGTTAGATTTCAGAAGCTGTCACCGTTAACAATGTCATCCTGCATTCAATATATGTTGAGGTTTGTAAAGGAGTAAATTTTTCAATTTACTCTCCCAAAATAAATTTTGTCCAAAAAGTACGCGAATGGAAATTTAGTAAAATTTATCCAACAGCTGATTGAAAATGAATGCAGTGTTGTAAAAAATGTATTCCTTTGACTACTCGACTCTTTTTGTTGTTCGTACTCGGTACAGCACAATTTATTGTCTACAATTCTTACGAAAAAAAACGTAACTTGTGTTGCTTTATAAGTTTTTTCTTTTTATTTTATGTATATTGTAAGTTTTTCCTGATTAAATTTGTTAAATAGTTCATTATTACTCGTTTTTGTTATTGATTAGTATGAATATCCAATTACGATATTCCGAAGTATTCATCACTTCTACAACACTAAAGAAGTAAATAAACAATGAAACAAAATAATTTTTTTTCCTAAATCCTAATTAAACTGCTGTGGAAAGGGTAACTTAAGCAAAAAACACTTATTCTTGTATGCAAACGTAAATTAGTACACTTTACTGTTTTCAAATCCCTATTTACTTGTGTTTGCTTTAGTTTTCCTTATTTTAACAAAAATTTTAACAACTCCGAAAAAATTTTTTGTTTGCTTACATTTTAAAACATATGTTTTTTTCAGCCGACTAAATTCTACTAACAAAAATTTCTTTAGCAGATTTTGCAATTGCTCAGCCATCGAACTGTCATTGTACGCTCTCAAACTGTGTTCTCATCTACTAAACTTTGTGTACTCGAACGCAGTTTAGTAAAGTTTAGGCATAATTATTGATAATTATTGGGTTCTCGAACGAAGCTTATGTAGGCGCCCTGTCGTAATTAAAAATATTACCCTAGAGTTGAAGAGACTCACGTAACGCAAAAACAAGCATAACACTTTTGCGGTAGCTAGAGATTTGTTCTGGATTATTAAAAAAGCCATCTTAATTTTGAGTTGTATCTGTTTTTGATTTAGGATGCGATGTGTAAGGTATATCCGCATAAAAACATAAATGTGAAAACAAGGCCAAGTTCCTATCCAAATATTTCGGACGTTACAAGTACTGAGATCAAAATGAGGACCAATTAATTTCTTCATATGTACAATACCATTCTATTTATAGGCAACTTTGTATTTTAGTAACATTTTTCCCCTAATCCTCTTCCATATTAGAGAGTTACAAAAAATATTGGCAAGCTAGCTAGTTGCCTAGACATGGGATGTGTACAAAAATAAGCGCTTTTACACCTTCACTTTTACGATAAAACTTTCAAACATAGCCTTTGAGGTTACCTATACGTAGTTGTGAGGTGAGTAAATGGTTCGTGTAATATACACACTGTGTGCATTAGGCCTGAACTTGGCCTAGCGCCCTCACTATGTGCCTTAATTAAGACTATTTATATATACTTGTAAACTTGGGATTCTAAGTATTCTTTTAAGCTGATACCAGCCCTACACTCTCTCAAAATAGGTTAAGCAATAATGGAAGTTAACATGTACGAACCAGAGATAAAATAAATAAATCATTTTTTCGCTACTCATCGTCACTCATGTAATTTTTAATATGTATAAGTGAGTAGAGATCCTTGAAATGCAACTAATCTGAGGTACTCATACTCACAACAACTCATACCATTCCAAATTTGTTTTATTCATAAACAACCTCAGCTTGATTAATATAGTACTGTTCTATATTCCGAATCCGCAATATTTTATTCTCAAGCAAAAACTTCCGAATGTTTTAGTTGTTGTGTATTCCACTACCGAATAATTTCTTTCCTTTTTTTTTTAAATAGACACGTTTTTCTTTTTTTCAGCTCTCTAATTGTAGTAGAAGTGTCAAACACAAATAAGCGGGATCCCTAGTCCCCCCAGATAAAAAGAGTCCGTTTCACATATTTTTGCTTTGAAGACATGCTTCTACACTTTAAGACACGTGGCACATACAATTATCTTTTTGTTTATATTTTTTTTCAGCTAGTTCAGATAAACTGGCGATAATGTGTTACCAAAATTGGAGTTGAGAGTAAATTTTTGTGGTTCGCAGCAAGATTCAAAACGAACCAAGCTGGTTTGCTCTCATAATTTTGTATGTCGAATCATGTTGGTTCATGATTGGAGAGCGAACCATGAATGTGAGAGTGAACCTCGAATATTTGATGGCCGTGATTCAACTCACTTAACTCATCGATATAATCATATTTTTATATATACGTACATATGTATGTAAGAATAAGTGTAAAAATGTAGAAAAAATAAATCAAATATCAAATATGCAACTGCAATACAAATCTTCAGTTCGTTATTGAACTTTAGTAAAAATAGTTGTAAAAATGGGAAGTACCGCACTAACGCAACCACATAACCTCACAATGATTATTTCAAAATTTGTATGCGAATCATATTCATTTTGCATCGTCTATATACACGGAGTGAAGAAGAGTCAAAGTCCACAACATTATAATTATTGTTAAGTAGGAGTATGATGATTACATGCAGCTTTTGAGTGGTGATGTGGCTCGATAACATTGTAAGAAGGATGAGAATCATGATTCAACTCGGCTTAGTACTTCTTGCTGACCTATGGTACGAACACAGGCTTACGTGATTTTTATTTATTGATAAAATTACTGAATTATTCTTGGGTATTATTGATATTTTATTGAGTATCATATTTGGGTAAAACTGTTAACAATATAAATGAATGAAAACAATTGCGTAAAAATTCATATGCAACAAATACAAAACGTCCATATTGTTTGGGTGTATATGAACGGACAACAGCATTTACAATTTCCATAACAAATAAAATGGGAAGACGCTTGCGATAATTGTTAGCTGTATGTTCATAACTATGTATAAAAAAATTAAAAAATGTGCTAACATTAACAAAAACAAATATTTAAGGCTGAATAAATTACCTGTTGGCCAAAGGACAAGATAAGGCCACACCGAACAGGTAACCAAAGTCACGACAAAGTGTAAAGACTGGAGTACTTTCATGTTTTAAGTACGAGGGATCAGCACACCATTTAAAAGCCTATAAAAGAAATAAATTTGATACATCTTGCATATCCTTTGTGTATAAAAGATTTATAAACCAGAGATTTAATTGATTCCCTTACCATACGTACAGACCAAAAAGGATCCACATCGATGTATAACATTAGAAAATATACAATTATTGGTATTAAACTAAATCCAATAACTGCAAATAAAGCTTTCAGTTTTTTCAAACTCAATAGATGCGTAGAGAATTGTTTAAATAGATGTACCATACAGGCAGCAAATAAAGATCCCATCAAACATTGATGCAAAAACTCATAAAGGAAAAATAAACGACTGAACCACAAAAATGCCGAAAGCAATGAAGCAATGACATACATCAACAAATATTTGTCAGTGAGTACAAAGTCAAGGGAAGACTGGACATATTTTACAAAACGCCAGACCACTATTAATACAAATGCGGTAAAGGCTGTCGCATGTGTAGAGGGAAATCCGGGACTAGTATCACAGCTGTAAGGATCAATTATTATACCTCTAAAATTATATTTGTAATTGTTAGCATTTTCCTTAATCCACCAAACAGGGCGATATTCGGGGGAGCACCTGCAAGAGGAATAGAAAATAACTCGACGTTATTATTTTTAAGCAACCACTTACCATTTTATCACAGATACAAAGGTATTTATTAAACCCAGCGATGATACCAGTTGTACCAGTAGTTTGTGACTGCAGGCACCCGCAAGGGGTATCCAAAGATTTAAGGTAAAAATTGGATCAAGGTAAATATTTATGTTTCTTAGCAGTGGTTCAGCAAATTCAAATCTAGGAAAAAAAGTATTTTTAGTTTTTATTTGCAAACGGTTATTTCAACTAAAACTTACTGCTTTTGTATGTTCCTATTAATATTTATTTCGTATTCATACAAGGATGTTAAGAAAGAGTTTAACATTTTATTGATATTTGCTATAACTTCATATAAATATAATGGATTTTATTTTTTATATAACTTTCTTTATTTGCTCTTAAGATTTTTTGTGATTAAACATAAACTCAAATCGGTCATACATATGTTAAAGAGAAGCATGCGCCCTTGTTGCTTGTGGGTTAAAGATTTGCCAACATAACTTCTACTTTTTTCTTTTTAATAATTTCGTATTTTTTTTTTATGAAAATTAACAATTATTTTAGTTAAACTCGATTTTTTGCATTTAATGCGGTGAATTATTTGCCAGAAAAAAGTGAATTTTGTTAGTAATGCACTTTCCTGTGTCTCATAAGTGCACATTAACTATTTATGCCAACTGTTATTAATAAATCAACTTCGAATAAAGTTTGATAACTTACTCCTTTCAACCTTCACCTTCTTTTGGGTTAAAATAAAATAAATTTTCTTAATAAAAGACCTGGAGCCAAGCTGAGAAAATCATCGCAATAAAAACAAATTTAAATCTTCTTGACTTATTTTAGAAAACCGGTTCAAAACGGTTTCTTTAAAACGTTAGCAATATTAAGAGCGGCAAATTTGCTGAGCTGCTAATTAAGGATGATTCTCATGGTCTATGATTCTTTTTCCGAGAGCGCCAAAAATTTCTGGAGTCTGTAAAATTAAAAATAATGCTAGAACAATTGAATTGCTGTCGACTGACTACCGCACAAGCAGACGAAATGTGGATGCAAAAGAGACAATAATCATTTCAATAATTTGATTATCTTCTCCGAATTATCGACAATACAATTAAATAATAAAAATTCCTTCACCAGGAGTAGAAACTGTTTACACAGATTCAATATCGCTGCAGATTATCTATCTAATTATCGCTCTTCCATCTGTACTCTACCAACACTACGTCTCTTGTTCAATTACTCTTCAAACCATTTAAAACGTTTTCTTCAAAACGCTTGCGATAAAAACAGTTTCAAAATATTTCTTTAGGCGCATCAAAATATTTTCTAGAAAGAAACCAGTTCAACATTTTTGTAGACAACAGATTTTTTTTACTATAGCTGGAATGTAAATCTTGTTTTATAATTTGCCAATTGAATTTTCCACAATTAAGACCACTACAAAAAAAATATTATTTTATATGAACTGAAAAGGAATTCCCATTCCATGTAGCCAGCAATTAAAATAATAACTTAATATTTAACATTTAATTTATTCAAACATACTTTTCGATTTTACAAAATTTGGTTTAAAGAAATATTTCAAAAAAACTTTCTCTCGATATTTAAAGAAATTTAAGTTTTAAACACATAAGCAATTTTTTTTGCCAGCAAACACATTAAAGATGAAATAAAGATAATTTTTATTATAATAAAAATAAATAATTCATTTAAAAAACAAATATATGTAAAAAAAAAATAACAGAAATAAACAATATGTATGTAGTTTCAACGAAAACATCTTTAATTTGTATTCAGATTCCCAAGCAAATATTTAAGAAAAATATTCAAATCATGCAAATTATTATACAAATCGAATTGTATGGGCGAATAGCCAAAATGCATTAAATGATTATTGATAAAGGCACGTTGAGCTGCAATTTCCAAGAGTAGAGTATTACTGGAGGCAGAAGACTGTTGAAACATGGTAGGCGTAGAAGTAGAAACACCGCTATCAATATGACCGCTTATCATTGAGGAACCATCCGGTGTAGAGGAATGGTAAAATTGAAATAGTTCTCGGGGACTAAAATACTTCGAATCAGTTTCGGCAAGAGATTCATTAGAAGTATCAGCCGGCATGGTATACGGAGTTGCAAAGCGATTGTATAATGATGATTGGTCGTTGCAATACGATTCATCACGATCACTGCTTAAACGATTGAGTTTAATAGACGGATTTAAGCTAAAAGCTTTTTGTATAAGAATATTACGCCTATTGCGATTCACTATTTCGTTATAGTTGGCATTCTTGACGGCATTTGTTGAGCTTTTAAATTTATAAGCTTTTTTTGAATGCTTAGATTTTAAGGGAACCAAAAGTTCTTCGCTTTTTAAACGTTTTAAGCGCACATATGGCTGAAATTGTGCTTTTAGATATGATTTCTTATTTTTAACGTTTATATTCAGTTCATTTTTAAATATAATGGGTTTGGGCAGCTCTATAGCTAGGTTGTGCTCTTTGTGAATGGTTTCAGTTTTTAATTTAAAGGGTTTAGGGAAATCCTCTTTGGTGGAAGTAAATGTCGTTATAGCAATTTGCTTATTATTTCTTTTCTTGCGTGTTTTTATACCTGTTTTAGGTAAATTTTTAATAGTTTGCTTTGAAATGCCCAACGTATACGCAGAATCTTTTTCACCGTATTTTTTAGAATGAATTCTTTTAGATGTGTGCTAAAAATAATATAAAAATCAAAATTTTTTTAGCACAAAAACACAAAGTTATTGCTTGGAAGGAAATTCGTATTTTCTAAATAAAAAATATTTACGGAAATTAAAACACTTACGTTTTTAAGACGTTTGTTTTGTTTTCGCCTATTTTTTTGATTTGAATTACGTACAATTCTTTGTTGTCTAAAATTATACGACCTGTGTATATCGTTTTTATATAGCTTTTGTTTCTTTGGAATATTAATGACTCTTCTTAACTGTGGCTTTCGAACTGGTGTTTTATCGTTTTCTACCGAGGATATTTCAATAATAGAGAAATACTTTGAACGTTCTGGTGTAGTGTTCGGCTTTTCATCCTCAATAGATTGCAAGGATAAGGCGTCGTCAAAATCTATATCAACATTAACATCTAATGAGTTACAACTCAGAGAACAAATGTTATCTAAATTGTTATTTTTGTGGATTTCCTAAAAGTAGTGAATATATGAAAAACTTGCAACTGAATGTAAGTCCCCGTTACCGTTATGCAAGTTTTCTTGCCTATATTAATGCAATTCTCTTTTGAACTTGAATTTACATTCACGAACAAAAACGCTTTTCTGCATCTTCTCTTTTGCTTGCCTATAATTTGTTTTTATTCAAAATTACGGCTAAGAAATTAAAGCGAATTCAAAGCACACACAATGTACATGCAAGACTGTATTCATTGCATTGCAATTGCTGCAAGAAATCGTGCATAATGTATAATGTAAGCGGGGATTAAATACTTTCTTACCAGATTTGATTCAGATGCATAGAGGCTTTCCGATTTAATAATTAATTCATTAAGATTTATCTTAATAAAAAGAGCAAAGGTTATATTAAATTATTGTAAAGACATGCATGTATATTAATTTGAATACCGAAGATTGCACAGCTTCCACATTTAATATAAATTTCCCTTCATTTGTATATTTTGTTGAAATCGAAGACTTCGAAAGCCTGGCGTTTTCCAAATCTTCCTCCATAAGTATAGGTTCAGCTTTTATTGCGCTATTTAAATAATGTTCCTGAAAGTAAAAAGAAGATAAAGAAGGGAAAACTTCTATGTACACAATTGAAAAAACTGATAAAAAAAATTGGGTTTTCATTATATTGCTTTCACTTTAATGCGTCATTGTAATTAATTTTTCAATTAAAGAGAGTTGTTAAATCTGATGTAAAAAATCTATATTTGATACGTATATATTTTTCCTTAGTCTTACGTTTATTTCAATATTCTTCTTTTATATAACATATTTAATTTTCGTATTTTCCTGTTTGTGTTGTTTAAGTTTACCAGTTTTTTGTGAAAATGAGAACTAATAAAACCAGTAGGTTCACTATATCGAAACTATCCCCATTTCCGAATGAAGACCTATTAAAAGCATACAAGATTTAAACAAAAAAATCATGTACATATATGAAAACCTTATGTATTACAATTTAAGAACAACCAGGACCAAACACCGTAGCAATTTTCAGCATTTTGAATGTACAATTATGAGACAGCTATTTTAATTCATTTACAACATGAACAAAACAGTCGAGATTTGTATTATTGGACACCTTGTCAAATGATCATGCATTCACCATTCATATTTTTGTGCTGTTATATAAGCAACTTACTTAATTTTTAAAAACAGTATTAAGTAAAGCCATTGTTGGAAATACCATGCAGGATAAAATCCTTGAGTCCGACTGAAGGCCGGCTATGCAAGAAGCCCTTCTAAGATCGATATCTATGTCAACTTAAACATGACACTGTATGATAAGCTTATGATATCTATATTGCCTTAATACGGTGCACATTTTGCAGGCTTTTGGGTAGTTTGCCGCCAGTTGTTGCAATTAATTTTTTTTCTGTAAAATTTAATTTTTTTTTACCACCTAAGACAACTTTTTATCTTTTTCTCAGTTATAGGTTATACTACCACCGCGACCTGATAGTATTGATTTGATATTTCGACAGGGTGATTTGATTTAGACTTTTGGCACGAATTTCTGTCACCCTTGTAGTTTGGTTTGGAGACAATGTGCAATATTCAGAATCATTTTTCCTTTTTGGTTTCTGGTATATGGCTACCGTGACTCCATTGACCGTAACGCGAGCTCCGGCTTCTTTTTTTAAGAAATAAGTTCCAATGAAGGCACCAGCACCAAGCTGTGAATTTTTCTGGATAGAATGGAGCCAGAAGGATGAATAGGTTCCAATCCATATGCGGCAATTTTCGTTATTAACAAACCCGTTAAGCCACGAAGTCGCCTATAAGTTGTGCAAATTGATTTTCAAAGTAAGTTGGTAACGTTGTTCATGCGTCAATCTATTGTGTGTATCTAAAACTATTGAGTAACAAAGCGTTTGAACAGTTACCTTATTAAGTTGAACTTAATGGGCTTCCACCATAATTTCTTGGTATATATTAAGACCTATTTATCTGATAGGAAGTTCTCAGTAAGAATTGAAGGTTAAGTCTATAAACCTTATTTTCAAACATCAGGTGCACCTCAAAGAAGCATACTTGGCGCATTATTATTTTATTCACTAACAGTATGTGTTGCGAATATTATGCAAAACAAGGTTAATAAACTAAGTGATGGGCGCCCCCTTAATAGGTGTGTTCATTTACTAAAAATTTGTACAAATTTGTAACAATTGTTACTAGAAAGCGTTCATTAACCCAAAAAATTTGCAAGGAGAGAGCGTCAAAAGAGCGTAAAAAATTGAGAGACAGAAAAATTCTTGCAAGTTTTTACAAGTAAAATTTTTACTTGCAATAATTATTCAAACAGCTGTTTTGCGTTTGTGTTAAAAATATTTTGGAAAATTTAAGAAATTGTAAGTAAATGTAAACTTTTAAAACGGTAAAAAGTATTAAAAAGATACATTTATTTTTGTGTAACTTAGGAACAACAGAAGCAACATAAGATGTCTCAACCTGTGGTTTTAACTGCCTCTGAAATGTTTTTGTTTTATTTTTTCTTTAATTTTCACAGACCAGTTGTAATTTTTAGTGATGTAAATATGACTACGTAGCTACTTGGTAATTTACACTAAGCAGGCAAATAATTCAATTAGTTCAAATATATATTTGCAAATAAATTTAAATTAACACATAATTTATTAAATTACTTTTCTACTGCTTTTGATATTTTATTTTTGATAAAGCTTTTTATTGCAATGAAAATGAAAATTGCTTAAATTTGTTTCCTTAAAAAAATATATTTAACCCGTTTTTCGCCGGCTGTTTATTATTATTATAGTTTGGAAACGATTGCAAAGGCGGAGCAGTAACGTTAGACAATAACGAACAAAAATTCTCCTTTTCAACTCACATTTGTTTGCGCTTTAATGTAGTTTCTTATTAGTGTTTATTTACATAAATAGTGCTTCATAAAATCGCTTTGAAAATAAATCACAAAGTTGGAAATAAACATTTCTGCGACCTTATTCTGTCGTTATTTCCGGTGTTTGAAATAAAAATTCTATGTGTAGGCAGGCTGTTATAACGTATAAACTAATTAAAACTAGATATATTATTCATTCATTTTATTCAGAAGTAGCTAATCACCTTTATCGTGTTTAGCGTATTTCGACTGCTTCTAGTACTAGATTAAATAAAATTACAAAACTCTTCATTATTCTATTACAAGCCGTACTCGAAAAACGCCAGTCACGACAATGCTGAACATAAATGACCATAATCACATTATTTTGATAATAATATACATATATGTATAATTTTTCCAAAAAATATAGTGGTAGTTATTGAGTACTCATATATACCTATACATTACAACACTACTTTAACTTGCAAATTTTAGCTATTAGTTCATTTACTTTTTCACATTTTTGAGAGTAATTTTCGAAAATTTCATGTTACTCTCTCGTTACTAACTTTTACTAGTAAAGTAAATGAACACACCTAATGTTAGTAAATATTTACACGTGTCTTTAATCCAAAACAATCAAGGAATTATTTATTTTTTGACTCAGCAACTTTTTTATGGAAAACTTTACTACTTTTACGTCATCTACTTAATTTGGCAACAATAAAAATAAAAAATTCCGAAAATATATAATTCAAATGATAGTAACAAACATGCATAGTCGGAAATAGTTTTTGCATGCTTTGTGGTTATCACTCTGTTGTTGCTGTAAGGAGAAATGTACATGCACATACATATGTAGTTAATGGAGTTTTGCAGTCTGTATGTGGAAGACTTTTTGCAAAAACCACGAACCCGTAAATGACTAAAAACTGATTATTCAGTTGTGTGCTTTAAAATAAACTCGAAAATGTTTCCCTCAAATGCTTAGAAGAAAATTTAACAGCTTTTCAAGCCAGTCAATTTTGCGCTGTAAATAAAAAAAATGGAAGTAAAAAATAAATTTACAATAATTTCTCGTTAAGTTGTAATTGATCAGAAAACGAGGCTTTAAGAAAAGCCCCTGCTAATGTCCAGTTTTATCCGACAAAACAGTTTCGAGTAGAAAAAGAGCGCATAATGATCCTTTTTTGATCGAGCAGTTGAAAAAGAGACGAATCTGATCAATATTCACGTAAAATTCTGACTAGGCTTAAATGAATAATGTAGGAAACCAAACGTAATCGCAAAAACCATTACGTGTTTGGCACAGATGTAATTTACCTTATTTTTGCTGCCAATTAACTCATTCTCTTTTCCCGGAATCTTAAGACTGTTCTTAAGAAATGCCAATGGATTTCTAACTAATTTCATAGTACTGATTGGTAGCTTGTTATTATCTTCATCTACAGATATTTTTAGTTTAGGTATTTTATTTTTGTCTGTATTCGGCTGACAAATATTACTATCCAAACTTTCATTGAAGTGAAAATCATTTGTTGTTTCAGTTTTAATTGTTAAATCAATTATTTGATTGATTTCTTTACTACTAGATTCTTCACATAATATTTCCAATGCACAATCATTTCGTTTAATGATTTTCGCACCGATCTCAACGCCACGTGATGTTAGCAATTCCTTTTTTACTTCAACATTTGAATAATTTAAGAATTGCTTGGAGTCAGGAACTGGCGCCAGGTCTACACAGTTACCTTCACTTCCTGTAAGAGAATCATTAACTTCTGTCTCTAAAGATTCTTTAGTTGATTCAAAAATATATGTATCCTCGCATTTCACTGGCTTTAGTGGTTCAGACGAACCATTTTCCGCAAATAGAGGGGGTGTTTTAATTTTAGCAAAATCGGCTACCATAATGGTCTGTTTTGGAATTGAAGATAAATGGTTTTTCTGTTCAGATATAACAGTTGCCCTGCAAATTTCATTCGTAAGATTTTCTTCAGAAAGCTGGGAAGTCATATTGTTGGAGTAATTGCTACGTCCTATACTGTTGCTTTTCACCGTAAAAGATTTTTTGGTAACTGATTGTGTTTACTTCGTATCCATTAAGTAGGTTTTAATAAAAGTTTATAAAAAATCAATAAATTACATATTCTTAGGAAAAAACAAAGTTTCTAAATAACATTTGAGAAAATAAATAAAAAAGTAATTTAAATTCAGCATTATCCTATATTTATAATGCAGTATTAAACACAACAAATTCTATTGTGAGTGATTACCGTTACCCGTATTCAAGGATGCTAACTACATGTTTTAACAAAACCGCTAATTAAAAAGGGTGCTAAAAAGGTTAGTAAAAATCGTCGCTGTTCATGGTCGCTTCATGTTCAAACAGAGTCTCTGAACAATATCTCGCACAACTCTGTTATGCCATTACACAAACAATATACATAAGGAAAATAAAAAGTACGTATGCGTGTGTGCACTCTTCTCTAAGTCTTGACCACAGATTATATCTGTGATCTTGACTAGCCATACATTTGTTCACACATTGAGAGAACGACGGCAAAATAACGGGAGAATATGCGTTCGTGATTTTCTGTGTGAGGAATACGTGTAGATGTTCCTGTTCATATAGTTTTGTCTTTCATCGAGATTGTTTCGATACTCTCAGCATAATTTACATGGCGTCTCGACTAGCCATAAATCTGTTCAGCTATCGCACATTTTGCTGCTCGCACAGAAATTTGGCCAATCAAGACCGCCGCTGTTCATGGTCGCTTTATAGTCAAGCAGAGTTGTCTGAACAATAGTTCGTACAACTCTGTTATGAATTACACAAACAAAATACATAGGGAAAATAAGAAGTATATATGCGTGTGTGCGCTTGTATGTTAACAACGGTACATAAACTATGCAAAAGCATCCATACAATCTCGATGAGATGCAAAAAATTATGCTCAAACTGAACAGGAACACCTACACGTAGTCTTCAAACAGAAGATCACGAACACATTTTCTCTCCTTATTTTGCCTACGCTCTCTCAATGTGCGAACTAATTTATGGCTAGTTAAGACGTAATGTTATGTACGGTAGTTTACAGAGGAACGCGCACACACATACCTTTTATTTTGTCTGTGAGTATTTTCCTTGTATAATGTCATAACTGAGTTGTGCGAACAATTGTTCGGATAAATCTGTTTAAATACGAACCAACAATCAACAGCGACGGTTTTCACTAACCAGATATATGGGTAGTCAAGACGCCACATTACGTATTTTTAATAACAATAAACCACTCTTTTATTATTAAACAGTACCATTGAAAAATTAAAGTTTTCCACACCTGCTATACCAAGCGTACAATTCCTTTCATTCGTTCTTCGTAACAATAAAAAATAATTAAAAGAACAAAATTTTTTTTTTACTTTTTTTTAAAGTGCAATGTTTTGAAAGGAATTTCAATTTTTATCTTTAACACAACAATATAGAAAAGGAAAGTAAAAGAATTATAAGATGAGTAGAATTATTGAAATAATTGATTCCGATGATGACAATCACACGCCTACATCAAGTTCGAACACTTCATTTAGCACCAATATGGAGGCAGATGATAATCAACAATCGCAATCACGCCGCCGTCGTCGCAAAAGTGTTCTTCATGCAATGACTGATCCGGACATGCAGTTTCAAACTATATCTCTTGAAGATGATGATGACAATTTTGACACTAATATTTGTAATCAAGCAAATCCTATTCAGATGCAACTTTCTGGTTCTGTTTCAGAACCACGTACCATTTTAAAAGCTCCGAAAATAACACCAAAAACGATTGCTCCTAAACCACCAACTAATGGCGAAATCGTTGATGCAAGTTTTGAAAAGTTTCTAAATGATCCAGAGACAATTAATGACATTTATTCTATTGCCGAGGAAAGGGCGCGCATTAATTATTTACTTTCAATAAATGGTATGCCAGAGATAAATTTTTCACTGTACACACGACCCGAACGTTTGCAATTTCAATTCGAGGAGCGCTTGAAGCAACGCAAAATGTTAAGCAATATTACTAGATAATCGCCGAAGAGTACTGTAAAAAAATTATGAACAATACATCCAGATTTTTTTTTTTTTTTTTTGTAATTAATAAAAATCGTAATCTACGTAAAGATAATACAAATGAAAATGCAATAATTTCTATGCTAAGTTAGCTTTCAAACTTAATTACTTAAACGCGTAATGTTATTTATCAGATGAAGTGTGGATAGAATTCTATTTTTTATAATATATTCTATTAAAATAAGTGTAAAAATATACGGGTTCGCCGTGGTTACTTTATGCTATTTCTAATACACAATTTACGGAATTCTCTTTCTACTCGGGAAGGTTTCGTTCTTACATGGTTTTCGAAAACGGTTCTTTATTTGATCATTTCCCAAAGATTGAATATGAAATTAAATACTGTAGATATTGCAATCATATTACTATACCCTGAATTGAAACAATTAGAGTTAAAAAACAAATAAAAAAATTCTCCAGCAAAGTTCTGATCGCAGTTAACAGTATTTGCAGCTCGTAAAACAAATTTAGCATTCGGTATTCGTTGTTCGATAGATAGTCAACTAAGATCGAGCGTCGAATACAGCTCATAACAAGAGCTTAAATAATGTTTTAGATAAAATTAGTTTAATGGATATAATCAAATGAATAAATAAATAAAACTTTATTAATTTTTTTAAAAAAGAAATGATGCATTTGAGCTTAATTAATTGCATTATCCGCTATTGTTCTACATCTAATATAATAAAATATGTGGCCTGTTAAGTAACAAAAATTATGTGTTAATCACAAAACAGAATATAAGCGGAAGAAAAGAAATGATGTTAATTATTTCTGCAAATGATCATCACAGCATGACTGATTTTTGTGAACTAAGCCATTAAAAGTAGTAAGCATCGGTACACACGATGCAACCTTGCATGAGTACGCGGCATTAAGATGAACAAAAATGTTCCATTTAATCCTAGTAGTCGAATCTGTGAGATTTTTATAGATAAAATAAATAATAAATAATAAAGGTATTAGTTGTTATATAAAGTAAAAACAAAAAAAAATTAATAAATATGAATTCGCAAGACTTCTTTTTCTATGCGAATAAAAATGCATTATTTGTTTCTTATGCAATTTATTTCAAATCAATAAAAAAAACATGTATTAACATATTAAATGAAGAGAGGGACCTTGATATACATATGTACATATGTGTGTGTAAATATATTGAAATTAAAATGAAGAAGCTTAGGCGAGTCATTATATTGTTGAGACTATTGTTAGTTATCTCCAGGAAAAGTTTTTTCCTAGTTTCTTCGATGACTATCGTTATTTTGATGAGGCAGTATTGTATATACTTGTGGATATACAATTAAGTTATTCTTGCAATATATTTTTCTCATTGCAAAAATAACTACGTTACTTGGTCAATGATTCAAATTTTTACAAACATGTACTACCGTGAGAATTCTTTAAAATGTAGATATATTTTAGACATTCAATGTGTACTTTAGCAATCAATCACTCATTTCTTTACAATTTGCTGACGTTAGTGGATAAATAATTAAGTTAATTTAACTACAGAAGGTAAATATTTATTATTGTATAGCTTTTGGTAGACAATAAAAATAAAGTTTGTTATTATTAGTAAAATATTTCAGCACCTTTTCCTGTTGTTTATAAGGTATGGGTAAGAATTAGAACTCCACTCCAGGTGAAAGGGAGACAATTTTGAATTGCTTCCATAATGTTGGTTCAGTCGTTAAAGTCATAAAAAATATATTAATATACCGAGGAAAAGTTGTCAATGCAATTACCCATTTCAAACAATTTCGCACTTTTAATAATTTGCAAAGAAAAAAGCAACGCGAAACGACCGTTGAAGATAGAATCAATGCCAGAATGAGTAAGGCTGACCTCACATCTACACACATCAGATCGTGCATGTAGTCGGAACACGCTAGGCAGGGACGGTAAGAAGACGCTTGACTGAAAATAAACTCTATGGTCGTGTTGCGAGAAGAAAACCTTATGTATCCAAAAAATATTAAGCAACACTTGCGGAAAATTACACCATCTCCATAAAGCTAAAACCGATCTCTATTAAGATACAAATTTGTGGAAGTTAGTACAGTATAGTGATGAGTTAATTAGACCCAAAGTAAACCAAGAAACCAATAATGGTTTGGCGTTATTTTACCTCATCCGGTGTTGGTCCACTGTTAAGAATCGATGGGAAAATTACTCGGGAAATGTATAAAAACATCCTACAGAACAATTTTACTGAGAATTATGAGGACGAATTACTACTAGCGTAGATGTTTCAGTATGGTAACGGCCCGAAGCAGACATCTCGGGTAGTTAAAGCTTGGTTTGCTGAGAAAAAATGTGTTCGGGATTGGCCAGCTCAAAGTCCTGATCTATTGAAAATCTTTGGAGGGCCGTAAAACGAGCAGTTGCAACCAAAAAACCTAACAACAAAAATGCTCTTTGGCATCACATTCGGGAAAATGGAATAACATTGGTCCTTTGCAGTGTTGCAATTTAATTAACTCAATGCTACAAGGGTGAAGTAATCCGTCAAAAAGGTTACACCACAAAATATCAAAGGTTCAAAATAAGTCGGGTGAAAAATAAAACGATTAAATTAAAATTTAAATAATTTTTTCAGATAACTTAATTATGTGTCCAGGGAAGTTTTAAGTCTGATATCAAGTTCGTACCCAAACATTTTTTATAATGAATAACTATTTAAGTTTTTCTTATTAATTAACTATTAAGCATATAAAATGAATAAATATTAGTTCCGTTTTTCTTAAAATGTTGTATAGGTGACACATTTCTATGTCCACAAGTGTCCATATGTAGGTATATATTTTTTATATATATGTAATATTCTTTTTTAAAGTAAATTACAATAGGTGTGTTCATTTACTAAAAATTTGTACAAATTTGTAACAATTGTTACTAGAAAGCGTTCATTAACCCAAAAAATTTGCAAGGAGAGAGCGTCAAAAGAGCGTAAAAAATTGAGAGACAGAAAAATTCTTGCAAGTTTTTACAAGTAAAATTTTTACTTGCAATAATTATTCAAACAGCTGTTTTGCGTTTGTGTTTACAAAACAATATTTCTAAATTAAGTTGAAAATAAAAATATTTTGGAAAATTTAAGAAATTGTAAGTAAATGTAAACTTTTAAAACGGTAAAAAGTATTAAAAAGATACATTTATTTTTGTGTAACTTAGGAACAACAGAAGCAACATAAGATGTCTCAACCTGTGGTTTTAACTGCCTCTGAAATGTTTTTGTTTTATTTTTTCTTTAATTTTCACAGACCAGTTGTAATTTTTAGTGATGTAAATATGACTACGTAGCTACTTGGTAATTTACACTAAGCAGGCAAATAATTCAATTAGTTCAAATATATATTTGCAAATAAATTTAAATTAACACATAATTTATTAAATTACTTTTCTACTGCTTTTGATATTTTATTTTTGATAAAGCTTTTTATTGCAATGAAAATGAAAATTGCTTAAATTTGTTTCCTTAAAAAAATATATTTAACCCGTTTTTCGCCGGCTGTTTATTATTATTATAGTTTGGAAACGATTGCAAAGGCGGAGCAGTAACGTTAGACAATAACGAACAAAAATTCTCCTTTTCAACTCACATTTGTTTGCGCTTTAATGTAGTTTCTTATTAGTGTTTATTTACATAAATAGTGCTTCATAAAATCGCTTGGAAAATAAATCACAAAGTTGGAAATAAACATTTCTGCGACCTTATTCTGTCGTTATTTCCGGTGTTTGAAATAAAAATTCTATGTGTAGGCAGGCTGTTATAACGTATAAACTAATTAAAACTAGATATATTATTCATTCATTTTATTCAGAAGTAGCTAATCACCTTTATCGTGTTTAGCGTATTTCGACTGCTTCTAGTACTAGATTAAATAAAATTACAAAACTCTTCATTATTCTATTACAAGCCGTACTCGAAAAACGCCAGTCACGACAATGCTGAATATAAATGACCATAATCATATCATTTTTATAATAATATACATATATGTATAATTTTTCCCAAAAATATAGGGGTAATTATTGAGTACTCATATATACCTATACATTACAACACTACTTTAACTTGCAAATTTTAGCTATTAGTTCATTTACTTTTTCACATTTTTGAGAGTAATTTTGGAAAATTTCTTGTTACTCTCTCGTTGCTAATTTTTACTAGTAAAGTAAATGAACACAACTAATAAGTTTTATATTTAATAATTATTACCATTGTAATAACTAAATCGTTTTGTTCAAATCTTAAACTACTTATTAATGTGTTCGGACGGCTCTTACTTAGGCTTAGGGCATAAAATTTTCTTAGTTTCTGGTGTCTACCAAACTGCAGCAAATCCCGGGGATAGGAGTTGCGATGTACTGATAATTTGCTTACGTATTTGCTTGAGTAACTTTTAACTTCGTGGGCTGTGGGAATATTTAAATCCCAGTGAATATTTTCATTGCGCATGTACCATGGAGCGCAGGCGATTAGTCGTAGTAATTTATACTGACTTCTTTATAACTTCTGAATATTTGATCCGCAAGCAGTACCCCATAACTGGATGCCAGTGTCCATACAGGTTTTATAATAAATTTCTGTAGGAAAACTGTAACTCCAGGGACAAAGTCATTGAAGCTCCGCCGTTTGATCTTTATGCTTGTTATATATGATTGATTGATTTTTAAAGTGGTGTATGTCCCTACGAGGTCATTAAAAATATAAATTTTATTTAAGTAATAATTTAAAAACTATTAGGTTATGAAATTAAATTGATTTAATATTTCAAAACATAAAAAAAACTTGTTGATATAAAATAATTAAACTATTAAAATAAGAAAAATAAACGTGACAAATGGGCAATGAATGTATTTTAAGTGTGGTGGAATGGGCTAAAATCGATGTTTATCGTTTGCAAGGATATTCCTTTCGAGCCATTGCGCGGGAAATTGGGCGAAGTCAAAAAACTATGTTTGCATGCTTAAAAGATATTGAAAACTATGGAAATAATTACAAATGAAGGACTCCTACCGTTTTAAATCCAATTAAAGAGAGACAAATCTCGAGAACTGTGTCAAATTCGGATCTTTCAGCACCAAAAACAGGACACAAGCTGGTATCCATTGCAAGCTGTGAATACCTGAAATTAAAAAAAAAACTATAGCAAAAACCCCCCGCTGAATAATGTACGTAAAGAATCGATTACAAATTGCTGGAGAGAGGCGTACTGTAGTTTTTACCGACGAAAAGAAATTTAATTTGGATGGCCCAGATGGCTAGAATTCACATGGAAAGAGGAGCTATAGGCATAACAAATTATTCCTTTCCCTAAATTATATTTTTGGCCA
This sequence comes from Phania funesta, assembly GCA_963932375.1. Taxonomy (NCBI): domain Eukaryota; kingdom Metazoa; phylum Arthropoda; class Insecta; order Diptera; family Tachinidae; genus Phania; species Phania funesta. The sequence continues at coordinate 81,019,118 of OZ010653.1, read as the reverse complement.
ACACCATGGTTTCTTCAAGAAGATAATGCTTCTTCTTCATAGTCGCAAAAAATTCATTTTAAACTAAATTATCCGTCTTCTTTATTGGCCACCATGTTCGCCCGACTTAAACATAATTGAGATCGTTTGCGGTTGGCGTTGCCGCAAGGTTTATGAACAAGAAAAAATCGATGATAAAGAATCAGCAATTCAATTCATTAAGAACTCCTGCATGGAGATTTCTTTGATTTACTTGAATTCACTTCTATTCACTGTTTCAATAAAATTCGTATGTTTCAAATTAAATTAAAGCAGGGGGAAGCACCCACTATTGTGTAAATATTATAAATATGTGATATTACTTTTCCTTATTGTTAAGTTTATATTATTTTTTTTATTAAAACTATTTATATGTTTTTAATCATATGAAGTATGAAATTAAGTTTTCGTTTATTTCTAGAAAATAAATTTTAAGATTCTGTAGAAACAAACTTTATTTTTGTTGTTGATATTTTTGTTATCTTAAGACAATGTTCTCTCCGATGTAGTTGTCGACAAACAATTGAAAAAGATATGTCATACTCAAAGCAGAAAGTGGTTCTAATTAGGTAATTGTAGTGTACATATTGTTACGAATATAATTGTGAACAAACAAGTATTCTTGCCTGTAGGAATTGAATCCAACGAATCGAAGGGTAAGAATACTTGCCACCCACTGTACAGAAAACGCTGCGCTGTAATAACAACAAACGCCGCACCCATAAATTCATACGAGTTACCAGAAATCATTATGATGTTTGTTTTTGTAACTACTGTATGCTTTGTTTTTTCGGGTGTTGTTTTTGTTTATTCATACTACTCAACTCCTGGAATTCGTGTTGATGTTATATCGTTGTTGTTGTTGTTGCTGTGTGCGTATTTACTTTTTTGGGAACTTGTGTCAGCTTATAGGTTTTGTGTTTTATTGTTGATACAGCACTTTCTGTACAGTGGATGACAAATCTCGTCGCACTCTTTATTTTTGGAACTTTCTGTGCATTGAGTGCCACAAGGATTCATACCACTCAATTCTTACAGGTAAGAAAACTTATTCGCGCTTATCCACGTAATAATACTTTTGTGGAAAATGAACTGTATTAAAAATAATTATTTATTTTTGCGGAGTTTGTTGGTTTTCTTTTGCACAACACTGTATATATATTATTATTAACTATTTTACATAGATTTCCACAACTAAAAGATTATATGTTTATAATCTGTTAAAGAAAATAAATATTGGGTTAATTTATTTAAACAAAATTTCACACTCATCACAACACTACGAATACTATAAAATTCACTAACAAATGGAGAATATATCAAACAATGGAAAAAGCGCAGAAAGGACAAAGGTTCACCAAAGAATTTAAGTGCCACAAAAAGTCTTTCATGAAAATGAGGAATAAATCAAGTTTAGCGATGCCTCTTACTTTCCGAATATCGGATTCCCAGCATTACATACGTATACTCCTGTTTAATTGATTAGACGCATATAATTTTGTTTACTATTAACGCTAAAACAAGAAGAGTACTACCAGCGGATAGCGTATTTAACTCAGCATATTTTGTTCATTATTTTACCCCCTTTGCCGTTAAAAACTTCTTTGCAAATAGTAAGTCTTGATTTGCACATTAAACTATACGCTGATGAAAATTGTTTCTTTTTAAATGACAATTCATAAACAAAATTCTGTGAAGCGAAAAGATCTGAAATCGATGTAAGTATATGTGGCACCACCGTTGTGATACCAGCTACTCAACGCACCAACTACCCGTGTGCTAAAAAATGTTTTTTGTTTAGCACTAGAACACGAGCAAAAAAGCTGAATTCTCTTTATTTTTTCTTTACGACACAACGCGTCTAAGATCGTTTAACTCAACTATAGTTTGTATTTAAATAAATTTGAGTTTTGTCTTAATAAATATATGAAATCCTAATCGATTCCTTTTTTTATTGGTTGAATAACACAAACCACCAAATTGGTGACCCCGCTTTGAAACCGATTTGCATAAGGAAACTTTTTGCAAATTTCTAACAAAAAAAAAATTGCAAATCATTGGAATTTTACTTGGATTTCCGCCATCTTGTTTTTTTTGGTGCAGCGTGTCTGGGGTTAACTTGTTAGCCATTTTTGCGTTTATTAACAAGTGTTTGCGTGACATTGGGTAAAAAAAAATATGTCTCATGACGAGGCAGGGCGCGCAGCCGCTAACGATAGTGGCCTTTCGCAATCGTCTTCTGCCAATGTCAGCGCCGTGTATGCCAGGTTGCCGGTGCCCGTAATGTCGAGCACGAATATCGAGGCTTGGTTTACCACTATGGATTTCTGGTTCACAACTTCTGGCATAACCGCCGATAAACAGAAGACCGCAACAATATTAGCAGCGATGGATCCAAATGTTATTTCCCAGTTGGCTGATGTAATTGCAACGCTGCCACAAACAGACCGCTTCGACTACGTAAAACAAAAAAATATTGATCAGTTTGCTGATAGTGAGCAGCGTCGCCTCAACCGTCATTTATCAGATCTGCCGTTTGGGGACAAAAAGCAATCTGAGTTGTATTTCGAAATGAAGCGCGTTGCTAGCAACACGCTTGGAGACGCAGCGTTAAAAGGTCTTTGGGCAAAACGTTTGCCTGAATTTGCCCAGCCGGTGGTCGCTGCCTTGTCTGGCCCCCCAACTGAATTCACAAGAATTGCCGATTCAATTGTCGATGCCATGGCACCGAACCAAATTCAACGTGTTCAGTCGCAAGCACCAAACAACATCAGCGAACTTCGTGCAGCTGTAATTAAGTTAAGCAAAAAATTTTCGACACGCTCACGCGGACCAAGTATACAACGCAACCGCTCTAAAAGTCGTCAAGCATATCAAAGCGACACATCTAATAATGAATGCTGGTACCATAAAAAGTATGGCCGCAACGTTCAAAAGTGCCGAAGCCCATGCAGACATAAGCGTCGGCAGAGTACGCAGCGCGCAGCCGTCGCTTCCAACAACTGACTTGTTAGAAAGATGGAGGATGCAAGCGAAAGTTTCCCCACCGAATGTCAAATTTTTCGCTTACAGGTGAGAGACATATATAGCAATAAAAATTTTCTGGTCGATAGTGGCGCCGATGTATCGGCCCTACCCTTAACGTCGAAGTCGTTTGATGTCCTTCCGATAGCTGTTGTTTTATACGCTGCTAATGCTTCTCCTATCAAGGTCATCGGAGAAAAGCGCATTAAATTGGACCTAGGCTTGCCCCGAGACTTTCACTGGCCTTTTGTAGTCGCAGACGTGACGTCACCGATCATCGGCTCTGACTTCATCAAACACTACGATTTGTTAATCGACCTGCGTCGTAATCGATTGATCGACAACGTAACCGGACTCGCACAACTTACATCGCCATCGCATTTCGAAGCAGCCGTTATCAAAACGTACGATACAACTAATTCTTTCGCCGACATTTTGGAGCAATTCGCTGACATTACCAAGCTCACGCCGTATGGTTCAACTACAAAATCTTTTATTTCGCACAAAATTGAAGCAACTGGTCAGCCCGTTTTTGCCGACCGAGACGTCTTTCGCCAGAGAAGCTTTTGGCCGCTAAATCTGAGTTTGATTTTTTAATAAAAACTGGTATTTGTCAACCGTTTAACAGCAATTCGTCAACCCCGCTCCATATGGTAAAAAAAGGGCGACGGTACCTGGAGGCCATGCGGAGACTACCGTGCTCTAAATGCTCGCACATTATCAGATCGGTACTCTCTGCCGTACCTGACGGATTTTACAACAAATCTGAGAGGTAAGACATTTTTTTCAAAGATTGACCTTCAGAAAGCCTTCCACCAGGTACGGATATTTCCCGATGACGTCCCGAAAACGGCAATTAGTACTCCCATTCGGCCTTTACGAGTTCAAGTTCATAACTTTCGGCGTGTGCAACGCCGCACAAACGTTTCAAAGGTTAATAAATGAGGTGTTGCGAGGCCTTGATTTCGTTTTTCCCTACATCGACGACATTTGCATCGCATCAGCTTCAGCCGAACAGCATCGTCAGGATCTAATTGCAGTTTTTCGTCGTCTTCGAGACAATCATCTCACAATAAATGTAAACAAATGCGAATTTGGGAAAAGCGAAATAAAATTTCTCGGACATTTGGTCAACGCTGACGGCATTCGCCCTCTGCCCGAAAAAGTTGCAGCTGTACTCGATTTTTCAAAACCGAAAGTGGCTCAAGAGCTTAAAAGGTTTATCGCTATGGTAAACTTTTACAGGAAGTTCTTGCCACATGCGATCTCGTATCAAATGCAACTGCAACAACTTATCATCGGCAATAAGAAAAACGACCGCAGCCCGCTGAGATGGGATTCGTCTACAGAAGCTGCTTTCGACTGCTGTAAAAGCGAACTGGCCAACGCTGCTCTCTTAGCGCATCCTGCTTCTGACGCCGAGCTGGCGTTGTATGTTGATGCTTCTGATATAGCGGTGGGGGCAGCCTTACATCAAAAAAATTAATGGAAGCCTCCAACCTTTGGCATTTTATTCTAAAAAGTTTACAAGTACTCAACAAAAATATTCAACGTACGATCGGGAGCTAGCAGCAATGTATCAGGCCGCGTGTCATTTCCGTTACATCATAGAAGGACGGCGGTGTTACATAGTTACCGATCACCGACCGCTTATTTTTGCGTTTCAACAAAAACTTGAAAAAGCCTCGCCCCGCAGAATTCGTCAGCTCGATTTTATCAGTCAGTTCCCGACAGATATCTGCCACACGCCTGGTTTAGCAAACGTCACTGCCGACGCGCTGTCCCGCATCGACTCAATAAGTCAAATCGTAGATTACTCTCGTATTGCAGCGGCTCAACTAATGGACGAAGAGCTTAAAAAAATGATTAAAAACGAAGGTACTACATCAAATTCTCTGAAATTGAAACATTTTCCAATCCCAGGTTGCAACGATGAGATTATCTGTGACACAGCAACATTTCGAGTTCGCCCTTGTATCCCGAAGGAGTTCCGGCAACAAATTTTAGCAAAAATCCACAAATTGTCTCGTCCAGGTGTTCGGGGCATAATCAAACTCGTCACCAGTCGATTTTGTTGGCCTGGGATTCGAAAGATGCTACTGTTTTCGTACGAAATTGCTTACAATGCCAGCGCTCAAAAGTTCAGCAACATACTCGTTCAGCTCTCGCCAAATTTGAGCCGACGAAAGAACGCTTCGCTCATATTAACATAGACATCGTTAGTCCGTTCCCGTTATGTGAAGGACAACGATATTGCCTAACAATTATTGACTGTTTCACTCGTTGGCCGGAGGCAGTTCCGATTCCTGACATGTCAGCTAATGTAGTCGTTAAAGCTCTCCTAGCTCAGTGGATTTCCAGGTTTGGTGTCCCAGCTCGGATAACTTCGGACCGTGGCCGCCAATTTGAATCTGCAGTTTTCACCGAATTGGTAAATACAATTGGAGCAACACATCTTCGTACTACACCGTATCATCCGCAGTCCAAAGGCATCATTGAGAGGTGGCACCGCACATTTAAAGCAGCCATTTTATGTCATAATCCAGCACGATGAGTGCACCAGCTGCCAACTATTTTGCTTGGACTACGGGTTGCTTTCAAGCCAGATATAAAAGCATCGCCAGCTGAGTTGGTTTACGGCTCCACTTTAACAATTCCTGGAGAATTTTTTCACCGAGCTAAGATCTCCGACTCTGCCCGCGAGTTTATTACCGATTTTCGATCAGTAATGCAGAAGCTTAAGCCAACCGATACAGCCCACCATGCTATGCCCCGTACATTCATTTCGAAAAACCTAAAAAATTCATCGCACGCCTTCGTCCGCAACGACTCGATACGGCCTTCGCTTACGCATCCCTACGACGGTCCATACCAAATTTTAGAACGCTTCGACAAATATTTTACAATTTTTCTTCCAAGTCGCAGTATTGTCACAACTAGCGTATTGTCAAATTTTTCAAGCGAAATAATTAATGTCGCTCAACACTTTTCGCAAATTCGAACAGAGTACAAGCCTTATTCCGCTACACACGTTATCAACATTCTTCGTGTCTTATCTACAAATTGTGTGTCTAAACATCTTCTACTTTTACCAACATTTAAGACAAATGCAATACGAGAATGAGTTATTTCTCAATTTTTGAATTTTTCATATTACAGTCTTTTTTCCTTGGTTGAGAATGAAGTTTTTTTCTGTTATTGAATTCTAGGTTACCATATGCAATTTGCTTTTAGCCTAGCATTGGTTGGCAATGAAAGCAATTTATGTATTTTACTTTCATCTTGGTTGGATCTATTTTAGTATCCAATTGATTATGTTATTATATATATAACTTTCTCACCGTGCTCAGCGGGTAGTAAGTTTTATTGTTTTTTTTTCGAACTACAAATATTATTAATTATTAAGTAATTTTAATTTTTGCGTGGAAATAATTAATTTGCTTTTAAAAAATTTATGAAGTAAAATATTTATTTTTTTGGAATATGTTCTAATCGAACAAAATTCACCAAATTTGCACACACTTAGATTTGGTGAACTTTGTGTGTGTACACATATACATACCCACAAGCAAATAATCCCAATGGAGGGAGGTTTTAATGTGAGAACTTATTTGTAGACACCAACAATTAATGATGGGATTTTATTTTCTGACAAAATTGTTGCATATATTTTACGGCGCAGGGAGTAATAAACCCAGTACCGGTGGCAAGTGTTGGTCCACTCCTGAGTCATGTCTGCGTCATCCTGTGATCGCGTGAAAACCTCTACGGAAGTGGCCACTGTAGCTAGGAAAAACACAAGGACACATTTAGCCAGTGGCAAAATCATAAGGGATGGATAAAAGGGTTTATACAAGTCTTTCCAGCCTTCAAAGACAGGTAGAGACAACAATTCTGAATCGTCAAACGAAAATAACATCACCGTCCTTTCTCAACGTGGTACGAAGTTAATAGAATTGTGAATGAGGTCAGTGAGAGCATGGCGAAGCTCACGAGCAGGCTATCAGGTGATAAGCGTATATAAAGCCGACATAGCGAATTATGCAAACCGCAAGTCGCTCAGAAGAAAGTATCGGACCTCCCTTCCACCTGCAACCGTGGTAGAAAGAGGGTACGATTTTCGGGGGAGCAGAATATTGTGAAGCCGCGAAAAAAAAGAACCGCGCGTACACCTAGAAATCCAAGCCTGACCTACTCGGAAGAGGGCACCGTAGTTATCCGTCCTGCAGTGTGGGAGGAAAAGTAAACTCGGCTACAGAGAGGGCAGGTACTTCCAAAGAAAAGATTAGGTTCATGAAATGGCCTACTCTATCGACACGAAAGAGGAGGTTAGAGGTAGAAAATCCGAACCGGAAATCGCTCTGGCCAAATCCGTGAAGACAAACGATCCTAAAAAAGTTCATGGATGGTTTACCTCCTGCCTCGAATAGCACAAATCTGGATCTAGTGGTGAGGAAGGACATCCCAGTGCTGAAAAACCCGACTTTTGTACTTTAAAGGAGGTGGCAGTTAGTTTATTAAAATACGCAAATTACGTCATTAGCAGGCAAAATAATAAGCTAGCCGTGGAGAAGTGGGTTTAGAATCCAGAAGGAACTCTTTTTGTGATAGGTTTAGAACCGAAGTCTTTGACCAAGATGAAGGGTATGGCGTTCTTTGTAACCAAAGCTGCCTTCTTTAAAATTTTTAAAGCCGAGCAGGGCGAAAAGGGTGAAAGATAAGGGAGTGATAGAAAATATCTCGAACTCCTTAAAATGTGAACAAGGGTAAGTTTCGTATCGCTTTGTCTGAAGAATCCTGAACTGCTCACAACATAGTTAATGGGGAAACCATATAAACTACCAATTCATTTACATATGTGACTGCATGGTCTTGTCCGAGAACTTGCATACTTTACCATAAAAACTCTTCTTTCCAGAGTTGTCAACATCAGATGCAATCGAAGCAAGCCATTAGCAGCATATACCTGGCAACAGTATACCAACGCACCGACACTACCACTTACGTCGCAGCTGCAACCTCTGCTGAGGGAGGTCAAACAAACAGGCAATGAAGTACTAATAAATAGGCTACTACTAATAAAATAGGCTGTGATGCTGATTCGCACCATATTGCATGGGGTAAGACAGGACAAATTTTAATAAATTATTTGAATACTAACGACCTTACGTGTCTTACTTGAGAGGCATTGACTGGCAACTACTCAGAAGGTTTATTCAGGGGCTAGAGTTCCTATGAGGTTGTGGACTTTTTCAAAAATTAAAAGCGCACAACGGGTCGAAGTACTGGCCTAGGTGTATGCCTACGGACAAAGGTCGACCTAATCCAACATACATTATGCAATAATATCCTAACCTTAGTTACTACAAACTAGTGTTCGCATATTCACCGAAACTCGCACACAATCCATCTAAGGTGTAAAATATCTATTTTTTCGAACAATAACACTCAAGCTCGTCTATAGCTATTAAACAAAAAAAAAAAGGAAAATCTTCTGGTCACACTTTAGCGTTTTACTTTATACTAACTCTTAGCTCGACCATCCAAGTCTTTTTATAGTAGTCGTCTAGTTTAATGAAACTTGTAGAATACGCAAGAATCTAGTTGATACTTCTTCAGCAACAAAAATTTTTTCTGCTGTTTTTTCATTATGAGATTTGTTTTTGTAACTACTGTCTGCTTTGCTTCTTATGGTTTTGCTTGTGTTTATTCATACTACTCAATGTCTAAAATGCGTCTCTACGTGGTGACGCTATATCGTTGTTGTTGCTCTGTGTTGCCTGGTAACTTGTCTGAGCTTATAGGTTGTTGTGTTTTGTTGTTGTTACAGCGCTGTCGCCCTCTTCCTTGTTCGCTCTTATCATCGTAACAATATGTATATGATTTTATATTATTTGGTCCTTTGGGCTTAGATTATGTAAACTAAAGAATAAAACTAACGTTCATGCCGTAATATCGACATTTTTTCAATAAAAACTTGAATAATAAATGTTGTACTACTTTGGTTCAAAAAAATAGCATAGAAACAAAGAATTGTCTTCGCGCAGTTCTTAATTAAGATTCGTAAATATATTATGATCATTATGGGGATAGCGAAACTTATTCATTTGGTCCCAAAAGCTCGGGAATATTACAAAAAGGTAACGGGATTTTCTATTGGTACAAACAAACGAAAAAGAAGCAATTTGTGAGTTAAAATTCATAGAGTGCATAGAGTTCTCAGAGCGCAAAGTATTAAAAATTATAAAAAAATATAAAAAAGAATTTCCAGAATATATACTAGGTTAGGTTAACAGGCCGCCTGCAACGCAGGCCCATGTGCGTCCGCATATCCAGGCCGCTGAGAGAGGGGGAGATAGAAAAGTTCAGAATAGTGAAGCGTTAAACTGTCACTATGTATGTGCCGGTGTGGAGCCTACCCCAAACCAGTTGCTGCTCTTTATGAAGGAATACATTTTCTGTAATCCCAAATTAGATATTTCGGAGAGGCTGCCGAAGGACTTGCACCAGAGATGAGTGTGTTGTAGGTTCTCTAAGGACGGATAGAGGTACAGTGCATGAAATACCGTCTCCCCTTCATTCTCCCAATTTCTACAAAAGGCAATTGCAGACAACCCCACTCTTTTTGCGTGATTGCTAAACTTGCAATGCCCAGTAATTGTTGCCACAATATCCCTTAATTGCGTCTTCTGAAATCTTAATACATCTCTGTTTCGAACCCTATCTAAGCTAGACCAAACCATCTTAGTACTCTGACATGTGTGCTCTTCCCACCATCTAGCCTTAGCCATATCATATATGGCATGGTGAATTAGCTTCTTAGAAGCCGAAAAGTGCACGTCACAGAATGCGTCAATGTGCGAGCCTGTTCGCCAGCCAGTTTAGATGTCGAATAGTCAGAAACCTGATTGCAGCAAGGCTGTCGGTGAAGATCTTAATATTTCTATCAAATATTCTATAGTACCACAGCTCATTTGACGCCTTTAACATCGTGAAATGTAAGCTTGAATAACACTACATTCATTGGGGATTCTGATGAACATGTCGACCCCTAGTTCCCTCATGCAGACACTTCCGCCAACTCCATTATCCCATTTGGAGCCACCTATTATTATTTCTAGATGGTCCAATCTGGGTCCCGTGCTCTCTGAGGAACTCGGGGTTTCCGAGATCGAGAAGTTAAAACCACTCGAGAAGCACGAATTCGGAGTGGTATAATCTATGAGACCAGGAAGACTACTCCAAGTGTCAATGATGCTAGAACGATCCCATAGTCTGTAGTTCCATTCATAATAGCGTTTAGCCGTACCGCCGTGTTTAGTGCCAGATTTCTGTTGGCCTTGTGCGCATGGCTCCTGTGATTAGGATTGCCATACTACGTAATAATTTCCCAAAATAGACCGATTGGAAGCCTGCCCCCAAACTACGGCTTTATAAAAAAGTCCGGTTTAATCACAGCCTCAAATAACCAGTGTATGGCCCTTCTCTGACTTCAATTCTGAGTTTCAAGGATAGCCGACAGGTTTAATTTAAGCCCATGTATTCTAGGAAATCTGAAATTAGGAATCTTGTATTTTCTCCTCAGTAACACAAGTTCCTCAAACTATTTGAGGAACTCCAGTTGAACCCAAGAGCCATTTCCATCCTACTAAAATCGTACCCAGACGGGATCCTGCTACTGCCACTGCTACATTATCTGTGTACGCGACAGTTTTGAAAAATATGAGATCCAGTTTCCTAGGAAGCACGTTAATGGTGATATATTAATAGAATAATAGGGATAACGCTTTTCGTAAGCTTGTTCGTACCTATTTTGTACATAATATAAGGCACCTTCAATGTCAAGTGAAGCTGCTAATGCGTAGTCCCTAAACTCTAGTACCTTTCCTAAATACCCCACTAGTGAGTGCAAAGTCGTCTCAACTGATCTACGTTTAGTGTAAGCATGTGGAGAGGGAGATAGGAGTTTAGTATCTATCATAATTCTTTATATGAATGTCAACTATTCTCTCCAGAGGTTTTAGCAAAAAGAATGTCAAACTTATCGCCTTAGTGTGCGAACGTACTTAAGAACTGTCGGTAATGGCGGAAAAGAGCTTTCGGCAAATTCATTCCAAATATGTGGAAGATTTTTTCCGACATCTTAGCGTAGCGGTCCTCACGTAGACGAACTCCCGCCAAAAACTTTACATGAGGATCCAGAATTACACATACATTAAATATTGGTTCAATAATAAATTTGCGCTTTCGGATAACAACTTTGATACAATAACGCATGCCCATTTTCAATACGCTCATGACAGACTACCGATAACATTTGAGGAACAAAAAGTCAGACGTGTAGAGGAACACATTTTGTAATTTTATATGAAATTGAAAAAAAAAATCAAAACCTTCGTTCGCGAAGTATTGCCAAACTATTGGCGAAATCAAAATCGAATTTTGTTGTTGTAAAATAAATATTGCTTAAGTTTCGCTTCTAATATTATTAGCGAGCCTTCGAAGTCGATATATTTTTGAAACAAAACTAAGCGACAAGTAAGCATTTTACGAAACGTGTTGGACTGTCGATCTCGAATTTTTACACGAAAAATGTTCGACATACATACGTTCGAAGGGCAATATCATAAACGATGGTTCTGGTCAATTGGGAAATTCTTAAAATACTGAATGGATATTATTGAGATATAGACTGTGCTAATAAATACATTTAAACTGCTCTAATTTTTGTCGAAATCTGCTGTATAATGTGAGCGTAAACGAGGTAACAAAAATCTTTTTGTCGTTTAAGTACAGTGTTCTGCCCAGTTAGAATACTATAAATTCTATCAAGTACAGATTTTTAAATGGGCGTGGCAAATAACTCGAAAAGAGTCAACCCGATTTCGATAAGCGAAATGTGGAATGGTATTTTCTATTTCGAGCTTTTTATATTTTTATCTAACATATTCCATTACTTTAATCATGATGCGAGCGAGATCATTCAAGTCAGTGCTGTTTATTGAAATAAAGTTTACTTGATACAATTTTATATAAATATGTCGAAGCACCCATAGATCAGTAGCTACATAGAGATCGTGCAGAATAAACATTTTCGTCATATACTAATTCCTCACTGTTAGGAGGCACTTCGAAACACTAGTCGTAGGGCAGATGAAATATTGGACATCTGATTTAATTCTTAGTCTTTCTCGTAAATCCCCGCGTTGTCGTCATACAGCAGCAATCATTTGTATGATCTCGTAAAAATGGCATCGGAAGGAAACCTAAAGTAAAGAAGATAAGCATTTTTGATCAGCAAAAACAAAAAAAAAATGCTGCAGAATTGCTTCAAGTCCTTGGGCATTTCCTAATCTAAAATAAAGTTCGAGGGTACTTTGAGACGACAAAAGTCGCGAGGCTCGTTTAATAATTTATTTGAGACTGCTTTTGTTTCAATTTTTAATTTGTTGTAAGTTTCAAGCAATTATAGTTTAAATAGCAATAGTATATGGTAAGAATTAATTTAAAATTAAAAGCTTCTTGACTAACATCCAGGTAGCGCTATAAAAGGTACGACCTCAGAAGACAATCGATCAGCCATATGTCTTTTATTTGCGAGATAGAGAGAGATACCTCAAATATTAACGACCCTGGACGCCGCTGTTACTACCCCAGCAACCAGCGCAAACAAGTTGCAGCTTTTTAACGTGCTTTTACGAATATAAGTAAACTTTTTGCTTTCGTAATTAAGCGATGAATGAAGTATTTTAAATACTGTGCGTTTGTTAAATAACAAGCAAAGCCAATTGACAACAGGTAGACTCACGGGCGAATTCAAAGTATTTCCGGCTTCTTTGCGGAAGTCAAACTCCATATAAAAAAAAATTGACCGGCGAAACAATTTTTTGATATGAAATTTTAAATCCAATGAGTACCTGTTTTAATTCGCCATCCATCTAAGTATTTTAACATTTATATATAAAAAATAGCAACTATAGATTTCTAAACAAGGGACAAAAAAGGGTACGAAAAGTTACATCAGGGAACTCTGGTATTTTGTGAATAAAAAAGCACTGAAGTAGTACCGAATTTTCCATCCCTGCATATAAAGTAATTTTATGCTGCATCTTTTGGTGTGTCCTTTACTTACATGGCGTATTGACTAGCCTTACTCTGCATTTACAAACGAAAGTACTTTCATGAAATTTCTGTATACGTATTACAAATAAAAATTTCAAAGAAATCTTCAATTTTCATGAAAATTTCTTGTTCACTTTCAGAGGAAAGTGAAAGTTCATTTGTAAAATGTTTTCGAAGAGAAAAGTTGTTGCAATAATTCTACAAATGAAAAGACAAGAATTGGAAAATGATAACAAAACAAGAGTGATAAATCGAAAAAAAAAAACAGTTAATAGAAGGCAATGGGTAAAAGCTTTATTAATTAAGAGATGTGAAATTGATGTGGAAGCGCATCTGTTGAAAGACTTAATTTTGGATTGCGACTATAAGGATTTCAATAATTTTTGCAGATTGAACATTCATCAGTCTTTTGCAATTTCTTCATATTCCTTCGTTTTCAGATCGTTGCGCCCACAAAATTGGATATGAACGATACAAATTAATTAATTTTAATGTGCCTAGCGATTTAATTTTGACATTTTTATTGTTTTGTTTATTGCAGAAGTAGCGTTGCCAAACCGTTCGCACACACACATTTATAGATAATCATTACAGACAATCAACAGTTGTGTTCTTTAAGCAAATTTAATGAAAAAATTTTAAATATATTTTCGTATGTGTAGAAAATAAATAAATTTTGCAATTATTATTTTACCACAATCCCGCAAATTTGTATATGTCTCTTAGTAGGCAACAATGTTAAGCCCTTGTCATTTTACTTTAAAAAAAACGTCAAATAATCGCTTTCATGAAAATTTTGTTGAAAGTTGAGTGGAAAGTAAAAAAAGTTTAAGTGTGTTAGTGAAAAAGTGTTAGTGCATTGCGACTTTCTTGCAAATACTTTCCTTTGTAAACGGTAGGTTAAATCTATTCAGCCATTGTACATTGTGGTGGTCGCACAGAAATTTGGTTAGTGCAGACCGTCGCTGTTGATGGTCGGCTCATATTCAAACAGAGTTATACAAATAACCATCCACACATAAAATACACATAGACAAAATAAAATGCGTTCGTCTGTAAACCCCCTTGAGTGCCTCCATACAATCTCGATGAGATCAAAAAAATTATGCTCAAACTGAACAGAAATATCAATACGTATTCTCCAGACAGAAGACCACGAACACATTTTCACCCATTTTTGTCCAGGCCCTCTCTCAATGTGCGAAGTCTGACAAGCTGTTCTCGAAACATGCGTTGTCGCTCTATTAAGGGGGTCATATTTACTACGCCCCTTAAAAAATCGGTGCGTGATAGAAAAAACTGAGAATATGTTTATATTAAAAATTTATTTGTTTATAGTTTTTATTAAAATGGGAAAACATTGAATTTGGACGTATGAACATATGATTTGTCTTCCTCACACTGCTACTGCTTTAGTGTTATTCGCGTTACACTCATCCGAAAATTAAATTATGTGTTAGTTGCAAAACTGTTGCAGCTCCCTTCACTGCCAATGTCTTTGCATGCAACATTCTTCCGATATAAAGCAGATCTTTCCACTAAGGCTGCTTTCCATGCCTAACATTTAATCAGCTGCACGGATGGACTACAACAAGCTTATGTTTATCACACAAGTGATTTACTTCTAGGTCAAAAATTTAGTTCAAACAATTTTTTTCCTAAGAGTTTGTTGTTGTTATTTTGAATGTTGCATTTTAAACTAAATGATTCGTCATTCGTCGTGATATTTATTCCGCACACTATTTATGTACCTTCACATACTTGGTGTATTTTGGGTATTTTCCATTAAAACGATTGTTAAATACAAAGTTCAGGGTGGTCATAAATAGCAACAAATTTAACTTAATAATACTCTAAGATTTGCTGATACAAATACTTACATATATTTGTTTTATTTTCGTTAATTTGAAGGGTGTCTTTTTTAAACGTACAAAACTTTAAAATAAGAATGAGTAAATCTAATTGTCACCACTTTTGCATCATATTTGGGCCGTAATTAAGGAGGTGTCAATAAAGGCGGGACATGTTGAATGTTAGTGGTGGCCATATTGCTTTAACGGCGTCTGTCGAATCTGTTTCTCATTGTTTAGTTACTAATGGCAAGTGACCATGTCACGTTCAAAGGTGCATTTGGCCAAATTGACTTATATGGGACAATGCCAACCCATACGAAGTTTACCAGGTGCATATACAAATAGGTGCGGATGTTGGTCCGGTATCATTATTGACCCGTATATCCATGAAACCGATACTGGTGTGATCGTCATCGTGAACAACAAGGGATACAGATCAATTATAACTATTGTACTACTGTGGACAAAAAATAGTAAGAGTTTGTTCATAATTTAAAATTTCTTTATTTATTCTGCCAAATCTATTTCGTCCAAAAACCAATTTTAGAGGACATACGATTTCGCAACTTTGTTTTTATTGTTGAGCTTACCGAAAAAACTCGAACGTTGACTTACTATTAAGGTTGTGTTAATTCTTAATAGTGCTTGATAGAATGGTGATTATTAACTGATTTAATATTTTATACATTTCAGAAAATATATCTAAATAATCAAAGTCCTTACTTAAATCCCTATTTTATGATTAATTTGAAAAAGTTTGTCGTTTTTTGGTGAATTTTCAAAATTTTTGAAAGTCATTTTCGAAACATTCCGAATCCAACTAAGAACTCTCGTTTGTACGAGTATCTGATTGTTGGCATTTAGGGAAAAGTCTATCATACAACACTTCTGTCATAGGAATAGCTTGATATCCAGAAATATATTTTATGTTTCCAAATATAAGTCTAATAAAACATGCTTGACGCATAATTTTTTTAAATGTGGATACTCGTATCATAGATAATAACAAATACCAACGATATTTAAGATCTTGTTGAAGAAGCACTTGATGGCCCTAAGCCCTCTTTACGTAATATTACCAGTCACTGTTTCGGTTTTTGTGAGATGTGAGATGTATATATACTTATATATATTTTTGCGATATCTACTTGAGTTGGTGACGAATTTTTATTTTATGTTGATGGCACTTTACCCGATAACATTTTAGGAAATTTTAAATTCGTTCCAAATATCTAATTGTATCAAATCCGCATGTCGAAAATTCAAATAAAAACTCAACGTTATACGCATTACGCTTTGGTTTCCTTTCGATCCCTCTTTTAAAATATTGCCAATCAATCGAACTGATTCTTCATGCTGTCATTAACAATTACTACATAAATATATATAAAATAAATGTAAAAATGTTTGAATGTGATATTCCTATACATTTCGACAATGAAAACCCGGTTTCTAAGGTAACCTGAAAATCGCCGCTTTTTAAAAACCTGTTAAAAAATCTGGGAAAATATATAAAAACCTTTTTTCGAATAATTCGAGAACCGGTGTTGACAACTTTAATTATGGGTCGAATTGGACCTGCTGTTGCTGCAGTGTCGTATCGCCATCCTTTTACAAGATTTGAAAGTACGGTTATTAGCCGTAAAAATTGGGCGATTCGATGCCGATACACTGTTTGTTGTTGAGTTTTATGAAGACACAGGTCGAAAATAATAAGTCCAATTCCTATGCCTTGATACCTCACATAAAGCATGTTTTCTTCCATTTCATCATCGACCCGCCCCTTTATTGAAAAATATTTCATAACCAAGCGCCGAATATTGTCAACAAATTTCGTCTCTCGCTTATCAGCGTCCTATAAATGTTTCACATATTCACGCAGAAAATAGCGCAGCATATTAAATCTTACAGGCTTTAAGGCGAATTCATCGGTGCTTATCGTTTCTGTTAATCAGAAAAATGTTTTGGGCTCAGTCATGCTTATGCTAGAAACTATATTTAAATTATTTGTTTTGTTTTTAATTTCAAAGTCTGTTTATACAATTACTCAACTTTTTGGACTATGATCAGAAGGTGGCAAAAACAGATTTGATTTTATAAAGATTATACACATACGAGTATGTACCATGCTTAATAAGGCTTTTATCAACGTATTACCAGCTTATTAAAAATGAATCGTTTAACAGCGCACTGATATTCCTGCAGATAATGAATTTTTTATCAGCGCCTAATGGAACCATATATGAATATAAAACTAATTGAAGGGGAGTGTACTCGACATCAACAATTACAAAAACATGTGGGTAAAGTTACGCCTACAAAGCATTATAACAAAATCAAAGTTCTTAATTGATTTATTATATTAATTAAAGGGATCGCAACCCGTAAGATCATCAGGATATATTACATAATGCATTTCCTTGCGCTCTTATATTCTTTGAAGGCAATCTCTTATTTATATCTTCCTAGGAGGTGGCTAAGCATATGCTGAAGAGGGTAAAAAGGCCTTACAGCCAAATCAAAGCATAATGTTCTTGACAAACTATAGCCAAAATTATTATTGTTGTTTATTTTTTTGTTCGTAAACGTTATTGTTGCAAAATGAATGAACATAATTCTAAAATTGTTTTTATAATAATGCTGAATCACTATGGCAAGCCATGCTATGAAAATGAACTTTCGTTATTGCAAACGCTGCGTTTTACTGAGAAGGCGCGTTTTTGTATGAATGGTTATGATATAGTTTGACCTAGCTAGATTTTTTGTGCTCTGAGCTAACAAGCTCGAAGGTCGTCAGCGGGCGGGCACAAAAGTATGGTTTGCAGTAACTGAATCCACTGGTAGAAGTTCCTACTTACTCCTTGTGGTGGGGGCCGATAACAGGTTCCTGTCTCTACTAGGAGTCTGGCTAAATAAGTCAAGTGGAGAGAAGTTAACATTCTCTAATAAAAATCAATAATCCATGGTAGACTAACATTCGCCAGCGATGCGTGGCCAAAAAGTTGATTGGTTTCTAGAATGCGAACTCTGCGATCTCCAGTTTTAATACAGACTTACCTCTGCATGTGTAGCTCTGTGTGGGTCTCAGGTGTTTATTGGTCAAGGAAAGAATTCGGAAGTGATGGACCTGTCGACAATCTGAAATTCCTGCAGTCAATAGTAAGGGCTATGTTAGCACGAGACTCAATGAAAGGTAGTCATAACTTAGCAATCGATTGCCTGAAATCAATTCAACTAGAGAAGAGGGTCTAAAAATGAGCCATAAGGTGATATTAATAATATTAATATCAACCTCGTCAGAAGCTCGCGGTAAATAGTGTACAAACGTTGTCTAACTCTTTATTATGCATGGTGTTGCTAATATTTGTAATACGACTCTGTCACATAGGTTAGATTAAGTTAGATACAGGGATATAGGGTCCACTAACCAGGTGCCTTTCTTCTACATGTGTAGTGGTGAAATAAAAGTAAAGGAAAAGAAAAAAACTGGAGAGTATATTAGGACAGATAGTAGAGGTGGAATGGTCACTATACTTGTGCCGATGTGGAGTTATTCCTAGGCCAGTTGCTGTTTCTTATGAAGAAATATATTCCCTGTAGTACCGCCTTCGATACCTCCGAGGCTGAAAAGGGTTCTCCGCCCTAATTGAGTCTGCCGTAGGTCCTCTACTGAAGGTCAGAGCTATTTTAGATGAAATACTATCTGCCTTTCCTCATTGCTGTGACAACTTCTACAATAGTAATTTACAGGTCAAGAAGAACCAAACCTTCTGAGCATAAAGTTGATATACTTGCTAGAACTGCTTAACGTGGAAGGTTAGTAGTTTTATTCTTCTGGCTAGAGCTATATTCGGCTGTAGTTGCTATGGCGTTGTGTGTTATCTGTTTCTCCGGTTTCGCTAATCTTGTTTTCACCCTGTTAAGTTTATTTTTTGTGAGCTTCTTTCGTTTATTTTATGTCTGAAATTTACTTTTTGTATCCTATCTTTGGTTCGGCTTGGTTTTTTATTCTGCACATCTAATAAAGTCATTGTCCACTAATAGAAATGTGGGCAATTTCCGGCGTATTTATATTTTCTTCAGGGATTTTTTTTACACAATCATAGAAGTTATTTGAAATTAGGGAATTTATTTGGAACTTAAAACTCTTTTCAATAACTATTCAAAATTTGGTTTTTGATTTTGTAGCCGTTCATATTTTAGGAGCTTTAAGCCCATTAAAGTTGAATCTAACGATGTTTTTTATCTTTAGTATCTTAAGTATTACGCGTTCTGGAGTTTCGTGGATATCAAAACAACACTGATTCATCTTGAGACTAACTGTTTATAAAAAATGTATATTTCCAATTACCCAATACTTAAAAAGTTTTTAAATAGAATAATATTTGATATTTATGTCGAAGAAAAAGGAATATACTCGTATGTATACGAGTGCAAGAACATGCAGATATGCCAGACGCCACATTCTTAATTAAATTTATTTCTTGTATTAATTTTTTTATTTTATTGCATTCACAAGCAATATCTTTTCAAGAAGCTGCTGACGTATCTTTGGATACAAAGTCTAAAGTTCATTGCGAAAATGTATCATGCACACCATGAATGGGTGCGTAATGAATTGTGTTATAATTTCGTTGTTTTTCATTCTTTTAAATCACTAGTGTGTGCAAGTGGTTAAATGCATCAGATGATAAAAATGCGTTAACAAATTGTGCTAAATATGCTTTTGGGACGATCGTTGTGTCTGAAAGTTAATTCATTTTAATTATTGTACAACATACATGCATATGGTTGTATTTGATTATATCAAATAAATATTTGAAAACTTTGCATAGATATAAAACTAATTTCGATAAATTTCGAAATTAACTTCGAATTTCCGAATATAATGAAATTCTAACATTTTGCACTTTTGTCAGAACCTGGTTGAGGTGCCTCCTCCACGGACACACACGTAGAAATCAAGGTGAATGGAGAGCTTCCCAAGTCACGTCATCCAAAGATAATAAAAGCAATGAGAGTCTATGCAATCTATAGAAGTGATATCAAGAATTTGATAATATTACAAAAGTGGCGACATTTTGGAAGTGGGAAAAATAAATATTTTAAAGGCCAGGATTACCTAGTTTTTAGAGGGATATCCGATGGTGTGCAAAAAATGTTATTATTGGGGAATGATCTACAATATCAGAGGTCGTAAACAGTACGATCGTATATGTTGTGATCGGGCTTAAAATAGTGACACAATAAACAAAAAACAAAATCTGCTATATTTATGAGCGTGGCAGACTAACTTTAATGCGCATTTTAGAATCGTTTTTGATGACATATTTTTTTATAAGAAGAGTTAGTTTTTACCAACTCATTTTATGCGCACTTTGTGTTTTTACTTTACATTGAAAAACGTAAGATAAGAAAGACTCAGCTTAAAATCAAAAAGTGTACTTGTTTGAATTTGAAAGTCAGCATTCCATTATTCATACGCAAAAATGAGATTGAAATTTCTCTCTTGTTTGAAATGCACCCAGAGCTCCAGCAATTTTACCGGTTGGTTCAGTGATTTCTCTGATCGTCCGTGTGTTAAAAAATCGTGCGCAGTTCGAAATAATGTGAATATTGCCTGGGGGCAAACAAGTATTGAAGAAACCCACAAAACTTCCACCTTCTGACGTTCTCAGCAGTTGCAAATGTCTAGAGGGTAATTGCAAAGAAGTTACACCATTTCCCTTATAAGATTCAATTCGTTCACGAGTTGAAATGAATTGCTGCACTCATACGCAATCAAGAACGTTACTCATAACATTACTTATGCGCCACCCGTTAATGGTTTTAACAATTTATCAATCCAAACGATATGAAATAACAGGCATTCAGTTACTCTAGGTCAAAAAATTTGTTCTACATTAGGGATATAAAATGCATTCCGTCGACATATAAATACATACATACACACATATTTCTATTCTCTTTATTTTTGCCGATAGTTAATCAATTGAAAAAAAAACAAACAAACATTTAAAGAAATTAGAACTTTGATCGGAAGGCATAAACTTTGCTTAATAATAAATCCAATTTGGGTGTAGCACATGTATATTTGTTTGATTTAAGAACGATTAGATTGTGCACATACTCGTATGTATGTATGCTTTCCGTTAGTAAGAAATGACCATTTAGTTGAAGTGTTGGACTTTGGAATATTAACACTTACCCAGATGTAGGAGTATTTTACGTTTCAAGCACATAAACAATTTGGGCTACAAAGTATTATTATGATTAATAAAAATTGTTAATGTGCGTACAAAAATGTAGAGGATTTTATGAGTTTTTAAAGAGAGCATTATAAGAAAAAGGGGCACAGCTCTTTCGTAAAGAGCGATAATATTGTTTCTCTGTATTAATTACTGCATAGTTTTTGATTCTCTTTACGGTCACCATAAAAAATTTTTCAAATGTGAATGCCAATTTATACAAATGCGTATATCCTGCTTTCTGAAAAAAGAAACGCTCAGCAATATTTAATTGTTAAGAAATTTAATTTAGTCTTCTAAATGAAAACATTTATTTAGTTTTTGTGTATTTGTTGGGTTCCCCAAATATGTAGGCCATTTTATATTACAAGCGGGTTGTCAAACACACTTGATTCATTTACATCGCACACATACTATATAAGCATGCTCCGTTCAGACAGAAATTTTATATGCAGCGGCTGTTTGATTCTGGTTAAGAACACATTTAAATCATGCTTCATGCAACTGATTAAATTTTTGTTATCTCTTTTTGAACGCCTTTGTAAATCCGGGCACCATTACATCATGTCCTTGAAAAATTCAATGTTACACTTAGAAAATAGGAGTAGAAATTAATGCAATAGCAGAGAAAAGATAGTGTACAATGCTAAAATTTCAACAAGTATTTTTACAACTTTGCTGTCACTGGACTATTGAAAATGCATACAGTCCAGCAATAGCAAAAACCAAAACCATTTGCAAATACAAAACAGCACTACCATCTCATTAATTTATTTATGCTATTGCTATGCTTGTACTGTTGATAAAGCTACAGCAACGCACCTCCATATGATAGCAATCGTTCTTTGCACTAATAGGAAAGTTATAAATTTAGGACAAAATGATTAAATACTATGAGCTATAAATGTGGCAGCACACATTTGGTATTGCAGGACAGTTTTCTTTTTTCAATAGCAAAAAAAAATAGCAAAAACCAGTTTGCCTTTGCCTTAGCATGATGTTGAAATTTGTTGGCACCATAGAACAGCGCAGTGTTTCTGTCATATTTGAACTGTTGCTATTGTTCTAGTATTTTTAATATCAGCTTCATAGCAACAGTAATAGCAATCTTAATTCATCATATTTTTTTAACTGAAACCCGTATTTTAAGACTTTAAATTGTATTCTTTACGATAAGGTAGCCTTAGTATTAAGTCATAAAGACTCGAAACGCTTTGTATATGATATACAGTGAAGGACTAAGATCTATAAACATCGGTGAAAATATAGCAATATTTAAACAATTTTGCCAGTCATTAAAGCAGTTAAATTCAATTTTATTTAATTAAAATGGAGTTGGATATTGTCATTAAAAATACCAATAACAACAAAAACTTCTGTATATAAATTTTTTTTGTTGGTAGATAGAGTTATAGATCTGCCGTCAGCATTTATAACCGCTTGTAGTCATTGACATCACCAAGTTTTTTGTGATCGCCAGGTGTAATTTCACTCCAACCACGATTAAGTGCAATTTTTAGCCATTCGCGGGTACTTATTGGGTATTTTCTTGTATTATTTTCTAAAGAATACCAGAAATGCTTAATTATGGAGGCATTTTAAGCTACCAGAGTGCGTAACACAACAACCATTCTCGAATAATATGAACTGTATGCCTGGGATCATTGTCCTGAAGAAAAATCCAGTTATTTCCAAAGCCCGAGCTTTCAACAGACGGCTTCAATTTACCTTTTAGGATATTCCTTTACATGTAACGTTCCATATTTTCGTCAATATAAATCAAAAAACCCACTCCCGACGACATCATTGTTATATTGTTAGGATGTAGTGCTGTATTGGTTTTTGTCCAAACTTTGAAGCGAAAATATTGTACTTACTTTCGTCAGTAAAAAGCACTCTATTCCAGAAATCTATTGTTTTGTCCAAGTGAGCTTTTGTAAATTCTAAGCGCAGTTTGCGTTTCTTTTCCGATATCAGTCGTCGCACTCTGCTTTTAAATCCGTGTTCACGCAGAGGGGTTTGAATTATTTTGTGTGTAATTTTTTCGCACTTATAAGAAGCAATGGTATTTTAAATGAATGAGAGTGAAAAAAATGTCAAATAATAACGGTAATTGTAGACGTTGCCACGTAATTGGTTTTACTATAAACTTGCTTCATGCAACTAAGCTCGAGTTGAAGTAAAAGACTTACGTTTCGATCATTTATCGTAGTTCTTGAAATTTGTATGAGACTAAGACGTTAAAACTTAAAGATGTTAATGAAAGGTTAAACTCTCATGCTTAATCATATACTAAAACTTCCGATTTAAATTAATTTTATTATAAGAATAGAAATTTTTGTTTGTAAATGTCTACTACGTTTACATTTTTACGAATACTTAGACTTCTAGGTACAATATTGGGAAATGTAATGACAAATTTTAAAACTGACTTTTCTCACTAGCAAATTTCGAGTTAGTCCGGGTACCAGCCGGTTATTTGCCTCGAGCTTAACTCCTTATCTTAATTAACAAAACATCAGCCGGACCATCAGTTTGAGCGAGTACAAAGAATCGTTACCGCCAATAGAGCAATACTGTTCAGCTTTATTTATTGACATTTCCCAGGCGTTTGATAAAGTCTGGCATGATGGGCTACTCAAGAAAATATCTCGAGATCTTCCTCAAAACTTCCACAAGCTTCTTAAGAGCGATTTGACAGATACAGCGTTTAAAGTAAGGTCAAAGGATCAGCTTAGTTAGTATACTAGGACCGCTATTATATATCCCCTAAACAGCGGTTATGCCAACAAGCCCAAGTACGTATACGTCAACATTTGCAGGTGACAACTGCATTTATAAGTGTTAATAATGATAAAAAGGTTGCATCTGAATAACTACAGTCCCACATTAATAAGAAGGATAAAGATAAAAAGTGTTCATGTAAGGATTTTCCTCAAAAGGAAAAATTGTTCACCAATAACAAATACCAATGTTCTAACGTTCTATATTTGAGTATCCACCTATACAGACGTCTAACTTGGTCCCGTCACATTGAGATAAAAATAACGGCCATAAAACTGCGAACAAATGAACTATACCGGTTAATGAGTTCTAGCTCAACCTTGGCTTTGGAATACAGTCCTTTTATACAAATCCATTATATAACCAATATGGTCATATGACATTCAGCTGTTGGGTACTGCTTGCTCATTGAAGACCCAGAAGCTACAAAGAAGACAGTCCATGATTATTGTGACGACCCGCATAAGCTGCCAACATAACAACGCCGTCGGCGATCAACAGGGGCATTGAGATAACGGCTGTTGTAAAAGATATAGAGTGATTTTGGAAATAAAACAAAAGTAACAAAAGTTTATTACTTAATATAGTTGAAAAGAATTGATTTATTATTCTAATAAAAAGGGGGTTTGTACACTGGCGACGAGGAAAATCGGTGTTTTATGAAATTAAGTAAGAAAATTAAGGTTTTGTGAAAATTTGCAAAATGTGTTTGCAAAGTGGTTGGAAAATGTTTCAGCAATGGAAAATGGTGAATTATTATCTGCCAAAGGGCAGGGGGCAATTGCCGGAACAGAATATGATCTGTTAAAATGGCAGAGGCAATTGGCCAAATTATTTGGCAAATGCCAGGGACAGATTGTCGGAAAGAGAAAAGTAAAATAGCTGGTTGAAGAAAAACCAGGGGCAGTTGTCCGAGCTGATCAAAGATATTAATTATCTGGCAAAAGCCAGATGCAGTTTGCCATGAAATTATCTGGGTAAAACCAGAGGCTGTGGGCCAATGTTTAAAACAAAATGACCAGAAGAGTATATGTAGTTGATTCGAAGAGGATGGCCGTGGCGTGGCGGTTGCGAACCTAGGTTCGATGACCGTCAGGACCAAAAGTGAAAATTTATTAGTATAGAAACAATTAAATTAATATATGAGTAAAATGAAATGACAGTTTTATAATATATTTGTCAACATATTTATGAAATGTTTTATTGTTTCAGAAAATCTTTTGAAATGGCTGAAAACTTGAAGCCATTTATGTGTGCGTCTATTGAAAAACCATTGATTCGCACTGAATGGGAAAAATGGTTAAGATCTTTCCAGGGAAAATAACCTCATGTTTGAAGAAGAGGAATAAATTATTGCATATTGGAGGACCACAATTGCAAGAAGTCGCTTACTCCATACCGGGAGCAATTGAAACGTTCGACGAAAAGAACCAAAATGATGTATTCCAGATATTGGTTAACAAGTTAAATGAATATTTCACACCAAAACGCAACTCTGTGTTTGAGAGGTATGTATTTCGCAATATAAATGTGATTGTAGGTGAAAATTTCAATCAATTCGTTTTAAGATTGCGACAGCAAATGTCAAAATGTTTGTTTGGTACGACAAAACTTGAAATCGAAAACATTTGTTTAATCGACAAAATTATTGATGAATGGGCGCCTTTAGACTTGAAGCGAAAATTGTTGGAAAAAGAATACGGATTGGATGAAATTATACAACTATGTCAAGTTGATGAACAAATTAGAAAGTAATCGCAATCTATGGAACCGAAGGAAAGTTTAGATATTGTACATAAAATAAATGTTTCTAAAAAGTTCGAAGTGGATAAAGTAAATGAATGCGGTAGATGTGGACGCAAGGATCATAACGAGAACAGTTTTAATTGCCCAGCTAAAAATCAGAAATGTAATAAATTCAATCGTCTTGCACATTTTGCTCGAAAATGTAGGACTAATTTAAAGCGCCCACATCCTCAAAGTAAATTTATGAATATGAAACGTAAGCGCTCTGAAGTACGTCATGTTGAAGATTCAGAAAATAGCACATCTACAATGGAAAAGGAAAGCGATTGTTTTAAAATATCAAGCGACCATGAAAGGGATGAAAAAGTTTTATGTCATATTGGAGGGCAGCCCATATCAATGGTTATAGATTCTGGATCTAGATTTAATTTGATAAGCAAATACGATTGGGTGCAATTACACAGAATAAATCAACATTATTTAATATTCGAACAAAGTCGAATAATAATTTTCGTGCTCCGAGGCTCCGATATTTATAAAACAACAGCCATTTTATGTTATTGAAAATGGTAGACAATCGTTATTGGGAAAAGATACAGCTATTAAATTAGACGTGTTGCACCTGGGACTTAATATAAATAAAGTTGACGAATTTACAATATTTCCGAAATGGAAAAACATAAAGGTAAAATTATCTATTGATCCAAATGTAACACCTGTACAGCAACCAGTTCGTCGTATTCCTATTGCGTTAGAAGAAAAAGTTATTAAAAAACTGGAGGAAGGCGTTAAGGCTGATATCATTGAACCCGTATTCGGTTCAAGCTGTTGGATATCTCCTATTGTTTTGGTTTTTAAAGAAAACGGTGATATCCGAATGTGCATTGATATGCGAAGAGCAAATAAAGCCATATTAAGAGAAAATTATCCTCTTCCAATATTTGAAACATTCATGGCAAGACTCAAAGGAGCAAAATACTTTTCTCGTTTGGACTTGAAAAACGCATACCATCAAATTGAGCTTCATGAAGACAGCAGAGAGATTACCACATTTATTACACCTCGTGGATTATTCAGATATAAGCGTCTTTTGTTTGGAGTCAATTCTGCTCCTGAAATTTTTCAAAGACATTTAGAAGAAATGTTAGCATCATGTCCAAATGCCATGAATTATATTGACGATGTTATAATTTTTGCTCAAACTGAAGAACATCATGATAAAGTTGTCAAGGAAGTTTTGAAGATATTGGCTGAGAACAATGTATTATTGAATGATGACAAATATATTTGGAAAACCCACAAGCTTGCATTTTTGGGACATATCTTATCCAGTGAAGGCATAGAAGTTGACCCAGAAAAGGTCGAAACGATTATGGGTTTTGGTTTTAGAGAACCCAAAAATAAAGAGGAACTTCGCAGCTTTCTTGGTTTAATAACTTATGTAGGAAAATTCATACCGGATTTGGCTCATCACACTGATGCGCTAAGACGTTTGTTAAAAGCTCATATAAGATTTGAATGGACCATGGAAATGAAGAACTCTTTTGAGTGTTTGAAGAAAAGTTTGGCCAATGTTTCAAAACTTTCATATTTTGATGTAACAAAGAAAACTCGCCTAATAGCGGATGCAAGTCCCGTGACATTAGGCGCAGTTCTAATGCAGTTCGATGGAAATGATCCACAAATAATTTCATTTGCCAGTAAGTCTTTATCAGATGTGGAAAAACGCTATTCTCAGTAGAAAAATTCTATTATTACCTGGCTGGTCTGGAGTTTGAGTTAGTGACTGATCACAAGCTGTTGGAAGCTATTTTTAAGCCAACCTCGAAACCTCCAGCACGCATTGAACGCTGGTTACTTCGGCTTCAGGCATTTAAATTCAAGGATATTTACAAAGCTGGAAAAGAAAATATTGCAGACTCATTATCTAGATTGTGCCAAGAAAACAATCCTTGTCCATTTGACTGGAAAGGAGAGCAAAGTATTTTACGTGTTGTGTCCATGAGTACTCCTGTTGCTTTATCAATTATGGAAATCGCTGATAAAAGTTCTTTGGATGAAGACATCATAGACGCTATTATGTGCCTCATTAATAATTCATGGTCTAATGCTACAAGCAACAACTATTACCCATTTCGTTTCGAACTATCTTATTTAGGTAGCATTTTGTGAGAGGTACACGAATTATTATTCCAACTGTTTTGAGAGATAAAGTGTTAGAACTTGCACATGAAGGCCATCCAGGAGAATCTGTGATGAAGCGCAGATTGAGGTCTAAAGTTTGGTGGCCTTGCATTGATCAGGAGGCAGAGAAATATGTAAAAACGTGCAAAGATTGCATACTGGTATCACAACCGGCGCCTCCAGTTCCAATGGATAGACATCCATTTCCGGAAGGTCCCTGGATTACATTAGCAAGTAACTTATTGGGGCCATTGCCAAATGGACAGTATGTTTTGGTTTTTATTGATTATTATTCCCGATATATGGAATTCAAACTTCTTCGTACAATATCATCACAGGCTATTATAAATTCAATGAAAGAAATCTTTTGCAGACTCGGTTATCCTAAATCTCTAAGAACAGATAATGGAAGACAATATATAAGTTCGGAGTTCAATCAATATTGTAAAGAAAGTGGTATTCAACAAATATTAACCCCTCCTTATTGGCCACAAGCTAACGGCGAAGTGGAAAATATGAACAAGTCTCTGAGTAAACGGCTTAAGATAGCTCATGCAAATCGCAATAATTTATTGGAAGAGCTACAAATATTTGTTCATATGTGTAATGTCACTCCACATAGCACAACAGGTGTTGCTCCAACTCAGCTTATGTTTAACAGGATAATCAGAGATAAAATTCCGGGAATTGAAGACATGAAGGAAGCAAAAGTTTATTCTGCTGAAAAAGATCAAGATTGTTTGCTTAAACATAAAGGGAAAATGCGGTCTGATAAAAAGAGAGGAGCAAAGGAATCAGATGTAGGGGTTGGTGACAAGGTATTAGTAAAGAACGTTATTTTCCCACACAAGTTAACTCCAAATTTTGATTCAACTGAATATGTTGTAACAGCCAGAAATGGTAATATAGTAGAGATATCAGCTGATGGAAAAACACTGCGAAGAAATGTTTGTCATTTAAAGAAAGTTCCTGCGGAGACCTCAGCCAAGGAAACAGAAAGTCAAACGACTCAAATAATAGCTTCTGATACCGAGGATTTGCCTTCTTCGGTTCCCAGACTTTAAAGCTCCATCTGAAAAACATTGGAGGGATGTGGCGACCTGCATAAGCTGCCAACATAACAACGCCGTCGGCGATCAACAGGGGCATTGAGATAACGGCTGTTGTAAAAGATATAGAGTGATTTTGGAAATAAAACAAAAGTAACAAAAGTTGAAAAGAATTGATTTATTATTCTAATAAAAAGGGGGTTTGTACAATTATCGTGTGCGTTCCCTGGTATATAAGAAATGAAAATCTATATGCTCCCACTGTCTAGAAAGAAGTAAAAAGATACTCCCAGATATACGTAAGCAAGCTAGTGGTCCGTCTTAATACTATATCATGTGATTTACAACAACTTTATGGGCACCAGAGGCTAAAAATTGAACACATTGAGCATAACGAGATGGCTCTCCCTACCCAACAGTAGCTAGTTTATTAAGATTTAAATACAATAAATTAGTTATTACATTTACTACTTAATGTATTAGAAAGCAAAATTGTAGAGATAAAATTTAGACACTTATTGTAAAAATATTTTAGAAAGTTTCAATAAAATAAAATTAAAGTTAAAAAAATAATGATTGGTTCGGGTCATACGAAATTGTGTTAAGCGATTAGCTCACTCGTTTCCAACTAGGTCCTAATGACCAGCCATTCCGTACAATGTTACCAATGCTAACTGACGGTCAGATGGATTCTCACAGCACTGATTGTTCTTGACAAAATATCGCAGAAGATATCGTCGAGTATATTAAGATTGCGCGACTTGAATCTGACCTAAAACTATTTACAGTCATAAAAAGAAATCTATGCATTATCTTATGAGAGGAGTAAATCATACATTGAAGCAACTTCAAAACCTCTCAGTATATTTTACGGTGGATAAGAATAATAGTATACATATGTATGTATGTAAATATATGCGTTATAGTTTTCCATACTTTAGGCTTCTAGATGAGCGTTAAATTCAGATTGGTCGGTTGAAAGAATTTTCACGACTGATTTTACCAATCAGAAAATAGTAAAATTCTTATCGCCGAAGAAAGAATTTTTTTAACAAAAGAGAGGAAGAAAAATGTAACAAATTTTTAATATTAAAATAATTTCAGCTTGCCAAAGAGTGATTTGAAATAAGTTTTATTAAACTATAATTTTAAATAAAGTCACTGAACACAAAAAATATATAATAAAAAATCCTCAACACAAGACTTTAGTTATTTAGAGTGCATGCGAATTATTTGTTCTCTTTGCGATCAAGAGATAAGAGAAATTGTGCAAATATTAAGGGAGATTTAAGAAACAACTCATGCAGACAGATCGCAGCAGGCCAATGCAAGATTGTCTATTTTTTTTATAAATCAGCATCATTGTTATCATTATGAACAACGTCAATATAATTTTCTTTAAAGTGATTTTCAAATTTGAATTTATTCAATATTCAACATTCCTTAAGTTTGGACGTTAAAAGTAAACTGAAAATAAAATTTATTAAAAGAAAACGGATGAAAAGCTTTTGAAAATGCAATAAAAGTGTGTGATCGAACCAAAAGTGATAAAAAAGAAAAGATATTAAATATTAGAGGAAGTAAAATAAAACTGGATAAAAAGAAGCACAAAATTAAAACAAAAAATGTGTCTTGATAAAAAATAACTTAAAATTTTCAAAATTTTGTGTTTAAGAAAACGTCAGTTTTTATATTAACGAAAAACGAAAGTAAAATTAAATAAGTTTAAACAATTTTAAGTTTTTTTTTTTAATACAGGTATGTTCAGGATTCGTGTTCTTAATTTGCTAAAAATTGTCTCATCCTACTGTCAAACACATAATCTTCAATTGACACGCGTATAAAGCGTGCAAAATGGTTGCTCACAACTGAATCATGTTTGTTCTTTTATTTGTGTGTATGTGTGTGGTTTTTTTTTGAAATCTTACGCAATTTATTAATTCTCTTTGCACTTTAAGTCCAAAGTTCCAAAACATTTTTTTCTGCTGCGCTTAAAGCAGCATTAAAATCTATAAAGACGATACTGTACGAGGGTGGTCATGTAAGCAGTCAAAATAGTCTATTTATAGCAAGAACCGATGGTTTCTTCAAAAAAGTTATCCGAACTAGTTTTTTGATAAATTAGATAATGATTTTGATTTCACCATTTAAGTGGTCAAATATGTTTGCAGAAAGTTCTTAGTTGATTTGCCATTCCTTTTGGAAGATGATCAATAAAAATGTTGCTGTGTTAGACCATCGTTAGTACTGGTGCCATGACCTTGGCCTTTCCAGTCACTGTGGATCCAATTTTTAGCCAGAATCCTCTTCATTACTATCCTTAAAGTTGGCCTCCGTGTTCCTTTGTGAACAAATACGCTACCCATTTTTCCCATTACTTATACGATGTCTAAATTTACAGTTATCACGTGATACCACAACCCAAAAATTTCATGAAATTGCATGCCTATCACTCACTTACCGGTCAAGGCGATGTTTATCTGTAGCTGAAGGAGCACACTCCCCTAAACTCTGGAATCCATCCAATCTATGTCAAAGAAAGAGTAGAGGTCTGAACATCCTTAAGCTTTCCAATGTTGCCACATTTCACAACGATCACTATTTTAAGTACTGCTTCTATTTACATGTCGGGACGGATACAGGATTTTGCTACCCACCCTCCCTCGATCATTTTTTTAAATGATCACAAATATTTTTTGTGTGTTTTAATTAAAATTTCATTATGCACATTGAAATGATCACGTAGTAAAAGTGAAGTAAAAAACCAATGTTATCATTATTCCCGTTGTTCTGGTTGATCTTGTGGGTGGACCATTGGACTCTATTGGGCTGATAAAGTTTTTAATTAGCAAAAAAAAAACTTGAAAAGAAAAAACTCAGAAATTAAACAATTTTATAAAATACTTCAATCTCTCACTTATCAACAACAAAAGTGCACAACAAATTAATTATTATACTTATTGTTTTTGTTTTCTTTCCATCCACTGCAGTTGAATGTACGATTTATAGAGAAAAAGTGCCATAAATCGAAAAGAATAATGTTTTGGTTTTTGCCAAAAAGGTGTTTTTTAAACAAAAAATAACTTTAATGAAGGTTATGAAATAATTTGCTTGACAAAGCCAGCGCAGTTAGAAATACATTTTGAAATGCGCTCAAGGCCTAGATTAATGAAAAATTTGTTTTATATAACGAAAACTTGTTTTTTAAGTCATATATTGTGTATACGCCATTTTGAAATATATTAATTATGCCTTAGGTTCTCCATATATGTGAATCATGAATCGAAAATAAATATTTTAACATTCCAAGTCATATGGGGACTTTTTTGGTTTTAAGAAAGTAACACTTTGTAGAATTTTGGAAGGAATTTTCGTCATCCCTTGTCAAGTTTGGTTTGGAGACAAACCGGTTTCGGCTATGTGCCATCTTCAGTGTAATTTTTCCGGTTTGTCTCCAAACCAAACTTGACCAGGAATGACGGAAATTCGTTCCAAAATTCTACATCAAAACACGCTGTCGGAATATCAAATCAAAAATCAAGTAACGCTTTCTTTGGAAAACTATAAAAGAGAAAAGGCAGGGAGTAAAGAGTATTAATAACTTAAATCTCGTATAACTTCATGGTCATGGAAGAACAACGCTGATGGATAAATAAACTATTTAACTACAACTATTGACGTTGTTATTTGACAACGGCTGCTAAACGAACCCAAAGAGCAAAGCCCACTACATGCCTAGTGCTTCCCATACAAGGTTATACCTTTTTATAATGGTAAATGATGACAGCGGTATTTAACAACACCCCAATCAAAAAAAAAATAGATTTTAGCTCTTTAGCTATCTTGTGGAACATTATCGAGTTGAGATGATATAAGATCATTTTTACTATAATTTAAACAGTTCAACAATAGGTGCATAAATATCATTGAAGCCCATCCAAAGTACACGCTTTTCGCGAGTTTTTAACGACCAAACTTTTAATAGGAAGGGAGAGAAAGCCTGTTTACAGAACACCCAAGTTGGTGCCATATGTCTCTAAACAAGATATCGAGATGTGGGGCGCGATTACGTCTCTTACCAAAACCAAACAAAGGCACTTGGTGAACTTAGGTGCTAATACCTGCTCTACAACTTCCTAATTAGTTGCTAAAATAAGGAGGGATATGCGATTTATCACACCTCCTTATCATTTTCCGATTCTTTTGGTTTAAAATCACACTGTAAACAAAACCTGTTGGTGGTTTAACAGTCGCACATTTGTCATAATTTTAAAGTATGTATTGGAGCTTTTCGACGGCAAATGGGAGACCGCTCAGGTGCTTATCAGTGGCATTAATGGCTAAAACCTCACGTTTCCGTTTTTGTCTTAGCGGAATCCAGAGCGGTTCGAGTTTTATCGCATGTACATACTTTTAAAATGATCTACTATTATCAGTTATTGCCAACAGATTGTGTAGTAAAGCCAGAAAGACAAGCCAGAGCAAGCTTCTAGTCGAGTGGAAATTAATGCATTGTAGCTGGCATACGGTTTCCAGCGGTAACAATTTTAGGAGTTATAACTACAAACTTTCTGTTGGTGGTACGGGGGTAAAATAAACCTAGAGGTTTACACGGCTTCTAAACAGAGTTTTTAACTTAACCAGCAACAACATAAAGTTCCAAAACCGAGAGGTTTTTTAGTCGGCATAATTTATTGATCCTCTTGAAATAAAAGTACCTAAAAATCCCCCCAGCTTAGGAATTGTTAGGAAATAAGCCAACCTGGTCCATACGTATTTGACTGTTAAGGTCAACTCATCAGGAAAGCCAACATTTTAGAAAAGTTTGAATTTAAAGTCTGAATTTATATCTGCACTACATGATTTTAAGTTGGTTCTGGTTTCTGCTATATACTGTTATCTCCGAAATAAAGGAAGTGGCAGGAAAAAAATTAGTATCAATTGAGAGGGGTTTGTTCTATTTGGCTGGGCAGAAAATATTGCCTTTAATATGCTGAGTGGTTTTAGAGTTATCGAAGTAGTTGTATAAAAAAAACATTTTTAGGTAAAATTTGAAAATGTTCGATATTTCAAAAATTATAAAAAATAGAAAAATACAAAAACATCACTTTTTGCTTTATTCTATATACAAGCTAATTAAGAGTCAATTTTTATTTTATATTCTAGAGTGAGTTTTATTTAGAATATTTAGAGATTTATGTGCAAAATAAATTTTGAATTTGAAATTAACGGATAACAGCACAATAGTGCCATCTGTTTGTCAAAAGCCATAAAATAATCAAGTAAGACAAGATCAACACATGCACAGGAAAGTGTGAGTACATTCGCTAGCGGCTGTAAAAGGTAGTCAGTTGCCAGAAGCCTATCTTACAAGCGAGGTTCTAAACGACTGCTGGGAGATTAGCTGAGCCAAAAGGCATAACAGTTCCATACAGAGGTTAGACTTATACTTTGGCTTTGTTATTCCGCCGACTCCCGAGGGAGGTTATATTCTAGAAACAGTACGAGTTCTAACCAGAGGTTAGACCTCTAAATGGTTCCCCTGTCTTGCTCCCGAGGCTACTCTACATGCGCTGGTTTATCTCCTAAATATTGTACTCCAAAGAGAGGAAGAGAGAGTGGTAGTTCCAACAAGAGGTTAGGCCTCTACCTGTTTCTTCTATCCTCGCTTCCGAGGGTCTCTTGGTCTGCTGGTTTATCTCCAGAGTATTGCACTCCAGCGAGACAGTGCTAGATCCAACCAGTTAGACTTCTACCTGATTCTGCTGTCTCGCCAGCAACCAAAGTTATACTTCGTGAGTCGGATTCTCTCGCGGTTGTGAAAAATAAGATTCTTCCTCATTGCTTTCGCTGCACCATGATAGCTCAAACCGACGGCTATACTCCCTGCCAGTATATTATAAATAATAAAACATGTAAATACAATTGTATGGATTATAACGTGTATATCGAGTCTTTTATTTGAGTGAGAGAGTAGTAATGAGACTGAGACTACCCGAGACTCCAACGGAAATGTGTCGTTACAACCGAAAAACAAACTAGGTTCAACATTTCATCAGTGCGAACTGCAACGGAGTTAAATTAGCACTTACATCTTTACGTATGTAAGTATGTGTAGATGTTATATTATAAATTAATTAATTTAAGATCGTGTAGTGTCGCTTCCAGTTAAGAATATTTCTGTTCAGCTGAGAATATTAGATGCCGTATTTATCACACGTTTGTCACATTTTATTAAGACAAAGTTCAGATGGGGGTTAACACGTGGCAGTACGTGCATGTATGAATGAATGAAACCAGTTACATGTTTCATTATAAATTGAATGACATGATTTAACAAAAAGCGTAGTATTTCACTAAAATTAAATTTGTAGTTTTTCAAGAACAAATAAAAATTAAACTTATCAGTACCTTGTAAAAAATTGACGTTTCAATTAGGCTAATTTGTAGTTCTAATTACAAATTGTTATCAGATAATCTAAGTGTTGTTTGAAAATTGTAAAAGTTTTTAAATAATTAAATATAATATTGAAAAATTACAGGAATTATAATAAGAAAAGAAAAATAATGAGATGCTTAAATATATTTTAACTACGAATCCATTGGCAAGATGTAGTGCGTTGCTGAGCTGGCAATTGAACAACGTAACGAATTAATGTAAATATTATTTTGTCATGGCGTGTCGCGTTGCTTCTCCTAGTGCGGTCCTACATTAACCCTGCCTTAAACTCTCATTTCTCTGCATTTCCAGTTCTCACGGAACACAGACGTGGCCTTTGTTTTCAATGGATTTTTAAAGCAAACGTACTTTAATTTTGTTTAAGTCTGTATCTGCTATCACAAACTACCATTACCGAATATTATATACTCCCGTCTCCACACGTTAACTTGTCGCAATATAGACTTGCATTTAATATTACCCTGCTCATTGATTATTACACCTATTTTCGATGTAGAATTTTGGAACGAATTTCCGTCATCCCTTGTCAAGTTTGGTTTGGAGAACGAAAAATGACACTGAAGATGGCACATAGCCGAAACCGGTTTGTCTCCAAACCAAACTTGACAAGGGATGACGGAAATTCGTTCCAAAATTCTACATCAGAACACCCTGTCAAATCAAGAAACACCTATTTTCATTTACGAAAGCTTTCACGCAATTATGTTGGAACTGTGCAACAGCCAAATCATACCGTATTGTGGATTACATTGAAGAATTTAAAGGTAACTTATATGCATACATATTGACCATTTACTCAAACAACGTCATAACTCAAAAAATGCATTTTCTAAGTTAATGATGCAGAATTGTTCGTTATGTCATGTTTATATTGTTATTTTTTGTAGCTAGTGGGAACAAATAGAAAACTTTATCCTCGTTTATCCCAAAATTACTTTTTTGAGCAAATAAAGTTGTTAGAGTAAATGAGTGATATATGAAATAAAAAAGTCAACCGATTGGCGAAGAACGAATGTCGGTCAAACATTTGTTAAGACGAAGATCTACTTCGACACCCGAACCTCTATGATGGCTTTAGAATCCTAAAGGCTTTTTGTTAATATTTCAATGTTTTTGTATTGAGGTTCTTTAAGCTTTCACAAATGGTTTGAAGAATAACGCGCATAAGACATTTAAGTTCTTCTAAAAAGTCAAGTAAAGGTTTCCTAAGAAGCAACCACCGAAATGTGCATAGGACCGGCTTGTCTCCCCCAATAGATAAATGGCATTTTTATAATAAACTGAGTTGGGAGAGAATCAGCTAGAAAACATTTTTTCAATGAAAATAACTTAGGCTTTGGCAATATAAAAGCTGATCCATTATAACAAAAGTAATAAAGTAGGATTGTGAGAACTATTTGTGACATTTAGAGTGAATATATTTTAAACAAAATGAGCCCTTTCTCATTGAAATTTTTGCAGAAGTTTTGAGTTTGTTATGCTGACAAATTTTTTGTATATATGCACATTGGGAATATGATATTTATTAAAAAGAAGACTTATAAACTTTTTTTTAAATTTGTTAACTACATCCACCCTATGTAACTACACATAAAATGCTATCGTTGTTAAATTTGAATATATTATGAATTTTTTATATCCAAATGCTTTAAAAGATAATCCACGCTAACTCTAAAACCACTGTCCAGATTAAAAAACAATGTTAGCGCACATCTTAAAGGCAATTGTGTTGTAGATCTGTGTAATCAATATGCTAAGAAATAAAGCAGTAGCTAAAATTGCACAAACCAATTTGTGGGAATTTGGGTTAAAAACGTGCCAACTTTTAACAGCAACAAAAACTATTTGATCACTTTCGAATTGACAAAAGAATTTAGTTATTTTATTTAATTTTTTGCACAGCCACGCATAAATTTAGCCTTTTAACGGTTGCACAGCCAAACGAGCAGCCAACAAAGAATGATGCAATTTTTTGAAAACTGAAAGCATGCAACTGCACAGCTATTTTGAATTTGATTTTACCTTTTTTGTTTTGCAAATGTTTCATTAAT
Organism: Phania funesta; assembly: GCA_963932375.1. Classification (NCBI taxonomy): domain Eukaryota; kingdom Metazoa; phylum Arthropoda; class Insecta; order Diptera; family Tachinidae; genus Phania; species Phania funesta. Next base: position 80,981,579 of record OZ010653.1, on the reverse strand, counting down.
AATTTTTTGTTGTTACTACGAAATATCTGCTGCTAATTTTTGTACTCTTACTGTGCGTTAACACTCTTGCTCTCTTTCGCGCTCTTATCTATTAAACAAAGTTTATGAGAATGTTAAACGAATAACTGTACAATTTTGAATGCACTCTCTTCTGTTTATAATGGCAAAAATCACTGTAATTTTATATGAAATATAAAAAAAAGAGTATAAGAATATTTTTGTTGAAAGAACCATACGAGTTTTAAACGATTACAGACGCTCGTGCCATACTTCTTCTTTCACTTTTATTATTAATCACTTTAAACCATTTTAATCAATCACAAATATATTGTTAAAACAATAAACGTAGCAATTCATTTATATTCAAGTCTCAGACTAGTCCGGAGTGTTTCCCCAAACAGTAATAAAAGCATCAAAAAAATACAAATAATTATAATAGAAGAAAAGGAAAATTTCACTTTGCTACTTTAAATCCGTTTATTAATTCGTAATTTTTGAAAGGAACGTGTGGCGCTAAGTAAACATTTTATTACACACAATACATTAAACAATAAAATTAATAATAATGACAATAAAAGCACAAAAAATTATATTTACTTCATAAAAATGTATACGAGTATGAACGTGATTTAACTATAATTAATAAATTCGTTTGTGTGCAGAAAAAAAAACAATTAGTGATAAAATTAATCTAATAATTAATTGAAAACATATTATTGCTGCCGTCAATTATTATTAAAAATTACAAAAAAAAAAAAAAAAAAAATTAAAACTTCACAAAATCTGTTGCCTTTAATTTCTAACGAATTTAAAACAATTATAGACCACAAAATTTAACAATAAAAGAACTTTTTACTTATTACAATTATTAACTAATAATCCTGCTGTTCAGCTTAATGGTAAATATGTGTTTTAATTTCATTTTTATTTAGTTAAACTAAAAGAAAATCAAGTCAAAGTTGAATGATGAAATATAGTGACAATATGTGAAATAAAATTCCTGGAAATACCTATAATTATAAAATAAGAAAATAATTACGTACATTTGGATGTAAATATTTGAAAATCTCAAATATTTATTTAAAATAACCAATGAAAAACCCCGTTCTAGAATTAGAGTGTATTCAGACCCGCAGACTTATTTTAGTGCTTTTAAAAAGTGCTTTGAGAATTAACGCACTAGTGCTTAAAATGAATTGCGGATTAATTTCATTGCGCTTTATTGCAGCGTAGTCTTATCTCAAAAATTTTAGGTTACTTCAGAAAAAGTGTTCCTTAATACTTCTTTTATATGTATACCAAGCTGAGCTATGGTTATAGCTGATATTTAGTATCCACTCAAACCATGGAGCCAATATTTTAAAAACTTCAATCGTATTTTACCAAGTTTAATTTAATTTTTTTTTTTTGAAATATGCCAACGTGTCAATGTAGAAGCGATTATATTTTATATAAAACAAATATTGGTACCAAATTAATTATGCACCAAGGATTGTTAAAAAACTTATATAAGAGTTTGAAATCCTATTTATAAAACCGATAAAAATGGTTTTATAGCATGTTTAATTGTGCAATTACGAAGTTTTCGCATTTAAGGCTCAATTTACCTAAATTAATTAAGAAATGCCATGCCGAATTAATAAATTAAGCAATTAGTATTTAATTGCGTTAAATTGCTTATGCAACTCTTGTAAAGTGTGTTTAATGAAAAATTTTGTATGATGAGGTATAATAGCCCACTTACTAGTCCCGACAACTAACAGAAACATAACCACGATTATATAAAAGAGGTAACGAATATTATTGTTATGCTGGTAATTGAAAATGTTGTACGTAAAAACGCATAACACAAGAATGATTACACGGGTTTTTAAACATCATCGTCGGGTCATGAAAACATTTGCAGCCAACAAATGCAAATTAAGTAAGCCAAATTGCATATGTGTGAACACAAAATTTTATAACTTAACTTAAAGTTTAATTGGCTTAATTAAGGGTACATACGATTAAACAAAATCATACACTGTGGCTCAAATATACGTTTATGCATATTTAAAACACACAAATTTTAATCTAAAGGGCTACATATTTTTTCCGTTTTGCATCCCAGAAACCAAACTGGAGGGTACAAATTTCAAATAAACATTCAAGAATTTATTCTAGAGCTGTTTTGAACAAACAGTATTTCATAACCAAAGTATCCTTCGAATTAAGTCCTACGGTAGCAATTTTAAAACTTAAACAAATACTGACTTTTTTATTTAAATCTGGAGCTTTTAAAGTTTTTGCTGGAAATATTTAATTTTATTATTTCATTGAACTGAAAATTTAATATCTCTGTCGATAAGGAAAAAGTGCTTAAGCTGTGTTTACATTACGTGTACAAGTCATATGGAAATGTAAAAATTGATATCCATATGGAATGCAAAAGCAGTACTTTAAATACGTGCGTATGACGTAAATTTTTTTTGTTGAAAACAAAAATAAAATTCCTAAACGAGCTGAATTTCAAAGTGTTTTCGTGAGTAAAATACTGTGAAATTTGTGTATGAATTTATAATTTTAAATAAGAAATGGATTCCAAATCAGTTGACGGTATCTCTGAAACTACTGAGCACTTTAAAGATTATATTGCTGTCGAATTTCCCTTCTCCGGTTATGTTAATATTTGTCGTGCAACTGCATCCTTTTCGAACAACGGTATATCTCAAAAAACTAAAATTCGAAGAAACCGGGTGTAGATTAGAATATAGTATCCCAGCTTATATAAGAAACAGTTGCTCCTGTCCAAAAGTTTACCTAAATATATAAACTTGAGCTATTATCGTACACATGACCCCCATCGTCGCGACAATTGCTGTTTCGATTACGAAGTTTCGAAAAAGTTTTTAGGTTTAATGGGAAGAGCTAGAATTTTCTCTACTTCTGAGAGTGCTATGGATATGGATTGAGCTGGTTTCACAATATACATACGAATATAAAATGATTTTAAAAATTAAATTATTGTTGTAAAATGTTCAAAGCGCAATCAAATGTTCTATACAACAAGTTGATAATTTCTGTTTTTAGAGTACTATCTGGCGGGAAATTGCTAAAGAGTTATGGCAGCATTGTTTAGGACTATGAAAGTGATTCCGATTTGGATTAAAGATAGCCAGTTCGTACTAAAAAACATTTATAAAATATGTCTGATAAAAAAGTTTTTAATACTGCTTGTTTATGCCCGCTTTTTGTTTTCAAAATTGTAATGTCTCAGAAGTGGGCGTGGCCTTTCTTTCTCTCTTTGGACAACGTGAGCACTTACCAGTAACAATTTAAATACCATTAGTAAAAGTTTTTAGTTACTGAACACACTTATATTCTATTGAGACAGTAATGCCGATTAATTATTTTTTATAAAGCATTAAAAATTAATTTAGTATATGTATAATTTTAATATTAAATAAAATATTATTTTCTGTTTTAGGTTTTTCTACATGAACTATTGATGCGGAACTCGTGACAACTAAAGACTTTTCTCAAAAATAAAAATATTTATAAAATATTGTTTTTATTATTAAATCTGCTAAAGCAGCACTTAAATAGATCTATGATTGTACATAGACAACGGACTATAGCGGGATTTTTAATGTTACCCAAGAGATAGTAAAAGAGTAAAAGTAAAATAAAAAAATTATTAATAAAATAAAAGATTCCTAAAATCATCTCAAAAATTCTCAAATATTTAAACAAAATGGGCAAATATTTATTTACCTTTGTATTATTAGCCTTTTTGGCTCTGGAGAACAATAATATCTATAATCGTTTACATGCCAAATCCCATCCAAGTGGTGCTAACAGCAATACAGTGACACATTTTATGCGCCAACATCAGTATCGACATCATATTTCTCACAGCGATAATAAACACTATCCCGCCCCTGTACATCATGCGCGCAAACATATAAAACACTATCAGCGACAAAATTTCGGTAGTAGTCAGGAGGAAGATGACACTGTACAGGACTCAAAGCGTATAAAACGTCATATGGAGCAGCAAAGACAACATCGCTTGGAACATGACAATCTTTTGCAGTTGCATTCCCAAACTCCTCTCTACAATGTGGAGTCATTAAAGACTATGCCACGCATCTGGCAACATTTGTCCATGGTCCATGATTATGATTATGCGGAGGAGAATGATCGCATGTATGGTGATGGTCCGATGGACAGTGTCGTACTGGCGACTGATGAAAGTAACATAAAGATAGAGATACCACAATCAGTAAAGGATGAAGATTACTACACAACTTTAATGAATCACGAACAAATTAATGGCTACAAAAAGAGAGAAGAGGAGCAAAGACATGACAGCACTAATGCAGCACGTTGTCCGAAATGCGAAAGTAATCGACAAGTGGAACACGTTACCGAGGAAGAGTTAACAAGTCTGCGCATTGAATTTGTTAAACATCAAATCTTAGAGAAATTAAGACTTAAAGAACGGCCCAATGTTTCAGCAGTGGGCTTACCTAAACCCATTTACGAAGGTGTTACCATCGGTCAGGAAGCAGGATCTGCCGCCAATAAAGATTTAGACGATTACTATGCGAGAACAAGTAAAAAGTTTATCTTTTTAGAAGTGGGTAAGCTTTATTGTTTTCAAATGTTGCCTTCGTTGAAAATAAAAAAAAAAATTATTTTATTTTTATTTAGAAAAGAACGAATGCCGCAAATTAGGCCCGCTACCCTCCTTGTGTTTTTCTTTCAAAATCGATGATGCCGATGCTGATGGTTATGATGTTAGTACGGCAGTTTTGTGGCTATTCAAGAATAATCCCAACAAAATGGTTAAGCGTAATGATACACTGCTAACACAACAGACCATTGTGGTGTCAGAAGTACAACAACAATTAGACTCGAAATATTTATCTGTAGTTAAGACTATTGCCATACAATCCGTAGATGTTCAAGGTACGTTTAATAGTGATTGAGAAATGAGTTTTAGTATGTGTGTGTGTGTATGCATGCATGTATGTGATGGTCCATTTTAAAGATTTTTATTTCACAATTGTGTGAATAAAAAACTATTCACATTTTGAAAGACGTTCTTTTCCGTCGCAGGTTATACTAGCTTAAATATTTCCAGCACTTTTTGTGCTTTGTCAGTAGCGTGGCTGCATGGAACTTGCACGTGCCATGGGCTGGTGAGTTGGAGACTGTTTAATATTCTTCCGTACTATTGACTGATTTCTTTGCACTGCAACGTCCCTCACGCCTGCGATTTAGATTAAAACCACAGTTTTCACGTTACTCCTTAAAAGGGTTTACACCAACAACTAGTCCGAGAATTGTGGCACCGATCCCACGAAAATCTTATCTTCCTGATAAATATCCCCCATATTCCATTCAAATCAGAAAGAAGACCTGCCAATGCCTTTAGTGTAAAAGCATTTGTTATGTAACGTTATTTGACAAAAAAGAAATCAGTTGATTAGAAAAGTGGATCGTGCTTAAAAACTACGACACCTTGTATTCATATGAAAGCGATGTAAAGGCGATGCCAGAGTATTGCAAAACGAGATCCGATTTTAGGAAATTTCCAACTAGAAAATTCTAAATCTCTTACGTATTCTCCATGACAGGCAAAATGTACACAAGGGAGTGTTTATAAGTCAGATGGGGTAACTGTTTTACAAAATAAGCATAACCACTATTCATTCCAAATGATATTAAATTTTTATTGTTACTATTATTAGACTTTTTTTTCAAGAAAATTACAATAAGTTTTCAAATCTTAATCCTTGCTGTTATATTTATTAATTGCTACTAAAGTTGTATTCAAATCTGCGACTGCTTTGTAATGGGTTAAGAGGGAAGTTTCGCAAGGCTCAAGGTATTGATCTTTCGTAGTCTCTGATGTCCATCAAACTGCAGCAAATGCCAGGATTAGGAGTTGCGATGTACTTACAATTTGCAAAAGTATTTGTAAGAGAAACTTTTAATTTATTTTTGGACTGTTGAAATAATTAAATCTCGGTGAATATTTTCATTGCGTATGTAGTACCATTGAGTGCAGACGATTAGTCTTAGTAATTTATACTCACTTCTTTATAATTTCTGAATATTTGATACGCAAGCAGTACCCCATAGGTGGATGCCATATGTCCATATAGGTTTTATAATGGATTTGTACGGGAGAACTTTATAATCCAGGTCCAAAGGTGAGTTGGGGCATAGAAACCAATAAAGCTGAGCGGTTTTGAGCTTTATAGCTGTTATTTTTGCTTCAATATGGCGGGACCATGTTGGGCGTCGGTCGAGATGAATTCGCAAATATTTCACGGGGTTTTCCGCTCGAACAAAGACATCCGTAATTTTTCATTGGTGGACTATTTTTCCTTCTGAGTGTTAAAGTTATGTGAGCATATTTCGAGGGATTATATATATTATATGAAATTTTAGATGCTCCGAGGCCATCTTTGGGACCTTATTTATACTTACAATTGCCGTGTCGTCTGTTTACAGGTCTGCTTAGTCCTCCATAACCCTAAAACCAGTTTAAGAAGTGTCAAACTTTTATAGTAAATAGCTGAATTTTAATCGTTCCCGAGCCTTTATTACCTGGTTTATTTGCACATCTTGTATGCAAATATAAACGTTATGTGTATTTACGAATGTTTTTTGAATTTGGTTACTTTTTAGAGCAATTTCGGTTGCAAAAATTTTCTGTCATGGCAACGCTGGTAATCTTTTAAGAAAACAGTGTTGCCGTGGAGTACTTTTTAGAGGGTTATCAATTTCGTTAATATTTTTTTTCGATTTTTTTTTTATTAACTTTTGCCAACTATATTGTATATTTGTGAGTTCTTTATTTTTTAAGACTTTCAACATGGCTAGTGTTTTTTTGAAGTAAATAGCCGTTACATACATTCTTGGTTATATTATTATACTTACATATATACATACTCGTACATACGTACATGTGTACTAAAGCAAAATGCAAATAATAATATAAAATAGACAACAAATATGTATGTCCATGGAAAAATATGATATACATTTGAGGGCAGTTGGAAAATGAATGACATCCATATACCTTTTAAGAGTTTTAAATAAATATTGTACAAATTACAAACGGAATAAAGTATATAAAGAGTATTGTTTAAATCTTGGGCATTGCTATATCTTCCAATTACAAAAAGTAAAATACTCATCAATTTTCTTGTGCTAAGGAAAAAAAAAACGCCACTTATTGCCCCCCTTTTGTTTGCTCATTTTAGTACTCGAAACAGGGTTGCCAATTGTGTTTAAATAATTGTTACCGCCAGCTGCAAATGGATATGATCAATTATGGGCATTTGTGATTGTATTTATTATAAAATAAAAAGTTTTTACACTTTTCTCTTTGAAAATGAAATTTTGTCACATATTTATCAGCTTAAAGAAATATCGGGGCAACTAGACACTATGAGTGTGGACTTTAACCGATTAGAAAAAGAATTGGTTAACCCCTTTGAGATATTTAAAATACTTTTCTATTATTGTTTTCTACAAAACAGACACAACCACGATCCACTGCACACAGATTAAACACGTTCAGTAAATAACCTTTTGATTTTATTAAGAAGCAATTACTTGTTTATAGTGTGGTTGACGACCAGGGTCATAAATCAAATAATTTAAGAGATATACATAATTAGATTATATTAAAAATTGTTATATGAAGAAATCTTTAAGCAAACGATTTTGTTTTGCTTAATATGTATTTAAAAAGGCCGCCTCAATATCGCCTACGTACATAAATTAAAATAAACAGATACCGTTTCTTTTTAATCTTAGAAAACACTTCAAAAATTTTCCTACAAATAATGGTGATTAAAAATTAAAACAAGCGAATAAATTTATTATATTTATTTAGGGAATTTAAAAAAGGTTGTAGCACTATTTTCAAACGATTTGGACTTTTCGTAACAAGAAAACTGATAGATGTTTGGACTTATGACTCATATTGTGTGTAAAACTTTGCTTACGATTTTTTCAGACCGATCGCTTAAGCAGCAAGCGCCGTGACTCACACACAAAAATCACAATAAAAGAATCTTCGATGCCACACTATCAACCAAAAAAGATAAGAAAACAAAATGCAACTCTGGCCGCACAGGAAATATTATTTTATGCACTTTTAATCCACACTGCAATACTTTTCAGGCACATATATGATTTTTGACTAATCCTTGGTAGTAAACTAGTATTCAAAATAAAAAAATCTTGGGTTTCAGATAATTTGTGTTTTCATTTTAAAGTTATTCTCGATTCGAAAGATAAGTTGATAAAGTCTTCAGCTGATTTCTGGAAGATTGAAATTATTTACTTCAATACAACGATCGTAAAATGTTATAATTCGAGAATGTGTCTGTAAACGGAAAAATTTTAAATTTCACCTTATACCCCCTATTGTTCTCTCAGACTGTCGGAGAAAATTTCTTTTATTTGTGAAAGGCTGTAAAAAATTTTAATACAGTTAATTTACAATTTTGGAAAAGAACCTTGAAAATACCGCAATTTTAAAAACAAATATCGCAAACAAAGTTCTAGAATCTCTGATTTTATCTCCACTCTTATCCTATCTTTTTTTTACAGACGAATGGATGAAAATTGATATTGAATGGCCAATTAAGCGTTGGTTTGGTAACCACGATCTCAGTCATCTCATACAGATTACCTGTCAGTCATGTGATATTGAGTCCATGGAATATATGATATCAACTGATAAAGACTATCGACCCTTTATAATGGTCGATACACAAAATCGCAAAAGGCAGCCGCGTCAAAAACGTGAAATCAATTGTACGGATGGTGTCACCGAATGTTGTCGTGAGAAATTGTATATTTCTTTCGACGACATAGGTTGGGGTGATTGGATCATACAGCCTAGAGGCTATGATGCCTATTTTTGTCGTGGTTCCTGTGGCATGGTGGCCAGTATATCAGAATCACTCTCCACACACAATATAGTTTTACAGGTAAAATTTTAAAATAATTTCGTATATTCACAAGCAGACAGCTGAATAATTTGGTTCGTTTTGTTACTTGCAGAAACTTTTGAATAAACCTGGCAAGCGGCGTAAAAATCTAGAGCTGGTACCCTGCTGTACTGCCAAACAATATTCGTCACTGCAATTAGTATTTATGGACAGTAATAATACGGCAACTCAAAAAACATTCCCCAACATGGTGGTTGAGTCTTGTGGCTGCAGATAGTTTCTAATGTTCTACAATAATATTTAGTTTTAAAATATTTATTATTTAGTTTAATTATTCATTTTTTCCACTTAATGCGCTCGAAATAAAAACTAAAACTACAAATTCACGTACCCTGTATATCCTCCGCTAAATCCATAAACATGCACCCTTGAAAAAAAAAACGAACAAAACTTTAATTTATATTTTGAAAATACTAAAATACTGCCATTTTAGGGCTTAAGAAGTTTTTTTTTACTATATTTTAGTTATTTAATTTAGAGACGATAATGTTGTACTTAAGTTCTCCATGAGATACGTTTAGATTTTATTGCTTAATTGTTTGTTGTTTGATACAAATTACTAAGGGTATTCACTGATTGCCGCAAACACAAAGTGTTGCCACATTATTCAATATTGCAGTCTGTGAGTATCCCTAATTGTAAATACTTAATTATAACTTAATTGTATTTTAAGTAAGGTCCAAATTCATGATGATAAAAAATTTGTTTGGAATAATAATTTTGTATAAAGTTTCCTCATGCGAATTTATACGTAAAAGTAATAATTAATTATTAGACAGACTTATTGTTTTTTTTTTGCTATGAGGTAGGTCTTTATTTCTTAAAGTGATATTGATATTGTAAGTAGTTAATTTAAATTGTGTCCTATTTTTGTTTTAAGAAAAAATGTTTTTAAGAAAAAATGTTTTAGAAGATAATAAATAAATTAAAAGAAACATAAGTAAAAAGGGAAAGTTTAAATTAAATTAAATTTCCATACAATGAATATAATATAATATAAGGTGTGTTCCTTTACTTTCGCAGCAGAATATTGCAAGGAGAGAGTAAAGTAAAAACTTGAAATATTCAGTTTTCTAAATACTCAAAGAAAAAGAAAAAATGAATGAAACAAACAAAATTAAAACACGTTTTTTTTTCAAATGGAATTTGTTTATAAGTTAAAGACCATGAAATAATCGAAGCAACGCATTTTTAGTTCGAAATACTGCAAATCGATATTATATATACTAGAAAGGCGAAAAAGCTCTCGCGTGACCAAGTAGTATGTTTTATTAAAATAATTTCCACATTTTCGGCTGTTGCGAAACTTTGCATGATGAAATGACAAGCCTTAGTCAATATTTTTCAATTTTTGAAATATAACAATTGGAAAAACTATCATTACTTTCTTATTCAACATTGGCAGTTGACAATATTCGTACTTGCCAGCCTGCCTTTAACACAAGCTATTCGTCTCCAGCTTCTTTTTTCACTTCTACAATGTTTGCAGCCGCAGACTTGAATTCGTCAAGCAATTTTGCCGATTGTTTGTTTCCCACATGACAAATTCAATTCGAAAATCTTGAAGATCCTACGGATATCATTTAGTTCTCTTACAGACCTATTTAAACAGCTTATATCGGGTGATTTTTTTGTTACAAGGGTTTTCATTGTGAAAAAAGATTCGTAACATGTGGCAATGCCAAAAATTTACGGCAAGGTTTCCCATTTCACCATGAATACGAAGAACGCTGGCAAATCTTTGAATTTTATTATCAAAGTTCGTACTGGGTAAGAAATGTGTTTCTATCAAAAAATTTTCTTCAGCAACGTAGCTCGTTTTTGGCTTAATTGGTACGTGAACAAATTTGGTATGAAGAGGCACCAGAAGCAGTTTAAGAGCTGCCAATGCACACTGTTTGGTGTGGTTTGTGGGCCGATGACATCATTGGACCGTACTTCTTCCAGAACTCTTAAATTCGCAACGTTAGAGCCAATGGCACGTTGCTATAATTACTAACCTTTTTTTCCCTAAAATGGAAAAATTGGACTTGCTTGATGTGTGGTTTCAATAAGACGGTGTACCATGTCGCACGGCACGCGATACCTTACCTATTGGGAGGCGAGTTTGGTGAGCAATTATTCTTAGGTTTTGGAGCAGACTATTTTTAGTCTCTCATGTACAGGGACCACCCAGCCAAAATTCCAACCCTGGAAGGCCAGATTACAGCTGCCATTGGTTAGATGCCGGCCGAAATGCTGGCAAAAGTATCCAAAAAAATGTATTTCACGAAGGGCCCACCTACGGCATAGCCGGAGGCAACATTTACATGAAATAATCTTTAAAAAGCAAATGGTAGGATTTAATTTATCGGCCCAAATAAATATTTCAGTCACTTTTGAAAATATTCTTGGTTTTTTTCCAATTTTCAAAACCCAAACGATTAAAAATCACCCTTTATATAAAAACAATTTTATATATTTTTTTCAATTATTTTTTTTTATTTAATGTTTAATGACTTAATTAGATAATGTTTAATTTTTTTTAATGTTTTTTAAATAGTTTTCATTAAATTGTTTTCTTTCATATTTTTTTCATTAATAATGATAATTAGCAAATAATGATTTTTGTTTGTTTAATATTTTAATAATAATAATTTTGCTTTTCTTCTTTTTTTCTGTAATAGTAATGTTTGGAAATATTTTCTTAAAGTATTTTCATTAACTTTTTTATTTTACGGAAAAGAAAAATAAACAATTTAATATTATTAAACAATTTACATCATATAGAATTCATTAAGTATTTTACATTAATGTATGGAATTTTATTTAATGTTTTATTTTATTTATTTTGTTTAAAAAGGAGTTTCTTTAATTATGTTCGTTATATTAATGATTAATAATATTTTAATGACTTTTTTTGCTTGTTGAATATAGTGAAAGGTTAGTGAATAAGTAATGAGTTTATAGATTTTTCTAAAAGTTTGGTTTAAATATAGAAAGAAAATTGTTAAGAAAATAAATAATAAAATTAAATTAAGTAAGAAAATAATTAACTACTTGATATGTGTATTAAATTTTTTCCTTATTATTAGCATTTTAACATTGAGAATTTTTGCCTACTTTACTGATTTATAATTTTAAAATAGCGTTGTCTACTTTTAGGATGTCTATATGTAGGCTTTGTTATTTGTTATTGGAAATATGTGCTCTCTCTCTCTCTCTCACCCTCTCTGTATCTCTATTTGTAATATATTGAAGATTGTATAATATAAACTGGTGAAAAATTACATATATCGCATTGGGTAACAATGACAGGTTGAGAAAATTTACTAAAATGTTGCTGAGTGACCAAAACGCAGATAGAACGAAGAGCCTGTTTTACCTAAACAAAATTGGTAATATTGCGAGTATTCTAACAGGGCGCTAAGAAGCACGGCATGCAATGACGACATCGAAACGATATAATATTTTCTGTGCCAGTGCTTAACCCAGTATTATACGGTTGCCATTCACCTATAGGGCAGTGGCTGTAAAATATTGTGAAAATTCGCTCGAAGTAACGTGTTCCTATATTATGCAAGGGCCTTTCTTCTCGGTTTCATAATGGTCAGCGCTCAATAATCCAAACTACTAGAAAAATTTTATGTTTACGGGCATGTAGCCTTTCTCTCACACGTGTTATACACGTGCAGTGCAATATATTGGAACTAAGAAAAAAGGTTACGGGAAGGAGTATACCTGAAATACGAACAATGCGGCCTAAGAATGAATTTTCCCTGTCGTGCCGTACACGATTGGCTGAGCGTTTAATGTGGAACGTGTTGTACGGATTAACTAGCTCCCTAATTTCATTGCAGCGCATTTCGTTGCAGTATCGATTAAACAGTGAAACACAACCGATATTGCGTCATTATTTCAGTGTGTGAATAGAGTGAATGGATAGCCTAGTGTCATCGATAAGCAGCTTCACACTCTCTTGTACGTGGCCAAGAAGTTCCATAATAGTTTTTGTAGACCCGACCCATACATACAAGTTGTATTCTATTTTCTAAAGTATAAATAGTAAGGAAATTTGCGTTCTGTAAAATGCGCTTAACCCCACGAACACTGCATTGGATTTCCAAGAGCTTAACTATTTCTCTCTCTCTCTCTCTTTCTCTCTCCTCTCTGCAGGTGCATATCCTTTTCCAGATATCAGCGAATCACGATTGATGCTGTATTTTGTATTAATATTGCAAATTCTTTCTTGCCTGATGTGGCTTTTATTATGTTTCCAATTCTTCTATTTCTAGGCCAATTTCAAACCAAGACATTGGTTGTCTTCCCCTTGTGTACATGATTGGGTAAAGAAGTAACATGTGTAAGATTTTAACATACGAAGACGAATGCTGGTGTTAATTTCACGACTATACAACATTTTTTGTATTTAAAAAATGCGGATCTGGCCATATCTTGCCAGAATGTCGTTTTCATGTCCGCTGATATTGGAGCAAGCACCTATATATTTAAATCTGTTGACCCGTCCTATTGTAGCCTTATCTGTTCTTAATTCCGCATTAGGAGGAGGAGATTTATCTCTGCTTATTATTATGAGCTGAGTTTTCTTTTTGATGGTTTTTAAGCCGAAAGTATTGTAGTGTGCATTAACTACTTAAAGGAGAAACTGTACACCTTGAATGCGATTAGATGTTAAGGTAGTATCAACGGCATATCAGATGTGGTTTCTTTCTGCTCTCTTCTTCGTTTACTTTAATATCTCTCTGAACTTTGTGCAAAGCTTCATCAATATGGTTGATGCATAGAGATTTAAAAGTAAATGATGAAACAGCTATGCAGTCGTGAGATAGAACGCAGTAAGGCTAATTGATAGCAGGTAGACTCACGGGCCAATTCAAAGTATTTCGGCTTCTTTGCTGATGTTAAACTCCATATATAAGAAATGTCCCGAAATCAGCTGCAGTGGTGAGTTTACCTGTTTAGTCTACCCTGGAATATACTTTATTTTTAATGCGTTTGTTTTTGAGCTGAAATCACGCTATTGGTGCAAGTATCATATTTTGCAATGATTTTTATCGTGCTAAGTCGGCACATATTTCAAAATATTGGTGTCACATATTGTAACAATAGTTTTCTCATCATATCGGCCAAAATAAAATTGCATTACTAATCGGTAGAATATGGTCACAATGCCGTGCATGGGCAAATAAAATCATATATTTTTGTTTATTTTTTATACCAAAACAAAGTGTTATTTTATAATTGATTTCTCCAAGGTACTTGTGGCCTTATGTATGTACTCGTATGGATATTGTCGTCGAGGACACACAAAAATTATATGCGTGGGACTAAGCAGCTGTTTTTAAGCCAGGGATGGCAATATATGTACAATTTAACTTTTTATTGTGGTAGAAGCTATTTGTTTTTAACGACTTCGGTACGAGCGTCGTCTATAGGCGACATCCAGGAATTTTCTCTTATCTCTATGTTTGCAGAGTGTTTACTCGCATAATTTTAGTTTCGTTCAGACCATCGCCCAAAACGATTTCGCATCTGTAAAACGGTAACTGTGAAATAGCAGTTATCATATTTAGTTTTCTTTATATTTTTAAGAAATGCGCGTTTCGTGGCCGATAGGCGCCGTACCGAAGTGGTTAATAATCATGATGGCAATAACATGAAAGTAATACGGAAGCGAGTCGTATATATGAAGATCTGTTTTTCAATATTATATTAAACTTTTTTTATTATTTGCACTAGTTGGTGTAATTTAAAATGGCTTTTGCCATCTCTAAATCAGCACTAACCGTCGACTTTCATTCGTGCTTAAGTGGCAGATAAAAAATTGGCGCATATTTCATAATTTGATTGCTAGATATTTTATAAAAAAGTGTTTTTATTAGCGGCGCATCAACATAGATTTTATTCGTCGATAGTCAGCATAATATCGGTGCCGATAGTCGCATTTGCACACTATCGGTACATAAAATACACTTTGTGACACTCATTCTCGCAACAACGTTGCCATAAATTATATATTCCTTGAATTTAACTTTTTTTTCTAAAATTTAAACGCACAAAAGCAATAAATAAAATGCAAATAGAAACACCAAGTGCATTAATAAAAACAACTTATAAGAAATAAGAGCACTTGTGGTAATGGTTGCAGCTTTTATTAAGGCTTCTCTCCCTCACAGCGAGTAGTCGTTACAGTTGCAGTCGAATTCTGTTTTGTGTACATCCATTGCGTTCTACTCTATTTATGTATACTATACATCATTTGTGATACCATTCCTGTTTCGACGTGCGCAGTTTGATTTCTGTACAAATTTGTTATACAGCGTATGTCTTGTTGATTTAGATTAAGTCCTAGCAATATTTCGAATTCTACAAAACATAAATACACATGTATCTTTACGAGCATTTATATAATTTTGAACCAATATTCGTATACAAAACAAAGTCTGTTGTGTATAAGTTCCCGCTTTGAAACTGACCTGTGTTCTGTCAACAATTAAATTTGTAAGTGCAGTTGTGGTTGGTTTTCAGCAATATCTTCAAGCCTGTACTTAGCGCTAATACAGTGATATAATATCAATTTGAATAAATAGAAAAATAGATCTGTGTTCTAATTGAATCATTATTGCAATTGTTGTAGCGCAGCGTAAAATGGCTGGGGTAAAATGAATTGCAAGCGCAGGCTTTTAAACCTGCACACTACTAATCAGCCCGCGGGCTGCTCTTAACTTTGTTTATATACAAGTAGACTCTTTATTTTTCGGAATTGATCATCATATTGCTCTCGTATCCATTGTGTTTAGATGCTTAATAGGAATTCAAAGGTTAAGCAGAAAAATAGCCACTTTTTTAAAGCTTTTAAGGGCCTCCTCAAACAGTTTTAGAGACACTTGACTTCTTCTGATCCCTTTAATGCTTATGCCTCATAAGAATATACAATATTACTATGGCCTAAAATGTTTCGTACCATGAAATGGGTTCAAAAGAGAAAGGTAACGAAAATGTGAATAAAATTATAGAAACGACAATAATTGCGTGAGGCCTAAAGTTTGCATCGCAAGGGTTGAGCGATAGAGTTTCAGAAGAAATATAGTGGATAAAACATGCATCCCTCAACGTACTGAAAGCAGTTCCTATTAAAGAAGAGATCATGACACTACTAATTCTATTTTTGGTCTAATGTAGAGTGAGTGAAAATTAAACTCAGTAGTGACATCTTTTTTTTAGAAATTTAGAGATGAAATAAGCCATAGTTCTTACTTTAAAGAAGACATATCGCTAAAGTGTTTGTATTATTTAGTATGTTCAGACAGGCGCCTTAACTGCCCAGTTACGAAGTTTTCGCAATTAAGATCTTAATTGAGCTCAATTAAATATTACAAACACTCAATTAATAAATCGAGCAGTTCGTGCTTAATTACACTCTAATTGGGTCAAATTGCACTTGCCCCCTGGTAAACTTTAGTGAGCAGGAAATGAACACAAACATATCATCAGCTAGACAACTTATAACACCATAACCATCATTAAATAAACGGGATGGCAAACCTTATTGTTACCAATTTAACTATCTCTTTCAAATTATGGTGGTAATGAGAAATTTTGTACTTTAACAGATGATTACACGCTTTATCAAACATCATTTTCGGATCATGAAATAATTTTCAGCTATCACATGCTAATTGAGTAAGCTTAATTGCATATATATGAACACCAAATTATATAATTCACTTAGAAGTTAATTGACTCTATTAGGATACATGTCTGAACATATTACTCCTTTATAAGACTGGTAATTCAGTTATCTCTATTTCTACATTTTTCTTTAAATTCAAAATAAATTTAATTTAAATATTGACTGCCTTAGACATTGTTTAAGTGGCTAAAGTCACAGAAAAAAAATTTAAGTTGAACCAGCATCGTAAAAGGTATTTTATTTTCCGAACTAAGACGTAGTGATAAATAATGAAAAATAATTATTTTTATTTAGAGTAAAGCCTTTTAAACGTAATCATAAATGGTATCAAGTAGTTTTAGAGAATGATAAAAAAAAACAAAACAAAAAGTGCTACGAAATGCATCTTGATAATTTTATGATTAATTTGATTTTATATATTTGTTTTTTCATTTTAATTTTATGTAAATTTACTTTTAAATATTGATTTTGTATAATATTTTCGTTTTTATTTTGTATGTTTCAAATTGCTTTCCAAAATGTTTTTTTTTTATTAATAAATTTTAATGTGAGTTTAGTGCAGTTTTAAACATTTATACTGGACATGTAAATTGTATATTTAACACTTTAGTAAAGTTTCTTTTATTTATAAGTGAAAAAGAAAATACGTATGTAATAGAAAAAAAGGTCTTCAAACGAACAGAAATAAGAAAAAAAGAAAAATAAAAAAATAGTTGAAATTTTCTTTTTAACTACAGCGTGAATAATGAATGAAATGTTTAAGTAGGAAAAATATTTTATTTATTATTTTTGTTTTAATTTATTTAATAAATGTGTATGTAGGTATGTATGTTTGTAATGATTTTAATATTTCTTTTTAACTTTTACATGAGGAGAGAAGTTAATTGAAGTGAAAAGTTTCTGTTGCATGTTTTTAGGAGTTTTTGGGTTTACTTGTATGGATTTCTTTTTTATTTTCTAATTGTTTGAGTTCTGTGTTTTTTTCTTGTTTTAGTATAAATAACTAATTGTATACAAATATTTTGTATAATAAAATATATATATATATATTTTTAAAAAATATGTTTTTATTTTGTTTAAAAAATTCTTCATAAACAGTTTAATGTTTTCAATATTTTTAGTTTTGTTTTTAATACACTTTTCGAAACGTACAATACATACAATATAACAAATTCAGATATGTCAGGATCTAGTAGCTAGACCTGAATCTTAAAATTTATTCGATTTTACATATATTTTGATTAATATATAACGACTAACTGGACTCAGACACTCGTTAAAACATTCAATCTATCATGTAAATTGCAGTCTCTCAGTCATTCACCACCACTCAGCCATTGTTTTCATACATTTTTTTACAAACATTTTAGATACAGATGCTTTAAGTATAATTACGTTAATTAAATTCTTATTCGTTTGTTATTTTGCCTCTTTTATTTCTATAATTAACCTGGCTATAAACTGTTTAACCTAAAGAATTTAAGTCTAGTTTCAGATCCTTTTACACTCAGGAATCAGTTCTTACAGATCGTTAGCATATCTCGTTATAGGACTAATTAAATTTAGAAATTACTCTAAGAGATGATAAATATTCATCTGAAAACAAATTGTGCATTTCCCTGGGAATATTGAAAGGGCATAGTTTAGGGGAGGCGAAGAGAATATTTCCACAAGATCTTTTAAATAATCAATATGTAAATCAGTATTTAATGAAACTAATTCTTAAAATTTGTTATGTCATTTCATTTACACATAGTAATTAAAAAAAGCTTAAAGTCAGAAGTATATTAGCTATTCCTTCACTTAAGCTTTTGTAAAACCTTAATCTGAAGCTATGCTCATCCGTTTTATGAAAAGGGGTTTGTGGAAAACGTTTCGAGCAATAATATTGGTTTGTTTAGAAAACTGATTCCAAAAGCTTCTTTAAAAGCTTTTTATAAACGCTGTATTAAAGTGTTCTTTATACAAGCTCAACCAGAAGCTTAAAAAATTACTTTTTCGACGTATATATCATATACCGGTAGATTTAACCAAATATATTTTCGAATTAGTGTTGTTGAAATATTATTTAATTTATTAGCACGATTTTGATTTAAAAACTTCGCATATTAGCTTAGGCTTTTCCTAAACGAATCAATAAAAGCCTTTTTGAATGTCTATAGGGGTTTCAAAAATAAAAATATATAAATAGTGTGAATATTTTCCCAATATACAAAAACACAAAATGTTTTCAAAGAAGTATTTCACGACTTTATTTGATCTAATTGTTAAAACTACGTCATTTCTATTTAAAAAAGTTTAATAAAAATTTTGCTAAATATTTACTATTAAACAGAAATATTATCAATGTTCTCAAAGAAGATAAGCCGATTAAAAGAATTTAATGAAATTTTATTTATAAAAAATATAGGATAAATCTTAAAGGTTAATTAAGAAAAAAAAGCTTTATGTACAAAACGAAAATAAAAGCTTGGCCTAGAAATGCCAAACAATTTATGCTACAGTTCGATTTTAAGTGGAAGGGGTCGTGTAAGTTAAACGTAAAATTACATTCAGTTAAGGGTTTCACAGTTTCTTGTTATGATAGTTAACTATTGCCTACATGTAGGATGGATAAATATAACCGAGCTGAAAATGTAGAACCTTTTTTTTGCGATACTTTTTTTTTTTGCGAAAAAGTTATTTTTAATGTAAGCTTATTTAAAATATACATATCGCTTTGACAGTACATAAGGAAGGATATGGAAGTCTAACAAAACCATTAGCGTTTCCTACTTAACTTTGTTCGTGATTATAGCAACTTTATTAATATTGTTAGCGCTTGTTAAAAGAACAAGGCGCTTGTTTAAGTATGAATGCAAGATTGTCAATTCTAAGTACCTGTTAGAATCGCGCATGATCACCTAAATAGAATCAGTTCATTATCAATCAAATCCATTTATTGTCTGGGTTTGAGGAAGAATTACGGATATGTCAGGACCTTACAACATGTATGATAATATTTAGAAATCTGTTTCAATCTCTCCGCCGTGTAATGCTTCCGATAGTAAAATTAGGCTTGCCGGTTCGATGCAGTGTCCTGCATCTCTTTATACAATAGGCAGTATAGTTGTACTAGTAACTCTCCCACACATGCTATTGCAGGAGAGACAATGTTGTTTGTAGATCAATTTATCGTCATACGTCAAGTTATCGTTTTACTTAGTGATACTCGTTGATTCGTGAAGAATCATGAAGGGGAGATAGGGGCTGAGTGCGAGTGCGATGTCGCAATATTTATTAAAACGCCTCATTAATAACATAGTGTGACTTTAAGTTATATTGTCTCAACTGTCACTTTTTCACTTAGAGATATCACGCTAGGGCAAATAACATCTACGAATTTATTATATAGTTTTTGAATAGGGTAGAACTGATAAAACTGATAGTGATGTAGAAAAACATAAATGTTAATAACCCATTTAAAACTGTACAGCAGCTTCACTGGTATTCAGTAAACACTTTAATTTGGAGTTGGTATAGCCATTGCAAGATTATAATACGGAGCTGATTTATTGCTAAATAGAAATATTGACGAATAATGAAATTGTGATATGATTTTGAAGGAAAAACGAATACATATCATGGATTACGATCATTGGCAATAAGTGAGAAGGATATTTGACTAAATTAATTACTTGATTGAAAGTCAACACTCCAACTACAGCATTTAAATGCCATCTTGTGTGACCTCTAGAATAAAATGTATATGACATTTACTTTCTATAGATAATTTCATTCCAAAGTTGCTCCAGACTACTCTTCCAAGTGTTAAATCGCGGCTGCCTTACCGATGAAGTCTTTTCTCATCACATTATCACAAAGAAAATGTTGAAAAGTGTGATATCACACGATCTAGGAGTCAGCTGACTGGTCGTCGATTCGATTGGTCACGGTCCTAACACACACTCTCCACTGCAGCCATAATATTAGCCTTTCTGCTAGCTAAATATGATATATTTTTGTCGTATTGGCAAGAGTGGACTCGTAAGGTAGATGATGTACTCAATATGTTGCTTGAAGAGCATGTACAACTTTTCTCACAGAACGTTGATTATCGTACAACAGCTGAATAATTTGAAAGTGTTTTTGCGGTGTGAGTCCTTCAATGAAGAATTATTAATTATTATATTGTAACTTCTAAAATATTCTCAACTAGCAATAATGGCACCTCAGTTAACACTTCATGGATTACGATATTACCGCTGCGCAAAACTTCCCCTCTAAAATATTTATTCCTTAAATTTGAGTTAAGGGATTGATCCTAAAAGTATGCAAGCTTTTTCGTACAACTGTAAAGAATACAAGAAACTGTGAAATCACTCAAGTAAAATATTATTGGAACTTTCATTACATATCGGATAAATAAAAATTATTTTAATGTTTCTAAGTTGTTTAGTTATAATACAGAGAAGTACAACTTAAAAATTATATAATATTTAATGGAATCAATAATTAATTCATTGCACATTACTTAGAAGCTAATATTTGAATGTTTCGTGTTTTTTTCTTTTGTTTCTAATCATTTAGTTTTAGTTTTTTTTTATTTATTAATAATTTAAAGTTTTATAGGTTTTTGTTTCTTTTATTTTAAGTACATAATAAAAATTGTTTTCTTGATTTAAGTGTTTTTTTTTTTAATTTAATGGAAGACATTCTTTTTATACAAGTTTTAAGACACAGAAAATGTTTTTAAATTTTTTTGTGTTAAACTTTAGTGGTTTCTTTTCTCATTTAAATAGTTTTTGTTTTTGTTTTCTTAGTTTCAGTTTTAACAATAATTAATTTCATTTAATAGACAAATAACAATAAACACATTGGCTGAAAAAGAAAATCATAGCAGTGTGTTTTAAAAGCAAGTGATTCCGCAGGCAAAATTTTAGTTTGTTTCTTCCAAATAAAATTTTAACAATAAAAAAATTTATGTATAAATATAATCGAAAATACAATATAATTATAAAAAAAATTATTTTATTTTGTCTAAGAAATGTTATATAAACAAGATATGTTTGTTTGTGTTTTAATTTTTTTTTTTAATTACAAAGGTTTTTCATTTTGCAAAATCTTTCTAGGGGATTTTCCATGATGTCTAATTTCTATTTCCAATACATACCAGTGTCAATATATTCAAAAATGTTTTCTTTAATTAAATTTCCTATTTATTTTGTTAATAATTTTGTTATTTTTTTACATATTTATAATTGCTAGTTAAATTATCTCTGATTAGTTAAATTTTTTTGGGGAGTATACAATTTCTGATTCTTCTAACCTCTAATTAAGGTAAAATTTATAAAATATAAAATTATTTAGTTTTATTACTATTTTTTTTAAGATAAATAATTGAAAAAATTTCGATATTTACCGATTTATTATTTTATTAATGTATTGCTTTTTTTTAAAGTGCAGTGTAACGAATTGGAGTTCAACGAAGACAAGTTTAATGAGGTGGCCACGTTAGAAGAGACAGGGAGACTTATAAAGGACATCTTGTAATTTTCCTAAAGTTAAATATCAATGCACTTTCTTTCTTATTCTCTGAAAGTGTGGCCAACTTAATGAACATGCTTCGGTCTAAAAGTTAAACAAATTTTTTAATTTGGCATTTTATTTGAAAAATGTTATTAACGAAATAAAGACTTTTTAATCTGTTAAAAGGTTTTTTTTAGTTCTCTGTTTACTTTACTATCGAATGCCAGTCGACAAAAGTTTTGCGCCATGTTGGCTTAACCTAATTTACGCCTTTAGAGGCATAACATGTGTTAATATTTGCCGGGAAAATCTGAGAGACAAACAGAAAGCCTGGTAGAAGCCACTTGTAAAGAAGTCCAAAAAAACCAGTCAAGTATCTAAATGCAATGTATAGGTTCCGGATTATGATGTCAGAATGTAGACATTCAAATCGAAATCGCTGAAGTTATTAGGGACTTAGAACACAAAAGTTCTGAGCCTTAAACTGCCTTCAAATATATAAACGGATCTTTAAAATTAAAAAAAAAAAAATAATGGTCGAGGCATTTGTTGCAGGTCCGCCAGTTTGAGCGAAAACAAACGGAAAGTTTTAAGGAGATCGAAAAGGATCCGGGTATTGCTCCAAATTGTTAGCAGGATGCTATTAAATTAACGGATCCTCTGAATTCATTTTAGTAATTTGGGTTTATTTGTTTCCCATAAAGAAAGCCATTCTCTGACGACATACGAAATTGCTTTTTAGAGTCAAGTTTGCTCAGATTACACAGAAAGTAAATAGTCTGCAGTTATTCTGCAAAAGATACTCAAAATTAACGATAGCAAAAAAATATTAATCGAATAATTAATCATTACATTAATCGAACCGAGAAATTATTAATTGCAATTAATCGAAAATAATGATCGATTATTCGATTAATTTAGCTAGGGATGAAAATATTATAAATAAACCGGCATTCAAATTGGCTTCAAATGATTATTTTTTTATATTCATTTCACATTGTACAAAAAACATTTTTAGCGGCATATTATAGGCCTTTAATGATTTTGTATATTTTGTATTATTTTAGAAATAATCGATTAATTCTCGATTAACGCAAAATAGTTTTTGATACAATTTCATGGTTAAGCGGAACAAAATAATCGGTTTTCAATCAATCGTGTCATCTTTACTCACAATCAAACCTAAAGAAGTGAAAGTGGTTTGTGTTTATCAAACTGATTCGAGTTTTATCGCTCGTATCATCCAAGTTTGTCTAAAAAAAATGGTGGCTACTCAGCGCCCCAGATAACCTAAAAACAAATTTGTAATTATTAAGGCTTTAACTTCAAGACAATATCTTGTCCAACGTTGTCATTAAATGAAGGTTTCGAGAGTCATTAATTGGAGCAATGCTTTTGTATTTTGTATAAACTTAAACATGCATCATTTAATGTCGAAAAACTTACTAAATTGTTAGCCTATGGCGCTATAATTACTCGAATATTTTATAGAATTCTTATCTAATTAGTGTCTCCAGTCGCGAGATAATTCACAACGATACTAATACAACTGGCAGTACAAAATTGGAGACTTTAGGAGAGTGGAATATGTATTCATTTATAATGTTTGTGGGTGAGATAAAGTTGTGACCTATAACAGATAATATACTTCGTTTTTGTCAAATTAAGACTTAGTTACTAAATAATAGTAGAACACAAGTCAATTATAGTGTTTTTGTTTAAATAAAACGGGAAGTGTGGTCCAATTAGTCGATCATATACAGAAATAATAAAGAATTGACTTTTCTCTAAAAGTACTGCATAATATGGGCAGTCATTTAGGTTTTCGGCAAATGTCTTTTGCTTCCATTAATAGTCACCTTGAGGTTACAATCACGCTGGCAATCACTGCGAAATAGAACTAAAATTCTCGCTACCATTTAAAGCTTTTGAAAGCTTAAGAGTTCTTCAATCAACTAGGGTTCAATATTGTAAATCATTTGTTACACTGCGTTGCTTCCGAATGTAGTTTCCTAAATATGTCGAATTAAATTGTTTCGTAGATTTGTCTTGTATAAAAAATTAAAGCAAAACTAATTTAAGTGGAGATTATGTTTACGTTTTCGTTTTTTTCTGATATGGAAATTTCAATAAGTCTTTTAAATTTTTTACTTGTTATATCGATAATTTCTGTTATTGAATACTTTTGTTTTTGGTTGAATTCTGAAAATTTCAATAAAAACAGGACATATTTTTTTACTAAAAAAATATTGCGTTTGTTTTTTTAAACATTTTTTTCTTTTTGCATAATTGTGCGTTTTTTATAAATTCAGTGCAAAATTAATAAAAGAAAAGTTTGTTTATTTTTAGATTTTTCATTATTTTAAAAATTAAATAAAAAAAGATTAAGTAAATTAAATGCTAGACTTTTTTGATATTTTGTTGACTACTTTTAGGCGCGTGTTTGAGTTTTTTTGAATGTTTTTCGTTATTTGCATCATGAAATTATTAGTTTTTTTTTCAATGAAATAATCGGTAGGAATTTCTGTATTTTCTATATGTTTTTATGTGTTTTTTATTATTATTTAAAAGATCAACACTATTTACACATCATTAGGATTATGTATTTGGTTTTATGTTGCTGGTTAATCTCTTAACAGGTTTTACCCTTTAATTAAATTAAATTTTTACTCTTAACTTAATTGTTAATTTACCAAGTACAACTATTTTCATAAATCGTTTTAACTACTTATATGACATTAAGACTAATTGGTTTTGTGATTTTAGTTGTTGCTGCTTATTAAATTTTATTTTTTTTTTTCAAAACATAACATTCTTTTTTATACCAACAATATATTTTTTGTTAGCACGTTAAATTTTTAATTATTTTTAAATGTTTTTCTTCTAATAAAAGAAACTTAGTGTGAAAAACTAAATGAGATTTTCTAGAAATTATTGTCTACATAAAGAATTTAAGTAATGTTTTTCAGAGGCGTCACTTAACCCAATAGAAGTGGGAGAACACGCAGGAAATGACAATTAAAAAATAATATAAAGAACAACAGGAAAAACAACATTATATATTGCATTACATTGCTCTCTTCTTATTTAATAACAAATTCAGCCTGCCTTCGGCCGCCATTTGACATTTTGGAAATCTGTTCCATTTATTTTATTTTATTTTTTTTTGAAAGATAATTTCTTGCCGGAAGTGACCGCAAATCACTATATAAAATAATATAATTAAAAATTTCATTCGGCTCCCTTATTTCGGTGCCTTATTAAGGTGCCGGTCCAGAGGTGAGAAATGATTAAAAGCCAATTTTTTAAATTCCTTACAAAACCCAGCACCGTGCGCATTGATCAACAAGTTCAGGAAAAGGACTAGCTATTAGAGGGTCACAAATTAGTTTCTTCTCTTTTAATAAATGTAAAAATTTCCGCTTCAAAAAATAAAAAAAAAAAATAAATAAAAAAAACATAAAATACAGACCAATCATTTTTATTTCGTAGCTTAGTTTTAAGCATTTTAGGATCAATTAACGATGTTCTTGGCGATCGTTCCAAGACTCTTTCGCGATTCTTTTTGGTGAATCGCAGAAAAGACATTAAGGCGATTGTTTCAGGAGTCGCTTCAAAGAGGAATAAAATAGTCTTACACTATTCTTTTCGGCGCATCGTAGACGGCTCATATGTAGGCGTTGCCGCCATGATACAGTTTTTCCCATTGTACTGAACTTGCGCGATCGCAATACGACATTGCACACGATCAATTTAATCGCGCGCACCGTTCCTGGAAGAGTCTTCTACACTTGAAAGTGCCAGCTGGGAGTTGTTTCTCAAATGGTTATTGGCGCGCTAAGACTGCCACAAAAGGATTATGTTATATTTTCATTTTTATTCGTTTAATTAATTTTCTTACCCACATTAGACGAATGTAGAGTAGTTCAATTTGGACTAGTATCGTATTATTTTATATAAAACTAAATCTTTCTAATGATTTTGGCACGGAACGGTCCATTATCTTCCAAAGATCCGAAATAAGGGCCACATTCAAAAATATGTTTAAAATCATAAAACTGCTTCGTACTCCTTTAAAAACTTTAACCCTACCAAAGAATGTAACAATCCGTGTCAGAGTAGATTTAGGTATTAAAGGGTTCTTATAAAAAGTATTCATATTGTTGGTTATGCTATAGGGAACCTTTTTAAGCTTGATGATTCAAATTAGTCGTTCATTATATATATATATATATATATATATATATATATATATATGTGTGTTTAGTTTTGATCGATTGGTTATACACTAATCAATAAAGCGAACTGAGTACGACGTATGAGTGGAGAAATATGCTGACAGTGGATACGATAAGAAGATAGCTCGCTATAGAAAGTATAAGTTATGCAGACCATATAATTTATATGAATAGTAAAGCTCACGATACGGTATAAGTATTTGTATTTGCTAAATTAAGCGATATAGGAGCTATTGTCAAGAGTTCTAAATCTACTGCCGACAAGTTCTGAACCCTTGTACGAGTATTAAATTATTGTGTGGATTTCTATTTCATAAATTTTAAAGTCTTAAAAACGAACATTGGTTTCCCAAATCTGACTTTAATTTTTGATAAGTGAAATTAATTTTGGGATTTACTTTTACTATCGGTATTAGAGTCTGAGAACGGAAAACATAAATATTATAAATCTAAAAACTATTTGAATTCTGCGATAAAAAATTTTGTTTACCAACAGAAACAATGTAGGAAAATTATTCCAATCCTTGAAGAGAGAATTTTATAGAGAAGTGGGCGGTGTGGCATCAAAGTTAACATGTTCACCAGAACCGAAGGTAACGAACCCTGGATATTTGTATAGTTTTAGATATTTGTTTTGTTTCTTATTTAAAAAGAATAACCAACTTGTTTCTTCTTACTTTAAACTTTACGAACTGTGCAATGATAATCTCGAAATCAAAATCTAATACTTTAACTACATAGCTTTGTTGTTAAACACAGCTGATGCAGTTAAGATGGCTTATCGGCTCAATATTGGGGTCACCATATTCTACCTTAGAATTATAGGAATCAATATATACCTAATGTCCCGATTCATATTTAGCAATTTTTCTTATTGAAACTTTTAGTCTTTTTTGAACTTGTGAATTTCGGGTACAGGCAAGCCTATGCCCATTTCCATTCTTCTGTTTTATCTCCTTTATAAATTTTAATTTTTTGGCAAGAAAATTTGCTACGTGTGAACAGGGACAAAGGAATCTTCTAGATCTCTATTGCCTTCAAACATTAGAGGGATCTTTCTCAAAGGCTTCTATTTAATAATTGTTACAGTTAATCCGAATGGCGAATTAGTTACATATTGAACTTATAACGAATAAAACGAGTTGCAATCTATTTTGTCCATCAAAGAAAATATATCGAGCAACCACACATGACAAGTGATTTTATTATATTTCAAATTTTAAGATTAGTTATTCAGGGACAGTATTCAGAGACTTTCCGCAGGAAAGCAAGTGTTCAGAAAGAATATTTCAAAGAACAAAATTGAGCTGTTAAAAAGAAATAGGTGAAATTAATTTTTTAGAACGGAGTGAAAATCTTAAAAGATCTCCAATAATAAATAAGTGCAACAATATCTTCTTTGAATAGAACAAAAAAAGAATAATGTTGGTTTTCTCTCTTTAATTTATTTCCTTTTTCCTGCGAAACCTGACATGTTACTATAAGGTTTTGTAGCATTGTTCACCCTTCTTCTGTATCATGAAAAAAACTTTTATGAAGAAGCATGGACATATATTACACAACCGACTATAATTTCTTAACAAACATTATACTTGAATGTAACGCAAATGCTTAAAGTTCCGCCTCAATTGGATTAAGTTTCAAATAATTTTAACTAAGGAAGATTTTTCTTTCCTCTTCTTTTTTTAATGTTATTTCCAACAAATTTCTTAATTAATTGCTAAATTATTTTCCTTTAAACTATTTTATCAATTGTAATTTTTTCATTAACTTGTAAGTTTGTTGTAGGTACAATTACATAATTTACTTAATTAATTTATTCATTGTTTTGTTTTTAATTAAATTTTAAATTTCTAACAAAATCTAAGTTGCTGTTGTCGTTTTACTCAATAAATTCTCTTGTCTTGAATTGTTTAATTTCTTGTTAATTTCAGTTTTAATACACTCCGTTTGATATCAGTTCCTTGTGAATGAATAATAAAAAATAACCAAACACATGATGTTCTTTACAGTTTTCAGTTTGCCTTTTTGCATTTTTACACTTTCACAAAAAACTTGGTTCTGTGTTTGTAAAAACAATTCACACACATACATTTATAACTACAATAATAATTAAATTTTTTTTCAATAAAATAATTTTTCTTTAGTTAAAAAACAATTATGAAAAAATAAAACAAATTTTCTTTGTTATTTGCTTTTACTAATTTCGGTTTGTTTCCTTGGTTTTCTCTAAGTGCATTTGATGAGTGTTGCTTTTGAGAGTGTTTTCTGGCTGATAAATCATTTTGCGTGTGTATTAATGAGTGTGGCTGTCTCTTAAATCGGATGACTAAATTGAATTTAATTAATTTCGTATCACGCATTAGTCAGCAGCAAAGTAACGACGAACATGACTACATGAGCGATTAAAATGGAATTTGGATTTTGGAGGAGATTAGCAGCTTTGCCACATTGTTGAATTTCAATTTCTTCTGGATGGTAATTTATGCACTTTCTAGGTCTGCGACGTTTTTGGGTTTCTTGTGATTGCCGGCGGGTACTGCAGGCACCTGTGCCAAGAAAATGAAATCATTAACATGTTTAAAAATTAAATCGCAAATGTTCTAAACATACCCACGATACCAGATTCTTCTAGGGGTTCTATATCCAGCTGTTTAGAACCACAAGGACATAAAGTGTCGACTACTAAAAGTATTAAATTGCTGTGTGGTATCTTTTGCACGCTGAATGGACGTTCGCAGCCCGACACGTGGCAATTCGTCAATTTACCCTGACAAAGGAAATATTTAAAATTGAAATGAAAAACTGCAGGCAAAGGTTTTTTTAAATACCAACCTTCAAGGGATTATTTTGACCTCCTTGGTTCAATCTCTCCGGCTGTAGCATATATAAGTCAGTGCGTAAGTCACAACGGCGCGCATTGTTTGGATCGGGATTAGAGCGAGGTCCAGTATGAGGCTTATGTTGTTTAGGAGCGGGTGTGGTGTATTCCTGCGCAGAGAAATAAAAGAGATATAAAAACGTTTTGGGAAGAAAACTGGGTTGCAAAATTATTACCACATCGGCGGTGGTAAACATTTCATCCATATCCTCATCTATGGGCGAACTGTAGTCATCTTCAAATGGTTCATAGTCATCAGGATAGGTGGGTTCTTCGAAGCCTTCCTCGTTGTAGCTGTAATCGTCTTGAGGCCAGGCCCTAATTGGTGTTGGCAACAAGGAAAGCCAGGTGGCACTTAAGGAAATAAGATACTTAAAGAGCCAAGAAGCGGCTCGGTGAGGTTGTATCATAACACCATCGGCTGTATAGGGGTTATCGGCATTCGAACAGACACCTTGATAATCGTTGACCGTAACACGCTTATAAATACGATCTTGCACCAAGGAATCCATAATGGTGCCATCAATTTGACCGAAAAATTTGCCAGTATGTTCGAGTTCCTCAGATATAATAACAAACCCGCTATTGTCCAAAACATAACAATCCAAATTATCGGAGGCGCAAGTACGCTTGCAGCCGGTCATGCCCGTGCACTGAAATTAAAAGCCAAATGAAATTTAAACCCAAACATTTCTTGCTAATTTCTACTTACAGCCGATGTAATACTTATGAAATGTTTGGCCAAAGAATCATGTTGGAATTGTAAACCAACCACTGCTGCGGGTGCCTTGTGGCCTCGATGTTCCACAAATATGCCATGGGAAGCTGTCACTAATGTGGCATTAGTTTTGGTATTGTAACCAGATCCAAAGGGTACACTGTAAACAAAACTATCTTGTTCAACGGTATGCTGATCGATAGCTCTCTTATACCAGGACATATCCATAGCTCGAGCATTGTCTTCACTAAAGTGTCTAGTTAATAGAAAACAAAAACATTAGGTTTTTCATTGGGTATGTTTCAGGTCAAATTTATATGCTAAAGCTTACGGTTCCGGTGAATCTTCAGCCGGTTTAATATGATCAATCCATCTTAAGAGGCCGGAGCGAGTGGCCACAAATGATGTGGTGACTACAAATTTCTGATAGCCTTGTCTGTAAAATCAAAAGTCAAGTATAAATATTGGAATTTCGTAAAATTGTCCAGACATCTAGAGGAGTATTAAAAGCAATTCCAGAAATACATATGTAGCAAAGTACTGACTAAGATTTTTACCAGCTGCTTACTCCTTTACCTTTGGTATCCAAATTAAGTGTAAATCTAAGGTTATGTGCATTTTTTTTAAATTTGAAGCTTATAAATTTATATATACGGGGAATGGAACCTTTACATAGCATTTTCTATACTACAAAAATAATCTTCTTCGGGTTAAGTGAAAATATTAAATAGCTGGGCCACTTTCCGCTCTTTTATACTTCACGCGTGTTATTAAAAATTATTTAGGAATTGCAAATATGGTCGCTATATTCAGAATAATATTGATAAATATGTTACATAAGTCGAGAAAAATCCAACACAAAGTTCTATTACATCATCGTAAAATATCCTTTTTTGGAAGCTGAACTCAAGTCCATACGATTGCCTATGCAGGCGGAGTGGCAGTTATGGTTGGTTGTAAGTTCATCGGGGCCATTCAAGGTTACATGAGATAGGCTCTCACAACAACCGACAACGAACACGGGCTAACCATAAATGCTAGCAACTCTGATGATATGCTCTTCACTCGAAGGAGTAAGAGTATATAGGTTGAAATTGTAATGCTTTTCGGATGGGAAATCAATGTATCCAGAAAGATAAGGAATTAACCTGGAATGAACCCATGGAAATGAAGATACGGAAAGAAAAAATAATAATCTTGCATCAAAATAAACGAGTGTGTAGACATAGTTGAGGAATCGCACCAGAGGCTGCATGCTGGATTTACACAATGATGGTGCGACCCTTAAGTAATTAACCCGTTGACTATAAAGCATTCGGTGGCTTTAGGCACTTGGGTGCGTATCCCAGCCGCTGCAATCAACAAGATACATTTTTCTGATATGTACTAGCTTCTATTCATACTTATAAATATCGTAGCGCCCTTCTTCGTCGCTCCATAGTACTAAATCGTCAGAGAAATAGAATAATTAATGAAGTGGCTATACTAGCTTCAAGTAATACGCCTACATAACACCAGAGGCGCTGCAAGCCTGTTCTTAAAATAAACATAAAGCGCAACTGCAGAGTTGGTAACACTGAAGCTCTTCTTTCTATCCCTCTACTTCACTACCTGTCCTCTCTACAGCACAATTATTTGAAAAATAATTAGCAGGCCTTAGTTGCCTGAGTGTACGTTCCTTAAAAAAATTAAGCGTTGGATGGTGTTCAAAGAATTGCCTGCAATAGTATATGAGGTGCAATTTGCACAGCACTAACACAAGTAATCGAGACAATGCTGAGATTTTCACTGTTGGCCTAATCTATTAGACCATATGGTGTAGCTTTGGCCCAGACAACTGGAGTTGAATAATCTAGACCTAGTTAGAAAAGAGGTAAGGAAGGCTCAGTTGCCGATGAAACGCATGAGTAAAAGAAAAGTAGTCGAAGGCGTTATACACAATGAATATATGGAGACCGACATCGGCAGGGCGGGAGCAAGTGTATGCTCAGCTGATCTGAACTTGTTCTGTGGTCCGCGTCTGGGGGAGTACGTGCCGGTTTACCAGACACTGGCAAAAAAGATTTCCTACTAATCGTTTTTCATTATTTCTGTAAAAACAATGTTCATACACCCTTCCTTGAGTTCTGAATTTATCTTACTCTTACAATTACTATATACGTTTTTCAAGTTTAAACTAAAGTTGTAGTTAAACCCGGAATAAAAATCAATTACAATAATGGAAAACCTTGAACTATAATTACGAAATGTATATGGCATCCCCAGCTCTAGTTCAAATATTTTTATTAACATTAAAAATAATGATTAAAATTTTCGGGATTAATTTCGAAAATAATTCTAGCCAGATTTCAAATTTCGTAAGCGTTTTCTAATTGTTACACAATATTTTTTCTTTCAGTGTAGGTTTAGTTGTGTTACTCAAGCTGCTGATCCATCAATAAAACTGTGCAAACAGGGAGAAGTTTTTATAAAAATATTTCACTAAAAATTTACCTTTTCAAAATGGCCATTAAAGTGGCGATGGGACTATAAAATTTATATTCAATAAGGTGATTTTTTTCGTGTATGAATATTAAAAAAGTGTTATTGTGTTAAACATTTGTTATAGAGAAAGTATTTTGCATTAACATGCAAGTGGATATAAAAATTATAGATTGCATTTAAAAAATAAAATAAAAAAAGTGGAGACAATAATAAATATAGATAAAGAAGAGGTGCTTTAATAAAATGTGATAAAACTTAAAATATTTAAATTGAAACAAAATCAATGAAGGTGCAAAAATGAAATCACTAAGAAAAAAGACATAATTTTTTATTAGTCCATGTGTTAGGAAAACTTACTTTTTATCTTCTTTGCCGTTCGAGGAACCCGTAGAGTTACGATCCAAACCATCTGTGACGATGGCATCACGTACTAAACTTTGCAATAAGGTTCGATCGCAATAGTATGGCTCTGCCTTGCGAGAACCTTGAACATTCATATGTTGGGCAAAATGGCCCACCGGTGTTGCACCATGTATACTATGATGAGGTTGGGGAGATTTTGGTCTTACCTTGAATTTAAAATTGAGTAATTGTTTTAATATAATTTCCTTTTTGAAGAACACGTTTAAACATTTGTTGTTTTCTTTTAGGTTGCTTACCGACATCCATTTCCAACCAGGTCTACCAGCTCTAGCCAAAAAGTGCAACACCTGTTCTTCGGGTGAACCAAAACTTGGCTCTTGTTCTCTTGAACCCGAATATTCGCCAGAACTTTCGCGCTCTTTTTCCAAATCGCTAACACTGTTGTATTCGCAATACACCCAATCGGGATGGACACGCCAATTGTCTCCCTTAAAATATTCAGTTACTGAAAGTGATAAAGGGAATTTCAATTTAAATATATTTAGAAATGAAGCTGGGTAATGTTTTTTTTCCAAGATTTACCGTTCTTTCGAGAATGTCTTATTTCTTGTTGGGAAACAAGTTCATGGCTGCCATATTTCTCCGGCAGTACAACAGCGAGCGTGAATGGTGTATCCTCAATGGGACCATAGAAATATCTGAAAATATTGAAAGAAACAAGTATTTTAATGTTAGAAAATATGTTCAAATATCTCTATATATGTAATTTGGCTTTTGTCTCACACTGGAAATGGAAATTCACTCATTATTGTTAAATTAAAAAAAAAAAACATATTTTTGTTTGGCTCATTTTGTTTCTATCTTTGTGTACATTAACCTCAATCGAATTAAACGTGTTTTTAAGAAGATGTGAAGTCATACAGTTGAACTAAAAGAAATAATTATGGACCACTACAAAGAGGGAAAAAGTCAGCACTTGGAACGGTTAAATTCAGGGTGTCCGTCAGGACGGTATACTAATTCATTTGTTTATAGTTTTTGATTAAATGAAAGAGAATGGATCGTATATTTATAAATGTTTTATTTAATGTCGGCAATTATGTATGGAATACAATATCAGATAAATGTCCGCCTCTGTTAGCCTCACAAATGCGAGCCCTTTTAAACACTCTTTTACGCGGCATTTCATTAATTTCATCACGAATATTTTGTTTGAGTTGCTCCAGCGTTTCTGGTTTGTTTGCATAAACCTTGCTTTTCAGATATCCCCACAAAAATAAGTCCGGAGCAGTCAAATCAGTTTCAAAAAAGTAAGGTCCAATGATTCCTCCTGACCAAATTGTACACCAGACTGTCACTTTTAATGGATGCAAAGGTAACTGCTAAATAATTTGAGGAATTTCCTTTGCCCAGAACCGACTATTCTGTTTATTCATATATCCATTCAAATGAAAATGTGCCTCGTCACTCATTATGATTTTTTCATGAAAATCGGGGTTGTCATGGATGAGCTGTAGTATCCTATTGGCACATGTATGGCGGCGTAAATGGTCTTCTGGAAGAAGCTCTTGTGTCAACTGAATCTTAAATGGAAACAAATGTAAAACTACACGATAAATAGTGCGTCTTGTTGGCACGTTGATCCTCCCAAAAATTTCACGTAACTTTCTCATCGTCACAGTAATCGATGTTTACCGAATATTTTTCCATAATAAATTTGCCACGTCTCTACTTTACGACTGCCAAATATGAACTGTTAAGACTAATGTTTACGAAAATTGCGGCAAAATAAAGTAGTATACCTTCCTAGCGGACACCCTGTACATTATTAAAAGGTTTACCGAGGAGAAACGATAACGTTGGTTACTTCAAAAGTTAAAAAAAATCCTTCAGTAAGTGCCCCAAAAATTGGAAGACATGGATAACAAATATTTAAATATTAGTTGCTCTACAGAAGCGCTATGCAGAGTTCTTAGGAAAGTTGGTTTGAATGGAAGAATTGCCCCGAAAAAAACTGTTCGTGAACCCAAAAAAAATACGACTAGAGTTTCCCCACAGTGACTGAATGAAGGAATTTTCTTTTTAGCAAAACATTTTATGCGCTGATAAGTCTACATTTAATCACCCCTATTCTGCTTGGCGACGGCAATTCCAGACGACGCCGTTTTTTTATCGTTTGTTGTAAATCCGTATTCTCGTTGGCAATATTGCCATTTATCGATGACTGGCAACACATGTTTGGTATTTTGTAAGAAAATTTGACGTTGATGTTGCCATAAATTGCCGTTGATATTGTCGTTTGAGATTTTGGTGTCGTGTTATGTACAAACAAAAATTTAAAAGGAATAAAGAAATTTGAAATACAAAATATAGTAGAAAAAGTACAAATAAAGTAAAAAATAGACAAAATTAAAATAATCAACCCCCGCTAATTTAAAAAATTAGTGGAAAAGTTGGAAAAACATCCATCACTTGCCAGAGGTTTTCGCAGAGGCACTGTTCTTACTTATTTTAAGGAACAGTGGGAAAGTGTTACGACTGCTCTGAACGCCCTTGGCGTTGGTATGGTAAATAGTGTTTTACAAATACTTGTTGTATGTCAGAATGCTTTTTACAGATTTGGCGTGACTTCAAATTTAAAGTAAAAAAAATGGTGACCAACAAAGCAGAATGCAAAGCTACTGGAGGTGGCATATTTAAGCAGCTTGTATTGAGCCCCTTGGAAGAAGCTGTGGCAAATCTGCTCCAGTTTGAAAAACAAATAAGCCCTAAGGGTATGGTTCAGGGAGTCGCAAGCGAATGGGAACTTTTAGAAGTCGCAGACAATACTCTCTTTTATTTTTTCCCAAAAGTTTTTTATTTTTATCGCAACAATTTTATAAAAAGTAGTAAACAAACAAATCAGCTGACTCAGATATTAGATATGTGTTTTATATTTTATTAACATTATCGATAAACTGGCAACGTCGTCACCACATTTTTACAGAATACCAAATTAACATTGTTGTGTTTAAGTGATGTTGTTTCAAAATCGACGACGATGTTGCCGTCGCCAAACAGAATAAGGGTGAATATTTTTAGATTGGACGGTAGGTTAAATGGGTGGAGAAATGCGGCAGAAATGCGGATGTATTAAGGTATATGTAAATTTTGAGACCAATTGGGCTTAAAGGATAAATTCCTTCATTGCCGCGATTGTAAAATCTAACGTTTTTGCTTAATTATTTTTAAAAACTTGCGTTCAACTCTTGCTCCTTACTATGAAAGTAATATTCTTTCGAACTTAATCAGTTAAAATTGTAAAAGGTCTTCAGATCTTGATGGCACAGCAGCGCTTGCAAGGCAATATTCGCAACCGTAAGCAGGAATGTTGCCTTCAAAATTACTCCCAATATTGAATTTGTTCTTTATTTAAACAACATCATCTATGGATACGAGGTACGAGGAACCTTTCATTTAAAAAATTGTATCGTGACATGTGGATAAACGTAAAGTGGTGGCTCTAGATTTTCCAGGGCATTTGATTTATTGCTTCTGGTGGCAGTATTGACTTATCTGGCTTTTTATATCGAGCTTTCTCAAAGACCTTACCAAACGTGTTGTTGTGTTTTACGATTAATACTTACGGGATGGTGCAAGACTCCGTTGTTTCTGCTCAGCTCTTTTTTAGTTTTCTAAATGACTGTCCATGTGAAATTTGCGATGAGATTGGATGAGGCCAGATGTGATTGATACCTTTAGTAAGCATTCGCTAAAGCTCCTAAATGGGGTCGCGCGAATAGGATCGATTTTAATGCTCCTTTAAACTAGTTTCTTACGCATATACATACAAGCATGCAATATCATATGTAGTTACAGGTACTATGAAAATGAAAAAAAATTAAGAAAAGGGAAACTTTCTTGTTCTATGCGTGAGAATTCTGTATGAAGTTTGACCGACTAAAATCATTTTACAAGTATCAACAGAAGGATTTAAGTACCTCAGTTTTTGAAACGGTGTACGACATACTTATTTGCATCTAGTCTCTTAACAATTTATTATTCAAACCAATTCTCATTGGAGGTTCGGGCAAAGGGGTTCATTTTGGTAAAGAGATCTGTTTTAAGGAAATTGGGTTACTATTTCCTGATATCCGAACATTCCTGCTTGAAAGTTCATTTACTGGCGGTCAATTGGTTAAAAGATCGAACAACTCATTACTGGGAAATTTTGTCATTTAGCCGTACCTCTCGTATGTGCAGTAAACTCCCACTACGATCCTTCCTGGAATATATTCGTAAGAGTCCGCCCAAGTTCTGGTTAAAGAAAATTAACCATACGAAGAAAATCGCTTTTATTATTTCAGAGAAATATGTCTCCTTGCTTTAAAATTCCGCCGCATTGAAACCAAATCTAACAATAATTCATAAAATTCCTTCACTTACCTATGAGTTCTGGCGCTAACACGTTTCATATCATCAAAGTGATTCAGAATAGTGAATTCCGTTTCACCCTCTTTGGGCATTATCATATCACTACGCATCTGTAAAAAAACAAATTTTAAAATTAGTGTTTTGTTTTAACCAATTTACCGATCATGCAAAAACTTACATCATACAATAGATTTTTATTCATTTCGACAATTTCATGATCATTACCAATTTCGGTTTCCGGCAATTCCAACTCCGTTATATCGACCGATGTATAACGTGGTCTCAACTGATCAATATACTGATTACCATCACTCAACGGACGCAAGTCAGGATGGTAGAGTACACGACCATTGTTATCAACGATAAACGAATACCCATTCGGTCCTAATTTATGTTGTGGTATCATTTTGCGTATCTCCTCTACAGGGACATCTGTGCCGACAACACCTAACAAATTTGCTACACGTACCGAATGGTTGCGTCTATCGAAGACCGGAGTTGAAACTGTCGTCACCAAACGTCTTTGATACTCAGAATCACGTGCTAGGCCACCAGATTTGCCAGCCATAAAAACGGGACTCCAATGCACCGGATGATCAGCTTGATACATAATCATGGGGCGAGCCATAACTAAAGCATAATCCATGACTTTACGTCTTGCATCCTCTATATCGCTGATCTGTACAAAGAACCCCTTGTTCGAGCAGGCCATTTCGTGTAGATTACTACGACTTCCCGAATCGGAACCAATCAAATAGGTAAAAATGCGCACTGGCATATGGGGCCAATTGTATTGTTTAATAATCTCTTTGTGAGATTCTGAGGAACTTTCGGTTAACAACATTATTGCCTGGTTGCACTGACTGCCCTCGCCTGATTGGTTGTACTGAAATATGAGAAAGGCATGAGGAGTTGTTATACTTTCATTTCAAACGATTTCGGTATTTAAATGATTCATTTTCATTACTTACCTTGTGCAACAGACTAAAAGCGTATTCTAAGCCGGCTGTAAAATTTGCGGTGTCTTGCAGTTTAATGGCCTTTACGGCCGATTTTATTTCTTGTATATTATCGGGAGTCGCTCGTACCATACGGTCTTTGAAACAGGGTACTGGTGCCTTGATAACATCGGCAAATGTTATTAAATTAACAAAATCATTCTCTCCCAAAGTATCCAGAATACTAAACGCAGTCTCCATAGCCAACTCGAACGATTTCTCCGATAAGCTTGAAGAAGAGTCCAATAAAATCATCTGTAGAAAATAAAAGAGTGTAATTGTGTAAATAAAGAAGCGAAGTAGTTTTAGAAGGCGTCACAACAACTTACTATATCTTTGGGCGAAGAGGCCGCCTGGACAAACCAATTTTGGGTGCGGAAGTCGTGTATTTCTTTACTGCCCTTGGAGCCTTCCGGTGGCCAGGCGGTACCGGGAAAGCGACGTAGAAAACCAGAAGTTGCGCCAAAATACTGCCACGACAAAGCCGGATCTCGCTCCAAGTTGTTCTGGAACAGTGGATCTAAATGTGAACTCCACTGTAGTGCTGCCTTAACGTCTCCCTCATCCAATGAGACACCATTAGGCACCAGAATCGAACTTAGACTGAGATTAACGGGTAGTCGCTCAAAACGTCGCATAAAACGAATATCCATATGTCTAGCTCCGTCAGCCAATTTACCATCTGCATTGTATTCGTTAATGCGTCGTGCATCATAGTGTTGATTATTAGTTGTCGCCGAGTGAGAGCTTTGCGTATCCAGCTCTGATAAAGCTGCCTGTTCCGCTGAGTCCATAATGCGCTGCAGTGAGAAAATTATTAAAGTAATTAATTTCAAATGTTAAAACTATTGGAAAAATTTTTCATATAAAAGTTCAATTTAATCGTTGCTGTGTCTTTAAGTAACAAATTTTATTCATGTGCAAAATTCATTCATTCATGTTTGCAATTAAACTCCTTGTGGAGTTTCTCTCTCTATGTTTTCTTATTAATATTATTTATGCAACCCCACTTACTTGTGTGTGTGTATGTTTGATATAGTGTTTGTGTTATTTGTAGCAGTGGTAGTGTAAATAGATGTTTCCTTTATTTGATTGTTTGTACTTTTAAATTATACAAAGCTTTTGCACCCTGGCACTCTTGCAAGTGGCACTTGCTGGTAGCTACTCGTTTGTTTATGACAAATTCATTTTCCAAAAATATTTATTAACGTATGATATAAATTAAAGACAGTCCTATGGTGTTTTCTTTTCTAGAAAAACTGTAACATATTTTGCCCTTTTGTTGTACTTGAAATATGTTCACGCCAACAAAACGTGATGTTTTATTTTAATATTATTCTTAATAGTCCTGCAACCGCCATTGCAGTTTTGGACCTTCATCGTAGCGACACGTCGATTGAAATAAAGCTATTTTTCTGTTAGTGATGAAACTCGAACAGTTTGCGTAGACGATAGTGCTGAAAATGGGTCTTTGGGAATTTTAGCCGTTCAAGGAGCTGATACTGATGAGTTAAAATTTTAAAAATCGTTGTGATACTTGGAAGTAAAATTTGATGAAGGAGCTCCTAGTACTTGTACTGCGTTTCCAATGGAAGTCCAATGTACTTCAACCTGTTCGTCGTACAAAGTCTGACATGCTGAGCGCAGATTAAAAACTTGAATTCAGTTATAAATGCAGGCCGTTTTTGCCAGATATGTAATGGCATTTAAACAAACTCGAGGGCTTAGAAGAGAACTGAGGTTAGATATAATTTTGATGACCCTAATTAGTACAGAGACTTTAAACTATTAATGCAAGAAAAACAACAGTTCGATTTTAATTAGATGTGCAGACGAGTGGCCAGACACTTGATTTGATAATATTGCAAATGCTGTGTGCTTATTAAGAAGCAAAAGTTATACTATGTTCGCACATGCAACTTAATGGAGGCAATAAAATTTTAAATTGAGCTATATATTTTGATATTTACACATATGCAATTTAGCTTATTCAATTAGCATTTCACAGCTGAAAATATGTACATTTTATTCGTGAGAGCTTTTGTTTTTGAATTTGGAAAAAGATAACGAAATTCGACTTTAAAAGAAATGTTTTAAAGAAATTAATAATTTTCAAAAGAAAATAATATTTTCGTAAAAAATTTCATGAAATTTACTAACCATCAATTTCACCTGCTATTTCTTTTTCTTGACTTTGTCATTGAACATTTACGTATTTCTGCTCACTAAATACACTTTACCAGAGTTGAATTGTAAATTTGATGGTCTAATTAAGTACTAATTGCTCCATTTATTAATTGAATTCTTTTATGGTAAATTGGGCTCAGTTAATAATATAGAACTAAGTCGCTTGTGTCAGTTGATTTGTGTGGTTTGGAGACAAACTGCACTTTGAATTCAAAAGAAACCGCGAAAGCACACTCGTGAAACCTCACAAATTAGATTCCGCATTATTACAACTCAATCACGAAAAGTCATCTCCTGAAAACAGATCAAAAATACCTCTGAATGTGTTCATAAACATTCTTCACTTAGTTCCAGAAATATTCATAATGAGACCTGTCAAATTTTTCATCGTTTTATTAATATTCTTTTCACATTTAAAATGTTCAATTCTTTAAAAAATTATTTTTTCTTGGTTCCTATTTCAGTCATATTTATTTTTTATATTAATCTGACTGTAATAAAGAAAAAAAATCCGACAAAAACTAGAACAAATATGAAGAAAGTAGCTTTAGTGCATCCTTTATTAACAGTTGTGGAATACGGTGTCATAATAACAAGACACCTGCACATGTTAAATGTTACAAAATATGAATTCCACACACACACACACACACATATTTAAAATATTTACATACATACTTACATACATGCATATGCATGTACATGATGCGAACGTTTATAGACATAAAACTCCTCTTATAAAATAGCAAATAGCGACCGGGGGCAACGAAGAAGAGAAGATGTTAAACAAAAATATTTTTAAGCGAATTGATTGTAAGAGGTGAAACAGTGAAAGAGTTATTGAAAATTACGAGAATTTTTTTTAAAGAGCTTCATCAAATATTCAACACCTCGGAGATCACTTCGCGAAAAGGTAAAAACAAAAAATTATTGGTTTAAATAAATCTCAAATAACTGCGAGCCTAGTTCTAGATATATAACAGACTGGCAAATTGTCTCAGGTAGTCGTTTAACGATTGTTTGCAAAAATATTGCAATATAAATTTTTTAATTCCAGAAAGCCCTTGCAGACAAATATAGTGGTATTCTGCCTTAGCTGAAACGAAATTTCGCATTCATCACAACACTTTTAATACTGCACTTTTTTATTTATCTGTAAAAGGGATATTTTAATTCATAACGTAATAACAATTTTAACATTCAGCGTTCGTGCGAAATGCCCACTTGTGCAATGGTACGTTATATACGACATCAGAAGGATTGAATGTATTCGTTTTGGCTCTTATGGGCTTCTAAGTTTGATATTCATTCGGTATTTGAGAAAATATTTAAATATCAAGAGATACGATTTGTAATGTTCTTGTTTTTAAGCGAGGTTTGCAAAGGTACTGTGTTTTTTAAGATTTGATGTTTTTTGCGAAGATATAGTAGAAGAAATTGTAAAGAATATAAAAGAATTTATGCATTGTCCGATTGAAGGTTTTCTACACCCATAAATTAAGTATTGGGGACCTAAAGTAAGATTAAAAAGTTTTCAAAAACAAAACTATTCTAATTGGTCGACAGTTGTCTTGGGTGCAACCAACGCCCCCTTACTCCCTTTTATTAGAGGCAGGTATTGCCTCTGAAGAGTTGGAGCTATTTAATCTCCTAGCGTAGCATTAACACAGCGCGCGTAGCATCGCACCACCACATCGATCATCAGCCCCACTCTTCTCGAGATTTGGATCTAAGCAACTGTCTGCACGTTACTCCCTCGAAGTCAGTCATATAGTTTATAGTCGAGCATAAATACATACTCTGAAGGCTTGCGTATAAGAAAACATGTAATCAAAATTTGTTTCACTCAAAATATTTTTCAATTGGCCCAATAGTTTCTGCTCATTGTAACAAATACGAAGACATTTGAAGAACTGCTGGACTTGATATGACACAGTACTTTCGTCTGTTCTTTACTTTACAGCAGGTCTCCTCCAGCCATTGAATTGAAGAAGACAAAAACAAAACATCGGCAGAGCAGCAGTACTAAATTCTTTACGTTTTTCTATGTGACGAATACGTATTGATGGTAACGTTCTGATTGGTCTTAATATTTAGTCCAGCTAAGTGTTCACATCGTTAATTTTTTCGATTGTAATGTCTTTGTTTTTAATGAAAAAAAACTGTGAAACCTAAAATCTCACTCAATGACGAACAATTCTGGCGAATAAAGTTCTGACAACGATAATTGCAAATGAGTTGTTAGGGGAAACCGCTAGTTACAGCAATTAAATCTGGTCAAATCAGCTGTTAAAATACAAACCGCAAACTGAAAAGCAGAAGACGAAGTCGAGTTAAAATTATCGGCGGCGGTGGTTAATTTAAAAAATAGCAATAAGGCCATTGCCGCCGACATTAAAAATTATGAGCAACGAAAAAAATTTGGATATGAAAAGGTTATGTCAGAATTGAATAATAAATTGTGACATATGTTTCAAAATAATCCACATCAATGTCAAATAATTTGGAGAACAACATCGTAAATGACCCTAGTCGTATTCGTGATGCGTGTGATATTATTTCAACTTTTATCAATTAGTTTAAAAATGAAAGAACATCCCATTAAACATGTTATCCGAGGAGCTTTTCAGTCCCCAAATCGAATTCAAAAAAGGCATTAATTCATTTTAAAGAAGTATTCTTAACTTTAAAGAAGTAGTGATGACTATGTTAAGAAGCTAATTGCACAGTCAGAAGTTCTGACTTATACCTCTTTGTGGTGACGGCCAGTAACAGGTTGATGTCTCTACTAGGAGTCTGGCTAAATAAGTCGAGCGGAGAGAAGTTAACACCATCTTATAAAAATTCTTAATTCACTGTGAAACAGCATTCGCCAAGGATGGGTGGCCAAGAAGGTGTCTGATCTCTGGTATGCGAACTCTGGATACCAGTCGATTTCCAGTTTCAATATTGACATCTTTTTCTCCATTATTCGTGGGGATTATATAAATTCTCTGAGCGAACTCCGATTTTAATGCACCAAGAGAGGAATCATGAAGATATGGACAAGAATGTGAGTCCTAAGGCGTTGGACCGTTACATTCGGACATGGATGGACAATGAAGCCTAGTAAGGTTAATCTCTGTAGAAACTCCGGTGTTTATTGTCCAATTAAGGAATTATGTGTGGACGGGCTTGTCGACAAAGATACTCCTATGAAAAAGGCTGAGACGGTGACGCACATTGTGTGTGAATGTCCAGCAATGGCTAGCAAATCATTGAGGAAGCTAGTGAGTATCTCGGGAAAATGTTTATTAAACTAAACTTTTTTTTTTCTAGGTCGTACAATTCTGGAGCGGCCCTCGTGAAGCAACTGCTACTAAAATATTTTGAAATGATTTTCAGCATATACTATAGAGTTTTATAATCTTCGCCGAGAAACTAAGGCACAGGCTCACATACATACATGCATACACAAAATTCACACTGACACAAAATTTTATAGAAATACCTTTTGCATGTTTAAAAGAACAAAAAAAAAGAAAAAAAAACAAAAGAACAGAAAAAACATAAATAATAAAAAAGTAAAAACAAAATGTAAATACACGTACAAGTAACAGCAGGAATTAGTGAGTGTGTGAGAGCATGTGAAAATAATAAAGAGGAGATTAACTAGAAGAAGATTTAGACATTTTCAATTTCAAAGTGAATATGAGTATAACAGCAACAACAACAACAACAACAACAACAACATTAACTGTACTTATAATAAAGATAAATACATAGTAAATACTTATATGTATAAAGTCTTGAACACGGCAGCTCTTCTTATTATTAGTAGACATATTTCTGGCACTTCAGCATCTACATATGTATGTGTGTGTGTACACAGCAATTTGTTTTAGTAAAATGTCATAATCTTAATTAATACTCAGGCACTAAAAACAAAACATGATTACACTCATGCATCTTAAGAACAACACAAAATATACAGCACACATACATTCACATTTTAATTTAAAAATTTTTACAGTTTAACACGGAGAAACATGAAATGAAAAAATTATTGACGTATTCCATGACTTTCGAGTTCCTTTTTTGTTGGAGTGATTTAAAATTGCTTATGATGTTCGGTTCAGTTTAGTAACAAAAATGCATGTAAATTTAAATAATTACAAATTATTTTGCCAGCATAATTCTGCAATACAGTTTGTTTTTGCTATTTCTTTTATTCCAAAGCACTCTTAAGGCGTGGTACATGATTTATGGCTAAAAACAAAACTCTATCTTTTTGAGATTGTTTTCGTTGTTGTTGCGCCAAACAGCAATTCGGAGTTAGAAAAGAAATTTGTGCCACAACTACTGCTATGTGCAAGTTGTAAAAGTGTATGAGTTCTGTGTGCTTAACCCAGCAAACATAATAAGTAGCATTTAAAAAAAATTAATTTGGCATGTACCGATATTTCTAATCCGGTTTAGGCGG
Organism: Phania funesta; assembly: GCA_963932375.1. Lineage (NCBI taxonomy): Eukaryota > Metazoa > Arthropoda > Insecta > Diptera > Tachinidae > Phania > Phania funesta. Next base: position 80,936,608 of record OZ010653.1, on the reverse strand, counting down.
TTTGGCTATAAGGAAGGACCTATGTTGACAGCTTGTGGCGGCCTCTTTTCAATATGAGGTGTATTATTTATTTATTAATGTGAAATCACCATGGCAAGTTACAGGATTGGGTAGCAAAGTAGAAAAAGAAAATAGCGCAACTTTGCACACGTTGCGCTATTTTCTTGATAGGAGCAAAGGAGCAGATCGGCCAACAATAGAACCGCTATCCGTAAAAGTGCAGGAGAAGCGAAGCAGAATGACTCCAACTTTTGTTGTCCTGATCCAGGAGCAGTTTTGGATCGCTAAGTGGATTTAGGAACGTTTGTGACTCCAATTATGGGCTAAACCTCATCTTTAATTACTGGGTACCATTTTTTAATAAATGGTTGTGCCAGTATTTATTCGAAAACAACGTTTAAATTTTTCTTGGACCAAATTGCATGATATAGACTTGGACGACATGTGGTTCCGTTGGGTATTGTTGTTAGTTGGGTATTGTTGTAGTTACAACAATGAGGAAAAACTATATGGTCTTGAGTTTAACTCATACGAACTAACGAAATAGTTTTTTTTATTAAATTTTTGGTGAAGCAAATTATCTTTTTCTTATCTTAAGTTTACAAATGTTTAACTAGTAAAGGGTTTAATTTATCATAATCTGTAATTCCAATTACATAACATTCTTCCGTTTATTATCTTGTTATACATTGCATCCAAATACACGTCAACCATATGCAGCCATATTATGTATTGAACCAAAGCCTTTAATTCATCAGATAGACATCTGTGCTTAAAGCCCTGTTATTTTTAAAAACTGCAACATCAAATCAAAAACTAGTTTGGAGTGGATGAGAAAGACAGATCGTTAGCAAACATAGGAGAATTTAGACAAATCCTAAATTTATGTATTATTTCATATTGAATTTGTTTCTTCCAAGTCAATTACTAAATTGTATTTATGATCGAGTATAGCCGGCGCCAACTTACTCATATGGATTTATTCCAATATATGGGAGCTATATGAGAAAATAATTTTTACATTCCATTCAATTACGATAACCCTCTTTGTGCATTCCTTAAACGATTTTTCAACTGTTATGTTTTTTATAAATTACACAGCAGATATGTCAACACACTCAAACAAACAAAAATACGTCAACCTTCGCAGGTGGCATTGCACTTGTAAGTGTAAAAAAAGATCCGAAGATTAGATCGGGAAGATAAAGGTTAATCTTTAGAAATGCCCTCACATAACTTTCATATTCAGAGGCAAAATTTCCCCCCAATAAAAATAACTAAAACCACTGTTTCTGCGGAAAACCACGTGAAATATTTGGAAATTTATCTCGATCGGCGTTTAACATGGCCCCGCCATTTAAGGCAAAAGTAAGAGCTATAAAGCACAAAATCGCTCAGCTTCATTGGCTTATAGGCTTCAACTCAATTTTGGCCCTGGAGTATAAAGTTATCCTGTTCACATCCATTATAAAAACTATAGGCACATATGGATGGCATCCAGCTATGGGGTACTGCTTACGCGTCAAATATTCAGAAGTTACAAAAAAGACAGTCTACGCTAACATGAGACATTCGAAATGAGAATATTCGCAGAGATTGAAATATTCCCACAGAAATGAAAGGTTACTCTTGCAAATACGTAAGCAAATTATCAACCCATCTCAACTGTTATACCCGCGATTTGCTGCAGAGCCTTGCGAGACCGCCGTCTTCACCCATTACAAAGCAGTCTAAGATTTAAACACAACAATTTAGTTACTATATTAATAATAATTAATAAATATAATAACTAGGATTAAGATTTGAAAACTTATTCTAATTTTCTTTAAGAAAGATTCAGTAATAATAATAATATAATCGTAAATTTAAAAAGAGTAATATTATACCCTTCACAAAAAATAGAAAGGCTATATATAGGGTTGTAATTTATACAATATTAATTTCCGACCAACCAAAGTTATATATTCTGGATCCCTATAAGTAGAGAAGTTTGATGTCCGTCTGTCCCTCTGTCCGTCTGTCCCTCTGTCCGTCAGTACGATTGTGAAATCAATTTTCTGACGGCACTAGACAACCTAGGATTTTAAAACTGAAACCACTTGATCAGTGAGCTTGGCGAATTCCAAATCAGCCATATAGGTCCATATGTTCCTTTTTTTTTGGTATTTTCACTCTTGCGAAGAAGCGCGTATACAAAAGCCCATAAAATTTACATATTCTGAATCCTTATCGAATTTGATATTAACTCCCCTTACAAAAATGTTCATCGCTAGGCTTCCAGATGCCTACGGCAATAAATGTTGAACCAATTTAAAAATTTTATTAATAAAATTGAAATTTTAAAAACTTACAAATAACCGAGTTTCTTCAACAACTGAAACTTAAAAAAAATTTTGCCAAAATCTTTAATTCACCACAAAATGGAAAAACTGGAATAAATTATTCTTTGTTAAAAAAAAACAAACCTCACCAAATTTTGAATAAATTTCACCACAGTTTTGTAATTTTGTCGAAAATCCGAAAAATTACTAAAAATCAATACTTTATGAGAACCATCGAAATTTTAACAAAATCGATGTTTAACAAACAAGTGGTGATTTCCCAAAAAAAAATTATAAAATTCATTACTTAAAAAACAACATTTTACCATAATTGGGAATTTCATCAAAAAGACTAAAATTCAACACGAAATTAACCAAAATTTTAAATTATCTACAAAATCAAAAAAGTGGCACAACAATTTTTTTCTTGTTAAAAAATCAAATTTCAATGAATAACCGCAATTTTACAAAAAAAAAAAAAAACAAATTCAACAAATTTTGAATAAATAGTAAGATAATTTTGTAAATAATTTAAGCAACTAAAATTATTGCATTTGATAGTAATCTAACACGATAATCAACAATAAAACTGCACCCCAAAATCACTTTTGTAGCGGTTTCATTGTAGAAATTTTCAGCTGATTTCACTAATCGAAAGTAAGAAGTAATTAAAACAACTGTCGTGTAAAAGACTGATGTAATTTATAAGAATTTTGAATACTGCAAGTGAAAGTTCCATATCAATATGATGAATTAAATTACTTGTTTGAAAAAGTTTATTGAATTTATTTTTTTTTTTTGCAATTAAAAAAAGATAAACAAAAGATTTGACAAATCTGGCAAGAGCGGTGGCTACACCCGTTTGGCTTCGTCCAGAGAATAGAGCACTTGAACTAGTTCGCTCACCAGTCTGATGGATAACTGTTAGAAAAGCAGAACCAAAGCCGTGGCCATAAAATCACTTTGATCAAGATTTGAGCGAAAGCTTTTTTCATAAGGAATAGGAGTAGCGTATCCTTTAAGACATTCCATGCTTCTATCTAATTACCGCAGAAATAATATTATTTTTTTGACTGAAACCCCAGTAGGAAAATATTTTTTTTTTGCAGCTAAATGGTTAATCGTCCAATTTATTGAAATTTCAAACAAATATTGGCAAAAGTCAATTAACAGTTGGCAAAATTATTCACTCTAGAAATAGCAATTCAATTGCCGATAATTTGTAATGATTTTATTTTTGTCTGAAATCATCATTAAAGCAATTGAATTAAATCTGTGGGAAGAAATTGTGGCTACTTAAATTTATTTCTATTTCTCACAATCGAATAAAATCGACTGACTACATGTTCGGGCACACACTCGCCTGCACCTTCATTTGTTTTCCACCAAACACTTAAATTCATTTCGGAATTATTTGGAATTTATATGGAGGATAAAGGTTAAATATCAGCTGCAAGAAATGCAAATAAATTAAACATTTTGCTGCAACGAAAATAGAATGACAGAGAACTTCGAATTGAAACATGATTCGAATAAACTGAAGCCACCTAAAACAGAATAACAGACTGGATGGCTGGCGGCTGGTGGTTGGTTGCAAAAACTAAACGGATGATTGAATGAATCATAGAACGTATGTATGATTGTCTATCTGTATGTTTGGTTCGTTGCTGAATGTCTAATTTGAAGGCTTGGTCGAGTGTTTTTCTACTAAAGAACTCATCTGAAAAGAAAATCTAAAAAAATATCAAGTTCTTGTCAACAAACTACTTATAAAGTGCTAAATAAATATTCACACAAAAATACTTGCAAATTGCAGCAGCACACATACATTCACACTCACACACACTTGTTAGGCAGGCACACGAGACCACTATGAAAAGTCTTTTACGACAGTTAGATAGTTTTGTTTTATTTGAAGAGTTACACTTTAAATAATTTTCTGTTTTCCTACCTAGAAATCAGTTAAATTTTATAAAAAGTAAAATATCTGTGGCAATAAGGAATAAGTGCGTAAGTCGACTTAAGCTGAAAACGAGTTAAGTGTGATTTCCAATTCAAAAGTACCCCTCAGCAGAATTACATTTGTAAAGCTCAACTTTGCGGGAAGTTCTATTGTAATTAATTTCGGATTAAGTTTTTCATTTGGAACAGTAACTAACTCAACTAACAATTTTTGTTAGAAGATCTTTAAAGAACATAACTTGTTTTTCAAAATCTAAAGTTTTTCTCCTTTAAAGTTTACTTTTTCTTATTGACAAAGATATATCAAAAGAATCAAAGATCAGCAGTTGGTATGATTTATTAGCAAAGCTTGAAGAAGAGGTACAAACAATTTTTTAAACTAAGTGTTCAAAAATAAAATTTTTAAATTGCCGGAAAATGTAAAACAAGCAAACACAAAAGGAATATTGAGAGCATAATTCATAGCCAGAAGTGGTAGCACTGTTAGTCGCTTTGACAGCTATATCTGGTTGGTGTACTCTGTAACGGTTGGCTCTCTACAAAGCTCACTTAACGACTAAGAAAATATAATTGGTGCATGAAACTGCAGCATTATATGCAGTTTCACTGACTGCTATACAAACAAACCCTTTGTCTTCAGCAGTTTTGATAGTTCTTTAAAAGATATTAAGAACGAATTTCCGTCATCTCATATCAAGTTTGGCTTGGATACAAATCGGTTTCGGCTATCTAACATCTTCAATGTCCTTTTTCCTTCGAACTATGCCGAAAATTCGATCCGAATATCAAATAAAAATAGTTCTTCCGTTTAATTGCTGAAAAAATACTGCAAGAGCAGTAGGGATGACTTTTAAAAGCCCAAAATACAAACACTTACATTTCTGGCAATAAAAGGTTCCTTGGTTTTATTACCGGCAGCTAATTGGCAATTATATGTCTGCAAGATCTTTACACCACATACAGTCTGTATAATAAATACCGGACATTCCTAAATTACAAGCGGACTCGTTTAAACTCAAAAAGTTGGCCCTTAAATCGTCCAGGGTTTGCAAATGTAAAGGAGGCTCAAACTTAATTACTAGATTTATTTTCCTGCGCTATTTGTCTTGGTAGCTAGGGATATTCATGCCAGTGGAATGATGACTGCAGGAGTTAGTGTTATGGGTATAATTGATCATCAGGCTTTTCAGAAGCATTTCTAAGACCTCTGAAAAGAATTAAATCCTTTATAAGCAGCAAGGAATTATTACAGCACTTATTCTTTTCCGGAACGTGATCTAATCTTTTCTGTTATCGAAATAGTGTTATCGATATCTGATCAGCAAACACTTTGTTTTTTTTTAGGTTTTGCCCAGAGGAGGCCACGCATGGTCAGCACTCAATAGCGAAGAGGTTTCTTGTTTAAAAATGGGATAGATTATGGCTAAAGAAAGTTTTCTGTGTGGTGTATTGTGCGTTCCACTGTACAATCTACCACGACCGTATTAGCCCGTAAGGAAGAACGTGTTACACTTACATATATTCTGATATCACGAACAAAAATCCTAATTTCTTTGGAGCGAATTCCATTGTAGTAGCCATAGGACAATGACACACAACTTACATTGGATACCCTACTGCCAGCAATAGGCATTTTTGCTTGTACGCGGTCGAGAAGTTTCAAAATAGACTTTGAAGTATTAGCCCATACATAGAGTTCTATTCCATTTGCAGTCGGATATAAAAGGCATATAGAGTAAGAAGATCAGATGGTGTGAAGTGTCTCTTTTCCGATCTGAAAATTGTGCTTAGTCCAACGAACATCACAGTGGATATTAACGTCAGGAAGATCAAGAGCTTTTCATTCCTTAATACCTAAACCTCTCACAAGTACAAAGGAAGCAATATAATCTGTAGTGTGTCTGTAAGTAAGCCCACAACATTGGATCTTACGTGCATTAAAATCGAGCCTGTTCGCACGGTAAATTTCAGTTATCGGTTCAGCATGTTGTTCATATTGCAAAAGGCTTGGCCTATTACTGAATGAAAACGAATGACAATTGCTGCTATCAGCTGCAAAGTGATAGATGTGATTGGAAGTTCGACATAAAAGGTAATTTAGACAAAAAAAAATTGCGTAGAATAAAGTACGCAGCATTCAAGGGTACCGCAAGAATTTATCTTGAATCCCTGAGGAAACTTAATATGAGAGTAGAGCACCTTGTCACAATCTGAATATCAAGAGCCACCACTTTACTTTTGCCGAATTGGTGTATTGAACGACACCAACTCTCCGTCTTCTACGGAAACTAGCGGTCTGTGGAAATTGCTAGATTCTAAATATCTCATAGGATGGAAATTTACGATACTGTTCATAACTTTAGGATGTGCAAAACAAATTACAATCCGCAGGTCAATTTCAGGATTCTTGACCTCACACTTTTTAGTTACTGGTGTTTGCTATAGGACGTGATAACGTCGAAGAAAAATGTTTCTAGACGAGAGTTGGAATGCCGTCCGGACCGGGAGAATTATTTATTTTGAGATCCGCTACAACCTGTTGAACTACACGCGCTCGAAAGAATATTCTTGCCTTAGTTACTGATACTCTCTCGATTACGGCCAGTGGTTGGTTGATTACTTTCCTGCAAACAGAAGTTACTTGAAAATAATTCAACCAAAAGATTTTCTTTATCAACGGGCCCAGGGAGTATTTGGCCAACACGTCTCTTTTAATAAATGATCAGAAGCTCTTACTATACCGAGAAGCATTGAGGATTTTAGCACGAAGGCGATGCATATATAAAGCTCTTTCGCGAAGTCTTCACTTTTTTGCGCAGCAAATGAGTAACAGCACTTGCTTCAATTCCTAAACACCTTCTAATAGTGCCTTTGTTTTAAATCAAAACCGGCTGTGTACTGCAATCGTAGGAGTGTCAAAAGCTGAGTGCTGTTCGTAATAGTTATTTGTCGAATAGTCCTGAACTATTGAACCTTTACTGAAAATGCACAAACGCAAAACGTAAACAACGCAAAAGCTTTTTCAGGAGCAAATAAGTTTGTAAAATAAAAGAAGCAATTTTTCATATTCTTTTAAAATCGTGTCGTTGAACTTTACTTACGCATTAAACGGCTTTCAAATTGCTCTTTTTACTTTATAAAAGCGGCATAACGAATAGTGCTGCAGTAAAGTTAGCAACACCTATATGCAATAAAATGTTAAAGAAAGAATCAATACGACATTTTAATCTTACGTTATGATGTGCCTAGGAAGATACTTTAAAATATTGTGAGGCTCATATGTGGACGCTTTAAAAGAACATCTAATACCGGCACTTCTTGCAGCACTTAGTAGTGTGTTCATTCACATTTGTTCTAACTGACAAACATGCCCTAACATGTCTCTAGTAATCAAAATACAGACAAACAAGAGGTTATTGTTACTAACACAGACGGCTGCGAGATTTGCGCGTGTGTGTGTCTCTTACAATGAAATGAAAAGAACATAAGAGACTGCATACGAAACTATGAATTACACTGTCGTATTTAACACTTTACCTACAGTAAAACTAAAGTAACAACAACCTAAGTGTGGATGTCTATTCAAATATATATCTTATACGAATACACATACAAACACTCACTCACACACACACACACACAAGTCATCCAAAAAGGAAGGGGAAGTCTTGTAAACGTTTATTGTTTTATTTTGCCTTTAGTTCATCATATCTTGAAATTGTCTTGTTCACTCTTGTCATCTTTTCTATGTCTATGTCTTCTTGTTGTTGTTGTGTTTTTTTCTACAACCTCTTGACATTTGTTCTGTTGTTTTCCTGTTCTTTTTTTCCATGTACATTTAGCGGACATTTATTTTTTACATTTGCATGAATTCTCAGCAATTTTTTTTTTGTCTATTAAGGCCGCTGTTGGTTGTTGTCGTCTGGCCAACTTGTTGTAATAAGTGCATGAATGGAAGTAGAAAAAAAGTACAAAACTACAAATGACGTATTCTGTCTACAAGAAACAAACTTTAAAATAACAAGTTCATATGCGTCATATTAACAAGAAAAAAGCACGAAGAGTGAGTGACAAATACATTTAAGTTTAATTATTGGCATTTGAAACGACCATGCGGGATTCCCCAAAGGTGGCAGAATCAATTAAAAATTTTTAAATTTATTTCTACAGAGGAGAATTATAATTTCCCAAACACACTTTGTAATTGGACTAGACCTCCGAGAATCTTACATTTGTAAATAAAACCGATATTGAGAGTGCGATCAACTGGCCATTCGACCACAAAGGGATGACCTCTTGATATAAAATCATTTGGTAATTTTCTGTTTAGTGGCTCTAAATTAGATTTTATTGTACTGGCCAAGTTATGAGAATTGTATTTCATATTTGTTTGGAAGATTAGATGGAGTGAAGTATGTTATCACGTTTCAAAAACTCTAAGCTCTTGCTGTCTTTGTAACTCGAACAAGAATATTAAGTCCCTCCGAACCTTTAACATTCATATCAGCCTTAATTACAAGTCATGCAGATCCTGTCTCAGAATACGCCATTGACTGAACGTTACATTCATTCAGAGATTGTTAGTATATCATGCATAAAGTTATAATTTATGTTTGACTTACTGAGTCAAAGAGAAGGGCAAATGAAATGAATTTACAAAACAAGATATAACATTGGAAGTTCAACATAAAAGATTATTTGGGGAAATAAGAACAAGTTAGGGGAACGAACAGAGCTTTGTGGTACCGCTGAATTAGTCGCAGGCACTTAATATAAAACAAAGGAAGGTATTACCGGCTATAATATTTTTGCCTACTTTCTAAAATATTGTTTCGTATGCAGTGGTTATATATGTATATGGAATACAACACTAATGCATATGTATGTTTGTATGAACGAATGAATGACTACTGGGTGTGTTAAATTTTCTTTGAGTTCAATGCCTTAGTTGCAGGTTTCAAATTTCATAGATGTCAATAACTTTATCTTTATTTAGAAAACTAACATTTACAACTGACACTCCATTCGGTATCACTTAGCGCCAAGGGTTACTTACGTAAAAGGGTTGTTAGATTGTCAATAACATTATTGCACAAATTTAAAAAAAGGGTATTTATATTTCAATTGTGCTTTATTTATTTTGAAAATAATTTATCACGGCGCATTCAAACATTGTGCTGAAAATACCAGGTGAATGCAGATAAAATTGAAATTCAGGAACTACCGCCCATCAACGGCCAATAGGAGCAGAAGCAGCAATTAAAGAACTTAACGTAACCGGTGGAATCGAACTTCCCGATAAATGGCCTAATGCAATTCTCAATGTGATAAGCTGAAATCACTGCGAGCGACAGTCCAGCGATCGCAATTTTTGTAATAATTAGCGCAGTACGCACGTTGGGCACCAGTGAAAGGCTCCATTGCAAATAATTTCTAATGAACCGAGCTATACATGCCCACGTCCGGACCGCCCGGATATGGAAGTTAAAAAACGCCGAATAAAATACTCCTGGTCAAACGCAGCCATAGCAAAGATACCTGCGGCGACGTGCTGCTCCACGGGCGGCTCTAAACTAGTGGATAAAATAGGGCTAGGAATCTTTATAGATGAACCAGAGACCGAAAGTACTTCCAACTTCCTGACCATAACATGGAACTTCAGAAAGTGTGGGCAGTTTTGCACTTTATAAGATGGCTCAGGCAGACTAAAAGACCAACAGAAGTCAACTCTTCAGTGAGACACAAATGACCATCAAGGCAATTGAGTCCAAAAGAGTCAGAGCAAGGATGTTCTTGGACTGCAAAAGAACAACATACGACCACTCGAAAAATGGGGCTCTGCGAATCATCTGAGTGCTGGGCCACCAGCGAGTATTTGTGAACAAATTAATGGAATACAGGAATTAAACTTAGATAATGCAAAGCAATTTGAGACTACTGGGGCGGAGTTAAAGAATTGGAAAAGGGTGCAATATGGACCAACGAAACGAAAGAATTAATAATAAAATTTGTGGGCTCTACGCAGATAAAATAAATAACCTGCTGAAAATGATTAACAGTCCACCCTAAATACGAGCGTTGAGTGTTGCGTTAGCAGCTTTCAGAGACATACATTTTACTTCAAATATACTGTGACTACGTACCCTGCTGCTAACGCAACGCTCAACGCTCTTATTTAGGTTGAACAATAAGGCTAAAATTAACACATCTACTTCGAATAGGAAGAGCAGACAAGCGCAAGCAATGAGTACATAAAAAAATGGAAATGTTCTATACAACAGCCCAGCTACGGCAAAAATAAGAAACCAGTATTTTTCAGTTGACACCTTACCATACTTTTAATTCTTAGGAGTTTCGTTTGGAGCACCAAGTTCTTATAACATACAACAGTCTTTTTCTTTGTTCATAATGCAGAGTGCAACCATTGGATTCGGCATGTCTACGCGCATGATGCCAATAATTCGCTGCTCTTTTCAACCTAACCTAACCTAACTTAAATACAGTTATTTGATGTACAGTGTGGCAACATTAGTTAAATTGAAGCTGCTTTCCTAAGATATTTGGAATAAGAATTCAATAAATAAATTATATTACACCCAGTTTGCATTCTACATCTAATTGAAGCCTGTTGGGAAACGATGACTGATTGATAACTAATAAGCCAAAATGAAAGTTTTAATTCCAAGGAAGACATTTTTTTTATTTTCAGAAATTTTTTTCAAGTTTTGATTGCGAGGCTACTCGCGAAGTTCTGCGAACATAAAGCAGCTGGAACTGGCGCAACAATCCAAACAATCTACTGCATTTGTACTTAACAGGCTGAGACAGATACGTTGGTTGGGTTGTTAGCTTCTCCGTAGAGTCGTGCGTGGAAAATAGCTCCATAAGCCTTATATGGCTATAAGGTTCGTATGACGAAGCCAAAATCGGAAATGAATATCAAAATCTTTCTTATTGCATATTAAACTCCTTTTGAGATTAACATGAGGTTAATTTGAGGTTGAAGTGATATCACCTTTTTACTGGCAGATTTGCTTATGAATAATAAAGTCCTGTTAAGGAAAACCAAAGACCGCTTGTACTGAACAAATATTTTTCTTTAATATTTTCTTTAGCAGAATGACTACACACTGAAATATTTATTTCCTGGTTCGCCAGTTATTAAGAAGAAAAACCCACAACATTGTTGGCGCGGCAAAATAAGTTTGTGCATTTTGTTGTGTCAATTATTTGGTTACTATGACACATTTTATATGACCACTGATCCACATGGCCAAGCAATTGACATTTTGGTTTTCGAATATTGCCCACACAATTACCATTCAATGAAACAATAAACGAATGTATTCAATTTTGTCTTCTTCTTTTTAGCTACAATAAAATAAAAATAAATGGTTGCACTGTGATCGGAACGAAAGCTTGTTTGTTTTTACAAAAAATGAAGAAGAAAATTCCAGTTACTGCATCATTATGGGTTCACATGGGTCGACATGGCCATTTACTTAAATCTTAACAACTTTTATACACTTTTCTTCAATAACAAAAAAAAAAAAAAGTAAAACTTCTGTGATATGTAACCCAGCGTAAAATCACACACTCATACTCAGGCACTTTATCGTCAATTTTACAATTTGTATGAGTATGTGTGGATGTACGTGCACATATGCCTGTTCCAATATTCCTTTAAATTTTTACTGCAGTTTTATGTTTTTTTTGTTTTGTAATATTTCCATAGCATGCATTAAGGCTGCTTGCAACGATTCAATGCAGTGCTGTCATACATACAACCAACCAACAACCATCGCAGGAATATCGGCAATTTGCACTCATGTCGAACATGAAAATAATGAAAAACAATTCGTGCGCAAACTGTTGATGCCTACACACACGTTACACACGCTTTCGATTGGTGTCTGGGTGGACGAGTATATGCATCATCATACCAAGAAAAACTTTCGATTTTGTGTGTATGAGTGAGTGTATGTGTATTGACCAAATACGACCAGACAAGTCCAGACCATAAGGTAATTAGTTCTTAACAACAACAATAACAAAAAACGAATTAAGAAACCTTACCCAGACCAAGAGTCGTCGTTCGTAGGTTGCTTAAATGCAAGAAAAATATCGTGACAACTTAAAAACAGCCAGGTATGTCAAAACCTGGTTTGAAAAGTTATATATGAAAACAATGAACCTAAAATGAAATTAAGATTTTAACATATCATGGAATGATGAGGATGATGGTAGCGTCGTCATCGAATATGAGAAGGAAGGCCAAGATTAAAGAATCTTTGAAAGATATTGAGCGATAAAAAAAATTTTCTGAACATATAAAATATTTGGAGGGATACTACGCCGAACACTGCGTTAAGTCTAAGCAAAGTAATATTCTTGCCATTTTGTATCGTTTGGGAATAAAGGGGAGATAATCTTCACCTTTTAGTGTCCGATTATGGAAGCTTTTACTCTAATTAGATTAAACGTACCGCCAAATAGCAAATATTTTGCTTAAATGTGTCTATATTAAACAGGCAAAGAATAATGTCTAAGAGGAATACGGAAAAGTATATTCGCCCTGTGGTCACACATGAATACGTGGGTCTGTTAAATCGGTCTCTTGTATTACGCGAGAATGAGAATGAGAAGAAGAAAGAAAAGTAAAGATGTAGATTTTTGAATCGAATTTCCTTAATCGCTTGTTTCGAACGAAAAATGACACAGAGTCAAAAGCGGGTTGTCTCCAAGCTAATCTTAACAGGGGATGATGGAACTTTGCTCCACAAATCTTTATCAAATGACCCTGTCGCAATATTAAATCAAGAGAATAAAGAAGATTAAAGGATATTAAAAAAATATGAGATCGTTGATTCGGAGGCTAGAAGTTAGTATATAGAGTAGGGGTTGAGTGGCCATTATATGTTTGCCGCTGTGGAGTCATTACCAAGCCTGTTGGTGCTCCTCCGATATATCGGAGAGGCTAGCAAAGGTCCTCCGCCCAAAATAAGTTTGCCGTAGGCGCTTTAGTGTAGGACAGAGGCTGAACTATTGTCTCCTCTTCCTTCTCGTTGTAGCAACTTTTACAGTAGTCCTATCCAGGTAACGATATTTCTCAATTGCGTCCTCTAAAACCTTAACAGATCTCTGGCACAAGCCAGGTCTAAACTGGGACAAGTTTGCCTGGTATTTCTACATGTGTTTTCCTTCCACCACCTGACCTGAGCCATATCATAAATATTAAAACAAATTTGCTTTTTGCAGGCCGAGAGGTGAATGCCATAGAATTCATCAATATACGAATCCTGCAGCCTTGCCAACTTATAGGCCATACAATTGGTAGCAAGTCCCCGCACACATTTCAAGGTGATTCCTGAATGTCTAGTCATCCAATTTAAGGATGCCCGGCATTCCTGGAACCGCTTTTGATGTCGAAAAGACACCTGAATAGGCCTAAATTGCAACGCAGCTGTGGGTGAAAATCCAAATATTCTTGTCGACTATTCTATAGTACTACAGCCATTTCGCCGCCGTTAACATCGCTGACAATTCAACATGACAATTCACTATGAACTTATTTGAGTGAAACGAGCATTTGACGAACAATTTAATGCGATTTGCCGTCATTCTATTATTTTCTCTAGGTATAAAAAATCTATGCCGGTCAACTAGATATAATTAGCCATGTTTGCTGCAGACCCGTTCGCAATATGTAAGAAACCATCTGCAAGCATTAATACTCTAAAATTAAGCCCATTTCATAGATATTTAAAACATTTTTCTGATTTATGTATATAAATTTAAAGTTCCCTGCCTCTTAAAAAACAAGCCACGTATATGGTAGAAGTAATCGTGGGTTGCATGTCTCTGGAATTATAAATGATTTTATGGATCGGTAATGGGAGATAGTTTCGATGTGTCTTCTGACCTGTAAAGAAATGATAACTTCTCCACAAGAGATCGGAAACTCAATTACTAATCTGAAGATTGCCCATCACGGAACAACTGCATACGTGCGTGTCAAAACGCAAATATGCTTACGTCATTTGCCTTTACTGAATTGAGTGAAATTGAAGAGGACATTGCTTGGTTAGTTGGAAATGTTCAAAGAAAAACAATGAGGTAAATGCAAAAGGAATTGCACTGTATACGAAACATACAGGCAGGAGGGCTCGCATGAGGCAAAAACAAGAATAAAGGCCCAACTTACATATTTGTTCACCTTGGGTTACACAATTGGGTGGTTGTAAAAATCATACTTTAACACATGTTCAATTTTGGTACAAACATTTGTTTTTGCAATATTCTATCCCTTTTTTGTTCCTTGTTATTTGTTTTTTCGTTCTTGTATTCATAAGTGAGACGGTAAGTTAAATTTCTAACTGTAACAGGCCATGATGAGTGTCTGATGCTACCATTTCACACTGAATGTCATGTGTATTTTAATTTTTTCTCGTTATCTGTACAGTTTTTTTGTGCCATTTTTAAAGTGATACTTGAACACTTTTACTGGTGACAATTTGTTTGTACTTATTTCACACATGAATACAATTTTCAATAACAATTTTAGCCACAGCACAAACGAACGTAAAGGAACTCATGTTTAAGGCAAAGAAGAAAGACAATTTTAACCTCAATTTTTGCAATGGAAGTAAATTTCAAGTTAATAAAACCTCACAACTGTCGGTAAATATTAATTTCTTTTAATAAGTTCTAAATGGAAGTTTCTTTATTGACTTCACAATTCAATCAATTTTATATTCCATCACTGTCACTTGAGCTTGATAGCCTCCTAAGAAGTGTCCTAATGGATACCAAAGATATACTTAGCTCTGCACCAAAAGAAGTATGTAAGAAGGACTGGTTTAACTATCTGACAAGAGCCAACAGCTACGTGCTTAAAAAATATTCCAAAGTAAAGATTGACTTTCACATGTTCTGTGTTCACCCAGAGTTTTTTTTTTTCATTTCACACTTAAGCAGACAGAAACAGCCAACTAAATAAAATCAAGTTCATTTCTACATACAATTCTCTACTCCTTTTATTTCTTTTTTGCTTTTATGTTCTTCATCTTAGGTAACATTTTAGCTTTGACATTCCATATGCTGATATTTTAAAAAAATGTTTCTACTGACTGAGTGCTCTTCAACGCAAATATGGAATGTTACAGTGTTGGAGCACCAGCACTCAAGAAAACTCTTAAACACATTCATACCCTTCATACACTTTGGTAGAGCCCGATACTTGGCAGTAGTGATGTCATGTCTTAAAAACGTTTTTATATTTTAAATCTTGGAAGTTTAAACAACGTGAAGATATGTGGGTCAGAGCAGGTTCTGTATTTATTATAACAAGGGCCGTCAGATGGCAGGTACAAAGGTGTGGCACGCCTCAACTAATTGCACTGTCAAAAGTTCTGACCTATATTATCTCGTGGTAGCGGGCGATAATAGGTTCCTGCCTCTGTTAGGAGTCTGACTAAATAAGTCCTTTAAAGAAATCTCAGTGAACATCATGCGTGGCAAAGTCAGCGCTTTTTCTCTACTATGCCAACTCTGGATACCAGTCGATTTACAGTTTTAATACCGACTTACCCGTGCTTATGGAACTCTGCGCGGGCGGTCATCTTTTTCTACATTACTCGT
Organism: Phania funesta; assembly: GCA_963932375.1. NCBI lineage: Eukaryota > Metazoa > Arthropoda > Insecta > Diptera > Tachinidae > Phania > Phania funesta. The sequence continues at coordinate 80,920,685 of OZ010653.1, read as the reverse complement.
TGGAAGTAAATGAAATCTCTGAAGGAACTTTGATTTTAATTGGCCAAAGGAGGAGTTCGGAAGAGGCGGACTAGAACACCTCCCGAAGAGGAAAAGACTGACATGGAAGCGCACATTGTTTCTGAATGTCCACGGGCAGATAGTTGTAAAATGCGAATCCCAAAGGGGACTTAGACACTTAGACTCCGTGATGAGGAAGAAGGCCGACAGTTACTGGTCGATAGTCTGAAATCACTAAAGTCAATAGTAAAGGCTAGTGTTAGCACGAGACTCCGTGAAAGTGAGGTTGCCTAAAGTCAAGTCGAGGAAAGAAGTGGGTCGATAGGGGACCCATAAAGTTACTTCGATATCCCCCTTCATTAATACATATATTCTTAATATGTCTACTGATAAGATTCGCAAATATTAATGTTTGTGTAAAGCTCTTACTTTGCTCCACTGCGTTCGCCGTTGTTTTGTAAACCTGTTGACATTTTCATTACAAATTCCAGTTTTGTATTATTCATTTGGAGATTAGAACGGTAACGGCGTGTATAAATGTACTCGAGAATTCATAATACAGCAAAAAATGTTGTTGGACTTGCAGCGATGTAGCTCGCGCGTCATGATAACCATTTTACACTAGGTATGTTCTAAAAAATAAGGCCCAATTTGCCTCAACACTTGTGTTAAATTTTGTCCGGAAATTTTACACTTCGTAGGTGGGGTTAAGAACGCAACCATTAATAAGAAAATTTATGGTCAGCAGATAACAGATGTGAATTAAACTGTGGACAATTTGTAAGTGAACATTATCGCTTCTAATGTCGAGTGGTGTTCTAATGGAGACAGAATGCAACCCTTAGGAATTTAAGCTAGAATATTAGATTCAGGCAGTCAAACGCCACTAAAATCTGATAGGGTTAGATGTAGCAAAATTCTTAAATGCAAAAAAGCGACAAGCGGCTACTTTACGCATGCTAGTTGTATTTATTTTAGACAAAAATCAAATTCTTCCCACTTTTTGCCAGACAACACAACACGACTTTTATTTTTCCAAATACATCTAGCTCAAACTTTGTATTCGGACGGATAGAGGCAAAGTACAGTGTGTGCCAATTTTATAATAACAGTTTTTTATTCGGTTTAAATTCGTAGCTGGATTAAGCTTGCAAAATCGGCCACAGGTTGTTTTTATTGCAATAGTATTTCAATTACAACGCTAAATTCATTAGCGTCTCCATCGCAAGCAATCTCTTCGTTCGCTTTAAAACCCTTAAAATATTAAGCAAATTTTAAAACTATTCTTAATATTTTACACACTTTTAGTGTTATTAACAAAACATAACTGTCAATGACACAGTTTAATGGACTTCTGTAATACATAAAAGTTGTAACAAACTCCCTTAAAATACTTCTTCAGCACACTACCACCCACCCTTGTTGCCGTTTCTAATCACTTATGGGTAAATGCAAGTTGTGCAACTTTAACTTAACAAAAGGAGCAAATATACATATTGAAAAAAGAGTTTATGTGTTGCAGTTAGTGTTAGGATCTGTGTGTGCATATGTGTGTGTATGGGTGTTTGCAAGAAGTACTTAGCATTCCCATCAAACTCTATCAATTTTACTGACAAGACACCAATTTACTCATACTTTTGCTCTGATTTGTTCCATCTAACAAGAAGCATTTAAGAGAACTAAATGTTTCGATAAGGAGTGCAAGAATGAGGATAAACCGACTAAGTGCATTTAATTGAAAACTTATTTTGGATAGATTTGTATTTTCAGTTTGCAAACATAACATTTCATTTTGTGCAAATTTGTTAAATCAGAATGTAAAAAAATTTGTTTTACTTTGCACACTGGCGTTGTAAAGTTATTTTTTCATATATTTTTTTGGGAAATTTGACACCATATTCGAAATATCACGACATCACCTTGTATCGACGCCATTAACGATTCGATTGTTAGCTGGTATTCCCTAGCAGTCTTATGACGACGTGGACGATTTATCAATATTTGATTCAGCTGGCTTATTTAGTTCACAGTCTTTGCTGAAAAAGTTACGCTGAAGCAAACAAATAAGTTTATTAACATATTTTTCTTGTCAGATTCGGATTCCAGTGAAAATGGATGAGACGTAAGAAAAAACGCAATAATTAAGAATCGTGTTTTATTTCTTCGAAAGGTGGGATCTCCAAACCTAAAAAGTGGAATAAGATTCACACTAATTGCGAAGCACGTCAAGTTGCTGGCAATGCTAAGGTTTTTCTGCCAGGGTTCTTTCAAGGTGAGTGTTGGGAATGACTTTAACCTAGACGCAACTACCTGCAGTTCGTTTGCGTGGGCCAAGTGTACTTAGGAAAGACGAAATACTAGCATACTGCTCTTTGAATTTGTTTAGAGTAGATCTCCTTTACAATTAAGAGAAGTATTTTTATTTAATAATTTTCCGAATTGAATAATTGTTATGTTAATTTTTCGATTTAAACTTGTTTTGTCAAATAAACGACAGAACATGCGCCCACACAATACCAATGAACAATAAACAATTATCGGTAGATGTCTACAGAGAGAATACTGATTTAAGACTGCCGACACAAAACAGTGTCGTGTAGTGTCGACGACAAACAATTTTCTATTAAGTTTCATAAAAAAAGCTCCGATTTATTGAATTTCCACTTTAGCAAGATGATTTGTACCAACCACAGAATACCGCTAATAATAAAACTAAATTTCTTAATTTTTAATATTATATATTTTCGTGTCGTTAAAAAGCAAGACTTCCCAGTTTCACTTTTTCATGGCTCCTACTAATGTTTCTATCTACCAAAAGCTTTACCGTTCTTACTTCCTTTCCTTTTCATTAATTTCTGCACAAACCAGTAGCTTAAAAAAATTTGTTTTCATCACCTTTTTAATTCTTTACCCATATTATCAGTTATATTCTTTTATGTCTTCATGAGTTGGCAACATATCGCTCAACAACAGAAATGTAATATGACAAATACATAGCATACTTTTAGGAGCTAAATAAATTCGAAAACATTTTATTTTCAAATAATCAGAATGTTCGAGGCCAAATCCAATTCCACTCCAATCTTTTGTCAATGGTCACATTGTACACTGCCAGCCACTATATTTTACAAGTTGTATTGTAATAAAAAAATATGAATGAAGCACATTAAATGGTTTTTATTAATAACCTTCATAGTCCTAAATTGATTTACACGAATTTATTATTAGCGGCAACTTTTCTAAGCCAATTTTTTTTTAAATTTATAATTTATTTGTTTGTTTACTTTTCCAAAAATCCGGTGTCTATAAAATACCTATGGTAAGGTAAGTCTTCATTCAAAACAAGTTATACGCGCAAAAACAGACGGAGGAAATACGTATGTACGTAAGTTTAAATATACTCCAAAAATTTAAAATTTTGTATACCCAACAAACACATATGTACACGTGTGACGTTTTATAATAAACCAAACCCAACTTGATAAGGGATGAAGGAAATTCTTTTTATCAAAAGACCCTGGCGGAATATCAAATCAAGAATTTTATAAAAAATTAATATTAATGAATTCGAATTGATACTGATTTGAGGAAAAGGTTTGGCTACTGACGTTTTCTCTATTGTAGAAAAAATCTTAGGTATAAATCATGTTCAAACTAAAAATTAGTTTTAATACATCAAAAACTATACGAGTATCTGCAATGGGCAGTTTTAAATATTTCTTTCATAGAATCAGTTTAACATTTTAAATGCATAAAGTTATTAAAAGTGCTGTCTTCATAGTTTGATATCAAATATAAATCGGAAAATAAACTCAAACAGTGCAACAAGTTTGAAATTAACATAAATCACTGTTATAGCAAATAGTTTTACATCCGATTCCTTGTAGAGTAATTAATCAAAAAAATCAAACGTTTTCCAACTTATCTCAATTATCTCTTCGCCACCAAATCAATTAAAATTCAAAATAAAAGAAATGGCAAACATTTTCAGTAATTTATCGCCAAACAAAAGTTTTTCATTAGTTCCGTAATCTTGGCAAATTGATGAAGTGAATTTTTGGAATTTAATTCCACTCCTTTTTTTCTTCAACAAGAAGTTTGAGATACCACTGTATTTCGGTACTCGCTATTGTGTTAAAGCTAACAAGTAGAGTGTATTTTTGAAGCATCTTATAACTAACGAAAGGGTTAACTAGCAAACGATCTGTCATACTGGCAAATCATTGTGTTAAATTGAGGCTTAAGCAACGCTAACAAATTATCCAGATTTAATGTGAAAATCACTCGTAGATTTGCGCAATTTATAGACGAGTTCGTGACTATTATGTTGCACATCAGAAGATCCAAATTCATCGATTCGTCGTCGGTCGCTCGAATAGGTCCTTTGTCCGTACACTACGTGGAAAATTGTTCGCACCTGTTTAAGTTCCAGCTAGTGTAAATGGAGATCATTACCGCGCCACGATCAACGATTTCTTAATAGAATGTATGAACGACAATCATGCGGTCAAGATGTGGTTTTAACATAATGGCGCTACGTGCCATACGTCGACCGCAGCCATCGACTTATTGAAACTAAAATTTGGCGATGTGTTGATTTCGAGAATTGGCCTTCCAATTGGTAACCAAGTTCTGTAGATTCAAGTTCAGTTACTGGTTTGTGCTGATAATCCAGCAATAATTGACACCTACAGAGCCAATATTGTTCGCGTTATTCGTGACACACGGCCCAAAATTGCACGTCCAGAATGCGCTTTGTCAAGAACAGCATATGCTCAAAATCATTTTCAAATATTAATGCGATGCACTGATCTTGTTTTTGTCAAACAAGCACCTAATTGCATTTGTGCTATACAATTTGAACACTTTAGTATGATGGGTTTTGCGATGAAAGAAATTTTAATAATGACAGTTTTGTGTAATATAATTCTATTCGTGGAACATATTAAAATAAGTTTTACAAATAGTGGATAATTATAGCACGCCCCGTTGAAATTTTTAGAACATTTATTCACAGATTAGTAAATGTGCTATCATTTATAAATGCACTGTATACTTTTTTGAGTTTTCGCTTTAATAGATGGTATAGCAGGGCCCGCCGCAGCGTTGTATTGTCTTCCGGGCAAAAATGAAATTTATTTACAGTATTGTGTGAAGTTTATCAGCACACAGGCGATTGAATGTATATCCATACATCTTTAGTTGAAACTAATTCAAGAATTAGGATTTTAAATTTTCGAGTAAAATTATTTAAACTCATTCTGAATTTGAGATTAACACCGCTTGTTTACTGGGTAGCACTGCTACACATATTCTCCCACCGGTGTGGTTGGTATGCGCGTGTGGGTTTAAAAATTGTTTGTTGTATAAGCGCAAAATACAGCCCTAAAATTTATAGTTGCACTTGATACCTAGAAACAATCTATCAAAATGTTTCTTTTATGTTGGGTAAAATGGCAATAAATTGACATGCATGTCTTTAAAAACGGCCGAAGAAATATTGAGTCAATTTTAATTGATGTGAACAACTTGTTTAACGTTCTAAAAATTTCAGAACCAAAATAAAAGTTTGATAGTTATCTAGAATTAAATGTGAAAAGCTTAGAACGTAAAAATTGAAATTAAATAGAAAAGAATTAAATTTTCTAAGATTTATTTTTATTTATGCACCAATATCAATACAAAATGTATGTTAATAGAAAATAACGTAAAGCGTGACGTATTGATTAAAATAACAAAGAAGCGGTTTCCACAGCCGATCGTGGGGTACTTGATATAAACCTTAGACTGCGAAAAAGTGCAAAGCACGAAGTCAACGGCGTTAAATCTCACAATAAAGGCGGCCAATTGTGATAACCATATTGGAAAATGTTGGGACCAGGAAATAAATGATGCAGTTGATTGCAAGGCTTGTGTCATCCACCATCTTGTTGAAACCACATGCATATATCTACTTTCACTTCAAGCTGACCACCTCAATGTCTTGTGTATAATTGTAGGTATGAGTAAATTGATTAGAATTATATTTATAAAGAAAATAGTTAGAAGAAGTTAATAATACATCTATCGCTAGAGCCCCATTTTCAGAACAGAATGATATAATGAGATGCAGCCAGTATAAAATACGTAACAAACAGTTGCAATTATTCGTGGTTATTTGAACGTCAAATGCGACAACTGGAACGTTTACAAAGTCATCAAGAAGAAAGCGAGGCTCCTTACAGAATCGGCATCCAATCTTTGTTATTCTTCAAGTCATTTAGCCAAGGCCTCAGTTCTGGTGCCAAGCCATATTGCAGGCACGGAGGTGTTAACCTTTCGTTAGAATCTGATGCCCATAGATTATTGAAATTACATATTCTGAAACATAGTTAATGAACTGTGCTAGAACTTCAATTATTAATATTGAGCAAATCTTTGCATTAATCTCCACCCGTGAAATAAATTAATATTCCGGCCATAATTTGTAAATATAGAAAAAAAACATGGTTGCGGAATGGTCACGATAACTATATTGTGTTCATTGTAGCAATATATGGTTGTGGCAAACATATTATTGCTATTTTAAAACAACTAAAAGCAGTACTTTACTTGCGACAAACAAGGTCTTTTTTACATTTAAAATTTAAAAGTTAATAAAGTTAATAAAATGTAACATGGTTGGTTTGGATATATTGCACGCTTGTGTAGACTATAAATAAATATAAAGGACAACATTATGATTCTACGATATTAATATGATTCAGCCTAAACCATGTTTTTCCTTTGAGTGCATTTTTTGTATTTCTACATGGCGGTCCATTTACCTGCCATCTATCGGACTTTTGTATTTTCATTGACAACAACATACCTCAAGTTTTCAAAAATTTAATTCAAAATGTTGTAAACATTTTGCACACAAAAAAACAAGATCGTTATTATTGCAAGAGGCAAGAAATTTAGTTTTCAATTTTGTCTTTTACAAAGCGCATGAATTCGAAACAAGCTTCGTTTTCATAAAAAATCAAGGATATATGAGCGATTGGGCACATTCCACCAGTAAGCCTTGCAAATGAGACGACTTGCCGTAAGTCGAGAGCTCACAGTATCACCGTACGTATTATGTTCTATCATTATTTGCACAACCCTATGACCTTCTTTAACACACAAAAAACCTCCCTCCTCTTTTCAATGAATTATGTAGTCGTCGTAAACAATCTACTACTAGTCAACTGGCCCTTCCGCTGCTTTTATATCTTCAACTTGAGATATTTTTGTTCTGTGGTGGAGACAAATGAATGAATGAATTTCACCCGTAGGCACGTTTTCCGTTAAAAACTTTTGCTACTTTTTTTTCATATTTTATTGATTTCAATTTAAATTTAGCCCCCGGTCGTTTTTTGGCGCTTTTCTGCTTTTCCCGATTTATTTGGTGAGTGTTCGCTTGTTCATTTGTTCGTTGAAATTCTCTTGAAAGAGATGTGTTGTTTTATGTTTTTTTTTTGTTCCAAAAATAATTGTTATGGAAATCGCTTTAGAGCCATTGGAGTATCATTAAGTTTTGGTGTATTTTTTGAAAGGTTTTTTTACAATTTTTTTCGGGAAGTATAAGAAAGTCTTGTATTGTAAACTTACCATCACTGCATTGCGTTTGAAATCCATAAAGTTCTTCACCTCTGCCGCCAGTTCACGCAAAAGTATGATGCCATCCTTTCGTTTTACCTCGATATCGTTATCTTTGAAACGCTGTAAATAAAATATTTTTAGAAATAGTTTAATAATTATTGCTTTACTTTATTGAGTTAATTTGTAAGAACTCGATTACTATTTGTAATTGGCTACCCAATACGAGTATAACCTCAAATTTAAAATTCCTAATATTTCAAAAACAATCTCAATTAATGAGTTATTCTGATCGTGTCAATTAAAGCACGTGTTAGTGTAAAATTAACACGTGCTTCAAATAAATGTATGCCGTTTCAGTCAGGCTTATCGAAGATAGAAGATGGCGTGGTGTTCATTCGTCTGCTATTTAGTTGGGATATTTTCTTATTTATTCTTCTTAATTTCATGGTTACAACTAGTACAGGAATCATTAGAGTAAACGTCCTGCTGCTGTGTGTATCACACAAGGAGGCTGTGACTCGATATGGATTTTTGGAATGAATTTCCGTTATCGCTTGTCAATTAAAAAATCGGGCCGGAACTCCATAATTGAGATAATAAATAAAGGGGCTGTTCAGTTTATTGTACAAAAGTTTTGAAATTCATCACAGTCAAGCATGCTCAGTCAGTGTTCCCACTTTGTTATGCAAAGCCTTATAACCGAAAAAACTTAGGAAGTATATCCTGCTCTGCATGTTTTTTTCGGCATCAGCACTCAGAGGATAACTCCTACTCATTCCATGGATTTTGTGGTGGTGGCCGGTTACAGCTTCCTGTCTCTGCTAGGAGTCTGGCTAAATAAGTGAAGTGGAGAGAAGTTGAGACTCTCTTACAAAAATTCCTATTCCATGGTGGAACGGCATATAGCAGGGATGCGTGCCTCGAGTATGGGAACTCTGGATACCAGTCGATCTCCAGTTTTAATGCACATTTACCCGTTCATATGGAGCTGTGTGTGGGTAGACATCTTTTCCTACAATGCTAGTATGAATTATATGAATTCTCTGAAGGAACACCGCTTTTAATTGCTCAAGGGAGGAAGCCGTAAGAGATGGACAAAAATGCATCACAAGGGGTTGACGGGTTGGACGGAGATTCCGATAGCAATGGACCATGAATCCTCGCAAGAGGTGCAGAGGTTAATCTCTGTAGAAAATCGGGTGATTATTGACCAATAGAGGAATTCTGAACAGATGAACAAGAAAACCTCGCAAGGGGTGGACGGGTCAGTCTCCAAATATACTCATTATATGCTAGCATTTGCTAGCATAAGGCTTAGTACCACGGGCAGACACTTGCTAAATGTGGGTGACATGGGGGACCTAAGCCTTAGGCAAATGCTAGCAATTAGAAGAAACTTTGCGATGAGGAAGAAGAAGGTCGACAATTATCAGTCGGCAGTTTGAAATCACTACAGTCAAGAGTGAAGCCTAGTGTTCGCACGAAAGTCAATGAAATTAAAGAAGTCGTAAATTTCAAATCGGTTGCTTGAAATCAATTTAAGGAAAGAAGATGGTCGAAAAGATACTTATAAAGTAAGCGGTCTGTTTGAATATCCCCCTTATTAAGCCCAAGAGGGATGAACTGAATTTGAATCTGGCATGTGCATTTAGTACGACGGTGCTGTTAGTCACACAGTTAATGAAATAATAAATCTTTTGAAAAAAATGGGGGTGGAAGAAGTCACTCGCCGATGCCGATAAAACAGTGAGAATTGCAGCCTCGGGAAAGAATATACCAAAATATCACTTGTGACATAATAATGATTAACGGCGAAATAAAAATTAATGAAAATAATTAAAAAACAACCGTTAATTTGTTTATCACATTTTTTTTTATAATTTTTCAATCCGCTCCACTCCCATTTTACAGCATTTTAATTTATTTGTTTAAACATAAAAGTTATTGTTTAATTTAGCCAGCAGGATATTATTGACTTTAATACGCCTCAAATTTAATCGATATATTTCTTGATTAGACCAGGTGTCTAGGTGCGGTTTATAATTTATCAGTATTCCCGTGCCCTGTATTTGATAATCCACTATCTCTCTCTCTCTCTGTTTTTATCACCTCTCAAAACATACTCAAGTAGTTGGAGAGTTCCTTTTTTTTAACAATTAATTTATTTTTTTTGTTTTTATTCGTACTTGTCCTCGTGCAGTTTCCAGACGGACAAGGCTAAATGAAAGTACCACCTCATGGTTGAAAGTGTAGACAAGCTACTGCTTTTAAAATCCAAAGATTTTTTTAATAATAAAATGTTATTCGTATGTGTGTGTCCGCGAACGGAGTGTATGTGTTGGGCTGCATGCCTGCATTAGCAGTTGAAAGGAAACCAGAATTCAATAATTGTGTGAGTATTTGGTGGTAAATGTGGTTGATGGCGGGGCAACAAATAAAAGCAAATCGTAAATCAAATTGTAAACCAAACAACAAAGCTTTTTGTGTCTGTTCGTTTGCTTTTTTGAGGGGAAACATACAACGAACACAAATAATTTGCATTCGTAATATTTTGTGGATGTTCCTCGAGTGAGTAAGTGTAATTTAAACACGATAAACAATATTTTAATTTCTTTCCCTCGCAGCCATGCAAATATTTATTAACGTCTGGTACAGTCAAGTAACCAAGACCATGGATCCTACGCAAACAATTTTGAATTTGTAATGTTTTTTTTTGTTTCTGTGAATAAAACTTAAATTTTTTTAAACCTTTAAATAACGCACTTCGCGAACTAGTGGTGCAACTAAACCGCTGTTTAAGTTTAAACATCAATATTTCCCACGAAAAGAATTTTATGATTCCGGTCTAGTAAGTGGTTCAAAATGGCACATCTCTAGGTTAAGAACATATTAGTTTTAGGGTGCTGCCTGTGGCTTAAGTAGTTAGCACGTTGACTATTACCCATTAATTACTCACATTGGGTCAAAGCACTTTATTGTTTTAAAAAAGTACTTGCCGTGTTCTGAATTACCCAGCTACCCCGTTAGCGGCAAAGTTTACATTTTACGGGCAATGAAAGGTACTACGCTGCTCTCTTAAGCACGCGAATTATTATGCAATTTTCTTTAGAGAACTGGTTTGCTTATATTGTGGTATTTTTTTCGAATTTTATTCCAGCTGACATCCTAAGGGGCCGTACCAAGTCGGCTTGTACATCCGATAAAAGAAAATTGCCGTAATTTTATCACAGACAATTGGCATTAGGCTTCAAACTCGCAAATGAGTTATTCGCCGACCTTATAACCTAACATTAATTGTGGCACTAAGGATTTTCTGTCAAACATCGTCAGAACTCAATCAAGCTCTAATAAAAGTTCCAATGGTTTCGTATATTCCAAAATCAAATAGGGCTGTTGTGTGGTGTAGTCCGCTATGCAGTCGGATCTAATATCGACCCAGCGAAAGAATATATGAAAAAAAAAACACTTTTTATAACCGTAAAAAAAGATGAGTAGACAACAGTGATGAGTTGTGTGGAACCCATAACGTGAAAAAGCGACGGCGACTCAACGATGGACACTAACTATTATCTTGCATTTTTTTCACAGGCATATATAATTAGTTGTGCATCGAACAAATACAGGCAGTTTACGCACTCATGTAAGGCGTAATTTTTAGCGGCAGCTGTATGTCAAACTTGTTCAAGGTCACGAGAAACGACGACTCGAAGCCTGCTCAACCCATGGAAATGTAAAAAATCCTCTTTTGGAAAATCATCAGATCGAGTATTACGTTTCATTAACTACACCAAAAGACAAATGGACGTTCCAAGAAATGTCCAAAAAAATGGGTAAAAGTGTGGCAACAAAAAGCATAAGGTACACATAATTTATGTGCAGCGGGCATTCTAAGGACATATTGTCAACAGTGTAATGCCAATGATCCTAAAAGTCTCAAAATATTTGACTTCAATCGCAACATAAGAACAAAATGTTAATATCCGAAGTTATTTTAGTTGGTTAGTATTTTTTGTCTTACGAGTATCTGATATTAATTTATTTTGTTTCCTGAGCAAAATAATATTTTTAATAAACAACAAGAAAAATAAAAAAAAATATATTCAATTATTTATATATTAAACTTATTGTTTGACGTAAACATGTCGAATTAGACTTAATTAACTTATTTATTAAATGTTGCAATACAATTACAAAATATATTCTGCCTTTAATTACCGAACATGGTAGCATAGACTATCACTCGTTATAGTGAAACAGACCAAACTCATTGGTGGAAATCAAACCAACGAGCCCCAGACTGATAGACCAGCACACTACTAACTGGACTACCGGGGCACCTTATTTTTAGACAGTTATTTATTAAGTTTGTATTGAAACCAATATGTATAATGTGGGATCGCCTAGGACTCCATGCGAGCAGTTATGTAATTTTCTTAATGTATTCGAACTTCCTTCCTCTGTATCACTCTATAGCACTAAAACGTCGGCGAAGTAAAATAACTAATAAAATGGCTATACTAGCTTCAAGTCCTACCCCCACATAACCCCAGAGGTGCTGCTGTGTTATTGCTCTAACAATAAACATAAAGCGCAATTGCAGAGTCCACTCCACTGCCTGTCTTCTCAAGTCTATCCTTTTCCAAAAAAAAAAAAAAAAAAAAAAAACAGCACAATAAATAATCACTAACGTTAATTGCCTGAGTGCTAGTTTCCTTAAAAAATATTTATTAATAATTATTTTGTTTTGACAATTGTGGTTAATTTTCAATTTTGCTTGCCGTCACAGGTAAGTAATAACAAAATAAATATATTTATAGTCGGCTAATAATTTCGCTCTAGGTTCAAAATGCCTATTGCTAAGTTACCCTCGTACTAATCAATAAGTTAAGCAAAACAGAATATAAGAATTTCGTCAAATGAATAGGTAATACAATAGCGATGCCAGTAGGATATTGTGGAATACTCTTTTCTCAATGGTATGACACTGTTCGTTTGCTACAAGTGTTCGGTGATAATTATTCACGATGACAAACCGGGCTCCCTCACAAGCGCCGTTTTGAGCACTCATAGGCCATCCTTTTTCAAACCCTCATTTTGGAAATATTTCAAGTGTTCAAATCATAAGAAGAGTATTTCAAGAAAAATATAAATTTTTCATCAGAAAGCCCTGTTTTTCTGTCAATAGGCCCCCAACACAAATAAAGAGCCTCGCATAGTGAGTTATATTTGTTTGAGGTAAAAATATTCAAGTGGTTTGTGTCTAGCATCAGTATTAGCACCAGCAACATTTTGGATGTGGTATTTTTTTTTCGTAAAAATAAACGTGTCAGGAATTTTATTACTTATGAGAGAAATCTTATGGGCATTCAATACTATATATACGCACAAGGTGACCCTAAATAAATTACCATATTGGAATAAGCAATAACTTTTGTAAATGCCGACGAACGTCAGTTCAATAATGATATTTGTAAAGTAAACTTAATTGGAACGTGTGTGAGGACTCCATAAAAAAACATGATTGAGGTAACTATATTCTAAGAGCATAATATTATGATTGATCTTATATAATAGTAAAAAAATCATATTATAGTTAGAACGATTGAAACGCAAAGATATGTTACTCATTGGCAGCGGCTCAGGGGTAGTAACACAGGCGACTAAAGCCATCGAATGCTTAATAGTCAACTCGCTTACCACTTACGCCACAGCAGCCAAAATAATTTTACATTACTGTGTCTGTTAGGAATATTTTATAGTTAGCGTTTTTATATTATTTTCTTTGGTTGTGGTTAGAATTTAAGTGAAAATGATGTTGTTCAAATCAACCCTGTTGCAATTTTTATGTACGGAAATCATTTAATGATTAAATGTAAACAATAACTTGTTTACTGCAAATCAAGTAATATTAAAAATGTTTTTCAATCACCATTATATGCTTGCCATAATATTATTATGTGATATGGTTGTCAGGACCATGCCACAACCTTGTGGTTTCTTTGCATGTGCGGAATGATTGTGTACATTCCTTTTTGAGAACAACGCAGGCCAAGCAACAAACGTGAACACCTTGCGGTACATAGTGATAATTAATGAGTTCTTCATGCCATTATTGACTTAATTTGTACAGGAGAGCTTGTGATTCCAGCCATACGGTGCAACTGCATGTGGGGCTCGTCATGTAATAAAATCTAAAGGTCCAAATAAATATTTGAAAAATTAATTATATCCATTCATTCCAAAGATTTACACAAAGAACATTGGATAATATAATTTTGGTCACCTTGTAGAATGTTCAAAGCAAACGAGTCTATAAATATGGTAGGATGATTGAATGAATGAAAAAATACACAGGCTACTTGTTTTTGCCAACTCATGTTGAACTCAAATCGTGCCGTTGTTTTATTGCGTTTCAATGTTGCAGCTTGTTTTTCTACTACCACCACAGTCGTCTTTTTCTGAGGTCTATGGTAGGGGTGGAGTAGGCACACGTTCTTTTCATATTTAATTATTCCTTTCTAGTATTTGTACTTTATACAAGATAGAGAGGAATTTCCGAAAACTTACGTGAAATAGCAAAAAATTAAGGAAAATGTGGGATCATTAGGTTGAATGTATCCATAAACTTCGTGTGATTATGTACGTTTGTAAGAGACAAGATTTAAAAAATATTTAAAATTTTTCTTCTTTTTAGTGAATGCTAAACTCGAATTTATTTACTTGAAATGTTGGAGACTTTTTACTCCTCACTATTTGCGCAGAGCATACGGAATTAATAAAAGGAAGGCAACGGCTCAATTTGAAACGTAGTGGGGTTTCTGAGTACTGTTTCTTGGATACGATTTGTGGATTTAGTTTTATTAACAATTCTAATTATACGAATTTAAAGAACTGGAGGCATATCTGACTCTCCTTGCACCACTGTGTGGTTAGTGCGACTACAAAGAAAGTATTAGGTAGACAATCATTCAAATTACCTTATAGAGTTCATGAATTTTGCAAAACTATGCAGAATAAAAAATATGTCAACGCAGATGTGAAAAGTTATCAGGTATAAATCCCATCAATTAGGATTTAGAGGAACAAATTATTTCAGGTGTTACGGTTAATAAAAGCGTGTAGAGACAAAACAACTTAAGTCAACAAAGGTTAATAATGTTCAATTACATTTGCAAATTACAATGTAAGTATTTGTTTTTTTTAATATGAAAATAATTCCATCGCCAATCAAATGTTTCTCGAAATATTTCGTTCATGCTGAGAAACTACTTGAATGATGGAAATATTTGACATTCAAGAAAATCACAGAGTATCGAATGAGCAATGATTACGAACGGACCACGTCCTTGATAAGAAAATTATATTTCGGTAGGTGAAAAATATATTAAGTTCTTGATTTGATATTCCGACAGGGTGATTTTTGGACCGAGTTTTCTAAAATCGACACTGAAAGGGCACACAGCCGAAACCGGCTTGTCTCCAAACCTATCTTGACAAGAGATGGCAGAAATTTGTTCTGAACATTTATATATTAACTTCTAGCTAAAATTCTTTCGGTTAAAATTTGTCAAAGCTAAACAGATAACTTTGTTTGTTTTGTTGTCGAAAGAACTTTAAAAGCTCAATTAGCTCAAACTTATCTATGCTCGATAAAAAGCTTAATATGCCACCAACTACAATGCTGCCAAGTCTATGAAATATATAAATAAGTCTTATTTATTAGTTGCGCCCTCAATAGAAAATCGTAGTTCACAACACGCAATGCTTCAAAAATTATTTGTATCATGGTGCGAGATCCCTTTAAAGGATATACAAACGTCCAGATATCTGTTAGAAAATACGAAAATATTTCGTTGTTGGACATAAGAACTTGTACGTAATATTGTCAGATTAAATACCTGCGTGTATTTTTTAACGTAATAGAGCTTACGTTTAAGTTACCAGGCTGGTAAATCAAGTCTGGATATAACAATGCAAGTCGGCATCGATCTCAAAAACTTAAAATTCTACGAAACATTATGCAGTGATTTTTGAAGAAAAACATCCCGCCTCGTTCTTAATAAAGTTCAGCTCATCCAGGATCTCAAACCAGCAGACAATTAGGTCAATGGGTAATGGAGCAAAGTACATTAAACGCTGATTTTATGGAAAAAATCATTACGATTAATTGATTATGATTAAGCAAAATTTTAGAATTTGGGTCTCAGAATAATCCACCCAACTCTCTAGTTAGGATTTCGGTCAGGCGGTGTGATTGGGCACATGCTTTTATTTTGAAAGTGAGGCCGGAATCGCAGTGACTGTGTACAGAAACATATTAGCAAAATTCTTATGGCCTCCGCTTGACGGCATGGATCTGGACGACATATGGTTCAAGCATGAAGTCACCTTCTTCCACACTGCGCATGAAACAATCGCACAATTTTTGGGGGTTTTTTCTTAGGTCTATTCGAATAAACCAGAAACAACTCCTGAGCTCAAGACTGAGACACAACGCACCATCAGTAAGATACCGTAATGTCTTTCCCAAAAAGTCATAGGAAATCGCATAAAAAGAGCAGTGGCCTGTCATCAGAATCATGCCAAACACTTGCAGGATAATTTATTTTATACTCAGTTGGAACATGTCCACTTTACCATGCAATAAAATAACACAACTCCATCAGTAATACTTCTTTCATTATTAAATGATTTAAGACACCCTTTATGGTGTGTGTAGTTTTTTCTCAATACAAGACGACGAGTAAAAAATCTTCAAAGAAACCAGCTGTTCACAATTTGTTTTAAATTCGTGAAAAAACAGCAACTTTACCACAGTTTAGAATGCCCTGTCATGATTTAAACTTTTTCTTTGCAACATACTTTTCTAACCAACCCTAACGACCTTCTAATCAACTTTAGTGCTGAAATTAGAACACAGTAACCTGATAGTTTTGTAAAGATGTGCTATACACACATACTGTGGAAGAATTTAAACATTTTCAAGTAAACGTACGAGTTGTATTTCACACAGACACACAAGCACAAAAAACCGAGAGAAAAGCAGTAAGAAAATTAAACGAAATAAATAAATATGGAACAGCTCATTACTTTTCTTGCATATTAAATACTTGATATTTTTTTATTAAAAACTTAAACACTCCCAAGTAACAAAAGGAGGAAAAAAACGCACACACACGCACATTCAAACGTAAATGAACAAATGCAAAGGAGAAAAACGTACAACAGGAAACAGGAACATGTTCTTTTAAATGGTGTCACATTTATTATTTCATTTGTTTTACATGTTGCACTCGTATTTTAACAACATTTTAATTTTTTTTACTCCTCCGTTTCACTCATTCTCTTGTATGTATTCGTAGATACCTTTCAGTTTCATTCTTTTCTTATACTTTGCTAGCGGTTGTTGTTTTTCACATTTTTCTATGCGCAAACATACACACACAAGCAAGCCCCTATACGAGTAGATCTCATATGTTATATTCGTTTAGGCTGTGGTTTATTCACATGCATGCAAGCGCTTATAAATAAAATTGGGTGTGTTTGTGCGCGTGTGTGAGTAATTTTTTTTAACAAACAATATTGAAGGACAACTGTCAAATGAAAAATTATGTCAGTCGAAGCGTGAACAATAAATATGCTCCAGAGTACTTGTCTTATTGTTTTCCTATTAGAATGAGTACTTTGCAACAAGGATACACAGTACTTTGCAACAAGGATACACAAACACTTTAATGGAACGTGAATGAACACACATATTAAGCAAGACAAAAATTCGAATTTTAATTTCTTTTAATTCCATAAATAATCAACGACAACTAAAAATGGAGTTTAAAATTAAATTTCCCAACCTTTCCAAGAAAAAACATGGCTGATGTAACAATAATTTAAGAGCAACATATTATGATTGATATGTAGTTGTAGTCAAATCATATAATTATTTACACATACCTTACTCTCATTCGAGTCTCCTGCTTACCACTAGCCTTTACTCTTGCCAGTAGTGATTTCAGACTGTCGACTGGCGTTGTTTCACATCACGGAGTTTCTTGTAATCCCTCCTGGATTCACATTTAACAAGTGTTTGTCTGTGGTCCTACGCCCTATGCTAGCCAGTGTCGGATATTAACACAAAATGTGCGCTACCGTCTCAGTCTCTTCCAGGCACAGTTTGCAAGTATCACTTTCTTCGATTGTCATTTTTGCCAGATGATACTTGAAGTATTCATGGCCAGCCACTAGCACAGTAATCCAGCTTAAGATATCCCTATTGCATCAAAGCACTTTCCTGGCCTTTCTGCCGAGGGAATCTTTAAGTACCATCCGAGCCTGTCTATATGTAATAGCCTCCCTCCAGCTCTTCAGTTTCAATGAGTCTAGCCATTGTAGGGCCTTTGCTCGCAGTAGGCCCTTCCACAGTGCAACTCTATGTTCCTGCCCACAGAAATTCGCAGCAGAAACCCTTTTTGCTGGTTCGCGCGGCCACGGCGTGGACTCCCGCCTGAAAAATGGAAGCTGTTTTCCCATTGCAATTGTTTTTTTTTTGGAAATGTGGCTTTACGATTCCCGCCACAACACTGCCAATTCCATCTGGGGACCGTCAATATACCATAACTGTGTATCTTGATCTAGTAATATCATTGTTTCTCCAACCTGAGCCATCACTGATAAAGTACTTGGAAGAGTGTAAATTCCTATTCATCTTTTCGGAGGCAGCGAGACATGGAGAGTTCTAGACGGCGTCCAGTATCTTTGCATACCCTTCCTTAACATGAGCATTGAGTAGCCTTAAGGCCGCACAGGCTACTGTCCTTTTAACTGTGATATGTAGGGGAGTGATTCCAGTCATCATTCCTAAGGATGGTGTTGGACATGTTCGCATTGCTACCATTACACTCAAGCCAGGCTATCCGATGTACCCTATGGAGGATCATTTAAAACTCTAATTGTTCTACCATAGGCCTTCATGCTATACATGCATAGAAGATAATTGGTATTATTATGATTTTATATGACAACGCCATTTTTGGCTGTAGGCCCAATGTTTTACCTACAGCCTTTCGCACGTGTGTTTCTTGAAGGCAAGAGTGTTATCTAGAACTACACTCAGATATTTCATATCATTAGATAGTGTTGAATCTGTGTATCCTAATCTTAGGGTGCAGAGTACCACGTTAGTCTTGTTCGGATTTAGTTGCATTCGATCGATTATTGCCGAGTCAAACTTGCCTCTGACCATATTCACCAAATCGTTCGCAAAGTCCTGAACTTCGTATCCGAGATTATCGAGAGCTCGTCGATGACCATTACATAAAGCACTAAAGTAATGTTTAAAATATTTTCAAATAAGCATAGTGTGTTGTCCACAACCGTATATAATTGTAGGGAACATAATACAGTTGTTATGATCATGCTACAACCTTGCCTTTTTCTTTTAGTAAATATTCAAACAATTTGTTTTTCATTCAGGAGAATGACTCCTTTAATGTTTGCTGGGTTCAACTGGCACTCGCTAGCGCATCAATAGAACGGCAAAAACAAAAAAACTATTATGCTAAACATTCATTGAAATGGTAGGGACATTCTCGTACAAAGTTTAATTTTTATAAATTCATCTCACATACTTCCTTGAAACATGTCAGCACGAAATAAAAGTCTGCAGTTCTCTTTATTGCTGACAAAATTATGTCACATGTTTCAGTTTTAGTTGTTTTTTTTTGTTGTCTTTCTGACTCAAAAAGTATTAATCAAGAAGCATGAGATACAAGTATGAGTTGTTAACACATTCACTTCTTGTTTTTTATATTAAAAGGACAACGAAACAAGAAGAAACTGAATAGAAAAACACTGGGAAAATTATTTTTGTTTTTCACGTTATTGAGGACCAAAAAAATATCCTTACGCATTCAAAGTTATTGAGAGATCGTTTATGGAAAGTTTCAGTTGAGGCTTTTCTTTCAGCTTTAGTGAAAGTGAACAATATTTTGTGGCCTCATAAATGATTATTTTAGAAATTATTTTATGAAACCGAGAGTTCACAACTCGGAATTTCAATTATTCTATTGAAGTTATGAAGTTATGTTCGGTCTTATTCTATAAAATTCCTTGAGGACATTAACCATTTCATTTGTATAAATAGCAGAAAGTTCTAGCCCGGTACAATCATTAGGTAGTTACGCATGAAATACAATGATTACTTTACTTCCTTTTCCTATGATCGAATTTCACCACAGATTTTGTAACTCTTACTACAGAGGTGGAGAAAGTATACGTTTAAATCAAATTAAATTCATAAGAGAAAGCCTTGTTTATTATATATTATTAAATTTATTTCCATTATATAATCATTACGAAGAAGCTTCCCATCTTTATCTGACGGAATGCTTTTAAAGATATAAGGGCTGGAGGTTACGTTCCATATAAATTTCTAGAACAGTCCAGAATATCCGAAGGATTCTCGGTACATTTCAGATTATTGAGGAAACTTCTAGAACACTCTGGAATGTTGTGGCAAGCTCTGGAACACTGTGGACAATCTGATATCAACTTCTTGAGCGCAGCCCTTAATAAAAAATAATGAATAACAAAATGTATACGTATATAAGTTGTAATGCAGGTGCGAGTCGAGTCTTCGTATTTGATGAAATTCATTATTTTGTATTTTTTCAAGAACTCCATTATTACAAAAATAAGTCGCTGGAATATGGCAACGATTCGCTCCATTTCCTGTGATATTTTATGACATTTTTGCTATTTGATATGAAGTAAAAAATTACAAAAGCACTAAAATTTTCCGCCAAAATATCGAAAAAACTAAATCCTAACAAAAGCCCCAAAAGTTCGATGAAAACCCAAAATTTCTGACGAAGGGCCAGAAATTGTTCAACACTATGAAATTCACAAAAATATAAAAGGAAAAACGTCAGAATTCAACACAAAAGAAATATTTCGGAACAGTGTTGTCGCCTCTGGTTATTTCTAACGGAAATTTGTTATTTATTTTTTCCATGTGAAGATATGAATTTTTAATTATTTTTAATTTTTTATCACTTTTTCCAATCAAAAATAAAAATATACATATTTAATTTATTTGCTGCTATTCAATCACGTTTTAAATTTTGAACGTTTGAACGCGCTTATATTACGTTATCTAGACAACACTGTTCACAGTTGTAAAATTAGTTCAGTTTACCAAATGATCATCTCTGGCTTATTAGGAAAACCATCCCTCTTGGCATGCAAATGATCAATCAGGGTATACTAAACAGGTAAACTCACCAGCGCAGTTCAGTGCTTTTTTAAAGCTGATTGGATGTCAAATTTTATATAAAAAAAACATTTCGCCATTTCCGGTATATTTGTTTATATATGGAGTTTGACATCCGCAAAGAAGACGGAAATGCTTTGAATTCACCCGTGAGTGTATTCCATTCGTGCCCAGCTGAGTGATAATACGTGCTTGAGCCACCATCATTTAGATAGCAATAGGTTTCTGCGGACTAGATTATCTAAGTTTCTTTTCCTAAACTCTGTTTAAAAATTATTACGTTGCATTGAAATATTTGAATGCAGATTGTTAATGTTTATTAAAATGTCTCTGACTTAATTTAGGAGTGTAATTTTGTCAAAATTAAAATATTGGAAAAATCGATGTTGTGTTTTCGATGGTCGTGGTAGAAACGTCGATGTTTTTAAACATCGTTCGGATAGGTAAGTCTATTAGACTTTTTTAAGCTTTAATTTTATTTTATTAAATCTTTCTAAAAGAAAATCTATTATATGAAAATGGTTACTTAAATGTAGAAAATATTTGTACAAAATATTTTTACTAAAGGTTAAAAATATTTTATTGGCCATAAAGCTGAACTTCAAAAGTTAGAAATTAAAAAAGAAATATTCAATCGTTTTAGGTGTATAGAACTTTAAAAATAAATTGCAAAACGCTTTGAATTTTCAAGAAAAGATTTTTTTTTTTAATTACATTCACCATTACCTCCAAATCAAGTTTTAAGTAGTTCAGATATTATTTTAGAACCTTTATTAACATCCCAAATTTAACAGGTGATAAAAAAGAAAAAAAATGTTAACCTAATGGAAATTAGTTAGATTTTGCAATATGAAATTAAAAGGTTATAGGGAGGGATACGATATAGTTCAATTTTGAGATCAAAATTGGTATGTCGTAGAAAAGATTACCTCAGTGTGAACTGTGAAGTGCAAATTTTGTTTATGTTATATGATTTAATTTAATAAAAAAAAATTAACAATTTATTTAAAATAAATAAAAACATACTTTTCAATTTGGTTACTTTTGAAACAAAAATTTTTTTGTTCTTGCAACACTGTTGCCGGGTAACAAATGGTAACAAATATTTACCCAAGATTTAAAGTTCTGCAAATAAGTGTTCAAAATTTAAATTTAACGATCGAAAAATAGCCAAAAACTAAATTTTACCACCAAACAAAAAGAACGGAAATTTACAAAAAATAAAAATTTATAAATTTTTTATTTCACCAAAAAATAGTAAAAAATGTTAAAGAATTTCAGGTTCATCAAAAAAATAAATAGTTTCAATTAATTATTTTATGCGAATTTGTCGAGCTAAAATTTTAACAAATTGTTTAAGCTCAAGACCATATTTAATTCGTTGAAATAGAAAGTCAAATTTGTAAATTAAAAAAGTTAACTTTTTATACAGTAGCAGAACTATTGGGCGCGTGAAAAAGACACAGAGAATGCTGATGTCGTGCGTGACGTGACAGAAAATACATGAATTCATGAATGAATTTAATAAATAAATCAATATCCATTTACCAAAAAAAACTCCTATATTGAAGAAAGAGTAAGAGTACTAATTAGTAATTCTGGACAATTTTTATAGTATCGTTAATTCATTGCCACGTAAACTCAATGTCTGACTACAATTAATAATTCGTAGTTTAATTGATTTTTTTAGTTTATTGCAGAAAACATGACTACTGATATTTCTTTGTTTTTTGTCTATTTCCGAATATTTGATACTTTGTGAATACTTTAATATTTTCAACGAGGTTTCTTAACTCTCATTGCGTTTAGAAAAGTTTAAGATCACGTGTTTTACAAGTTTTAACATATTTCATAAGCTTATTATTTTTTAAAATTTTAAAGCAGTTTATTTTACATAAATCTTTGAGCAAAATAAATATGACAAATAGACTCCATTCGTCAAATAATTGCCATTTTTCAAACTTCGCATACACTGTAAAATTATACTATTTTACACGAGTGGGTAAATTGAGAAAAAAAAATGGAAGAATTCATAATCCTAGAAAAAATTTCTAGAAAAAATGTAAAATTTTTTACCCTTTGGTTATACGCGAAATATATTTACACCCAAAGGAGGTGAAGTATTTTTTAGAACTTACCAATAATAAAGCCGGCATTGCTCTTTATGATCTGTATAAAATCCCAAATAATTAGGGTGCGTTGCGCATGTATTCTTGAACAGGGCAACATTTTATTTAAGAAACGAAAACGCCTTTAATGTATATTTACATACATATTCAATACACAAATTATACTTGAGACCAGCGTTGTGGTAATCGACACTGTCGCATCTACTCAGTGACTTGTCTAGAGGATATCAATTCTCCCCTCCTGTGACACCAGCATGTTAAAGAGACAGGCCCCCTTCATGGAAAGTATTAGAAATTGAACACGTCTCTATCCCTAAAGAACCAGTCACGTGATAAGTTCTGTTTCAGGGTAGAAACAATACAGGATATTTTCAGAAGAATTTGCGAAAAAACGAAATAAAGGCAATCAGCAAACATAAATATTTCCACCTCGAACCCCGGATTAAATAATTTTAAGATATTATAAGAAGTAAGCTTTAAAGTTGGTCCACATACATGCAGAAATTAAGTGCTGCAAGGTTATTGGTGAACGTTATCGACTTTGACACATCATTTTGCAAGCGGACAAGCAGCTTAGAATATATAAAGGGTACTGGGATGATGGCCCAATTTATAAAAAAAAAAAAAATTAGATTGTGAAGACATGGGTTGCCAATATGGGACTACTGGCAATATCCTAAAAAGTCGGTGATAAAATTGGTGATGAACCCAGCACTTCAAAATAGATGGTACAGGATAATTACGATGAGATTGCCAAAACATTGTGGAAGGACATTAAGGATCCCATAGATGTGTAGTGTAATATGAGATACTTCTAGCCACTCTTCTGTTTCTCTTATAATTATCTGAGTATCATCGTCTCACTGCTTTGTCAGAGCTAGGTTGTGATTTTCTTAACGAAAAACATACACGGCTGAGAATGGGTTCAAAATTTCATGATTCCAAATAGTGGCAAGATTTGTCTGCTGGCAAGTAAAAGAAATTAAGGGGGACCCCTAGAGGGATTCATATTAAGTATTAGTTTAACAAAAAACAACAATTTTTAAATTTGAGCTTTCAAAGTTTGTTTTTAATTTTTCTCGAAATGAAAAAAAGAAAAACCTTATCATTTTCTCTTGTGCCCACTGTAGCACATATGTTATTTTTCTGGTTTGATTAATTACCCTTAATCTATGAAACAACAAAAAAAGTATTTAAAGAAATGCAACTTAATTTTTTAGCATAATTGAAATCACTTGCAATAAATTGCGTTAAATTTAAATAAGGTAAATAATGGCTAATAAAAATATTATTTTTATCGGGGCCTTCTCTTTTAAAACTAAACTACAAATTCACTTTTCTTCCTCTGTCTATTACATCAATCAATTCCGGTTTGCGTTAAAATTATTTTAATTGCTACTCAACCTAAAA
Organism: Phania funesta; assembly: GCA_963932375.1. Lineage (NCBI taxonomy): Eukaryota > Metazoa > Arthropoda > Insecta > Diptera > Tachinidae > Phania > Phania funesta. The sequence goes on along the minus strand of OZ010653.1, from coordinate 80,896,274 downwards.
TGTAGCGCAGCAACAATAAAAGTTAAACGAAAAAAAACCCCACAAAAAGAAAGAGAAATATAAATCTAATCTTTCAAAAACTGTCATCGTTAAAACATAAAATTATTATTTTTCAATGTGTGCGTGCGTTATTTCACTACCCAATCTCTGTTGCACTTTGCGCAGAAAAGAATAGGAAAACTGTAGCGTTTGTGTAATTTTTTAATTACATGTAATTAATTTTGACAAGTGACATTTCTGTCAGATTGACTGTTACATTTTTCAAACATGCTTGCGAGAAAATACTTGTGTTGTTGTTGTTGTTGTTGGGTGTGTGAATGTGCTGTCAGTGTGTTAGTTAATTTTGATGATGCTACAATTTTATGCTGCTCCTAAACGGATTTTACAATTTGTGTCATTTTTTCTCATATTTTAGCGTTTTTCTATTTGCATTTTTTCAATCCAATTACGAGTAAAGGAAAGATGAAATGTAAAATGTTCGATAAGTTTGAAATACTTTCAAATGGTAATAAAAAATATGTTACAAATGGAAAAAAGACAAATATTAATTAAACTTTTGAACAGTTTTACTCTCTAAACAGTTTTACTTTTCAAATAATGAACAGCTAAAGTTTAAGCATTGTTTTTTAAAAGTAAAAGAAAATGCAAGTTGTGCGACATGGCAGAGTTATCAAAATTGTGAAATCACAACATCTAACAGTCACTGTTAATTTGCAACTTCTGGTTGGACCAATGCTTTCACCAGCCCATAAAGCGTATCAAACAGTTACTTTTTTAACGGCTATCAGTCCACCGTTGGTTTTATACAGGGTGATCTCCGTAATAAGAAGCTCAGTACAGGTGCACCTTGCTTTTTCTTTGCTGGACAGTAAGATCCAAGAAAGACGGCCAGGGCAGCCTCATAGTTCATACAATGGAAATTCTAAACATTCATCAGATGTGCAAGGAGTCATCTCTAAAAAAGGGGAAATACAGAATAGATATCTGAGGGCGATTAGTTTGAAACTTCAACCTAAACCCACAATGGAAAACGAAAATTCTAGCGTATGGAGTTGAAGCAACTTACTATATAAACTCATGCACTTGTGTACTGCTTGAACTCAGAATACCACTTAGCAAGTACCTGTGTTCATAGTTCACGATAGTAACGATTATGCGGCAACTGAAAATCAGTATCACTTCTCCTTCCCCTAACGCAATTTTTCCAGTCCTACTAGTTAGTGAAACTAGTAGTTAAATAGCCTCTCCTCTTTAGCCTCATTGTCATTATATCTTTAGAAATATGAGGCCCGTTTTAATGGTTTGATCTAAAGCTTTATATTTTCTGGACTTCTCTCCAACCTCTAAGCCAAACTTTAAGAAGAATGGATTTGCTGTAGCAGTATATAATACTCAATTAGAGATTGATAAAACCAAAAAAAAAAACTAGAAAAGAATTTATTTAATTGGCAGTTTTTCAAGCAGACCCATTTTCTTTGGGTTTAGCAATAAAATATTAAGGAAATAAATCTAAGCAGCCATACATGTGAAATGAAAGTAATTGGCATTCGCTTCTTTCTTCATGTTTCCTAGTGCACTGACTTATTCATTTAGTTGCCATGGAAAGACCAATTTCTAGTTTATTTCCAACAAGCTGTCATTTCTGTAGAGTTAATTGACACTTTACAAGGATGATCGCTGAGTTAGTTGGCACACTCACGCAATTAATGCCTACTAATTATATTTTGAGTGACTGTATTACATCCATTGGAAAGCGATAGAGTAGAAAAGACAGGCAGTGAATTAGAAGGGTAGAAAAGCTTCCATATTTATCAACTCTGCAATTGCGCCTCTGGTGTTATGTAAACGCGTTATTTGAATCTAGTATAGCCTCTTCATTACTTATTTATTTCGCCGCCGATTTAGGATTATGAAGAAGCATATGTATATTGGTAGTATGAATAGAAGCTCGTATATACCAAAAAAAAAAAAATTATGTTATTAATTAGCAGCGGCGGGGATACAAAACCAGGCATCTAAAGCCATCGACTGCTTAATAGTTAACGCAGTAACTACTTAAGCCACAGCTAGAGTTATATTTTTATTCACTTTTCAGTTCCGGTTTAAAAGAAGACTGCTTAAAGTTTTATATTATGAGCTCGTGAAATCTAATCAGGAGAGCTCTACAACAACAATTGATACGTTTGAAGAGGGCAGTCAATAACAGACATAAAGAAAAAACAGCGAGATCTTTTTGTACAACCATTAAAATTTAATTTTTGTTGAAAACCGCGACTATTTTTTTGAAACTTGGCTTTAACTTCAAAATTTAGGGAAATCGCCACAAATTATTATATCGCTAGAAGAGTCTTAAATAAAATTTTTTATGTTTGATGTCAGATGGCCGAAGTGCGTAAAATATTTATTAAAGTCCATTAACAACCCTAATTTGTGAGCTTTAATTGACCAACTTCTTAGTTTGCTGAATAGTAATTGAAGAACTAGATCTTGAGAACGTAATGACTGTTCACTATGTTGGCTACTTAGGACGAAAAAAGTGACAATATGGCAATGTAGGTACTTACATTATTAGTAAAGTAATGTCTTTTATTCGAGTGACTTATTTAGTATACTGCACCTCTCGTGAACTACAGACAGCCTTACCAAATGTGCAGACGTGCATATCGTTATCTTGCAGTTTTTTGAAGTGTTGAAAAGGATTTAAGTTTTTTGTTACAAAAATAAACTTGTGAGACTTTTTTAATAAAAGAGTATTTGGGATTTTAGTCTTTTTATTAAAAAAATATATACTTCTAGCTAATTCTTTCTCAACTCATTTTATTATAAAAATTTATTTGTGAAATGGGTTGCTTACGCTTTAGAAAACTTAAACGCCTTATACTCGAAACTCCTTGTTAGACTTGTGTGCATTTTTATAATAACAAACATTTTGTCTCTTATTACAGCGAGAACTATATTTCTATTTCCAGACCTTTCAAAAGTTTCTTATTCCTGTCTTTCGAATGTAACTGCTGTATAGTTTATGTTTTTAAAATGTAACTGTAACTATTACGTAGCTTTGCAAGATTTACGTCTCTCTCTCTCTCTCTCTCTTTTACTCTCTTAACTGTCAAGCCTGGAGGCACTTATGTACTAGATAGGGGAAATAACAGTTATTGTTGAATTTCAGTTTGACAGTTTGAGGAGTTGAAGTAGTTCCCACTGAGTGTCAAATTCCATAAAAATGCATCGACAAATCCAAGTAGTTTCTCACTGTCACACATTCAGTTTCACTCTACGGCCTTGCGTCAAAATCTGAGAGTGAGTTATGGTCTTAAAGGCAATACCTTCTTAAGAGTGTTGTGTATCAAGTTCCAACAATAAAAAACATATAACACTATTTCCATAAAGATAGTTTAGAAAAAGGCTTAAGATGAAACCACACTTTCTATTTCGGATGTTATATTTTTCAAAATACTAATAAAATAAACAATAAATTATATTTTTATCAAAAATCAATCCGACAATTGACCACAGGGTAGTTGTCTGAGTGAATATTATTTCAAGTTTTTCGATTGCATTTTACAAATCCCTACATTGTAACTAACGTTGGTGTTTTTTTACTATAATTGATGCTGTTGTTATGTTGCTGTTATTCGAAGAATTGCTCCCTGCTTATGCTCCAGAGACGAGAAAAGTAAGTGCATGTGGGTTTTATAAAAATGTAAACGTATTTGTAGAAGTTTGAAGAGAAAGTATAATGTTAAACATGCAATTGAACAAAGTTCACATACACACACACGCACACATACTTCCAAATTCAAACTATGAAATATTTAAAAGAATTTCCAGGAAATTGTTTCAATATAATTTTTGTTTTCCATTGTTTTTGTTGCTACATTGTTGCTGCTCTTCGAGCTTGTATCCTTCAATGATTTACTTATGATTAAAATGTTTATAATTTGTGTATTTAAGAAGAAGGAAGATTGAATGGTTGGATAAAGGAATGAATGACTGAGTATCGTCTTTTCACCAGAGAATTCATTGTTGTACAAGACTCCGTATGTATTTAAAAATCTCCCATGTGCGGCTCTAAAGTCAAGAGAAAATTTCATTTTAAGATTTATGCATGTGTCAGTTGAAATAAACATGTTTCAGTTTTAATTTGATAGTTCAAGATTTTTAATTGAAGTTAAATTATGGATGCATTTCAAGACAATTAATCAAAGGCTTAAAGTTCATTTCACTTTTTAAATAAATACATTTACATTAAGAGCGGTGTTAACGAGACCTGCTCATTAAAACTAGAATGACCGTCGAGCAAATATTTTTTTTAAATGTAAATTCAGTTGTCACTAACTAGTTGCTAGATGGATGGCTCTACGCTAGAGGATATAACGTGAGCTTTAATACAAAATGGAAATCGTTGTAGAGGAACCAGCGGTGAAAATTTACGTCCGGACCGTAACATACATGGTCATTCAGACGGAAGTATAGGCAATTATTGGGTGTATAACATGACTCAGCACCACTCACTGATAGTCAACTGATTATCGAGGCAGATTAATATCAGTAACTGGCTAACGGCCCAAATTCACAGTGCTCTAAACACTCGATCCAACAGCGACCAATATGCAACAGGCTGCCATATGTGAGTACCAATTTGAAAACATACATTTGCACCTGGCCTCCCCTAGGTGGGGAGCGAATTCTATCTAAAACTCGTACCGATCTATGCAACGGCATCCAGTTGCAATACAATTTCGCACTCTAGTGATTAGGGCTTAAGCCACAATTGTTACAAAACTCGCCGAACGCCAGTATTATAGTCAGGATGGAAACTCGGTTCCATGAGCTACAAAATGACCTGAGACTGCTAAGAACAAAACACACAACAATGCTCACACAAACAGCCGCGCTTACGAGCGACTTGATGCTCGCACTTGCGACGCCGGCAAAGACCGGATAAAGAACATAAAATCAGGGATTATAATTAAATTATCAATGACGCCAAAACAACATCACTCACAAGAGCGACAACTTTCAAAGCTTAAGTATTACTCGACACATGATAGACTGCCTGGCATTCTTACTCAAGCTTTTGAAAACATTTGCTTCGAAAAGTACTTTTAGACCCTCATAGCATTTGCAGAGCAAGCAATGGGAACATCCAATTTATGGAAGATTTTTGTTGACACTGCCCATCAGTTACACAAAGAAGTGCCCGTATTTCACAGTTGACGACTTACCAGACATAAGTTGCATATTGAGTTAAAAGCTCTTCTCAACCGAACCTAACTTCAAACTTTAAAAAAATCGCATAAGAATTCACTATTTGTTAGGTGATCTAGAAGTATTTTTTATCTCATGTACAACTTCTTCATGATCTAATCCACTACAAGTAAAAATCATATTTGAGTATCTTCAGACAAACTTAATAAAACACTGAAATTAAATCGCCAAGTAGAAGCTCACATTTGCTCTGAATATTTTGGAATTTAATAATAAATTCCTTTTTGAATAACCATGTATTGTGGTATTAATTTTTATTTCATTTTACAAAAAGGGAGAGTTTTTGGAAAATATTTTTCTATCGGATACGAAAAATTTTAAAATATTTCAGATAATGCATTCCGAACTGCCTTTTAGAGGCAAGAAAGCATGCATTTTTAAATTGAATTTCAAAGTGTTTCATTTAAAAATAAAACGTTTTCTTTTCTCACAAAAATCTTACATATATTCTGCCCTATTCCCATTTTTGTGTTCTTTTCTCCAAAAAAAAAACAAGACTTTTGTTGTTCTTAAAAAAAGAATAATTGTATATTATGTTACTTGTTTTACCCTCAATTTTATTTAAGGGTGGTGTTTTTCTTTGTTCGCTTTCAGTTACATAACTTTTGCAACATGAAAAAACTTAATTGTTGCAGTTCGTGTGGAAAAAAGATATCGGATATTCCTGTGTTAATATGGAATAAGAGCTTAAGTCGGTTTAAGCTTAAAACGAACTAATAGTTCCATTGTGATTGTCCAATTCAATTATTTGCAAATGCGATTTTTTACTTTTAAGGGCTCGACTTCATTTGCGAAAGACTAATTATCGATTTTGGGAAACCTTCTTCGGGTGTTTCTTGAGCTCTAACTGAAATGATGTTCTGCACAATACAAATGCTGAGCGATAATTATAGAATCAGTGTTTCGTTAATACGTTAGCACACTTGAAGCAACTCCTTTGCTACGTCAACACAATACCAAACACGCGATAACCTTTTTTGACACCTTATTGTTCGTGGTAGTTAGTAAAAAAGTATTGGTGACGTCTAAAAAGTATCACACAATTACACAGCAAAACTTTGGAATGGAAAAGAAAACGTCACCAGATTGAACAAGAAGAGCAACAGACATTCTATATCCTGAACGTTTCTTTTGCAAAATTGCGCAACCATCCACAAAATCACCGCGTTTATCCATAAAAAAGTTTTCTTTTAATCCATCTTTGAGATTAAAAGAAAACTTTTTATATAGAATCGAGTGACTTAACAGCACATGATATTTTGCTGTGAAGGGTATGTGAAGTGGCAACCTATCGCGCCATATCAGACCCAAAAAGAGATTCAGGGAAACCCAATTTCTTGGCAATTAAAAAAAGTGATTAGTTGTACATTTCGCTTAAGCTCATTTCGCAGAGAGAAATCGTTCCGACTGTAAATAAATCAAAAATAAAATAGTCTCATCACTTTGTTTTTCTACACTATCATTCTTCTGTAAAAATGCAACCGTTTAGAAAATTTTCATTAAATCGTGAGAACCGTGACTGTCAACTTGCCATCCATGCTTTCCACACTAAAAATACTTTCATATTTTATTTGAATTTTTGACAATTCGTTTTACTCAATCTAATAGTGTAAAAGGATCTTTAGTAAATACATTGCAAAGCACAACTTTACTCGTTAATTTTATTTTGTTCAAAGAACAAAAACTCTTTGACATTTCAATTAAATCCTTTTTGTCTTAAGAGAACTTCCCAAATAAAATGGTTTCTTCTTCGAAAGCCACGAATACTCAGTACCAGAAGTTTAAATGAAACTTTTCGATGACCACGAATATTCGTGAAGAACTAAATATACTGAACGCAATATCTTTTAAAGTTTCTTGCTTTATTTGCCAGTCTTAAAGAATTAGACGAGAAATGCAATAAAAACGCTTAAATTATTCATTGTTAAAAGATGCATGGAGATTGTGGCGAGTTTATATGCTTCTAAGAGGAATAAGTTTTCAAAAACTTCTTCTGGTCTGTTTTTTATGGCACAAAAAGAAATATTTTTAAAATACGATATGAGAGAGAAAGCAGAAGGGAGAGAGCACTTATGTACTACAGAAATACACTTGGAGAAAATTATGTACAAAATTATAATTAAGTAAAAGTAACACTTAAGTGAACGTTCTTCATTGTTTGGAGAAAAGAAATTTTTAGTGAAAGAAAAATGTACTAAATTTGATTTTTTTAACTTTAAGTCTACATGTACCGAAAAAAGAGTGCAACGGGCTTGGGAAATATGACCTTAAACAGAATTTAAATGGAAGAGAACCTATTGTCGTTTCTTCAGTAATAGAAATTTAGTATCGCCATACTAGTATTAAGCGCCTGACGCACTTTTGTTCAGGCTGTAAATCGCCTCTGGCGCGTCGGCGTATGATTTCATATAACCCCACAGATTGCGGTAGTAAGTTAACGGTAAGTCACGAGGCTCTACCAGCGATTAAATCACACAAAACAGTCACTTATTCACAAGTCAAATTTAAACAAAAATTTCCGATAGTTATTTTTCAAATACAGCAATTTTTATTCCAATTAGCAAATTCATTTGTGATTTAAGTATTTCATTTCAAATTCTGCAAGTCAAAAGAGAATATAAAAACGAAACGCTGATTCACAACTTGTATCTCCAGGTTTTTCGTCTGAACTACGGCGATCGATAATTTATTCGACACTTTTCAAAATCCGATTTTCGAATCCTTGAAATCTAAAAAAAAAAAAATGATTTGCTTTAAAATAATTAAAAAAACGGTTAGCCGGGTTTTAACTCCATGCTCGTGCATAAGGAGTTCTCTGTGGGTGGATACCTTTTTCTCCAATACTCGTGGGAATCATATGAATTCTTCAAAGCTCCGATTTTAATTGGCCAAGGGAGGAATCCCGAAGATATGAAGAGAAGTATGGTTGTCGTAATTAACAACTCGATTGCCTGAAATCAATTCGAGGAATGAACGAGGTCGAAAAGATACCCAAAAAAGTAAACGGTATACCTCGATATCGCCCCTACATAAATATATAAAGCCACAATAATAAATTGAAAATAAACATTTATTTTTGTAAGGAAGCGAGATAATTAAGCTGCATAAATTCTGGAACAGAAATAAAATTTTAAAAATAGCTCCGAATTGAACTAATTCATTCAGGAAGGTTTCCTTAAATCTTCAGTAACCAGCAAGAAAAGGTCAAATAACTCAAGCAATATGTCCACAAAATATTTACAAAACTCTACTTTCGGCAAGAATACTTTTGTTTAACGTTTTTATAGAAGTATATTCACATTCGTTTGAAAATAGGACTTGTCACTAAAGAGGATTTTGTTACCAACATCAAGGTCCAAATTTTCTCTTGTGTGTCTCATTAAGAGTTGAGTATGACAATTGTTACAAAAAAATCGATTGTCTTATTTGTCGTGGGGCAGGGGCCCCGTACTGTCCGTTCAGTTGAGGCCACAGTATAATGTATCATATGATGCCGTTCAAAGTCACTGCCGTATTGATGTTTTAAGGTTTTCTGTAACACTCTCTTTTATAGCAACAATATTTTTAATTACATTTTTTCACCTCTCGTCCAAGCGGTCTCAGCGTAATAAGGATTCACAATAATAATGCATTCTTCTTTTGTGTAGCGCTCCAGTTTTAATAATCGAAACAATTATATGTAGGTGACCGTTTCTAAACATCAGAGTTACCACTTGCACGAAAAACTGCTACAAAATGCAATCAATGCATTCACATATGGATTTTTTATAAATGTTAGCGCATGTCCGGATATAAAATTCTTTAAGTTATTGTGTGAAAAAAACAGAGTTTTACTACGTATCGTAGTCCCCTAGGTCTCCGAACATAAAAATGTGTCTCTAAAAACATAATTCTTGTTAAATAAATATCACAAATATTTTACACTAGAAAAATTAACCGCTAAAAGGCAGATTAGCTTTAACCCAAATATCAATTTAAATTATGACTATAAAAAACCAAGCAAGAAAAATTTATAAAATGTCCTTATTCTAATGACGAGTAGTGTGTGCGTAAATAGAAAAAATTAACTTTTTAAAGCGAAAAAGTCATAAGCATGTGTGTAAGTGTTTACTTTGTATTAAAAGGAACTAAACACATTCTCACTTATACTTTTCATATGCACGTTTTTGTATGTTAATTTCTTTAAGTGTACGAGAATATGAAATATAATAAATGGCTGTGTGTTTATGTATATAAAATAACATATTATATCTGCAGCACATAATGCAAATATATATTTCATAAAAAAACTAACATTTTGAAATATAATAATAAAAACCCATCCACACACACATACCTACATGCAACGCACACGCACACGCACACTGACAAGTAGTATTTTCTATCAATATTTCTTCAAATTCGTACTTGCATAAGTTTTTTAATTTTGTTTGTTTTTGCATTATAACAAAATACGAAGTCCGTACACAGGCATACATATACATATTTATGTATATCCCTCATTTGCTGCAAAATCGTCATAACTCAAATACCTTGATTTTTCAGGAGAAGTATTTTTTAGCTTTTAACTTTCTGTGCGCCGATCAGCTGCATTGAACATTGCCAGAGAGTTAAGCCGGCTTTGAATTTGACTCTACTTCTGCACAAGATTATGCTGACGCAAGTATTGAAGCCGGACCAGCATAGACAACGGATTGAGTTCGCTAATTAAGCTTAATTAAAATTATCTTGAAGCTCTGCCACCGAAATTGAAACGGCCATTTAAATGTAGCTTCAAAATAAAGCGACACTTGAATTCATATCTCGAATTTTTATTCCTATACTTTTTACCCGGGCACTCTGTATTTCTATGGCTTTAGATATAGTTTAGATTTTACTTATAACTTGCATTTTGCACCACTTCATTTCAAAATCTAAATCATAAATGATCGAATATAACATTTTTCCAGATGATAAAACTTAATATTTTTTTTATTTACTATTGAATTATGACGTTCTTGCAGTCCTTTAGCAATATATATATAAAAATGAAAATAAATATTAACAAAAACTATGATTAAATAAATTTACAAATACACACACACATAAAATACACTTGTGCATTATTATTTGTATAGATTTTGATATGTGAATTTGCAGTGGGAAACTATGAAAGTTTAAATTACAACTTAAAACAAACAAACAAAAAATGCGACATTAATCTAAATGCTTGGAATAATTGTTTAAAACAGGATACAGAAAAGGACTGCTACTACATTAGATGCTTCTCAACACTTCTTTGTTTATCACTGATTTTCGAATGTAAAGGGGTACTTCCCATACCATCTCGTGGAAGAATAAATATTTACTTTGGACTACTGTTCCTTCAGCTGTTAACGCGTCGACTATTAAGCATTCGATTGCTATCGTCGTCCAAAACTCGTACCTCAGCCGCTGCCAATCAGTAACATCAATTTTTTTTGATATGTATTAGCTTCTATAAATACTTATTAGTATATGAATATCACAGCGGCTACCTACATCGGTATCATGCACTAAAGCACTAATTCGACGGCGATGTGAAATAATTGAATTATTTGAATATTAATTGAATATAATTAATGAATAAAGTTTCCCAACATCAGAAGCGCTGCAGCACCGTTCTAAAAATAAACATAACAAGCAATTGCAGAGTTGTTAAATACTGACTGTTAAACCATCTGTCGTCCCTAGTCTAGTTCTTACTAGATTAACACAGGTAATTAAATTAATTAATAGGCAGTAATTAATTACCTGAGTGTTACTTTCGTCAATTCAATAGAAAAAGTATGTATTTTTCAAAAACATATGGGCTTCTTGCACTGTGGGCGTGGCATCATAAAAATTATTATCGCAAATTTCATACTTTTACCAAGTATAGTCTCGACGTTCACTCACTCAAAGTGATTAATACGTTCACAAGTTCTCAAATAGTACGTTGCTAAAGATTTGATCAAATATCAAGTTCTACCCAAACAATAAAACATGCAATATATTGTATTTAAATGACAAATTGAGATCTATCCAGGGCATAGTGCAACATTACGCCAAACTATAAAAAATCCAATTTTATAAATATTTGCTTCAAACTTGGTACGCAAGTTTTAATTGGCAACAAGAGCGTTCGGACAACTAATATAACTCTCTTTATACACCAAATCAAAATAGTTCTAATATTATTTCGAAATGCATAACAATCGGATCCAACTTTAACCTAAATATTAATTATCTTAAAAACTGTTGAGATAAGTTGTAAGATTACGCCCACTTTTCTTTGCCAAGGTTTGCAATGCCACAGAACGAATGAATCTAGTTTAAGAACAAGCATACAATTTGCATCTGTATAATTCAATTTGATTTAGTTTTGCAAGTGGGCGTGACCTCTAATGATTAACGCCTAATTTTGTGACAGTGTGTCTTGTCTATAAGACACGAGATTTTTTTAAGCAGAGCTCAGTATCACTCAAATTCGATTTACCACACGAAGTGGACGTGGCAGTTTTTTGTTGTAATTAACCCATTCTGTATTTATGATTGTGGCCACAAAAAATTTGCTAATTCAAAAGCCTGTACGTTATAAGATATTTAAAGTAAGACGAATATACTCGTCTTGGCCATGCGTGACACTCTGACAAAGACGAGTATGTTAGTTCTTGGCAGCGAATGGGTTAAAATTTATATACCAAGTTTGAAAAAACTATCTATAAAATTGGATTTGTGGCCATTAGATTGGTCAAATCCGCCGCTGTGCAGGGGCCAGCCTAAAAAGTAAGTTAACAAGTATTTTGAGCGGACTACTCGAGATCGTACCAAGAAACAGAAAATTGTAAAAACTTACCAGGTCTTATAATTTGAGGTGAATGCAACAGTTATGTTAAAGGTCGCCACACAGTTTTTGTGCTATAAAGGGTCAGTAAAGTGAGAATTTATTATACTATAGCTGACAGGATCACAACAAAATATCAGTAAATCTACTATGGATTTCGCCTGGTATCATTTTGCCTTTCACTTCCCTCTCTGGTCAAAATACTCTGCCAAAAGTTTTAGTAGCCAAAGCAAAATCAAAAATGAATAGAAAAACAAAAAAAACACAATTTTGCTGCTTCTGCTGATGATGCCACTGTTGTTCTTGGCCTGCTCCTAGTAGCATTTCTTCTGTAATTGGTCGTCGCCTTTTGTATGAGCTTATAGCTGCTTAAGGAATTCTAAATGTTCCTTATTTGCATTCAACTAAAATTTTGCAATAGAATGAGTAGCAGCATCTCCACACTGTTTATATTTTTGCGAGTGTAGGACAACAGCAACAACCAGCGAGTCTTTGAAGGCGGTTGAAGTAAATAAATAAAATAGAAACCTTCGGGACTTCAACAGCAACTACATAGTACTCATACAAACATGAAAACACACACACGTAAATATCCAGAAGCATATGCAACAAACATGCATTTCAGTATTAAAGTGCGAATGTGAGAAGAGTCTGCTTAAAAAGGCTTAACGTAAAGTAGAGCAAGGACACGCGTAATAACGTTGACACGCACTTGCAAAACAATAACAGCAACACTTAATTTATGTATGTCTATTTTGTGTTGTTTTTGTAGTTTGAGCTCAAATTCTTTCTTCCTCTTTTAGCAAAACAAAAAACCAAACAAACCACATACTGACAATACACAACCGAATACGTGTTCCTTGCCCCCTCTGGCATATTCATACATGAGTGTAAGTTTTATATACTCGTACACACATAACATTCGCTCATATCGTTCGGTTGTTGTTGTTGGTGTTTGTGTAGCTGTTGTTGTATTAGTTATAGTTTACCCAACAGCATTCCAGAATTATGCTCTAGGGATGCAAATCTATAAACCAAAAACAAAGAAAAAACAACTAAAATTTGCAGTTAAAGCAGATAATGGTAGCATGCGAAGTGATAATACGCGTTACAATAAAAACAATCATTAATTCTTATATTTTTATTTTTATTTCTTCAAGGAATTGTTTCCAAGGATTAAAACCAGTAAGTGCTCTAGTTTTTTTATATATTTAATTTTAAACTATTAATTTATTTCAGAGTACAGTTGCTCTTTTTCAATGTTAAAATTTTGCATTTAAATTGTTGAATAAAATATCACCCTTTGTTGAATTCAACGAAATCTTCAGAAATTTGTTGGCAGTTAGTTTTATTTATGGAAGGATGTGAGTCGTTAAGAAGCTTCTGAGAGTAAAACCTTTAATTCCAGTGTAACCTCATCAATTTGGTTTCTTATTTAAGTTTAATTAATATAATTTTAACTCTTTTGGGAATTTTCAAGTTCCTGCATTTAATTGTAAAAAAAGTATTCAGAAAGCATTTATTAATATACTAAAAACTTGTCCCATTATATTATGTTCACACATGCGCCTTAATTAAGGCAATTATATTTTAAATTGAGTTATTGCTTCTGTAAAATCTAGGAAATCTTAATTGCTACCATAATATGTAAGATATAGTTACACTAGTGACCAGAAGATTTATTATCCCTGGTAATTTATTATCGTGGTAATGTTGTTGTAAGTTATCGGGTCTAGTCATTGACCTCAATCATTTAATATGTTACAGAGTTACATAATGGAAAGAGTTACACAAGATTAAATGTCAGTTACAAAATCATTTAGAGGGTTGAAGGCACCATAAAGAGTTAACTTAAGTGACATAATGGTTAGAGACTGGCACCAAAGCGCAGGCTACTAATTTGATATTACTTGCGACGTTTATGTTCGGGCGTCCTAAAAAAATAGCGATAGATTTTTTTTAGTTAACAAAGCTATAGTCAACCACTTTAGTCCGCCGCCAAACGATATAAGTAATTTACTCGTCTCTAGTGAAAAATTAGGGCTTCCAATAGAAACGGGATTGTTGGGTGTTCATTTTATTCGGCAACTGAATTATATTGGAGGCCTCTGTCAAAACGCCTTTTTATTATTTTCAGTGATGTCGGGTTTACTGTAGCAAGTTCACAGTTCAGCAGCATAATCAAATGATACGACTTTGTTATCAAAATAAATGTTCTGCGCAAGAGAATTCGAAGCGATTTATTTTTCAAAATAATTTCCAAAACGGTAATACTCTGGAATTCCACTAAGTTTTCAGTCACATAATTTAGTGCGCGATTTGTAATTTTTTTTTTTTGCTTAAAAGTAAGTAACACATGAGAATTATTGACACTGTCATTTACTTGTACATTATATGTATTTAAAGTAATTTGTTTGCAAGGCAAAGAATGTATTGAACCGTATTAAGTGCCTTAATTCACTTATAACACCTTCTGGTATCAGAGTTGCGTTTTCGGAGTACTGTTGAGAGTACTTGTTCCGAAGTTCCGATTCCAGAATCAATAACAATTTATGATAGGAAACTCAGAGATCATTTCACTTTGCTTGGATTGCCCAGCTCTTGATTCTCGTAGAACAAAAGTATTTCGCACTGATTGTTTAAAAAAGTTTATTTCATGAATGTGTTTTTTTTTATTAAAAAATCTATATTTCTCGGGAACTGCAAAAATATCTGTGTAAAAGAACGATTATAAACCGGTTAAATTTAAAAAGTACACGGAAAATATTTTTAATCTATTAAAAATTTTACAAATTGGACTTATAACAAGGAGAAGCGTTCTAAGAAGCTCAAACAAGGGTCTTAATATTGGGGTGATCTTAAAAATATAAAAAGAAATGCCCAATCGCACCCAAGAATACAACTAAAGCCAAAAATGTAAATTGTGCATTAACATAAAGTTTACAGAAAAGTAATAAAGCAAAAGCTTTCAAAATATGAACTACGATAAAACTGGAAGAGAAATTCTCTCAATTCCGCCAACAAAGGTTATATTTATGCAGAGATTACAAAAGACTCTTTAGAGTTCTAAGGAGCTTATAACCAAAACCATATAATTCTTTGCCGTGGCAGTTTTGAAATTGCCGAATTACGTTCCTTATACCACCTTATATTTATGCCTGCAAATAATGCCAGTCAAGTCATCTCATCGTCAGTGTATAAATAAACCGTTGTGTGCCCCTCCGTATGCATATCATCATAGAGAAGCACCATTGCCAACCGGGAAATATGGACGAACCCGTCACCGCGGTTTGTTTGTGGACTAACACTATAAGATAATAACCTTTGACGACACCGTGATGGCAAGTGCCGTACTAGATCGTAGTAAGCCTAACGCGGTGACTGTGGCTTAAACAAAGATCAAGTGACGAATGCAGATTAATTGTATAGTATGTATGCGCTTTAATTGAGGCAATTAAATTTTTAAATTGAGTTACACACTTTAATGAAATGCCGCTACGCACGTTTTTAACATACTTTGTGTCTTTTTAATTAATTTTGTGTCAACTGTAAACATCATCTCTTTAGCGAAATACTAAAGACAAATAGAATTTGAGAATGCATATTTTTTAATATTCGTGTTCTTGTTTTTTCCTTGGATGAGAAGTTTACATACTCTATTTTTTGTTATTGCATTCTTTGTTATTATATGCATTTCGCTTTTAATATTAAACTAGTTATTTGAAACGTTAAATATTTTAGGAAATTTATTAACCGTCAATTTCACCTGCGATTGCTTTTTATTTTTGTTTTCATTTTGTCTATATAGAGTTTGATAACTGCATGAAGATTAAATTAAAATATTGAAATTGTTTCGTTTTTGTCATTGTAAATAGTAATTCTACTCACTAAACAGACTTATCCATAGTCTGATTGCGAGTTTGACTCAAATATTGGTGCAATTAATTACTAATTGCTCAATTTATTATTTGAGTTCTTGTATGGTAAATTTAGGTCAGTTAAGGCCTTAAGTGCGTAAATGTCCTAATTGGGTAAAAATGAAACGCTCTGAAAAATAACTGGAATGTTGTGGAACACGATGAAACAAATCCAAATTATAATACGTAATTTTGTAAAAACATAATAGTGATATTCAGTGTTAAGTACAAATGGTCTTGAAAAAGTGCAAATGCAAAATATCGTATAGAAGTTCAGGAAAATATGATGATAAAAATCAAGACAAATTTCCTTCACTCAGGTGAGCGTGAAGGAAAACAACCAAAAAAAAATAGGTCAATCATGAGCAGAAAAGTAATAACTAACCGCGATATCGGCCAAAGCTTTCATTGAAAATTCCATCCGTCAACTACCGCAATTTGGCCCTCGTTGTTTCTAGCCTATCAATTCCAAAGTTTATGTCGTTAGATTCAACGTTTTTATCCAGTAGTATTTAAATTTACAAATACGTCTATAAGTAGGCAATAGAAAATATAATGTAAACTTGGTGAAAAAATACCAACTATATACGCGGAATTTATCTTTACGGAATGAACATTGGAAAACCCCCCATCAAAAATAGACTAAGATATCCTTATGAATTAAATAAGGTCTTTTAAACTGTACAATATATTACTTCAATATTATTAGAACAAATAGTTGTCATCAATGAGTAAGTAGTTGAATTATGCTTATAATTATTCTAAAAGCTGTATGCGAAATGACACCATTCCTAAAGTTTCCAGGATAGAAACATACGCTTATTTATTTTGTTTGAAAAACATAATTTCAACCAAAAATTGTCTTTAAAATAAGCTGAAGAATAAATTTGTATAGTTTGAAAGTTATATATGTTTGTGTTTGTAAATACGCCTTAGTCAAATATTGATTTTGTCCATGTCATACCTGGAAACACAAAAGTGCTTGTGATCAAAAATTGTGCGTTCTTTAACATGATGACTTGTTAGAATTGCGGAGTGATTCAGACCCTCAAATTGATACAAACTTCTTAGAACGAAAAATTACACTGAAGGTAACCAAAACCGGCTTATATCTAACCCAAACTTAAGAAGGGAGAACGAAAATTTGTTTTAAAAATCTACATAAAATGACCCTGTCATGGATAAGTTCAAATTACTGAATACTGAAACTTTTAGTTTTCTATTTTTATAGATTCTTTATGTACAGCCTGCTCAAGGATTTTAATGCAATAACAAAATAGCAAACTTTTCTGCTACGAGATGCATACAAATTTGTCTAACCAAAACTTCGTAAAACACGCCTAAACTATGCCAAAGTACAACCCGCTGATCATACTGGCGTATGAGTGGGACTTTGTGACACAACCGCGAGTAAGAAGTAGCAAAAAATCATATCATCATTGTCATGGAATGAATTTTACTTTGCTGCAGCAAAAAATATATAAAAAATATATGCATGTTTAAGTGCAACAAATAAGAAAATAAAAGAAATGCAGCGTATCCCATTAAACGTGTTTGCAACAGTATTATGATGTTGCTTTTTATCTCTACAACAGTATTGCAACATTCCACCTGTTTTTTGTGGATGCAAATACATACACAACAATGCAAAACAATTTAAAGCAAGAATTTCACGTAATATTCCTTTGCACTGTGGGTTGAAGGTGGCAAAAACTATAAAAAGAAATAAACTATTTGTATATTTTAATTCATGCTACATTTTTTTTTGTGCCCTTAGTGGTAACGAAGACACCGCAAAACTTTTCTTACAAACTTGCAGGCGGCAGCCATTTAAATGCAATAAAGGTTGCAAAAGATACAATGTGCTAATTAGGTTTTAATGAAGATGTGCAACTGCATCTGCTCTAGCATCAACAGTAACACTGACATCTACAAAAATATGCAGTACGAACGACAGAGAAGTAAAAAGAGAGATAAAAATGCTCTAAATGAAAAAGTGTTTTCCGTTTCACTCTTTTGTTACTTTTCATTGTGAATGCATTCACCTGTAACTTTTTCAGTTTAAAGGTTTTCGTAATTTTTTATTTTCTTGTCAAAAAAGCGCAAATTTTAGTAGCAATATATATTAGTGCCCTAAATATTTGCAAGGGATTGAAAGAGTGAAATATTTTTAATAAGCAATGAGACCATTGGGGTAAAATATAAAGTCACTTACCTGATAAATTACAAATGAGTGTATTATGTAATTATGTAAATTATGTGATTGCAGGCAAAAATTGTAGCCACTGGATCTCATTTGTATCCTCCAAAATTATAAAACTTTTAAGTAAAAAACGGCCTTTTAAAAACACTTCTTAAGTAGTATCTTTTAAAAACGTATCTTCCCATTATACGAAAAACCCGCTATTAAAAAATGTAAACATTCTTTTTTCGAAGGGTCAATTTAAAAAAAAATACATTTGAATAAAATTTCTTTCTATGAAAATATATTTTTAAATAACATATTTTAAAAACTTAAAAATTTAGAAAAGTACCTGTCGAAAAAGTACTTTTATTATATTTTTTGTAAAGTAATTCTAGGGCATTAAACACTAAGCATTAATTGCTTTACATATTTTGTTATATGGTCAACATTGTTTATGTTTTGTAGCCAACAAAAATAAAGATTAGCATGGACAACAATCTGCAGCCGTGTTTCTCATATAAAGATGTGTATTTTATTTTGAGAGATTGTCGTCGGTAGCATACTGTCTACTTTGTGTTTAAAGCATAGAAGGTACCTTTGAAATTAATACTTCCGAAAAATTCCTTTCCAAATTAAATCCTAAGACGTACCTTAGAAAAATCTGTTAAATCACACCATTTGCATTAGCACCATTTAACAATATTACCTTTCAAAAAGTATCTATCAAGATGATCCTTTTCCAAAAGCTCTTAAAAAACAATTTTTAATATATTACCTTTCACTATGTCAAAAAAAAAAAAAACGTACTTTTAAAAAATGATCTTGAAAACCACCTTCCAAAAAAAATTACTGTTGAAGTCATTTTAAAGAAATTAATAATTAAAAAAGTGCCTGAAAAGAATGTACTTTAGAAAAGCTTGTTAAAAAGTCCCTCTAGAGACTATCTTTCAAAAACATGTATTTTTAATATGTACAACTCAGAAGAGGCGTATTTACGATTGTCAAATAATAAGTTCGTTTTTTGATAATAAAACTTTTCAAAAAGTACTTTTAATAAAAATATATTTTAAAAAAAGTACATTTCTTTTTTTGATTACTTTTTAAACAAAAGTTTCCTTAAAAACAGTACGGCGAGAGGTTGACCGAGTTTAGTACCGAGAGAGTCACTAGAATCAAATTTTGTTTACTAGGCCGAGTACTACTGCGCCGCTTTGTAAACAAGCAGCCACTCTGCACTCGGTTAAGAGTTCTACTGCGAAACGTATTTAATTTATTTTGTGCATTACAATGAAAAGCAAATGGAAGTACGAAACTACTGGGAAATTTATTCAGCAATATAAAGTACATAAATGTTTATGGAAATTTTTATCAAATTATTATAAACACAAGAACAAGCCTGATGCCCCACAGATGGCTGAGGTGGTGTTGATCCATGGCTTCAGGTGAACATTTACTTCAATGACGGAATACAGTTTTGAAGTATTTGGAGCGATGATAATCCACAAGCCAGGATCGAAAGACCATTACAGACAAAAGTAGTAAGTGCTCGGTCCGGTTTTTGATTATGGTCAGAACGTTAGAATTAACAGTAAGAGGTACAGACTCAAGACTACTAACTTTTATGGGTCTTAATTGCGAGGTATTAATGTTACAGACATGTATTTTTAGCACATCTAGGATCACTGCACGAGATACATATAATGAATTTACTAAACGAAGCACCTGACGAACGAATATTTTTACGAAATACCTGGACCCTTACTTCCTGCCATTTAATGTCCTTATATTATTCTATCCAGGGATACGCAAAGCTGCAGATCTACGAAGATACGCCGGAAATAATTGAACAAATAAATTGAATGCCGAAATACCATAAAATAAAATGTCACAACCATGCACTATCCTCTTTTCTCATTGAATTCCCGTAATGAATAACACAAACGCTCGTGCTTAGCAGTTTTATAAAATTTTTCGGCATATATTAATTTCTATTCTTCCTACCGTCTCCATCTTCGGTGATCTCACCACTGCGGTGTATAGCTAGCTGAAAATTAGGGAGGAATCAGTCCTCGAGGCGAGGAAACTGGAAGAAGAGATCTTTTGTAGTTCCAGCAATACCGAAACGAATGGTAGGGAAGCAGTAGCCCTTTGAACGTAATTTCTGGCCTAGTTATTGGACGGGCTCAACTTGGTGGCTGTGGCTTAGACCCAAATAGCTGGAATAATGTGGTGTATGATCGATCCATTAATAAAACAGTGATTGCGATTTGATAGCTCCGAGCCGATTCGGAAAGGGCTGGTTCACGGTCCAGAAAGACTGCGACCTAATCATGCCATATCTTACTGCTTTTTTCCATTACTAATCCTCATCGAAAAAAACGTCTACAAATGGAGGCTTAAGTTCGTAATTGGAGAGAGCGAGTTACGAGTGGCTCTGTGATCCATACACCACCAATAGAGCAGAGATTTTTTATAACGTGACTATAGACGGGTTTTTGACATTAGCTTTATTGCCTTGCATGTATGCTTGCATGAGCAGCTTCGTTTGATTTGACTATTGTATCATGTTTTCATCATATTGTCATGGTGATCTAGTCTTTCTCCTAAGAACTAATTATAGGACCCTCTGATAAAAACAATACCGGTATTGGATACCGTGTATCACAGGATGTCTTAAGATAATAACAATTTTGTTTGCTCATTCATGAGCCAGTGAAGATTAGAAGGTTTAATTTTCTAAATGGCGACACCAAGTAAGACGTCTATCTCAGTGATGAAAATCTACGCACAGTGACAAAAGTAAAATTATTCATTGCCTAGTAAAGAACTGTGTATTTTCAGTTTTCATTTTTAATTTGTAGATGTGTCACTTGAAATAAGTAAGAGAAAGTGAATGAGTGGTAGTGCGAGTATGTTGGCCTTTGCAATATGTGTAGATGCGTGTAAATGTTGTTGAATGCAACATTGAGTTGTTTTTTTTCAACAATATTGTTTGTTTTTAGTGCATTATAGTGAAATTTTATGTTAATGCATGTCGTAATATTAAAAATAATGGCTTTTGTATGCTTTCGTTGTGCAACAATTTTCTATTAAGTTGTGCATACTTGCAGGCGTACAAACAAATGTACATGAATTGAATTGAGGATGTGCAAAGTATGTGTTATAAGAAAGTAATGAACAACAAAAACAAAATTGTAGCGACGAACCTGATCGAATGTAGCGTAAAAATTAACGCATTTTTCCAAAATATTTTCATTTTTAAATCTATTGCAAATTATTAAAATACCAATGACATGAAATAAATGAAATAGATTTTGTTATTTTTTTTATAGTAGTTGAATATTTTTCCGGTATCGCTTTAATTTTGTTTGTGAAACTCAAGCGACAGTACTTGAAAGAGATCCCGATTGCTTTTTAATAATCCTCTTAGTGTTGGTGTGAAAAATCAACATTGTTTCAATATTAAATAAGAATATATTAAGTCTGTTTGCAATCTTAATATTAGTTATTCTTAATAGCAGATACTAATGACAGTTACTGAGATGTAAAGTGTGTTCATAATAGAGGGATAAGATAAGAAATAAAACAACAACGGTGTGGGATACAAAAATGATGCTGGCTTTATTTTTAAGCTGCATTGAATGCATTATGTGTCACTCAAAAGCGAATTCTCGGCATTGATTGTAGTCATCCGTCTTCAGTTTTTGCACCAGCCTATTCTTACATGGGTGTAGGCGCAATTACAACCGCAAATTAAGGCGGGTTGACCCTCTGGACATGCCTAATTCAAAAGCTCAATTACAGCATTCGATATAGATCGAAATTTCTATTTAAATTGTATTGAAATTTCCATTGACATCGAGTGCCCCAGCTCATCAACACCTATGTTTTATTCATGTCGTATCAATAATTGTATTGTTCGTGGCTTAAGTTATAAAAGAGTGTACTCACGCATGATGGCGATCGACCTCATGACGCAATTCACATTGTCTATTTAGTCAATATTTTGACGGCTCAGTCCTTCCATTAAGTTTAAGGTTCTTTAGCTTATTATTGGTTTTGAAATAGATTTATATTCCAAACTCAAGGTGGAGTTAGGACCTAATAGTTGGTTTGTTTTAAGTTATTGTTTTTGCCTCAATTTTTGTTGGAAAAATGAAAAGTTAGCTCGGTCTATTTCCTCTTTCTTACTACAAAATAGTTTAAAAAAATAAAAAAAATCACCGACATCTATCGATCGTTGGACAAACTTATAAATTTTGTGACAGACACCATGAAAATTGCAACGCGTGTTTACAGTCAAAATATGTTGCATAATTACAGGAGTAGGCTTTATTATATAGCACGTGAAAACCTTCATATCAATCTATTTTTATTTAAAGGACAATCATCCGGGTTCATTAACTGTATTTATCAACAAAATTGTCACAATGGCTGCCTGCGGCCTTCTTTGTGTCTCAACCTACAAACAACAACAAAGAGACACACAGACACAATTACGAATGTAATTTAATTAATGTAAATGTGTTTATGTTGACATCTCTAAAACGTTTATCTGTTTCTATACAACACCATAATTTTTCTGTATTTGCTCGATTTTATATACGCATGTAAATATGTGTGTATGTTTCTACGGATGTGTATGTTGTATTTTTTGTCTGTATTTTATATTTCAACAAAATACAATAAAACAAAATACAATAATATAAACTAACTTACTTCAATTACCCGCAAAAAACCAAACATACAGCCATTTTTCTTCATCCCTCATACTTCTCCCCATACTCACGATTGTGTCCCAAACAAAACAACGAATCATTCAACCCAGCTACCACCCATCTAACCAAACATTCATCCAATCATTCAGTCATTCAAACTAATTCATTTCCCTTTTATAGTGAATGACGACGACAAGTACCATTTCAGTTTTAATTAGGTTTATGTTCAGCTTAAATATCTACACATACGCATTTCCACACATACACTAATCCATACATTTATTTACGTACACGTGTATGTGTTGCATACGGGTTGTTAGCAAAATAAAACACTCAAAGAAGAAAATTCAAAACTCAAACAAAAAACCTAATTGTCATTTCATTGTACTCGTTTTTTTTTAGAGAAACCCCCAGGTTTTTTTTACTTTAAATATAAAAATTTATGTTATTTTGTTTTCTTCTCGGGCAAACTGTTATTCACTGGAATTGTTCTTAAATCTATTTTCAAAGATATGTTACGACCCTTTGGTATGCTCTGAAGGCAGTTTCATAGATGAAAATCTCGTTTAAAATAATTACTTACACTTTTGATTTCATTCATTTTTGTAAATTGTCGTCCGAACTCCCATAGGTCTACACCGAATTTTAAAGCCCAATTGCGAACTCTGAAAGAAGTAAAAAATAAAAGGGAGAGAAAGATAAGAAATTATTCCGTAAAATATGTGATCATTTGTTTTATATTATCAACTTTTGCTTAGAAAATATGATTAATTACCTCAATTAAATTTTTAAGTGATTAGTTATACAGCTTTCATTATGCAACCTGTATACAGTGAAAGCTCCAGTAGACTGACAGGAAACACTGCTGATTTTTTTTTATGTAACGGGAGATGCGATCATGACCAAGGCGATCATATATTCGACATTTTCCAAAAACCGGTTTTTGAATAATTCGAATATTTTAAATTTAAAAAAACCCGGTTTAAATTTTTAATATTAATAATATCCCCGTTAACCGGTTTAAAAAAAAAACTTTAACATTTGTTTATTCATATTTACTGCTGGTTCAAGTACGCACATGGATCAAATTCATCGTGAATTTGCTTCTTCAACCTTTTAAGAACTGTCAAGCCAACACATTTTTCCAAGCACAATATTATTCAATGAATAAAACTTTCTTCAGATTGATTAGCTTGCTTAAAAATCTGTTGACCGCAAAAAAATAAAAATAGTTCATATTTCATCTAGACAAAAGCGTTCGACACTCATAGTAGTGAATGTGCTGGACAGTTTCTGGTACCTTCGCTGTCCTATCATACATTTATCTATATGCCTATATAAATGTAAGATAATTATGCAGAGTGCAAAGATTACAATAGCATTATTTGGACTTTCTTCAATTATATTATATCTAACTATGATTACCAATATATTTTTCACACTTATAACGTTGAATATCACCTGCTTAACGAACTACATGATACAGTTCCAACTTAGACACATATTTAGCTCTACTCTAATGACCTGCACAATTATCGTCCTATAAGCATTTCGCAATGTTTATCAAAAATATTTTATATAATTTTTATTGTCCATCACCTAAACTCCAGATTTTTGCTTAAGGGTGTTTCACACTATTCTACAAGTGTTTAGATTTTCGTTGGATTTTTGCAGTGAAAATTCTAATGAAAATCGTTTTGACTATAAAAAAAAATCTAAAGTAAAATATTCGCATTGTATTGTATGTCCACACTATCCCACTTGATATTAAATGAATATGACGTAGTTGTTTACTTCGAGCAAGTAGCAGAGAAAGTAGCCGAAAAAATTCTTTCTGCGGCAATGGCCGTGCAATTTCGACTATGTGGCGGGCATGGCGGGCATGGCGGGCGTGGTGGGCGTGGCTCACGATTCTGTTATATTTATTTTTGTAAAACAACAACAAAATGAAGTGGTAAAAGAAGTACAAAAATGTTCAGCACTAGAATGAACAAAATCTAGGACCAAAAACAGAAAATTATTGAAGAAATATAGTAAATAAAATCATTTTGTCTTCATAGCTCAATTGTAATACTTTTCATGTAGCAGCTCCTTGGGGAGTACAAAAACTTAAGTTCGTAACTGTATTTGAATGTACTCTTGTATGTATTTTGGACCGTGTCGTAACCCATACAAAAAAGTTGCACCAGCCACTCTTTGGATTACACAGTTTTATGGTTTGAAAAAATTTGGTTATTAGAGGGCAGGATTCGAAATAAAGATATGATATATGTTGTGATCAGACTTATAATGGCGACACAATAAAGAAGAGACTTAAAAAAAAACTATGGCGTGGCAAACAATTTTGAAGGACGTTTTGGAATCGTCACATTATATCGTTCATCCTGGAATGACTGGTGTGACTTTTTCTTCGACCCACTCTAACGCATTTGTATTAATTCTCTCATAAACGTTTCAATGCAAAGTTGGAAAGAATCGCTGGATTGCTCGATCGTGTCCATTTTGTGTTACTGCTTCTTCGTACAATATAATTGATTCAGTTTCTTGCACGGTGACTTGCTCTTCTGAATGATTTCATATTTATTCAGGATTTTCAATATTTTTTCAATTAAATGATGAACAGACTACGACTAGAACTTCAATCTCGGATCTCCAATAAAACCAAACTTCACAAAACAATAACCAACGCTATTTTTTTTTTAATTTATTCATTTTAAATTTCTTCATTTTAACATACAAATTTTAAATAAATATCTCAAATTTGTATGGGAAAACAAGGAAATCTATCGTCTAGATTAGATGACTATGAAAACATTTAACTTCTTACTGCAATGAGGTACTAAATTTTACTTTGAAGTTTATATAAAATTTTTGTGAAAGGTTTTTTTAGTTAAAATAGATATTATCAGCCCTGCCACACATTCCAATAGAAATGGTTTTAATTTCGTAGTTGCAATTCCGATCGATTT
The DNA here is from genome assembly GCA_963932375.1 of Phania funesta. Classification (NCBI taxonomy): domain Eukaryota; kingdom Metazoa; phylum Arthropoda; class Insecta; order Diptera; family Tachinidae; genus Phania; species Phania funesta. The sequence goes on along the minus strand of OZ010653.1, from coordinate 80,870,370 downwards.
TGTTTTAGCTTCTCTTAGCTTTGGAGAGTTGGAAGAGGTTAAACCTTTTCACCAATGCTACAACCGTAGCCACAAGTTCTGTCATTTTTTTATACATAACTTTTCTTATTAGTGCGCTTGGTGCTTCTCTTTCCCTTTTTTTCATTGTGCTAAAACTTCGAAAATTTATGGGTTGTTAATAAGAGAAACGTTAAATTTGGAGGCGATACTATTGTGCTAGAGTGGGTATCACAAAATGAGAGCATAAGAACGAATTCCCTAAAAAAAATCGTATTATATCTGACGACTGCATAGCTTAGCGAATTGTACATGACAAATTGTAGGGTAAAGCTCGTTACGCCGCTTTTCTGTTTCATAATTAATTTCAATAATCTAATTCACTGCATGCAATGTAATCGATGTTTGTAAATCTTTTCAAATTGGCCTCATTAAACTCAGAAAGTGTGTGTAAATTTACCAGTGTTGGTAATTATATATCAATCTGAAAAATTAAATAGAAATAACAGACCTATCCAGCTGTTTCTTTTTTTATGGTTTTTGTCTAGCTATAAGAGATGTTTTAATGAAAACATATGTGCTCTTTCGACCAAGAGATCGTCTGCCTAGCCTAGATTAATTTTTTGCACAAAAAATGGGATTAAGAAGTTTGTCCCTCACTTAGTAAAGTTCTCACTGTATAGAATTTTTGTTTAAAGATTTGGATTATCTTACGAAGTACTTTGATAATTTACTCAGTATTATCGCCTAAATACTTTAAGAGGTTATTTAATATGAGAGTGGTTTGATTTTTTTTACAAAAAACGAGAATAATTTTCATTTTGTTTTGCAGAAAAAACATTTTTTCCCAGAAAAATAGTTTCAACAGAGTCCACTAAACAATAAAATATTAAATTAAACTAAACATTTATATAATAAAATCAAACTAATTAATCTGACTTTACATCATCGATACTCATTATTTTGTTCTCTTCAATTCAATTCTAGTATTCAAAAGTGATTAAAATAAAAACAAACGATATTTCACGAGTAATGACCCGACTCCTGATTACGAATTTTCCACGCCAGCGGCCAGCAGTGTCAGCAGTGAAAAAGAAAAAAAACCAAAGCATAAAAATTAAACTTAATCCAGGCGAGTTAAGCAAAAATGAATTAAAGAATTCAACAAGAAACCAAGAAGAAGGAGCGGAAGAAATAAGCCCTAGTAATGCTCATGCGAATCAACAACCAAACCATGTGTGCGTGTGCATTCATTAGTTTATGATAATGTGGCCGGGCGTTATGGGGGTATATGGCAGGCTATAATGGTTTTCAGCTTTTGTTTTATGTTCTTCATTGCAAATAGTGAACTTTCTATTTTTGTAATGGAGTTGTGGAGTTGTTGTTGTTGTCTTCTTTAGTATTCTATGTAAAAGACAACAAATTATTGAGACATGTTTTACATTTGAGCAAAACTTAAATAAAATTATATCATCACGCGCGTTCACATTAACAGCGATTTGTTTACAAAATAAAGTGTAAAAAGTGTCTAAGTGTCTCGTGATATTTTTATGAGATTTTCCATCGCCTTCTATGAATACAAAGAAGTATGTACGTGCGCATGTAAAATGCAACACAGTTGCATACATACACACTCAAGTACACTGATATTAATTTTAGTTTGCAAGCAAATTAATGTCACTGTGTAAGTGTTACAACCCGCTAGTACCTTGTGTGATAACGCAACTCTCTTTGCCTCTAGAATTTCTGTTAGATGGAGACAAACTGATGCTTTTGTGGATCCTCAAGAAGCTGGGTAAGTTTTTTGACTGAATCCTTTACATTATTTATTGTTACTTTGCACCCCTTGCATGAGCAGCAGAGGAGGGATGAATCGGAAATGAGAAGAGGAGAGGCTGAGGGTTTCAGAAGACAGAGTCGTTTATAGTATTTTTCTAAGAAAAAATTTTAACCGCACTATGTGCCAAGTAGTACTAGGGGGTATTTCCAATTTTGTATTTAGTGAATTTTTTCATTCGAACTCAATGTCGAATTTTTGAAATAAAGAGGAGAATTTATCTAAAAACCGAATTTTAATAAAAACACAAATTTTTTATTCAAAAAAGTAAAACTATGAATTTTCAAAAAATGTTCGAAAATTCGAACTTAATTTCGAACAAATATTTTAAAACCAATTTTGATAAAATCTTTTTTCTTATGACAAGTATAAAAAATTTGCGATTTTTTATATTCAGTTTTCGAAATTAAGTTCAAAGCTTGTCCAAAACACATTTTGATAACTTACAATTTTAATATTTACAAAAATTTATAAATCATAAAATCGGCTATAATTTCGAACTAAAAAATCCCTGCAAAAGTTGTTAAAGTTGGCCTATAAAAAGTTGTTAAATTTTTCAGGGGCAAAAAAGTCGCAAAGACATTTAGAGTTTATTCCAAACAGACAGACGCACAAGGGAATTTTAATAAAAGTGTTTCAAATACTTATTTTGTTGGCTTCTACGGTATCGTTTTAAAGTTTTTTCTAAATAATGTTCTTATTGAAACTTAGTTTCAAATTTGTATATTCCCTTTTTATTTGCCCTACTGCAAAACGTGGTTGACGTAAGTTGTCTTAATGCACTCCACTGTCGTATTAATATAAAATTGTGACCATTGTGTAGCTGCTTGTGCACTGCATGATTGGTTGATAATGTATGATTTCATTCGTAATGTTGTTGTTATTTTTATAAAAGACACGCACACACATGCACTCTAATTTACTTATGGATGCATGTAATAGACTCTGTCGGCCTGGCCTGTCTATAATTTCCGTTTCATTTTTTATATATAATTTTTTAATTTATTTTCGCTCTGTTTTCTGTTTTCTGTGTATGGCTGTGTATGTGTGCATATGCGTTGGTAAAACACCTGCCTGCAATTTTTTTATGTTTTTGTAACAAAGTTTCTGTTTCGTTCACTATTCCTTAGTTGATGTTTTCTCAAAGCCGTTGTTTTTGCTAGATTTTGTCGTGATGATTGTTGTTGCAAATTCAGATTAGTTGCCATTTGGCATGTGGATGAATTTAATTACATAATAAACTTGTAATTTCTACCACTTTCAATGCAAATTATTTACTGAAAACAAACAGTTTATTGACCCCTTTCTTTTCTTTTTTCTGTGTTTACTTTTCTTTTTTTACGGTCATGCTAAAATTGCTGTCTGTGACATGAAAATAATTCTAGTCATTTGGCTTGAATGTGTTAATTTGCTGTTTTAACGATGGCGTATGATTATTTAATAATTATGAATGAAATAAAAATATTGTTCATACGTCTTGTTTGTAAAATAGAAGTGCAAATTGTTATATTTATTTTTAATCTTCTGTCCACATATAAGGGTGGAAGCTCAAAATCACCGCAGTAGTTACGGATTAAAATTTTACTATAAATTTATAATCGTAATTATCAACTAAAATTATTTTTAATAATTTAAATGAAAACAAAACGGAGCTCAAATTCATGTAAATATGTTTTTATATCAAAACAACTCTTATATTATTTACATAATTATGTGTAACATAGGGTACATAAAAAGCAAATAAAATCATAACATTTTTAATGACAAATCAGTTGTTATCTTACAATTATAGCAATAGAAATTATATGTTTTTAACAACTCATATGTTTGGCTTAGAGTAGAAACCCTTGGCACAAAGAGTCAATTCCGTTCTGTTGTTTTAATCATATTTTGATATAAAAATATTTTTTCTCATTCAATCAATTTTTAATTGCTGACACTTTGAACAATATAAATATTTTCATATTTTAGGCTCTGTAGTACACCCCCATGAAAATAGGTAACTAACAGTGATATGTTTTTTTTTATTTTCATTAGGCAACGTTTTTAATAATGGAGATATTATATTGCTGGTGTTTTTTAGCTTAAATTTAGTTAGTCACTCTAAAATATCATTGTCAATGATAACTTTACTCTTAAAGTTTCATAAAACATTATATGATATATTTAAGTATTTTTTAATCATAACTACATATACGCGGCTTTCAATGTTATTTTTACATATATAAATATAAACTTCTGTTCCACAGTTTATATCGTTACAAATTTTAACTGAGGATTACCTTTGATAATTCGCATTTGTCTAAAAACTTCCTTATCAAATAAAACAAACAAAAATAATAATAACAAATTTGAAACATTTTTATATATAACTAAATGAGGCACAGGAGTACCAAAGTACTTTTTGTGTTTAATTGTATGAAAAAAAGTACAATTGTACCAACTTTGTCATCCATGTTTCAATAATTTTCGAAGAACTTTAAACTCTATGTGCTCGGTTGTATACAATTGCAGCACTTTTGCTGCAATTGTATATGAAGAAAATTAAAAAATATTTGTTGTGACTTCGAAGGCATACGACTGTCTCCCCTGGTGAGCTTTTATTAATAAAACTTTTCTGCCATTTGGGAAACACAGCTAGGAAAATATTTACCATAATTTATTTATATCACTGAATTTTGCTAGAAAAACGATGTATAAAAGTCTAGCTGTATTGGAGACAGTTCACTAAGACAAGACTTCTGTTTCAAGTGAAATGAAAGCTGAGCGCAGACGAGTAGAAGGATCATCTATGTTTGGATTTCTCAAATAAAATTCTTTCATTAGTGCTTCATATTAATATTGCAAATAAAAATAAAAGGATCCTTTTTAGAAAGATAGAAAAGCATTCAAGAAAAGTTGAGAACAAAATTTTCTTGAAAATAAACAGTGTATGTTTGTCTCTTAGTCATGCCTTGATTAAACACCAACAGAATTTTACATATTGTGTTTATTTATAACATTTTATGGTTTAAATTATTATATTAGTTTTGTATAGTAAAAATACTTGGGTTGTGGTTAGAACTTTAGCAAAAAAGTTATTGTTCAATTTAGCCAAGTGACAATTTATTTGACTAGAAATAATTTAATAATGTAAACAATAACTTGTTTATTGTAACTAAATTTATGTTTGAAATTTTTAAAAATCAACATATTATGTTTGCCACAACAATCTATTATCGTAGAGAAGATAGTATAGTTGATCAGGCCATGCCACAACCATGATTGTTTTGCGTGTACCAAAAGGAGAAAAGCTATAATACCTGATAAACAAAAACAAGCAACAATATAAGATTGACTACAAAACTACCAAAGGAGGTAATGGTGCGATATTCAAGACGTTAGTGCTCTACCTACAGTTAGCATATATTTCGAAAACTATAATCACTTTCAGTGAACAGACACGACTAGCAAAACAGAATTTTTTGTCAACAATTGTGCAAGATTCTCAATTTTCAAACCCATACGTTATGTTCAAATACGCTTGCCTATCATAATAGCTGGAGGGCACCACTATATTTCTGCTTCCGTCGATATTAATATTGAGTGTGTAACCCAAAGCCAGCTATACACTTTGCTTTAAACGCTTCACATTCGCTTTTGGAAAATGATGTTCTTCGACAATAAATTATACTTTTTATCATAAATTTCTACGATTATTTAACCTTCCCAAACAATTGGGCAAACTAACATTTTTTTTTGTAAAAAATTATAAAAAATTTGCCTACCGAACTTCAATTTCTTAAACATTTTTAAAAACCCCAAGAAAACTATACAAATTGCCAAAAAAAAAAACAAAAATACAATAAATACAAATAACAATTATTAACAATCCTTAAAAAATAGTTTAACCAAAAACGCTTTAACCTCCTTCTCTCGAATAAAGAAAAAGTGGCAAGTCAAGGAAATTCATGCTAATCCTATAAAACTACGAATTTTACAACAGAACTAATTCCTGAAACTAAAAGGAGAGCAAAGCAAACTTTAATATTGAACCAAGCAAGGACCGTATTGTGAGGGGGTTTTTTTGTATTTTATTTTTTATGTTTTGCTGTTTATAAATTCTATAGGCAGATTTCTCTTAAATGACAAACAATGTTTGTTTGTACGATTGTTTTCTGTGTGTTTTGTTATATTTTAATAAAAAACAAAATATATATATTGCGATAATAATAACAGAAAAGTAACTAACTCTAAGAAAACAAGTAGACGACGATGCTAAATGTTCAGAACCAACAACTACACACTGTGGCAAATGGAACGAGAACAACTGCAGCAGCAGTTGCAGTAGCTGCAGAAAGAAAAACAAAGTTATTGAGGTCACTTCAAAAAACACATTCATATAAATGAAGTTTTGTTATCCATTGCTCGCAATCCTTCTTTCTCGGCAAGACTACGAGAGCGGTTGTAGAATTAATTGGAAAACAAGACACAGCGAACACATTACTTGTGAACTATAAGCTGCAAACGCATAGGGGTGGCGATGAAAATATTAAGTTCATACAGTGATAGGAGCACCCTCAGGCTAGGGCTCTATGGCAGATACTGAAAAATATCAGTAGCACATTTGTTGTGAAAGGTTATAAAGCTCCCCCTCCGCAAACGAGAAGCGAGCGGATTTTGTAATTCTTAGACTGAGAACTTTTAAACATCTGTTTAAAAGGCCATATCGAATGTTTACTCTTTATAACCGCTAAACAAATAACAACATTAAATTTTTAAATCCTAAACTCCATCATATTTTCACTATACGCAACTGTCATTTCTCTTAAAGTATCGCTTCTTTCTCACTATATTTAAACGGGAATTGCTGCAACCATCTTCGTAAATTTCTTAAATATTTTATTCGACAAAAAATATGGCTGTAGTCATCTTATTACCTGTTACATTGAACCCTCATTTTATTTAAAATATAGGGTGATTTTTTAACCGTTTAGGTTTTGAAAATTGAAAAATACACCGAAAATTTGTAAAAGTATGTGAAATTTATAAGTATGTGGGCCGATAAATGATTATTTCAGGTAGTTTATCCTTGAACTCGAATTTTGGCATAGTTTTCACAGCCTAGAATTTCAGGGCTAGAATTATGGCTGGCTTATCCCTGTACATGAGAGACTTCACGTATCGCCACAAAAAATAGTGTATGGCGGCCAATAGACTGCTCCAAAACGCGAGAATAAATACTCACCAAACGTCCCTCTCAATAGGTTTATGGTATCGCGTGCCGTGTGGCATGATGCACCGTTCTGTTGAAAGCACATATCAAACAAAACATTCTTCCATTTTGGGCAACAGAAATTTGGTAATAATCGCAAGGTATCCTGCACCATTGACCTTAACGTTGCGATTTTCATCGTTTTTGAAGAAGTAAGGTCTAATGATGCGGCCGGCTCACAAAACACACACACGAGTGCATATGTCAGGGTGTACTGGCAGCTCTACAACTGTCTCTGGCTGCTCTTTGCACCAAATTTTCTGAAGACAATTTTCAATAAAAACACATTCTTCATTCATACAGCACGAATTTTGATAATAAATTTCAATTCTTTGCAAGCGCTCTTAGTTTGTTGTCTATTCATGGCGAAATGACAAACTTTACTGAGCATTTGTGGCACTACCATATATCATAAATCCTCTTTTTTACACTTATTTAATAAGCCCCGAAAAACCAAATAGCAAAAAAATCACCCATTATAATGAAATATTCCTGAACAGTTCTTAAAACCATTAAAATAATCAGCGGCAAACATTATAATGAATAACTGAAAAGTTTAATACATTTGTTAATATTTTAAATCCTACGACTGCGGTTAAGATTTGTTTTCTTATTTATTTTCATTATTTGTGTCATCACAATGCAAAATTTTATTAATTTATTCAATATATTTACAACAACAAAACCAGAACAAGGTTTTATGCTACACTATGAGTGGATGGCGTTTTCCCCCAACAATATTGCACAGTGGAAGAGTTACAAACGCAAAAATCAAGTAAATCGAACAAGATTTGCATATGCTGACATCTATAAGGCGCTAACACACTCTCTGGATTTTTGTCAATATCGACAATGTGGACGTTTCCAAAATTCTCGAGTCATATACCGCGTAACAGCGCCGTTCACTGTTTGAAATTTGATTAAGTTTTTAAAAATCAATTATTTATTTATAAAATTATATCATAGCAAACACTACTGCTAAGCCGTAGGTTGCTTACGTATGACATGATTTTTTTTCGCGATGTCCCACTTTCGAGCATTTCTGTTTAGGTGTTTATTTTAGCGCTTCGTAGGCATTTGTAGACTCACAGAATGTTTACTATCATTCTGTTGAGTACTGTTCGTAACTCATCGTGAAATCTCTTATATTGTGTTCAGTGCCTTACAGTAGTGCATTCTGGAATGCTTAGCTATAAGCGAATGTCTCAATAAAACTGAATTATTTAAATTTTGGGGCAAGTGGACTAAGCTCTCTTGGCGTCTGTACACGGTCAGTCATTCCGCATTGTTTGGAACCACTTCAAATTTCAAGCAGGACGATGAAGCGAATTTTGACGTAAAACCTTCACCTTCACCCGTACAAGTTTCAGCTTGCTCAGAAACTCTAACCAGCGAACCATGCAATCCGCTGCCAATTTGAAAAATGCGTAATAGAGCAAAGTGAGGTAAATGTGATGAAGCGCACTTCTGTCTGAATGGCATTATGAATAACAAAATGGGACTCAGAAAATGTGCCCGCGATATATGATGGCATGATTAGGTTGTGGTTGTTTGGAAATGAGGCCGGAATGCGAAGAATTGCGCACTGGTGACTTTTTATTTGTATTAAGTTTATGTTTTTAATAAACATAAAAAATGGTACCGTCGTGGTCTAAAAAGTACGTTTTGTTTTAATAGTTGGTACAAGAGCCTTTTTCCATCCTTGTTGTTAAATAATAAGTTTACGAAATTCCATTTAATTAGAGTTTTTAAAGGTATATTCAGATCGATGAAGATATCTGTAAATTTTTATTGGTCTTCATTTACGAAATTTACTTTTTCCAAAGGGCAAAATTAAATTCGATTTCTCAAGCATAATAAATATTTTTTATTTTTGCTTTTACACTTAAGTTTTACTTAAATTCAAAAATCGAAATTAAGTTCGAAAATTAAAAATTTCGAACACCGTTTGAGAATTAAAATTTTTGTGTTTTCAGCTAAAACATAATTTTCTTTATTATACAGGGGTAGGCGCTCGTATTGTTTTCCAGTTTCGTGCTGCTGTAACAAACAAATCAGTCTGTTGTGTTGTTTACAAGCCTACGAAAGCAGTTAAACGAAGTTATCGAAATGGAATTCAAATACAGCAGGCTTATTGCGTTCGAAAATGCCAACCAGCCATTGGTAATGAGCTACAACATTTACACGCGTATAAACAAAATGTTTGTGTAGCGAACTGTTACACACTTAATTATACTGGTGGAAATATAAAACACCATGGAGGCAACAATATCACCTGAAATGATCGAAAAAAAACGAGAATTGAACGTAATTCAGGATAAAGCGCAGTTAAATTGGCGTAAAATATCAATGTGTGTGATCGTAGCATAGGGCACATATTAAGAAATTAACTACGTTTAAGCCACACCAAATACGAAGAGCCCAAGATTTGACACCTGCACAAAAGGCAGTTCGCCTTGGAGGAGCGAAGGTGTTAAAACCCTTGCATGTTGGTATATTGATATTGTTTACGTATGGTTCAAGAAATCACAAGAAATTTTAGACTAGCAATAATGCTTTATTCCCTTGGGAATCTAAACAATTCTGAAGCAATCATTGGATATTTCAACAAGACTCGGCACTATCCCATATAACCAGTAATAGCCACTCTATTTTACAAGAAAAGGATCCCGGTTTAAGAATAATGCCCATAATGACAAAATTACAGCATTTTTGGTGGAAAACAAAAATGTTATGCCGCCAATATTTACTTTTAAAAATTTCCTTATTGATCGTCGCTATATTTCAGAATGGTGAAATAGGTCTTCTGAAAACTTAAACTTTGGCAGCAGCAAGATTTAATTTATTTAACTTTGAAATGGAGAAAAGTTAAATGTTTCAAAAAAATTTCAATATAAATGTTAAAAAACGAAAATTTAGACTGAAGATGGCTCATAGCCGAAACCGAACTTGACAAACCAAACTTGACAAGAATTGCGGAATATCAAATCAAGTTGAAAAAATGTTTTGAATATTAAAAACTTCCTGCTTTTTTTTTATTTCGATTGAAACAAATGCCTGCGAATGTCATTTGCTTTTAACTTTCGTCTCCCTCGTAACAGTTAAGATTTAATTTTCTACTTTATTTTTTACTTCTCTACCAAAACTATTTCAAAACAAAAGTAGACGTGACTGAAACCCCGTTAACAAAAAAAAAAAACAAACAACAAAAAATAAATAAAATACAAGTTTATGTAAATAGTTTGTTGACCATAAGGAAGTGCAACATGGATTACAAAACATGACACACATTACATGGCCACGCTAAATCTGATGCACAAGCAAGAAAGAATAAAGTAACGATAAATGTAACAAACTCCAAGATTTTTATATTTAACAGAGGAAAAGAAAAACTAAAACTTCTTTCCTTTTTTTATGTTCTTTAATAACAAACATCGCTGATTCAGTAGTGTTTTCATTATTTCTTTGGTTCTGTTTGTTTGTTGTTTTATTCCACCAACTAGAAAAAAATATTGTAGAGCACGCAGTAGCAACGAAACACACACACGCTCACACAAACTGAATACGGAAAACTGAGGCCAAGATTTGGGTCATTTTCATCAACGACAACAGCAGCTATAAACTTAAAAGTAGAAGCATTAAATGAAAATAAAACAGCAACAGCCACAGCCATAGCAGCAACACAAACTATTTGTGGGCTCGTACAATTCCAGTAAAGTTGCAAAAACAAATTCTACCATAAAAATAGTCGAATAGTAAAAGGCGAAAATAGAAAACGGTTACAACACTGCCTCATCTTGTCGTCGAGTTTACAAAAGTTTAATTGGATTTTCTTCTGCACGATTCTTGGAAGAAAAAAAAATATTCTTATTTTTCCTTTTTTATGACAGCGAGTAAAATTTCGCAAATTAACAAAATTAACTTTTATTTTTTTTCCCTACAGACTTACAAACACGTGTACAAAGAAACAATAAGAACAATAGCTAAAAAGACGTGGCACAGTGACATGAAAGTTGCAACATTTGCGAATTGATTAGACACAAATTTAAGTGTCCAATTTAATGTTGAAATGTTTTTTTGATTTAGAGAAGGGTCGGCCAATAGAATCATTTATTCCCTATTTCTAATATTCTTATTTCAGTCAATGTTCCAACTTATTTACTGAATTTATTTGTTGGATCAACTTAATTTATTTTTTCATTTCAATTGTATAGAAAAACAAGTATGGCAGCTACATTCGCCTGTGCCGGGTCTTATATACTCTCTTTTTTGGGGAAATTGTAAAGAAAATATAAATCCAAGATATAAGTGCGTTGGTGTTCGGTCCGCAATCTATATATATATGTATATATATCATATGGTCACACATCACGGCTACTTATGGATTCATTTAGTTGATTTGCAATAACAAAATTCTCGAAAGGGTACTTTATGAATTGGCTCAATTAGGTTCGTAAAGTTGTTTATTGTATATTATCTTTACATGTAGCCCAGAGTGAGAGGTGTGAAAATATTTTAATGAAACTTTAAATCATAGGCGAAGTAAGAAATTAATTATATATGATCTACCAACTTCTGATTATGCATCTACTTGATGACACGGCCGTTACAGTACTGTACTAAAAATACATGGTTATGGGCAGATATGTCATGATTTACGTCGACCTTAGTCTGGCCATACTAACCGACGGTGGTCTTAGCACCGGGTGTATTAAACGACCAGCATCGCCCTAATACGCACTTGAGTAGGCAGCGATGGAAGATCATGCCTGCCTGGACGCTGATACTGCCAATAACTATTATATTGGCAGCTAGCGTTGCACATTGATCCTGTAGCAAGATCTTCCCGCGATTTGGGTATTAACAACAGCCACCACGTGCACTCCTGAAAGAGCCTCACTTACAACCAGTATTGGATTTGAGTCCCAAGGGATACTGGTTCCCGTAGCACCAGTGTTTATATCGTTACTGGTCGTACTTGGAACGTCCTACCTTCTGCCAATTTCATGCCACAGACAAGCCTCAGGGACTCGTTCCGCCATCTCCCCCGGTAGCAATACATCAAGGTGGCGAGACTAACAACAAGACATGCTTCCAGGGGCAAAAAGACGTGCACAATTGGATAACGTTGTTATGCCTCATTGCCTATCGATTTTCGAAGAAGATTTGCCTATTAAATGATAGGTTTCCCAATGCTCACCATTTCAAGCAATTACCCTTTCCGTTCACACCCTTTGATGTGTTGCAATCGAAGGTTTGATATATACCCAAGATATTATCGGCGAACAATTTTATCTTCTTAGCGTAAATGTTTAGAAGATGTATTTGTAGCACGGAGTTTTTAATAAATCACAATCAAGTAAAAAATTTTATTTCGAAGGTTTTCAACAAAGTAGCCAACAAAATACTTTTCAATCTTCGCATACCACTACAACTGCTCGCACTGATCGCATACAAACATTACACTGTTGTTGTTCTTTAAAGAATTAAAATAAATGGAAAACTTGAAATTAAAAGTTTAACTGTTAATGTTTAATTCCGCTCAAATATTGCTTTAATTACGCAAAAGTTTCGCACAAAAGGCCGTCTCCAATGGCTTTTAATTTCATTTAAGCATTTAATTTTTAACTCTTTTTTTCTAACAAACAATTAATTAAGCCCTTCCGAAGAAAGAAATTTATTTATTTAGGAAAATGTTTTATAAAAAGCCAACAATCATATTGGGGGAAGAGAAATGTCAAAACAAATTCGTTGAAACATGAACACAACAGTTGAAAGGAAAGAAATAACAGCAAATTCCTATTATGAGTCCATTAGACATGGTTGCATGCACAAAGTACATAAACACTTATACAGTGACACGAACTTATACGAGTATTATCCCATATTCCCACAGCTCACAAGGTGTGTAGTAAGCAAGTCACTTAACTATAGAAGAGATAACTGGACTAGTGACTTTCTACCACTGATGAACAAGTCAACGCGTTAAAATAACAGGTCGCTACTGGCATGTGTTTTTCAATAAAGAATTTTTAATTCACATTAGATGATTCAAAATCGGGCAAGCGGCATCAATTAAGCAACTACTCTCTGACTTGCTGCACCAGTGAGCATTTGTATCGCACTAAGTATTTTGGACCAAGCCGACAGTAAATCCTAAAAAATAAAATCACAAAAATGTTCTAGTACCCATGGTTAGATAAACCTGTTGTGTTGCTTCCTTTCACCTGGGCTGCGGCAATGAATTACGTGCAGGAGATATCTTTCGTTGATATATGGAATTTGTAGTCTACAGAAGATATTCGCAGATGGCACTAGAGTGATTGCTGGATCAATACCTGTAGAAGTTGTGATCAGTGAGTGAAGAGGATATCTGGCAGAAATCCATCAGATCATTGTTTGGGAACCAAAATTCTCAGAGTTGAAAGTGCAGTTAGAATTGCTGCCTGGCAGACTTGGTGGCACGCAACGTAGACGTGACAGACCCACTACCTGATATCGAATATAGGCATACGGCTACTAAGACGTCATGGTGGCATCAAATTTTGCCTTATCCAGTCTCAACGAATCGCAAATGTTTCAGGTAGTATCTGCACAGATTTTGACAAAATGACTTGCACTGATTTGGTCAAAATGATTTGCGCAGATGTAAAAAAAAATGTATTGACGAGTACGAGAACGAAAATGCAGATCATGTTATTTTCCACGAATCGAGAGTATGCGGAGAAGTAACATGGAATTAGAAGCATGTTGATAACGTGATAGCTAACCAGCCCCATGAAGTAATACTTCACAGCAATCCTGAAAGTGGCGGTCGGTTTGGCTTACTACGTTGGCGTCGGGAATATTGAAGCATACATACTGGGGACACGGATAACTAGTGTCTATAAGACAAAAAGAAATATGAACCTGTTACCGGCCACTCTTAGACATTATACCAGGCTAGGCTTTTCGTTCTTTGGCAGTTGATAGCAGTCATACATATGAAGCTACTTCTGCCGAATTTTCAGGAATCTATGTAGTCTCTTTTCCAAGTAACCAGGGACAGATATAGCCTTCAACATCACAAATGATAAAGTTTTTTTATAAAAATTGTTGTGAATCCCTAAGCCTTAGATACATATATGCTAGCAAATACAAGGGGCTCCGTCATGAGGAAGCACGACAGTTACCAGTCCACAGTCTGAAGTCACTACAGTCAAGAGTAAAAGCTAGTATTAAAGGTAGTTGTAAATTGCAAATCGGTTGTCTCAACTCAATTCGAGTTAAAGAATGGGCAGTCCGTCCACGTGTATGTTGAAATGATGTTTCTGAACACTGGTAATTGAATATTCTATATGTTTCAAGACCCTTGTCATTGAAAATCCCTATAAGCGGTCTCTGAACGGCTAGGCGAAATCTCTTCCAGGTAGGACGCGGAGAAAAGCTGATGCTACATATTTAAGCTTAATTACCTTCCTAGTTTTTATGAAAATCAGCTTATTGAAAAATATGAAACAAATTATATTTATAATTCTTAGTTAAGTCCCTTTTAAAATAATTTTTCCAACGATTTACCTTCCTCCAGCCTTTTTAAAGACCCATTTCATTCTCGTTCTCGGATCCTGTAACCCTGTACCATAGTGATGCACTTCCGAACAGACTTCACTAATTTAAACAGAGCAAATGAAAATAAGTCAAAATGTTTTTTCGAATTCAATTTCACCTGTATTTTGTTTTGTGTGGAATAAAAATTCTAAATTAGTTAAATAAAAGCGGTCAGAATTAAAGATATCGTTGATGCTTCGGTTAATTATATCGTATATAATCATGATATGATGATTAGAGAGTAACTTTTGCACATTTAAGGGCAGTTGTATGCCACTTCTTCAAAAACAAAATGAGCGCAATTTTTTAGGATGCGTATACATACGAGTATATAAATTTTAACATGTTTTGGAGCGGATCAAGTAATTTGAAGTGTTTAGGTTATATTGAAATATATGTATAATATAAGCAAAACACTTGATTAGACCAGCTCTGGGTCGATAAACAACTCACGCGTTATTCTGACTATTTCTTAAAGACAATCAGTCCAATGCTTTTTTTTTGTCTTTAGATAAATTAACATCTTACTATCGCAATTAATTTTTCTGACTAACAATGTTCGATTACGGATTATTTTTATTGGACTTTTGCGGTTACGGAGTAGAGTTTCACCAAGACTTTCGGACTATAGACGAATAATTCTAGAGTCCCCTGTACCCACATCAAAAGAAGCTGCAATCAAATAATATTTAGACAGTCGGCTTATGCTGGCTCATTTTTTAAGAAGGTTGCAAACTACGTGTATAAACTATACAGGAATTCATTTATGGCGATTCTTATTACATATTTACGATTAATCAATTACACTGTGTGGCGGTTGCAGGTCAGTCTACTTGAGAAGATAATTTTGTCATTTTTATAAATGCGATTACACCACTAAATCGTTAGTAATCGATAAGAAACGATTTTTTTGTTAACGGTAACAACGCCCGTGGGAAATTTTGAAGTTGAATCCGTGCTTAGTTGAATCTACGGAAATTGTTGACTCTTTTGTTCCAACCGAAGAGTTTAATATGAAATAACACTCGGTCACAAAGGGTAACCGAGGATTTAGCTTTCTGGGAGAATATAGTAAAGAGAGATTTTAAAGTAACGTTTCAAAAAGGAAACAACTTCGCATTATTCCAACAGATTTCTAAAGACCCCGTATAGTATGCAAATCTAAATGAATTATTTCTTTGTTTCAAGTCAAAGCATCGGCCAGAAATTATTGGAGATTATTCTTAGAAGGTTCGAGAAAGAGTAAGTATCTATACAAAATCTATTCGAAATTCTTATCAGTGTCCTCGAATAAGAATCATTTGCGATTAGTTGCAATAGCGATGCATATCTTAAGTAGTATTAAAAATATACTTTTTTGAAAAAATATCTTCAGAAATACCTTTTCGCTTTTGACTAATCCAGTCTTATTTTAATCGGCACTAAATAATCTTCTTGATCCGCCGAATGTGAGAAAATTGGTAAGCAAAAAAATGTACCATTTTTTCGTTTATATTTTTTCAAACTATTAGTCGAATCAAAATTGTTTTAATACAATAACGAAGCATTACTTCTTTTCTCTTCACCACTGTTTAAAATATCAAAATATTTTCAAATATGACTTAGTTAAGCATTTTTTAGTCCACGAAGTCGCAAAAAGTTGTAATTTATCGATAACTTTCCAAGCTCATCTACTCAAGTTTTATTAGCTACGACAAATGCAAATTGATGACAGGTAGATTTACAGACGAATTTAAGGCATTTTCGGCTCAGTTGCTGATATCAAACTCCATATTAAAAAGTGCCGGAGGTAGCGAAAAAAATGTTATTGTAATTTGACATCCAATCAGTTTAAAAAAAGTTATCAGCTGTGCTATCAAGTGCCTTGTACTGCGATTATTAACTTTCCATGTCTTTATCACGTCGTAGCATATTTCAGTCCGTTCGTGAAAATTAGTTTTAACGTTTTAATAATTCTAGAAGTCCTTGTAACATTTTTGTCTTTAAAAAAATGATGCTTTAAGTATGAATCCAGAACAAAGTAAATAAGCAAAAAATTAATTTAATTTGCTTCATCTGTTATCTGCCGCGGAACTGCATTAAAGAACCAAAACGACCGATAACATTTTCTCTATTTTTCTTTACTGTAATTATTTAGGCGAGTTTATAACAGAAATATAAATCCATATAAAAAAGCAAATGGTGAAAGCAAATAAGAATAAAAAAAAACCAAAAACAAAGCACTATCATGCACACAAACAAAACAACTAAAAGAAAAGCTGGAAAAACATGAAAAACATGGATAGGAAAAAACCTTCAGTTACATGAAAAACAGATGCTTTATTTTATTATTATTATGAGATGAAGTTCGTTTTAGTCGTAATTGTAAGTGGCAAAGTGTTTGTGTTAACCAAAGACACACACACACACATATATATATATATATAAATATATTAATTCCTTCGTAAATGTAAATGATTTGTGTGCATTGTTATAAATGTGTGTGTGAAATTTTTATGTGAATTTAATCTGAATTTCAATTATCATGATCGCATTTTAAAGCGAATTTTCATTTATTTTCTTCATCTCTACAACCACAACAATGTAAATGGTGAAGAGATTTATATTTAAAGATTGTAGTTGAATAAGCAAAGAAAAAAATATTTTAATTTCTAATGGAAGTGCAAAAATAAAAATGTTGTGTTGTTTTTTCCCTTATAAATCAAAATGAATATAAAGTTATCTCTCCAACCAAATCTAAAACATGTTTGAATACGTATTTCCGAGAGAAAATGTTCTAGACAAATTACAATTACGTCAAGAAAGTTGGTTGGGCTACTCTCAAAGAGAAATTTAAATATATCATGAGAATTGCATAAATTCAAATAAACGCTCCAGTTAGAAACCAGAGATTGATCAACAAACAAACCACAAACCCCTCAATTCTACCGTTGACTTTACCAAACATGTGATCGGTTAGTATTTTTTTCTCTGCTATAATGTGTTAAAGAATAATCTTGATTTCATATTCCGACACGGATAGAGACAAATATCAGTGCATTTTAAAGGTATAGCGCAGCTGGAAGCCTGTCTGAATATGGAAAGTGGCGCGGCTGTTTTAGATACTCGTTTTATTTTTTTTAATACTGATTCCGAAGTTCATTTTTAAATTGAAGGTAGTGAGAAAAAAATTTATATAATCTTCTTTTGGGTAAAAATTGTTAACCATGTTTCCAAGATCTTTTGATTATGAATTCCAATGACTTGCTGTGTATTTCATTGTGAAAGTCTGCAGCCCAGAATCACTCCAAAATAATTTACTTCCTTCCTGCCAGAGCAATAGCGCTAGTAGGTTCAGACAATCCGAACTAAGAAAAGGTTGCAAATTGTTTTTCAACAAATATAACTGAAAACAAAAATGCAGGTAAAACACACATTCAAGTCTGAGGCCTACATTCAAAAGCTCGAAGCAAACATACTATCGTTACGTTTAACGTTTTTAAACGTCAGTAATTTTTTGCGGGTTCTTTTAGTTGTAGAGTTTTCTTTAAATAATACACGGCAAATTTTTATTTTACACACTGTTGCTTTATTTAACACTTAAATAAAGCGGTAACTTCTTTATCACGATATCCGTACTTTAACGTAATAATAAATCTTTTTTCAAGAATCCAGTAGATCCTTTTTTTAGCCATAAACATCTTCTTTTATGCCGTTTTTTTTTTTGTAAGAGCTGTCCGAAGTTAAAGCGAAATAAAACAAGATATTAAAGAAAATCCACATATATTTGAGCGTATGGATGGAGAAGGAGGAGTCATCTCAACACCTTCTAAGCTACTGCCTGGCTTTGCACGAGCGCAGACGATTCTTTCAGGACTTGGACTGTCATAGGGATGCGACACTGTCGAGCCTGATAAAATCTGCGAGAAGCTCCAGGTAGTTCGTATGGACTGGCGATCCTGCAGTTCTGTAGGGAACTGTACATAAATTTTGTTATTTATTTTCTTTTGTGTCGTATAAATAGGGAAAGACTCGCAGTACTGAACCAACAAGATGCACCTCCCTACATTTCTAAAGAGCAGGGGGCTGATAGATGATGTGTTACACGGTTCCTTACTCATAATTATGCCAGCTTATACAAAAGGCAGTATATGCGTACCTAAGTTTGCTTGTGTGTGCACCCTTCGAGCAAGGCAGCCCTATCATTGTACGTATTCTTCCTAAGGCGTCCCGTCTATAGTTTCAATTTTGACGCAATCTTACTGGAACAAAAATATATATATATATATCAAAGAGTTTGTTCAGCCTTAAATACTTTCTGCTGAATATGTATTTTGCAACATTTAACGGAACTCCTAGTAGCTGATCTTTTTCCGATTCACGAAAACGGGTTTCAGATCTTGCTACTGCATCCACAATAATATTGCCAGGTATAGTTTATTTAAAATATCGAAAGTTTTATAATTTTTATATACGAAATTAACGAAATGCATATAGAAATAAAATGACAAAAACTTAAAAATTAACTTACTCGTTGTGTGGTATGTCCTCGTCCTGATCAGCGACAACAATGAAAATGTTCAGTTTGAATATTAAAATGCCCAATAACAGGGTGATCACACCAAACTTTTTACACTCCATTGCAATAAATAGGCCAATTTAGAACAAGCGAAGACAATTTCGATGTCACTCTTGATAATAATTACAATGATGCTGTTGTTGTTGTTTCTGATGATGGTGATGATAATGACGACGCTCTTAGCGGTGACGATATTGTTGATATTGTAGACCAAGACAAATTCATCAAATAAATTCAATTTGGGGGCGGGGAAATTTTTCTTAACTATTATTATGATGAACAGTTTAGTTTTAGTGTAAACTTTTTCCCTTTTGCACTTTTTTTATTTTTTCTTCACTTTTACTTTCTTGTTTTTGTTTTTGTGTTCAATATTATTTGCTTATTCTTTCCTTACATAGTATTATGTTTGTATTAATACGTAGATAATTGAACAAAGGTATTATAGTTAATTTTATTTTTGTTTTTATTGTTTTTGTTATACAATTTTTTATTGCTCAATACAAATGGAGTTACATTGCTGCAAGTATAAAATATTCATACATACAGTTAAAATGAGTACACATGATTGCTTTAAACAAAGCCGCTATTTACATACACACACACACATACAAACTAATTTAAAAGGGTGATTTTTTAGGTGTATTGAGTTTTAAGATGACAACACTGCTTTTGGTGTTAGCCATTTTATAATGCATAGATATTTTGCGATTGAGCACAGTCAATTGAAATGCCTTAATGGGCAAAGCCGTTGTTTTAACAAGCCGGCGTCGCAATTGAAAGCGGGTTATTTCCACAAACGTTTTATGGGAGCCTCAAGCTAAAGGTCCAAACCCCATGTTCTACGCTTTTTCGCATCCTACGAATCTGTCAATAAAGAGGGATGCCTTGACTCGAAGAGTACGAAAAGTAGGTCTACTTTTTACATCTATAAGCTTCATAACTCTGACTTGAACTCGCAAAAAAGGTGTTCTGTAAATCACTATCGCAAGAAGCTTCGTGAGTTCTAATCGCAAAGCTTTACTGAAGTGATGTCTTTACCATATGCACAACTTTAAACAAACAATAAAATGATGAATTTCAACAAACATCTGATATAAATGATTTTCGGAAAATGTGTGTTGCCAGGGCTGTGATCAATTTAAAGAAAGTACTCGGTTATTATTCCTGTGGTGCTTGATAAATATATTAGATATTTTTAAAATGTCGAGTTTTATGCTGAAACTTGTAGAATTTTATTAAGTTTTATCTACCACTTGGGTATAATTACTTTGCAATAATGAATGCATACAAGAATAAATTTCCTTTTCGTCATCGATAATGAAAGTAATCTATAAATGAAAATAAATTATTATTCGAATGTGACAAAATGTTAAATCTCTACAAAAAAAATTTTAACAAAACCAGTCCTTAGGATATTGGAAAAATCTCCTCGTAAAAGTTCTTCAATGCATTTTTTTCCTTGACCGCATTTTTTAAGGCAAATATGCTTAACATTGGCATTTGCAAATCACATGCGATTTGACGCGTAGTGTGGACGTTCAGCTTAACTTATGTACATCTTTAAATTGACAGCCAATATAATGCGATTAGATTTGCAGATAAGCAAGAGACGATTTAATACTCTGAAGCTACCATTCGCAGCATTATGACAAATGTATATCTATAAATAAGTGATGGGAAAAGTGATCGAAAATTATGCCTTCTAATTGAGCTACATTCCAACCATTAGCCAGAATTTATAACAAAATACAAGGGGACTGACAAAAACTCGCTTAACCTGGCAACACTAAAGAAAAAGATCCGATAAGTTTGCATTTTTAAGTTTTTTAAAATTAAAATAAAGTTTTCGAAATAAATTTTCTAGAATTTTCATCGATTATTGAAAGTGTCCACTATAAATGATATAACAGACAGCAACAACTCCAACCACTACTAACCTTTGTGAAAATGAGAAAAACCCTAATAAAAAGCTGCAAACGTAACTACAAGTGTATACTGAGAACGAAAAATGACACAGAAGACGGGATATAGTCATAACCGGTTTGTCACCCAGCCAAACTTGACAACCTACCCAAGTGTATAAGTTTTTTTTTATTGTGCACTTAATGTTTCTGTTTTCTTTTAATTTATCGTGGCGCCTTAACATATGTTATGTTAGAAAATGCTTTGAATACAAGGAATGTTTGGTAATCTTGTTGCTATAAAACGAGTTCTATTTCACGATTGCATAGCTTAGCTTTTTTTAATGTCAAATTGTATGGTAAAACTAGTTATGCCCCAGGTCTGTTTCACCATTAGGAATAGACCTTCTGGCATAACAAACTTTTGCATAATCTGGTACACGTGCCGATGATCCTCACCTGGTCGTAGTTTAGCGGCTTACACGCAAAAAAGCATGGTTGAGGTAACTATAATCTAAGAGCAATAGATTATGATCGAATTATATGGTTGTAATTTACTTATAATATTATTGTAGATAACAATAATATGGATTTCATATAAACACAGAAAAGCATTTAAACGATTTAGATAACACACATTTTGCTAAAACAAGCATTGTATTATTGCTTCTTCGGTATATTTTGATTAAACATTTTATAGTTAAAATTATTATATTATTTTTGTATAGTTCCGATTAGATTTACTACAAATTCTATGTTTAATCCCATTACAATGCAATTCTTAAGGATGGTAATCAATTAGTGATTACATTGTAAACAATTAATTGCTTATCGCAAATAAAGTAGTGCTCAAAATATTTTCCAATAACCATAATATATTTGTTACAGCAATATATTGTTGTAGGGAATATACTGTAATTATCGTGACCATAACATAACCATGTTTTTCTTGGCGTGCAGTTGGTTAGCTAACAGGTTTGAGTTCGTGATGTACAACCAAGATATTCTGTTTTAAACCAGGGTAAAACACGAGGCACATTTATTTTTAGAAAATTCTAGGTCGCCATGCTCAAAACTTGCCCATAGGGTATTTACTTTTTCGAAAAACTGTCATATTTTTTGCTTCACAATAATGTCTTAAAAATAAACAAGAGGCCACACTTTTATTGCAATTCCGCACATGGCAACCACGTGAACATATCAATCCTTTCTTCATCCCATTTTAACTCAAGCGGAAAATTCCATGAATCAAAATTTCGGCAAACGAGACAAATGAATTAATTTGTACTCGTGTGTGAAAAAATTTTAGCAACGAATGTTTTAGTTAACGGTACTTTTTCATATTTCTGAAATTTTTGTCTCAAAGAAAGAGAAATAGTAAGTTACCTTATCATTTTGACGTGCAGTTTATTTATTTGTGGTATAGAGGTTGGGTAGAGTAAAAGATATGAAAGAGGAGATTATAAGGATTTTAAAAATTCGTATGTCAGACGGCTGACTTTACGAATATTTAATGTTTGTAGTCGTTTTTTTGTTGTACAATTTCTCTTGTTGTTTTCGGCTTTTGTGGGTGCGAATGTATGTGTGTGTTAGCAATTGTTGTTTCTGTCGTTGTTACTCTTGCTGGCTTTTGTTTTTGGTGGATGCCGTGTTTTATTTTATATTTCTATCAATACTGCAATAATGTGTGGCTGTGTGTGTGTGTGTGTGTATGTGTGTACGTGTGTATGTTTGGGCGTTTATAATAGTGTAGTATGTGGGTTAATATGTTTGTATTAAAAAAAGGCTTTAGGGTGTTGGTTGGATTCGTGTTTTTTAAAGTTTCGCTCACATTAAATGTTTGTGCTTTTGCTTTTCAAAAGGTAAAAATCACTTGTATTTTTTATTCATTTTTTTTTTAAACTTTTTGTTTGTTTATTGCTCGCTCATTCGTTTATTGTTGTTAGTTTTCTCTTTTACTTTTATGTTTGTATGTACGGCTGTGTATGGATGTATGTGTGTTATGTTTATGTTTTTAATTGTTTGGTTAATTTTTTGTTGTTGTCGATATTGTTTGTTTGGCTTTTTTTCAACTGTTCTTTTATCGTTCCTTTGATGTTGTTCCTGTTTTGAACTTTAATTATTTTAATTGTTTTGTTGTTGTTTACCTATGTTTGTTTTTGAGCCCTTTCTAGACCGACTTTTGGGGCGGAAATATATTGAATTTATTGGTAATAGAAATGAGGTAATATTAATGCTCGTATTTTTAAAAACAAGGAAAGTTGTGCTTTAAAAAATTGTAAAGGATACTTTTTTTAAATGATATTTAAAGGATATGCTATTGATTGCTTTAAAAATATGAAATGAAATTCACATTAGAGTTATGTTGATGAACACATTTTTAGATTGAAGGTCAAAATAATGCGATCCAAATCACAACTTAAAAAAAACGATCATTTCAATTTATGATCTTTATAACGCGAATTAAATGACAGATAAAATTTGGTAGGCCCTTATTCAAGTTAGTATAATAATTATACATGAAATCAAATACAGGGAGGACTCGATTTGAGCAACGAAAGATTTTTGAAACACCCCTGTAAGTACAACAGTTATTTATATTACAGTTTTTTTTAAGTCCAATTTAAAAAAGACGGACCCTATAAGTAACGTAGAGTTTTAGAAAGGCAGCCCTTAGTTTTTGTTATGGAAAGAGTTATTATCTTATCATAGCAAGTTAACCAATTGTGCAGGATGTGGATATGATAACACTGTTACCAAAATGAGCTTTGTGTCTACTTTACAGCAGACGCGGTGGCCTGTTATAGCTTTTCCAACGTTTGGTTGATAAATTGGAGACGGTCCGTTCGGTAAACAATCCAAAAAAGACGTCAATCGGATGCCACATCTGGCCAAGGCATCCCCACCGCCCATAATGCAAGAGAACACGAAGCAGTCGATTCCTTGCTATGTTCAATAACTCAGATTTCTGTGGGTTTTAAGTTAATGCATTTTTCGTCTACAACCGCACAAGCTTGAACTCGCCCAAGAGCTCAAAGCTAATAAGCACCCTTTAATATTTAATGAGAGGGCTTTGGAAAAATTGTCTACAGCGACTTTTATTGAAGCCCAGTTCATTATTTTCTTTTTAATTTAAGTCAAAAAACGCAATGTTTTACTATATTTTCATTAAAATCAATAAATCTTTGACGTTTTGTGTTAAAACAGCAATTATCCGCCTCCATAGTCCTTAAGAACAAAACTGTAAAGTATCTCACATATCTAGTAATTGATAATCTATTCATTTTGTTAGAAATGACTGGAAAATAAAAATAACACACATAATATTTGACAATCCTGCATATCTCCTTACACTATACAAGAAAACTGACATACATTATGTTTTTTCCCCTTTTTAAAAGTAAACTAAAATAATTGATACTGTTTCAAGATCATAACTGACTACCTCATATGAACGTACGAATAGTTCCACGTAAAAAATCCCAGCAAAATATCGGAGAGACTTATCAATAACACTAAAAATGAATAGGGTTCCTGCAGCAATTTTAATTTCATTTCAACTAAAAAAGAAATTTTTTTTAATTTCCCCAATGTATTCTTAATTAAACTGAATAAATGTGTATCAGTCATAGTTTTATATCGTGCAAATTAGCTTAATCAATTAGCATATGATAGCTGAAAATGTTTCCATGACCTGGAAATGGCGTTTGAAAAAGCATATAATCATGTTTTTATGTTTTAGGTACAAAACTTTGAATTATTACCATAATATTAAACAGATAGCTAAATTGGTAACAATAAGTTATGTTCTCCCTTTTATATAATCGTGGTAACATTACTGTAAATTGTCGGGTCTAGATAGTGATATATTGCATATGATGTGTTCATTCTATAAAATTTTCTACATACTAAAACACTTCGCCAGAGTTTTATTTTGAATCTGATTCAATTAATGATGTAATTAAATACTAATTGCTCAATTTATAAATTAAATTCCTACATTAAATTATTCTTAAATTAAATCTTCTTATTGCACAATTAAAGCGAATGTGTGAACATACTATTACTCTTTCTCTTTTTAATTGGATGTAAATTAAACACAAAAGCCAAACATTTTATTTTATATAAATTGTTAAGCAAAAATATTGCAAATTTTCTTTTAATAGCTGGTAAATAAATCATTGCTTTTTTTGTCAGTAAAATTATATTAAAAAAACGTAGATTATACATTTTTTAGGTCTCAAAATTTTTTAAAGAAAAATCGAGGATTAAATGAGCGGAATTTTTGTCAAAACTAATTGCCTATTGTAGACATTTATAAATACATAATTATAAACAATTCAATTTAAATGAATTTGATTGACAGCCAAACTTTATAAGCACAGACAATGTTACTACCACACAAGCAAACATATACACACATACTCCCTCTTCCATCCTCAAAATCACCAAAAAACCAAAAATTATATCCTAAAAATTTAACAGAATAAATCTTGTGGCACACAAATCATAACTAACGTGTGTGTGTTTATGTCTAAAACCCGGCAGCTAAAATGATAACTAGTTTCGTTTTGAGGCAGTCATGTTACTGGTGATAACAAGACTGTAGCAAAAAGATTCGTAATAGTCGAAAATGGACAGAAATAAGCAAAATGAAAATCGGCCGCGCTGCTTAAGTTCCTATTTTACTTGTGGTTAGATTTCGTTGAATTTTTTAAGTTTAAAATAAAAATATAATTGTTCAGATTGCCAAAAAAAATCAAAGAGGAAGAATTGTGTAAAAAATAAACAGCTGTTCAGAATTATATTAAATACTTATAGTTTATAAATTTTCAAGTGCATATTCCCCTTTGATTATTGACTTTTTTGGAAACATTATTTAAGAGTTTTAGGCGGCTTAAGTTTTTGAAAGATTGTTTGCTTGATTCATCGTAATGAAATTTTTAATATTCTTTCATTTAAGAAAGAAAAATAAAGTCTTCTTTCTTTCATTGATAGGTTCTTTGTAAAAAAAGGAGCAAAAGTAATGGGTTGGTTAATCAGTATAAAAGTTTTCAGCCTTGGCGTGAACAAAATAATTTCGTAACCGATTAGGATAGCCGGTATTTTGTGTAAACGCAACCCAAATTTCTATCCGTATTATTTGATCAGTGTATTCTTTTCACACTGTAATACCTTCTCTTTTTATTTGGTATTTCGACAAGTCGTCTCACTCAGCATAATGAACTAAAATGGCTTAAAAGTTTTAACTCACTGTCGTACAAAGTCGTAGTATTTAATTATTACAAATTCTGACAGAACTCTGTCCCATTCAAAGCAAAATCAGTAAAAAATGGCTTTTGATACCACACTATCGCAGAAAAAAGATGTTAAAACAAAGTGCCACTTCGGTCCCATACAATATATTATTTTATGCAATTTTGCTCAATATTAGAAAAGCAGACAAATCTGTAAAAAAAATCTGTCACACATTGAATGTTGTTTTACTCTGTCGCACTTTTCAAGCACATATATTTATTTTACAGATCTGACAACTAAGCTCAACGTTGTCATACTGACTAATTATGTCATCTGCTAATTTTTGGTTTTATAATATTTTTATTGAAAATTAGAATACAAAAATTGAGTCGTTTTGATACGAATTATTATTTTTGTTAGTAAATTACAAAATGAATTAAAGCTAAATTGAAAACGATGTTGAGAGAACAAAAGTGGTTCAAAAACACTTGTATGAAACTACGCACAACAAATTAGAAGCGCACTGGTTGGTACAATACAACTAGTACTGCAACTAGTACGTAACTGTAATAAAGTAACTAGTTAAGCTGCTATGACAGATAGGCAAGCAGTCTGAAGCAAAAATCAACCAATATATTTCTAAGTTTATAACTGTTATTTTAGCTGCAGGGTAATTTCCAGTGTAGCTGTAGTCCCAAAAAATTAGAGAGAGAGAGAGAGAAGTTTTAATAAGCGAATGCATAGATTCTTTCTAAACTTTCTTTTTTATAAACAAAAAACAAATTGTTCATTTTTTACTTCCATACAATTACGAATATTCACTAAATGCCGATTTTTTTGTTCTTTTTTCTGTGTGTGTTTATTTGTTTTTTTTTTGTGTGTTTATTTTTTTAATGTTTAACAATTCACACACTATAATTAATGACCAATGTTGTTATTTAGTCGTTTCTGTTGTTATTTGTCAGTTTTTAATCCTGTTTGTTGTTGCTGTTGTTTCTGGTTCTGCTGTTGATTGCATAATCCCCATATTTTATTCACTATAGAAAGGATGGCCAACATTCTGTAATTGTGTTTTTTTTTTATTTATTTCATTTACATAATTTTTTTTGTATAATATAATATTTGTTTGTTGTGTTAAAGGTTGTATGACTTTTTTTCGTCAAAAATTTATTCATGTTCCATAAATGTTTCACCAATTTGTTTAAAAATATTTCAGGATGGGCACGTGTTTTTCGTTTGACTTGTTAGGGATACATTTATTTAATAACTTTTTTCACACTTTTTGTAAAATTTTTTTTTTGTCGTGTTTACAATTAAAACGTGTATTTAGTTACTGTTGTTGCTGCTGTCTAAGTTGATATTCTGAATACGAGCTTATCTGTAAAGAAAGGAAACAGGAAATTATTGTGGTATTAATATGTAAGTTAATAAATAAATTTTAGTCTTGGCAGCGAAAAAAGTAGAATTAAAATTATTGAAGATTAAACGTCTTGTATGGCAAAGAAAGTGGCAGCGAAGCTAAAAAAAATACAATGTCTTCGAGGTGACAAGGTGATAAATGTGGAAATAAGGCCAAGTTCAAAAAATGTCGGCCCTTAAAAGTACTCAGATCAAAATGAGGACCATCCCATTTCTAGGAAACTGGCTCTTTTAGTAACATTTTTCCAATAATTCTTTCCCATATTAGAAAGGTAAAAAAATATTGCCAAGCTAAAAAGTTGCCTAAAAATGAGATGGTATTATAAATATAGTATAAAGCTGCTTTTAACTTAAAGCTTATAGACGGTTAGAGGATCCTAGTCCCCATTTTCAAATTTTTCTCATTACTTATTCCCCACGGCCTACATATAGTATATACCAAATTTTAGGTCTCAAGCTATTGTGGAAGTTTCCCAAACAAATAAAGGAACAGCCTAGTCCCCCAAGATAGAAAGTCCCTGTACCCAATAACCTACCTCTATACCAAATTTCAACTCTCTAGCTATAATGTAAGTACCCCATAATATTAATGAGTGAGTCAGGGAAGCTTTTATGGTAAAACATTCAGTCAGGGCGAATAGTTTTGTGTAATATAACCACACTGTGAACACGAAAGACGGTTTCATATATAGTGAGTTTTGTATTATTTATTTTTCTTTAGCCTGCATCCGCGGCTGCACTATTCACAATCGTCAGCTTGCTCGTTAAGTAAACAATTCTTCATCTTTAGCTTTACCTCCACTCTGCAAGCTAATTACCGATACAAATGACTACTGATCATATGCAGTGCGAAACAAAAAATTGTGATCACAACATTTTCAACTTAAATCAAAAGCGAACTAGCCCAAAAAAAATTCAGTTAACAGTCAACTGTTAACCGCAAAAATATATTATTTTTAAAATCATGTATTTGAAAGATTTTCACATTTAGAAAAAACAAAAAAAGTGAATTTGAAGTCTCACGTTTTACTCCTTTTCAAAATCTCTTAGAAATGGAATCAATACGAATCTCATTTCTTATAATCGACAGAAATTGCAACACAAATCAACACCATTTTGGAATACAGATACAAATCGCTTAACACGTGCTTCTTATAACATCAGGAGAAGTAGTGACATTCTGACATTCGGAGGGGAAAGAGACGTTGCAAAATCAAGATCGTCTAAGATCAATTGGACACCCTGCGTTGTCTGTCAATTGTAAACGAATGTATACGAGTAATAACGCCATGATGTCGTTTATAAACCGCCGTGCTTTCGGCATTAGTTTAGTTTTGCTGAAGATGAAAAGAAGCATTGCATAAAATCGAGCTAATTAATTTGTTTGATGACCAACATTTCATTGATGAGTTAGTTATTGGATACCGCAGTGGTCAGTCATGGCAAGCTTTGATATTTTAAGAAGACAATGAGCACGATGTTAAGCTTAAGAAATTCCTGAATAAGATTTTAATTTTGAATATTTCAAAAGTAAGTAAATCAGAGGTGGGAAGAATATGTAAATGATTTTTGATTATTTTAGCCTAGCAAGTAGCATTTAAAAGAAGTGCTAGTAGAGTTCAGTCAAAAGCTATTTGCCTACAAAATGATGGTGGTATTACAGTGATATGGTTTTGATGAACACCGTGTTTATGTTTCTACATTCATGGTTCGGAATTGATAATGAGACAACACCGGCGGATCTTATCAATGATAAAAAATTAGTTACTATTTATATAAATTAAATTTGGAACTTGAAGACTTCGTAGAGTGAGACTTTGAAAGCAAGGTTAGCGCTTGAAAATACTACTGAAAATAACATGTGAAACTGAAAATAACATTGAATAGATTTTCAGAATAGATATAAGGCTTTGTAACCAAGACTGTAAACGATTATTGAATGAAATACGTTTAGTTTTCCTCTTGAAAGTGAAATAAATTCAATATTTAAGTAACAGGAAAATAAATTCGAATATATACATATGTATGTAACTATAAGTTTTATGAACTTTAACCAGTTTTTGCACCCAAAAATAAAAATCGAAATTTTACCAAAAATTATATTTCACAGAAAAAAATGATCAGAACTTTAAATTATACCACAAAAAATTCGCCTTAGAATATAATACTCGTATTCACCAAAAAACACAATTGAAAATTTACAAAACTTCAAAATTCTCCGCAAAATCTTAAACCGGCTAAAGAAAAAACGGAAAAATTGTAGAAAGAACTAATTTTGAAAAAAAAAACACAATTCCAAACAAAAATGAAAAAACTTCAAAGTTTCACCAAAAATTTAAAATTTTTGCAAAAATACAATATCTCCATTTGATCAGAAAAGTTCGATTTTTTTTTGTAAATTGTATTAAAAATTTGCAGTCGAATTTATGACTTTTTGTAGATTTATATTAGTTTGCGATTTACTAAGTTTTGTGTGTAATTTTATATTTTGAAAAATTCCCGACTTTTTTGGGAAATGTTCACTTGTTTGTGCTTTTTACATAAATTACAAATTTGATTTTAGATTTTTTGGTGAATTTGCTATTTGTGGTAGAATAACATTTCTTTTGCGACTTTTTGGTAAATTATCGAATTTAAGTATAAATTTTGGTAAAATTTCGACTTAAAAAATTAATTTTGGTAAAATTTCAATATTTAGCAAAATCTAGTTCAGAATTTTTTTTTCAATTTACAATAATTTGTTAAATTTATTTTTTTATTTATTAAATAATCGTAATTTAGAATTTGTTGCTGAAATTTTTAGATATATTTTCGGGTTATAGTTAAGCTACAATTTTTCGGTTTTATTTCACTTTTTTATTCGATTTACGGCAACATTTGAAATTTTGGTAAGTTTTCGATGAGACATCAAGTTTTCGTGTTGAGCGTAAAAAATTGTTTTTTTTTTTTTTGGTATTATTTTGCGTTTTTGGTAATTTTAAATTTTGTTTATAAAATGTGTATACTGAAATATAAAAAAATATGACAAATTGAATCTTTTTGTGCAAGTTTTATAGTTTTTTATAGTTTGAAATAATTTTATTGCAATTTCTAATTTTGAAATATATTTTATAGAAATTTCGGTTTTTAAGGAATTTAGATTCATTTTAAATTGTGTAAAATTTTTTGGTTTTTGGTGGATTTTTAAAATGGTCCAACGTTCAGGTCTGTAAGTTATCTAAGGCATTCAGGTAAATAATGTCTATAAGGGAAGCTTCATACCTAGATCGATAGCGATGCAGAAGTATATTTTACGTTTCCACGTAAGAATCACTACAACAAAATTCCGGAATTTGGAATTCGGGAATTTGTGGACCAATATTGCTAATTTCAAATAGCTTTCCGAACGTCCAAGAACTAAGTTCGCAAGATTTCTAGGGCCTTCCGAAATCTTATTTCAGCACTCGACACCAATATCGGAACTTCCTTACCTATAGAAAACCCGAATATAAGTGCATATGTAAATACTTTATTACAAACTGAATAACAAGCTTATATACCCTGTACATCTTGGATGAAAGCTATAAAAAAAGTTCGGTTAACATGAATTTAACTGTCAAAACATTGACACAAAATTGGTTTTTGCATTCCCCTGCTTTTGCATATTTTTGTTTAATCACATTTTACGCAAAAACCCCTGTTAACAGCCATTTTTATTGAACGCATTAAAAATAGTTAACAGCCATGCGAAAATTATGACGTATCGAAAATATTTGTTATTAAAAATATTTGTAACGAACAAAAACTCCATGACTTTTTAACGAATAACAAACATTTTTTTGGCTCATGAACTTTGTGCATTTCCATAAAAAAAAACCTCATGTCCATCATTTAACATTTTTGGAAGAAAAAGGATGAAAGCTGGCAAACCCTTTTTCTTATGCAAAAACTAAACACATCTACTTACTGTTAGCAAGCAGCAGTGGGTGTGTATGAGTGTGTGTTTGGATACAAAATGTTAGTTTGGCAAATGTTTTTATTGAAAGAGAAATAGAGAAAGCATAAGCTCCAAAACTTTATGTGTGTATGTGTGTCTTTTTCAATGCACAACTAAACTGGCAAACACTCAAATACTATAAAAACTACTCACTGCCAACCGTACACAGGCATGCATGCGGCCATATAAAAAAACACAAACAACAACAAACATTATCACTAGGGGAAAAACAAATTTTTGAAGAAAAGTTTTCTAATACAGAATGTTGCACACAAACACTCATTGATACTTGCAACAAATACATACAGCCATGCATACATTCTAATAAATGCAACAAAAAAAGTCCATGAATAAAACGAAGAAGAAACGAAAGAAATAAAAAACGAAGTAAAGTGCAGTACTGCAAAGGACAACAATGATTGCAAAAACCAACAGACACTGACACACAAAGAAAAAACAAACAGCATCTTACAACAACCACAACTATTAAGGGACCACCAACCCCAGGAAACGAAAAACGGCAACAATATCTTCCTCGCAGTATGACAACAGCAACAACAACAAAGTATAATAAAATAATGGCAATTTATCGAGAACACATTGGGTTTTCTTCTTTGTTCGTCTATCGATTTGTTGTTTTTTGTTCACTGCCACTTACTACTTTTACTGTTTAGAGTGGGTTTAAAGTGGGTTTTCAGTCCTCTGTACTGTCGCTCACCCGACAAAATGTTTACAAAACTATTTTTACAATTATATTTTTTTGTAGTATGCAAAAGCATAAGTGTTGCACATTTAGCGGTTAAGTTGATTCTTCATGAGACTATTTAATTTTATTTATTTAATAATATAACAAAGCTGAAACTTATAAATATTTCACATTATATCGAATTAAAATTATTGAATTTAGAGCATTTTGAATCTCAAGCGGAAAATAAGTTTACAGTTTTTTGCTATTTAATTTTTTTTCTAAAAGGGTGCTTTTAAAAGAAGTTTAGTTTTAAAAACGTTTTTATCCAGTACTTTGTTTTACTCTTGAGCGAGTATTTTATTCGTAAAGTACTAATTAAATTTAAAATAAAACACAGAAAAATATTTTTAGTAACCATGCAATCGACTTTGTTGAAAAGATAATTTTGTGTCATTAATGTTTGAAGTGATTCCTATCTGATATGCTTCATGTCTGACTACAACGTTCTGATATATGAACTGGAAATTTCCACAATGGCTTGAGGTTTATCAGCACTCCGAATACGGCAATATCAACCTCTATATCCCCGGACATAATTTTCCACAAAGCTGAGTTACTCGAAAATTAAATATATTGCAAACATTGGACCGTCGTTAGTCAGTTTATAAGTTCCCGTCTACATTTTGGAATATGGAAATATTGAATGGCAGACAGCGATTTTTTGTTTCTCTCTCTCCCTTTTTTTCAATTTTCGTCTTGTTGCTTCATATCATTTTCCTGGCGTCACTCTCAGTTTAGTATTGTTGGCTGTGTAATACAAAGCGGGAAAATTAATGATAAAATAAATCAAAAAAATTCTCTCTGTTTCATATATGAAAGGTTTAGGCAAGTTCAAAACAGAGTTCAAAAAATGTCCGTCATTAATTGTAAACTTACTAATGAATTTCCAACCAAAATAACCTCAAAACAATCGGTTGTCCAGAAACAGTGTTGTTAATTCAAAATTTAATGCCTCCAAAAATCAAAAATATAATTTTCTAAAAGTACAGTTGTGATAATTTACCTCTTCCAAAAATATTTTACTTTTAAAATAAACTTTATTAATTTATAATCTCTTTTAATTAAAATAAACATTCTATGAGCATTTTTGTGAAACTTCTTTTTACTTACATCATTGAAAGCAATGCACGACATGGTATTTCCGCTACGATTCTTTCGACCTTTATTTTTTTTCTATTTTTATGTTTTTTTCGATTATAGTGACATTTTTTTATTGCTTAAATTTAACAAATCTTGCCGATTTTTTTAAAATTTGCTTAATTGGATGTGTTTTTTTTTAGATTTTTGCTCTTTTTTCTAATTTGTTAAATTGTAGGGTTTTTTTTTTTTGGTAATTCTTGATTTGATAGCTCAACAGGGTGATTCGATATACAATTTTTAAAAGAGATCACATTTTTAAGTTGGAACCAAACCTGCATCAGAACACTGAAGATATCACAGCCGAAACCGGTTTGTGTCCAAAGGGATGACGGAACTTTTTTCTAAATATCTGTAAGTTCTTTTCTTTTTTAAGTAAACACTTTTATTTTTAAATTTTTTATATAAACAATTTTACATGTAAATTAAATTCTTGTTCGAGCTTTCAGTGATTATTACATAGAGCGATACTAATACTTTGTTGTACCTGGACCACACGGGGCAAGTTTTCTTGCACAAGTTTTCATACAGAAAAATTATTGCGATTCCTCTTATGTTTTCTTATATATAAAATAAATATAAAAAATATAAAAAAAATATAAAATAAATATAAAAAAATGGCCACTAAAGTGATCAACGCGCTAACTCAGGCCTGGATAATCTCCTCACCCCAAAGAGTTTAAGGTGGATCCGAGCCTGAGCTAATTGAAAAGGGTTTTCAAAAAGAGCGGATGAATGCTAATAGGTAGCAATACATTTCAAATAGTTTGCTGCGAGTTTTGCATCGCCGACATCATTTTTCGTAATCAACGCACATGGCGAGGGCTAATCATAGCCAATTACTCAACGCTACACTTTTTCTTAAGAGGTTTTCTATGACAATAAGCCGGAAAAGATCGATGCTCAAAGAAGGCTTATATCTTATATCATTGTAAGAACCCAATGCATTTCACGACTCCAGTTATCTCAGTTCTACTGTTAACCGCTGGATACTACGCTTCAAATGGATCCTGCAACACTTTTATAAAATGAACAAGCATTTGTAGATTTTATTAAAAATTGACTAGCTATTAAAATTGATTCCTCAGTCGTTTTAAAGCGTCAACTAACTACTGAACAACACTGTTGCACACGAAGTCACACTCGCAGAGCATAGTCTTGCATACGAGCACATTGTTCGCAAACCACAACATAAGATTCTTAATCCAATTCTTTAGCCATTTAACATTTTCTTTATTTCATTGTTATTTATGCAGTAGGTTGACGGCACACACACACACACACACACACAATGTGACACACATACGCGCATTCAAATCGATGTATTTCAACATTGAAGGCTGACTATTTGGTTTCCTGTTTTGTTCTTTGGCTTGGCAGAGTTTCTTAGTTGCAGTTTCTTTCTACTTTTGCTGATTTTGTTGTTGTTCTTTTTCTTTTCAATTAGTGTGGCTGTGTTGGTGCATACCTACATATTTACGGCCCCATACGGGTTGTCACACCGTTAGTTTTAAATTTCTGAAGGCATTCTCTTTCTTAACAATTATACGAGTACGAGACACTCACACAGCCAGTTTCAGCAACTTTTTTATTCAAACATGGCCAAATAGCATTGGCTTCCAAGGCATTGACACACTTGTTTATGTTGGCCAATATTGGTTTAAACGAATATTTTATTTATTTCAAATTAGTATCATCTATCAATTTGACAATTTATTGCACACACGTACACACACAAACACACTCTGGCATACGCGAACAAAAGCTTTTCACTATGAGAGGAAATTTAAAGAACGTTATTTTCCTAGAGCATAAGTATTTTTTGGGTTCAAAGACATTCTGAAGTGTTTTTTTTTAATCAACATATGATGTTTTTTTAAAGTTGGCCGTTCATTGTGAATAAAACGTTGGGCTATGAAATTTACAGAGCCTGAAAGAACCTGACGTGTTTACACATCTTTAGCAAGGGCTAAAGGTGTGTACGGTTCTTAGTTTGGGATGCTTAAAGCTTCTATTAGGAGCATAATCTTCAATTAGTTCAAAGACAATTTCTCTATTTTATTTTTCGAAATTTAACATGGAATCCAAATGCAAGAGTTTTTTCCATCTGTCCCCACACTAGGGGGAATTAGACTACAATCGTTGGAAAGCGGTAGCTTAATCCTTAACGTGATCATTTTTGTTATGTTGATTAATGCTTTAGTTTCTACAAAATGTCTGTCCTTACAATATCAATTAAGAACATTGCCGTAACGGCAGGAGTTGTTTGTCTTTGCTTTGTGATTTAATATAGGAACGATTTGGAACGACTTTCCGTTATCCCTTGTTAAGTTTGGCTTAGAGACAAACCGGTTTCCGGTATGTGCCATCTTCAGTGTCATTTTTATTCGATCGTCTTCACTATTTGCAGCCGTTTGAAATGTGTTGTACAAACACATGAAAGATTAAATCATGAAAGATGTAAAAAGTTCTACTTGTAGCAATTCGTTGGCTTGAATGAGATATCCAATACCACAATGAGATATCCAAAGAGGCAGAAAATAAACTTAGTAAATGCATAATCTAAGTTAAGAATAGGCTGGCCCAACGTGAGAACGTATTCCAATCGTCAAAAGAGATTCATATTTGCAAATTCATTTAAATCGAATAATGTTTAGTGGTCGATATAATTTCAAGATTTTGCAGGTAGGCGTCGAAATTGAACAAAATTGTATTAATGAAATACATGTTGAGTTAATAAAAGCTCTAAACCGTTGCATACTTATATTATGGATTATGTACTAATAATGATATGTTTTGCGTTATTTTCATTTTCCCAGTTGCATCTGTCAATGTTCTTTTTTGAAACCGCAGGCTTTGTCTTTCTATGTTGATCAACTAAATGACGCAAATATGGTTTCTGTTATTAATTTTTTGTAACGCAATTCTTGAGTTCATTCCCACGCTAAGAACTATCAGTCACTACTTTCTAAAGACCGGCTCTTTCTTCCTTTCGAAGCAAATCGTCTGATGGATCTGTTTGCCAATTAGAAGAATTCTATACTTTGCAGGCTTTGTTGTCTGGAACTAGCATACTACTGCCACTGCAGAACAATCGCTTGAAATATGTGATAATGTTTCCTGTCCCTCAGTCTGCAGGAATCATGTTCTACCACACCTATTTAATTTATGTGACAGTTAAGTCTTCAATGCCCTTTTAACAGTGACGTGCAGCGTTTACTAGTATTTCTGACGATATGGGGAATAGCCTCTAATTTAATACTTTCGAGGTCAATGTGTCTTTTCGACTGCCGCATGCCTGTTTGGTCTCTCCAGTATCTGCACTCTTTTTAGTCAGATAGTCTGCCTTTCATTGCATACATGCCCCTTATGTCACGGTACCCAGATTAAAGTAACTGAAATCCTTTCTTCTAGGCATCGAGAGGTTTAAAGCACACCCAAATCAACTTGTATTCCAACGAG
Organism: Phania funesta; assembly: GCA_963932375.1. Taxonomy (NCBI): domain Eukaryota; kingdom Metazoa; phylum Arthropoda; class Insecta; order Diptera; family Tachinidae; genus Phania; species Phania funesta. The sequence goes on along the minus strand of OZ010653.1, from coordinate 80,833,256 downwards.
TAGTTTTATTTTAAAACTGCCTGGGTGCCCGAGAAAATGCATTCTAATGCCCCTCAGTAGATATCTCTGGCTTTATTTTGGTACTGTGCATTGTTTTACGTAAGCATTTTCTAGCCCAGAACAATAATCCTGTAATTCCCACCTCAGCACTGTCATATTCCATTTTAAGCCCAGTGCGTTCACTGATCACTTTAAAGTGCTTGGAAAAGCTTAGTGTCCTATTCATCTTATCGAAGACAGCGAGACATGGCGATTTCCAGACTGGATCCAGAGTCCTTGCGATCCAAGTAAGATTGCCTTCCTGAAAATGCGATAGATCAGGTAGCCTTAAGGCCGCAATGGCTATTATCGTTTTAACTGCGAGAAGCATAGGAGTGAATCCAGTGCCATTCCTAAGGCTGCTGTGGGGCACGTTATCATTGCTCCTGTTACATTAAAGTAAGCTATCCGCCGATGTACCTTGTCGAGGATCATCTGAGCCTGAAACTGTTCTACCTTTAGCCACTATTGTAGAGAGGAATAGGAGAGACATTATTGGAACTGTTATGGTTTTATATGACCACGCCATCATTTTCGGTCGTATTCCCAACGTTTTGCCATACAGCATTGGAAACGCATAACTTGCTCTTAAGGCTTTATTTTTTATGTATGATAGATGTTTTTTTCAATTAAGAGTTTTACCTAGACCTACAAGTAGTGTTAAATATCTCTCCCCTAGTTTCAGGGCCCCCAGACTAAACTTCCTCTTTTTTTTTTTGCTGAAAGGTACGACATTAGTCTTGTTCGCATTTACAACTAGTGCTCTCTCTTGATATGAGTAATAGAAAACATAAAATACTGGTGGGATTAGTAAAAAAAATACCTAAAGGTATATTATGATCAAACCTCTTACCGTCAAGCCTCTTTAAGAGACTCCATTTTAGTGCTAGCTAGAGTTTTGCGACCTTTTTTGTTTTCGATTCGTAGGATATTCGTGATTCAAAGTAAGCAGTTAAGTATTAAAAAATTCCAAAGAAAGCGCTAGAACGCCCGCTGCAGAATTTTTTTTTTTTTTTTTTGGTCTAATTTTGATTTTGTGCCAAGTGAGACTTCATTCCAATAGCAACCATATAAGCTTTTCGAAAAAAATTATTTCGGTGACTGACTTTTTCCATTTTAGTGATATTGAAGTGTTTTTGATCCACATATATTTTATACCCATATATGGACTTTGTTACCCAACTAACGTGGTGGCAAGCGCCTAGTGCACAAAATTGAACACTTAATTTTTTTGCTATCAGCCAAAAATGTTTGACAAAGTGTTAAAAGTTCGAGGTAGTTGGCTACTTACCGGAGTTCGAGTCACTCTTTAGAACCGAAAACAAATGTTCTTCTAACTTAAAGTGTGATTAATCAATTTTTATTCAATGCATTTAAACCGCATCTTGTTTTACGCTTCGTCCGAAGAATTCTTTAAATATCAAAAGCTCAGACACTTAATCTCGGCAGGCAATCCCATATCAACTGTTTAGTTATATCTTTTTCTAAAACATAGTTCCCGAACATTATTCTTAGTACACAATTAAGAGGAAGGCGATATTGGAAAAGGTCCTATTTTAAAAATACATCGCAAAAATGCATTTACGCTTTTATAAGTAAAGCAATCACGTGGCACCACACTATTTCCTTTAGGTAACATGGGAACCAAGGTATAAAAGTTGTAAATTGTAGCCACCTCTATTTTCGGTCCAATTTCCTAAATGTAGACACGTATGGAATAACGAAATGGTGAGAAGCATTAATAAAATCCTATAGCTCACCGGAATGAGAATAAAAAAAGGTCCATCATTAGTTGGATTGTAAGCTAGTTGACGGTACTCTGCACCGCATATGAAGTAGGGCATGTAGGGGAGGCACCGAAAAGACAAAACATTTAATAGGCCCTTGCCTAGCTTTTGTCCAATCAAGAACTTAACGTTGTCCAATTAGGTACTGTGTCTGAAGTTTCGAGTTCCTACAGTTCTGAACGGTGTTCTTTTTAAGTACCGCACGCTTTTTGTATTTAACATGTGTATCCAAATATGACGTAATCCCCTGCTGCTATTCGACCTAACCTAATTCTCACTCTAGCGGGATTAATAACACGAACAAGTTTGAAATATTTTAACAGAATATTTTCTTAATTAGTTCATTAGTACTAAAATTATATTTACTTGCCTTAAAGACATCTAAACAGTTTATTTTTGAGCAAAGTAGAAACGCAACTCGTATTATCTAAAACAGCTGGTCAGATTTGAATGATCTAAAATATTTTTTTGACGACCCGATTTTACCTTGTCTTATGGCAATACTATTATCGCATGGAACATAAAGAGAAAGACCAAGCAAAGGGTGGACGTATGAAATGAAGCAGTAAAACACGGCAAGTAAACCTCTAGAATAACTAGGAGCGGGGGAATCAATTTAAAGCAACATATGAATATTATTCCAAACCAACTACGTTTGTGTTGCATTGAATTCCTGTTAAAGAAAATTTCCACTTAAAGGCCAAACATTTCCTCAACAAGGAGCATATACGGTTTTGGAGGTTCGCTCTGTTCTTAATTTAAAGTATCCCATTAGAAACGACTATTAAAAGGATTTATTTTCCAAGGAATATATTGTGCATTAAATTGTAATTCACACAGCATTTTCAAAGTACTTTGAATACTAAGAATAAAAATTTGATTAAAAACATTGATTTTTTGTTCAAAACAAACCCACACAAGCAACATGGACATGCACTCGCTTGAGTTTAAGTCCTTTTTATGTTGTTTATCTCTTTGCAGGGAGGTCAAATTGAATTCAATTGAATCGGCCATCTTCCTAAACATCCGTTGTCCTCCACCCGTGTATTGGCATTTGAAAAACATTTGTACGTCTAGATTTTTGTTCAACAGAAATGCATACGAGTGGAAAGACATGCAAACTAGAAGTGAAAGAAGGTCAAACGATTATCGGAAAGCAACATTTTCATATTTTAAATGTTCGTTTTTTATTTATATGCGGAATTTAGATTTCATTCTCTTGTTTTTGAACTTGTTCTACATTCATTTGAAAATACAACTTGGATTGTTGTATTTGGTTGTAATGATTTTTATTGTTGTCTTATACAACTTGCTGAATTCTAAAAGTCCTTCAAACTTTTAACAAAAATGTGAACCATTAAAAATCTCTTTGGCATCAAAATCAAAGTTTAAGATAATAATCTTAATTTAAAGAGCGGGTTATATAAAATGTCAATGCATCTCTATATACTTTACTGGCCATACACCTAGTTCGGTACGTGGACATGTGACCAATATGGGCAACTGCATAGCCGCTAAGCTGCAAAGAGAGGAGCAAGGCAGTAGAACTCGCACTCTCGGCTTGAAAAAGGTAAATTGATAATGCCTTCTATGATATGGCTTAGGCTAGATGACAGAAAGAACACACATGTAGTAACACTGTGCCATTCTGACCCAGATTTGGTTGGGGCCGGACCAGAAATCTGCTAAGATTTCAGAAGACGCAAATAAGTAATCGCAACGAAATGGAATTGCCAGCAAATGACTACTGCACAAGATGTCACAATAGGTTGGGAGTGGATATATTATGTACAAAGAGACATATTATTTCATCCCCTATATATCTGTCCTAGTTCAGAAACCAACGCTAGATTCACCTCGGTCTACAGGGAATATATTTCTTCCTCGGGAGCAGCGACTGGTACGGGAATAACTCCACATCGTTATAGTTATAGTGACTATTGGAGATCTTCTTCTCAATTCCTTGCTACTAAACTTCTCTAATATTCAAAGTATTTTTCACTTTCCACCCGTCGACTTTCTTTTTTATTTTCTCTTCACCTTTCAGGTAATACAAGAGTATCGGATCTTACCGGCCGTAGAAGTGACATTTTCTGACAAAGTGACGTTATCTGATCGCGAATACCAAGGCAAGTTTTATAACTTAAGCAAAAATAAAAAAAATCCATGAATATCGAAAGGAGGAAACAACCAGTTTCAGATAAACTGGTACGAAGTTATTTGGATTTCTATATCCATGTTGGGTGTTTTTTGGGATCCCTTAGCTGATACTGGGGCTAGCTTATTTGAAAAAACACATTACCTATTTGTGTTTTCACTGGTAGATGGCGAAGAACTTCGAACATTAGTGAAATCTACCACGCTTGAGTTTTATAACCTTCCAACCGCACCCATTTCAGTTGGACATTGCAAGCTTTATCGAGAATTAACGTTAGTATTTGTACTTAATAACAGAGTAACCAAAATGACCATGTTTGACGATTTTAATTTATATTGCTATGTCTACTTAAAAGTAGATGAAAAGACTATGAGTTTTTGCAACTCATGGGAACAGTATAAAAATTAACACATGCCATCGTTACTTAGTGATGAGAAAACTATTCGAAACATTCTGCATTCATATCAAGTCATATTCAAATATCTATGAACTACTTCAGTTTAGGGTTAATTCCCTACGGTGGCTCCTATGATCTTATTCGCATCAAACTTTTGAATGCGAATATTTTAGAACACGTAGATTTGTATCGTGTTTTTACATTGAGGAAAAAAAAGGACGTTGTACTTTTTTTGACATGGCTGGTTGCCAACACGCACTCACAAAATTATAAGCAATCGCCATAATTTTTAGTTCTTTCCAACGTTATTTTCCAACTAGTACACGATTTTTGACGGCTGTGTTTCTGATACTGAAAGTGGAAAACGGCTTTAATCAAACATAAAATGAGTGAGCTATTGGATATCATTAGGCCAAAACCCATTGCAAACACCGATATTACTGAAGACAGTGACCACGATGTTAAGCTTAAGCAATTCCTGAATAACATTCAATTTTTGAATACTTAAAAAGTAAGTAAATTAAAGTTAGAATCAATATGTAATTGTTTTCGAATGTTTTGCGTCACGACTAACATTTTTAGAAGTTTGCCCTGTTAAAAAAAGAGGATCTAAAGGAAGAATGTCACCATTACAGCTGCGTGTGGGGTTCAGAGAAAAGCTATTACAATAGTGTGTATTCATTGCTCGGAATTAATGATGTGAAAATGTCAGTGCCATCCACATAAGTTGGGAAATTGCGGAAACATAATAAACCGACTTTTACTACACCAGGGGCAAATTTTATTTATTTTATTATTATTATTTTTTTTTTTTTGTAATTGCTGAAGACAAATTAAAATAGGAGTTTTTAAATAAAAATAATTAGGAGTATCGCAGAAATGGTCCGCACAATGTATTCTTCCAAATCGTTTAAAGTTGATCATTTGCTCGCAAAAACTTCTGACGTCACGTGTCCCCAGAGTAAATAAATTACAAGCGTTAAATCATATTATGATCTTGGCCATTGAAATACATGTATACTGTACGAAATGCAATGCAGTTCTGTTGGAAAAACAAGTTTTCAGTAAACACCCTTGCATTTGGAGCACCAATTGATTGGCGGGATTTAGCAGTGTCTGGAGAATATCTTGTATTATTCAGATTAATATGAGCCTTACTTTTGAACAGAATATTGGACGGTATATAATTTCTGAACTGAATCCCGTTTTTTTAAATAAATTTGCACAGTTCGCAAACGTTATTCTGGCGTTAGTCTATTTATAATAAAGTTGACAAACCAAACTAATCATAAATGATAATAGAGTTGCCAAAACGGACAACTGTATTGGAGTTTATTTAATACATGTCGAAAAATTAAACCGCCGAAAAGCACCGCTTATATTGAGTTTTTGTTATATTCGAAAAATGCAATATCTCTTCTAACTAACTTTTAAAAATGTTTTTACGTTTAAACTTTACACAATTTATAATCTTAAATTTGTTGAATGAAATTATATTGTAGAATACAAAATTGTTTAATTGTGACTTGCGATTTGTGACAAAAATAAAATTTGTGAATTCATAATTTGCATACCTTTCGTTCGAGTTCGTCAGAATATACATAACAACTATTGGGTGCCCAGAATTGCATGGAAACCCGGCTTCTTTTAAGTTCTCATTTTCACTTCAATCATCGCAATGGTTGATATTTTTGAGTTGATAACATTACTAATCTAAATGGATTTACTAACACATGAACCTCAAGTCTAAGGCATACAAACAGTACGACAGATCCGCTTTTATCAGTACTATCTTCAGTTGCATTAGCAATGACATGTTTTGTACCAGTAATACTTTTACCACCCACCCTTCATCCAATAACCATTCAATTAATGCCAGCTTAATGATTTAATGAGACACTTTAGACTCTCAATAATACCTTCCTAGTAAGCAGTTTCCTGGCTAAGGGAGACAATTCGTATAACTAAAGGCACTGACGTGTTGCGTTGCTTCAATCGAGGAAAACAGGTTTCTTTCTATTTTTTCTATATTCCGCTGATATGACTGGTTTAATGATTATCTTGTTCTTCATTTGAGTTGGTTTAAATTTGATTCATTTCCTTTCCGGACAACAACACGACTATATTTGTTTTATATATTCGTGGAATAGCAGAGTGCAATCAAAACATTCGACAAGAATGGAAGAAGCTGGTTCCATGCAGCTAAACAAAATTTAAAATCTTGGCCGCTTCGCATATTTCGCTTGGTACAAAGATTCAATTGGACATCCGTGAAGTCAATTCAGTACAAAATATAAATACGAAAAAAAAACTCTGATTTCTATTTAATTCAAGTCTTGCATATATTTTCGGCTACCTATTACTTCATAAATTAGCTGGCACACAAAAAATGTATAAAGCATTAGAAATCAGCGGCATACAACATGCCGTGCATGCAACAATCATGCCGTTGGGCAGAGCAATAAGTCAGCGGATCTTTCCCCACAATTTATTATATTTATTTTCATTTTAAATTGTGGAAGCAACTTTACTACAAAACTTTGAACGGACTTATTCGCCACACATTTAAAGACACGATAGATTAATAGGAAAAACAAACAAACAGACAAATTAAGAATAAACTACAGCAAACACAAAAATTGGTTAGATGTGTATCAAGCTTTAGGACGAAATAGAAACAAAATAGGAGGACTAACGAAACAAGAGACTAAATAAATGTAATTTTGGACACAAGGCTCAATTTATACTCAAAAAAAGTAAAAAAAAAACAATATTGAAGAGAAGCATGGAATAAAATATATTAAGAAATTGCTCATCTATATGGAGGAGTGCGTATGTGTGAGTATGAACGCACAAACGCATATTTTGTAAATAAAATAACAGTATAATTAAGTATACGACACGTATGCCTGCGTCAGCGTTGCCAGTAAATGGAGAAAAAAGAAACCTAATTGGGTTTTTAAAAAGGCCAATAAAAGCTAAATCGCTGAAAGAAAACAGAAAAGAGCTTACAAAATTCTAATACAAAACTCAAGTTTTAAAATATTTTTTAATGAAATAAAATGTTGTGACATTTTTGAAACTTAACTAAATACGTGCCTCAAACAAACGAAACAAAAAGATAACGTAGGAGCCCGTCTTAAACACTGATATTTAGTATAAAATATTGCTATTTAATATATGATTTAGTTACAAAATATTAAAAATGTTTGGACATAGAATCAAGTAAGAGAACTTGACAGCAACAACACTTTTGTTTCTGGAGAAATCTTTGTTATGCCAAATATTTTTACGGGAAGCTATATCTGACAGATCGGTACAGCAAGTTGAATAAGAACCAAAGTCATACTGTGAACCGAGTGAACCTGAAGGCTTCTCGTTAGCCATCAGTACGGCACTTAACGTCCTAGTGATTCCTGCGGGAGCAGTCGTTTCGTTACTGTTCGAACCTCGAAGGACCCAGACAAGTTACGGGACATATCCCACGGACAGCACCAAATGAAGTTGTCGGGATCTCAAAGATAACATGCCCATGTAGGAAACATTCAGGTCAGTTGGCAGTGTAAATCACTAACGCAACCTTAACATACATGCGGTAGAGCTACAAAACTATCGATTATTGATAGAATCGATAGTTTGTTGTAAAAGTATCGATAGTATCGAATTCTTAAAAAATGCTGCAACGTCTGTAGCCATGTTTTCTGTTGAAATTCATATTTCATTTTTGGTTTCCAATATCAAAATGTGTCTTTCTTTTGTATTGGTGTTTACTGTCTTCGATAGCTTAGCTCATTGAGCGCAGTCATCATTTGCTTTTCTTCCGCGGATATTTGTTTAATAGTATATAAGTTATGCACACTGAACTTGTGCTTTTTTATGGGTAAATCACTGGTTGCATGTAAAAAAATTAAACTAGGCTTCTAACACTACGTCTTTACTGGCCACAAATTTGCTTGCACATAGATAGAACGTCGGCAGAATAACGCAAAGAAATTTGCTCATAGTTTTCTGTGTGGAGAGTACCTGTAACTGTTTCTGCTCAATTTGAGCAAATTTTTTTGGTTTTTCATAGTGATTTTGTTCATGTTCACAGCATAGTTTATGTACGGGTGTTTACAGCTAGCTCTGTACAGCTATTATCTGTATGTACTTTGGTTGTGTGATGGCAGAACAGCGTTGTGCGAACAAATGTTCGGACTTTATTATAATGCAACGTAAGCTGATAAAAATCTGAACACTAGTTTTCATAATGCGAAAACTTATTTAGGGCTGGAAACTTCATATAAAAAACATTTTAATAAAACAAATTATTTCTATAGAAAACTCCCATTTTCACCAGAATATACGTGGCTAGATTAATGATTTCAGGAAAAAGGCGGAACTGGCAAGACTGGCCCACATGTACGATAATGAAGAGGAAAAGGAAAACCGAAAAAAGTTCAGGATTTGAAAATACGAATAGTAGTATTTTAATAAAGCAAACGAAAAAAGTGAAGGAACAACAAAACGGATCAAATAAAACCAAGTTGTTTTTGTTGTGCACGTTTTACTATAGAAGAAGAGGAAAAGCACTAAAAACTAAACAAAATTCAAAAAGAAAAAAAACAATACGAGCACATTTGTTATTGTGAAAACACAGGCGCGAAGAATGATAGAAAGAAGATGATAGAATGATAGAAGAAACTAACGCAATTATATTTATCTACCACATAAAGTTGTAGCATGCGCCAAAATAAATTGTACCCAAAAAATTAAATAACCTTGAAATCTCACACTTCGGGAGGTAACATACATAGCTTTAAAACGTTTTTAATTAAAAAAAAAACACATTTTTAATTCAATTAATTGAAAATTTTTTTTAATACAAATTTGAAAGAAATCCAAAAACAAACGAAACATTTTTTCCATTAACTGGTCACATGATATATTTTGGAGTTTTTAATTTTTCAATTCAAAACTGTTGCTCTCTAGCTTAAAATTACAACTCTCTGAGAGCTGTAGCACTCCTCTGTAATTCAATATTATGACAAAGTTTATGATTTGTTTGTACTCTCTTTCGAACTTACATGAGTTACAGCAAAACTGTTGGTTTTGGGTACATTCGAAGTCATGGCTGTTTGGTAAGAAACTGCAACTTCCGTTTCAAACCATTCGAATTCGTATTTTTCTACACTAGTTGTGTTGTGTTCTTGTTATTTTGGTGTCCGTCTGGCTAAGGACAAAATCAAGTCGTTAAATACAAAATGGTGGTTGGTTGCAATATCTCAACCCCAAAACAAAACAAGTGTAAAGGCATGTGAACTCGAATGAAATGAGTAACTTAGGTAACACTCTCTTCTTTTCTCTCTCTCTCTCTCTCTCTCCCAATCATTCTCTAATGCGCTCACTCTTTTATACCAACTCACACAGTTTACCACTCAAGAATAGTTTTTGAAATTGAATTAAACAAGGAAATAACAGTCGGCGGCACGTTATAATACTACTACTAGAACGATGACAATGCTAACGTTACTTTATTTTGAGGATGCGCCATGCGACCCGGAGTGTAAAGGCATTCCAAAGGCTCGTCCACGCGACACGTTGCTACTACAATACAACTACTACGAGTACAACGACTACAACGATGAGGTTGATAAGGACAACAACGACGATAACGAAGAGGTTGTTAACGACGCCTAACGTTATGCGCTACTTCTTCTATAGTCAATTTATAAGTAAGCGTGTGTCATTGCATATGTGTGCGTGTGTGTGTGTGTGCGTACATGATATGATGATGGTTACAATAAGGAATTGTGGTGTACAGAGATTTTTCCTTTCGTTTGAAAAAAAAAACATTTTATTTCTTCTCTTAAAACTTGCTCTAGCTTCAAGCGAAATTTTCTTAATTTTTCTTAAATTTTCACTTAATTATGCTAAACATTTTCTTGGATCTTTTTTGTTTTTTTTTTTTGTTAATATGTTTTTCAAATCCATATTTATTCAACAATACATAATAATTTTTATTCTATCTTCTCTACTGTGCACAACAAATTTAAGGTGGATACAAAAATTCCTCCACTAAAAAAAATAATTTTTTCTCAATATTTTTTCTTTACTTCTTGACCCGTAACAAATCCAACTTTAATCTTTGCATATTATTTCATTAATTTAAGGAATTTAATTCCTTTATTTATTTATTTAAATTCATAATTGAAATATTTACTTTTTATTTCACATATTTCATGGTGTTACACTTTTGTGCAAAAGATTCAATTTCTTAAATTTATTCTCAAAACGCGTTCACTGATTTGAACAATTTTCTATATTTTCTTTATGGTTGCCTAGGTTTCGAAAGACATCCACATTCGAAGGGTTCACGCACTAAACTGAGACTTCGTTATTGTTTCGATAACGTTGTGTTGGTTGGTTAGTTGGATGGCTGGCTGGATGTGCTCTTTTATTATGTTGGATTCACATACTTCCACCAAAGTTGCCAGCTGTAATTGGGGCGAAAAACGCCAAAGTAAAATTGCATTATTTACAAAAGATGACTAGACATTCGCTTTTTGTTGTGAATAGAGACTTGATCTATTGTGAGAAGATGTTCAGCGTTCATTTTGAAGATTTTCTTTAAAGTTTACTTAATATCAGTTCCAGATCTAGAACAATTTTGACGTTTGAAAGATTTTTAGAGCCAGTGTCCAGTATTTAAAAGTAGTTTGATTAAAGTTCTTTAAAGACCCTTTCACACCATTATACAAGTGCTTAGATTCTGTTTGTTTTTTGGCAGAGAGAAATCTAACGATAAACGTTCGGTCAAAAGTAAAATTTTGTCATTACATTGTTTGTCTACACTTTCAAACTGTCAAATTTCCATCTAAGTGTCACCTGAATTTTGATGAAAAATTATAATATTCCTCTGACTGCCAAAGCATTTATTTATGATTCTTGATTTGATATTCCGACAGGGTGTTTTGATGTAGAATTTTGGAACGAATTTCCGTCATCCCTTGTCAAGTTTGGTTTGGAGACAAACCGGTTTCGGCTATGTGCCATCTTCAGTGTCATTTTTCGTTCTCCGTTCAGAACTCTACATTTATTTATGATTATATATTCTTCAACGACACTTATAACGACATTGTCTTCCATACAATCGTCAACGACAGTATGTATCGCTAATACGCACGACTGAAGTGCCCCTTGTTCGAAAAAAATCGTTATTTGTTGCATTGAACTGACGGCAATGTGTCGCCTAGGATTTTCTATGTGTCTTGCACTCGCCTTGGTGTATGCCTTGAACTCACTGCGAATTGAGTATGAAAGGGACTTAATTAATAATTGATGGTTGAAAGCCTTGCTTTCAGAACATTTTATTTGGAATAGGTTGTTGAATAAATTATTTTTGGTTTACTCTTGTAGCCATTGTACATTTAAAAATGTAGATAAAGAATTAAAATTAGATATTGTTTTTTATGTAAATTATTTCTACCAAAAACTGCAGTAGCTCCACAATTAATTCTAGAGAGCATGAAAAATCTATTCACTCACAAGATTTTAAAAAAGAGCTGTTTATAAGCCAGTAGGAGATTCAAATAGTGATCATAATAAATTCAACCGCGGAAGGCATAAAGTGTGGCTTAGTCGGCGCAACTCTACGTACGTAAAATCGAATTGAAAACGATATCAAAATTCATAAGTATTGTTACGAAGTAATAATCAAAAATGTGTGAAACGACCTAATGTACAAATACGAAATGTTATAAATATAAAGCAAAAAGAATTGCCTAGCGGAAATTCCCCGAACCGCCATTCAAAGTATAAACAAAAACGACTCCTACAAAACGAAAAAGTAAACAAAAGATATACACACACTCTAACACATATAAAAGACTACTGAGCCAGGAATTGAAATAAATGATATGCAATTTCACGTATGTTCGGGATATTTCAAGAAGCGGCCGTGATCTGTATATAAAGGCGCCATCCACCGCAGAAGGCATAGTTGACTTTGAGATTTCATAGAATGAATATCTGTGTGTACAAAAGAGTATTAAGTGTACAGTATTAGTACTGCAGAGTTGTGTACATAGAGTCTTAGTTGCCGAATAAAGTTATGTACTGATAAAACCATTAAGGACTGTGTATTTTAATTCTTGCAATTAAACGAACCCTACAAATTAACATTTAATGTAGTAATAAACGTAACAGTATTTTGAAAATGAAAATAAAAATCTTACGACTGATTTTTATCCGTTTACACTATTCGTAGAGAAACTGAAAATTGCTTTGGTTAAAAAAGAACCAAATAGTGCAAATACAAATATAAAATATTGCCCGACATAATGAACAAGTATTAACAACAAATAAAAATATATATAGCTATTTTCAGAGGCTTTTTTTACAGGAAAATGCATCCCTGATCTTATAAGATGTGAAAAATGTCCAAATATAAAGAGAGACTTTCATGTTTTCATCCGAATTTCCTCTAAATGACGTACCATTTCATTAGGCAGAATATATGGCCGAAAGATTTGTATGATAATGTAAACAATCCTTAAATAAAAGAATGCACTAAAACTGAAAACGAGATGAATAAGTTTGGTATAGAAAACGTATATGAATTACAACTTTAATGATAGGACCTGTTAAAATCCTTACAGGCACATCGCTCTATAAGAAACTCAGACTCAAATAACTCAAAAGTAAATATGAAACATTTTGTAGAAGAAATCAAATTATTATCCACTTCATTCATCATTCTCTAAAATGGCAGACCTTGATCGATCGCAGTGTTTTGAGAAAGGGCTGAATAATATTGTCTTGTAGAAAAATTAAAAAAAATGTATTGTACTCGTATGTATGAGTCAGTCCCTAGGGTCAAAGATATGTACATCAGTAACATTTTGAAAATGGCAAAAAGAACTTTTTTTGCCACGCCCTAAGATACAGTATTTTTAATTTTTATTCATTGCTGAATACAGCTTCATTTTCTCGTTCCCGTATTTTTAATACGACACTAAATCCTAAATGTCACTTCCGCTATCTTCCGAAATATATTTGCAATTTTCTATACTTATCTTTGAACGTAGGGTCAACCATTTTTGGATAGGCACCGACATGCTCTAATGGGCACCCTTAATACATATATTCTTTATTTTTGATCAAAATGGTTACTTTACTTTTTATATGTGTGATTTTGATGTCTTCCATTATAGCCGACAAGATTATTATAAAACTGTGGGGTACCAAATGAATATACAACCAGTAATTTGGACAGTAATAATTATCACGCTGAACCTAATGTCAACCTTAACAATGCGAACTACAACGTTTACGACTAAATAGAGACGATCCTGTAGCACCAACATCTTCAGGCCCACCGCACAGCTCACAACCCATATGAGCAGAACGTCAGACCAGGAAAGACGGCTTACATTATAAGAATTTAATAAGACACATTAAAGGCGAAACTGAAATTTACGTTATACTGAGAAGTATAAAAGTCGTTACTACAAATGAATTATACAGGCCTGATCTGAAAATCATGTGATTTCAAATCACTTATTAAGGCAATTTACTTTTCTAAAAAAGTGATTGCAAAAACGTACCTAATAATCCTCTACTAAGCGCTTCTTCTTTCAGGCTGTATAAACTCATAGTATTGACAAGCCCAGAATTATCATCGATGAAGGCCAAAATGTCAATGAGATTTGGCTTCTTCCTTTAACCCATTCCTGAAACGGCGCCTTGGTGACTGTTACTCACTAGTCTATAAAAGAAACAAAAATTTCAATACCCCAGCCGTCGTTAATATTCATCTATAAATCATTCCTGGATCCTCATTAAGTGTTTACACTTGGCTTAAGCGATTTTAAGTTGCCGTCTGGAAGTTGTCAGTTTCTTTTTTTAAAATTGAGCCACTCGGTACCAGTATAACTTGCTTTATATTGAAGTAGTTCAAAGAGATTTAATATGTGTATTTCGGTGGCTATATCTAATGCTACCCAACACTGAAAATTTTTACACATTTACTATCGTCCTAGCGGGGGCGATTTAAACTCAAGAAATATGCAATTTAAACTGTTTACCATCGTTCAATTAAATAGCCTATCTATGTACGTTTTCTGAGCATTTTCCATTAAAATTGGACTTACAATTTTCCGAGGTTGACCTAATCACATCTCCAGCTAAGTGCTTTATATCCTTAAAGAATACTAATTGTGCCAAGTTTCGTAATGATATACGCTTTAGTTAACTTGACAGAAACCTTCCTTCGGATAGGTACCTGTCTGAATAAGAAGTAGACGAACACATTTTATATTTTTATTCTTGTGATTACTCCGAGGGGAAGAAATTTGTAGTACCGTATAGAACTGAAAAGCTTTTTAAAATTAAACACTCCTGGAAAAAACAATTAAAATTACTCGTTCATAGATACGGTACGGATACGGACTTCTGATGAATATCGACTTTTAAACACGATTATAAAGAAACAAGCATGTAGCCCCTTTCATTGTGAAATTATTAAAGAGCTATTTCCAAGACAGAAAGTTTTTTGTGGAAATAAAGAACAAGAAATATGTCTTGGTAGACATTTTATGTTGGGTTCCTCAGGGAGATATTATATCCCATTTGATATACAACACTCTTGTATATGACTTCCCCCATTATTGTAATGGATCAAAAATATTCTATACACTGAAGAATAGCTATAAATAAGGGTGTGCGCATTAGGGGCATGCTTCCGAGATTATTGTCGAACAGACAGTTGAGTCAACAAACTAAGCTATTAATTCATAAAGTATCCATTCGCTCTGCAATATTGTATGACTTTTCCGGATGGTTTTCGCTTTCTCCTACGATCATGGTGGAATTTGAGAAATTGGAACTGGTTTGCTTAAGGCTCTGCGTTTCCGGAAATATGAGATTTTCCAAAACTTGTATCCAGAGGAAGGCCAAAATTAAACCTCTTCCTGATAAGCTTGCAAAGCGCCTTGGGTACAACGAGAACAGTCTAGTGAAAAATGTTTTTAGTTGCATCATAATTGGTCAAAAAGCTCTTATTACTCCCCAGTGAGAATTTTACAGCAAGATATTATTTTTTTATCAGAAGTAATGAATTACAGTCTCCCAAAGTTTTATGTTCACTCGATCAAAGGCCCCAATAAGGGCTAAAACTTTTTTATTTACCTTTAAGTCCTAGTATATTGTTACATTTTAACCTCTTTAAGACCTTTCATTCGAAGGTTATTTTAATTAAAAAGTATATTTCAGTAATCTACAAGGCAGAATTTTGTTTTTACACACTGTGACTTTATTTACTTTATCATTTAAAGTCAACACATCTTTATAATCGTTGTTCACATATTAGCGCCTGTTGTGAATGAATGAATATTGTACCTTAGCTTTATACTACTTTATAATATTCTAATACTATTAGTCTGAGCAAGCTCTGTTTTTGTGTTGACGTATTGTATTAATTTTTCATATCAATAGTCTGTAAAATATACTCAAACTAACAGGTTATGGGCCTTATGACGCGCGAGTGATAGAATTGTTGCGATTTGTTTTGTGAATTATGCGTTAGATTAATAATGGCAAAGGCAAATGGAGCATTCCCAATGGAAACATTACGTGGTCGAGAGAATTTCGACGTCTGGAAGCGGCAAGCTAAATCCTGTTTAATAATCAAAAAATGTTGGTCGGTGGTCGCAAATGGTATTGTAGAAGGGGATGATGCAAAAGTTGATGAGCTTGCGTTGGCAGAACTCACGTTGATGGTAGACCCTACCAATTATGGTCATATTGCAACGGCTACAACGGCTAAAGAAGCATGGAGTGCTTTAATGGATGTTTATGAAGATACAGGCCTAACTAGAAAGGTGGAATTATTAAAACAGTTAGTCAACATTAAATTAGAGAAGTACAGTTCCATGCAAGCGTATGTAAATGAGTTGGTCATCATAGCATTGAAAGTGAAGAATGCTGGTCTCAACATAGACGCCGAGTTGACAGCCTCGTTGATGTTGGCTGGGTTGCCTGGTGAATTTAAGCCACTGGTGATGGCTGTCGAGAATTCTAAGGAGAAGTTAACCGTGGACACGGTGAAAAATCTTCTTTTGCAGGATGCGAAATTCGATCATCAAGTAGATACTGATGCAGCATTATATATAAAAAACAATAAACATAATAGAAAACAACTGCAATGTTTCAATTGTAAAGAGTTTGGACATATTGCGAAAAATTGCCGGAATAAATGTAAAAGCAATTTTAATAACGGTTGTTTAAAAAGAAGGAGTAAGCCAAAGGATAATATTTCAGCAACGCTTATTGCAAAAGCAGAAAAGATTATGCATGCATGTGTGGATAAAAAGAAAACACAAAAGGACGTGGAAGGCAATACGGTTTATTGGTATGTTGACAGCGGTGCTAGCAACCATATGATGAATGTAAGTAATTATATGTATAATAAGCGTGAGATCGAGAACAAGAAAGTGCTTATAGCAAATAATAGTGAACTGGTTGTTAAGTGCTCTGGAGACGTTGATATTTCTATTTATTGCGAATCGAAGGAAAAAACTATAACTGTTAAAGACGTTGAATTTGTACCAAACTTATGTGCAAACCTTTTGTCTGTCAAGCAAATGACAGAAAATGGAAAGAAAGTAATCTTTGAAAACAAAATGTGCAAAATTTTTGATGAAAATAATAACCTGATTGCAACCGCTATATCTGAAAATGATCTTTATCGTTTAGATAGTAAAGCCTATTTGAAAAAAGAAAAAGTTCTTCTCACTAATGGAAGTTTTGAATTGTGGCATAGAAGAATGGGCCACATATGCAATAAAAGTTTAAAGGATGTGAAAGAAGCGAACATGGGTGTCAGTTTTGGCTCAGTCACCAACGATCATTGTGTGAATTGTATAAATGGGAAGCAGACTAGAAGACTGAATAAAGAAAGCGGCACAAGGGCCACTGAGTTGTTACAGATCGTACATTCAGATGTTTTAGGACCATTGAGTACTCAATCATTCTCTGGTGCAAGATTTTTGGTAACGTTTGTAGACGATTTTTCCAGAAAAGTTTTCGTGTATCCCTTAAAAATGAAGTCGGAAGTTTTTACTACGTTTGTGAATTTCAAGAAGATGGCCGAAAATCAGTGTTCTAGGAAAATAAAAATTTTGCGCACGGACAATGGTCGCGAATATTTAAGCAACGATTTTTCAAAATTTTTGAAAAATAATGGTATAGTCCACCAGAAAACTTGCCCATACACTCCGGAACAAAATGGTGTTGCGGAGAGAATAAATCGCACACTAGTAGAGCGAGTCAGATGCATGCTAGTAGATAGCAATTTAAGCCATAAATTCTGGGCTGAAGCAGCAAACACGGCTTGTTTTTTGATGAATAGAATTCCGTGCAGAAGTGAGACCCGTACTCCAGAAGAAATATGGTCTGGGCGTCGTTCAAATTTGAAATTTTTAAAAGTGTTTGGTTGTCCTGCTTTAGTACATATTCCTAAAGAAAAACGTCGTAAATTGGATTCAAAATCAATTCAATGTGTTATGATGGGATACAGCTCTGAGTGCAAGGCATATAGGTTGTTTAACCCCGAAGACGGTAAAATTATAGTAAGTCGCGATGTGATGTTTTTAGAAAATCAAAAAGTGAATTTGAAAGCAACTAAAAATTATTTTTATACGGAGTTATTTGATAATGAAGAATGTGTCAATTCAGGGGAGAGTGGTGCTTGTAATGAATCGACATCTGAAGCTCCTGAACAATCTGCTGAAGTAAATGACAGCGGTAGTGAGGTCAGCACGGGTGATTCTGATGAATGGTCAATGGCTTTATCACCAGCTCTTGATACAAACGATGAGGAATGGGCTCCGGCTTCTTATGAACTTAAGAATATAACACCGAGCAATGATATTCGACGTTCTGATCGCATTGCTAACAAAGCTGTGCGTTCCCAGAATTTGTGTGCTATGCAATTCGTTTCCAGTGACCCGCTTAACGTTGAAGAAGCTATGTCAGCACCAAATTCAGCGCAGTGGAAGACTGCAATGAAAGAAGAATACGACTCACTGGTTGCTAATGGTACTTGGGTTCTAGAAGAACTACCTCGAAGAGAAAAGGCCATTAAATCGAAATGGGTTTTCAAAACAAAGATGTCAGAAAACGGTGGTCAGGTACGATTGAAAGCAAGATTGGTAGCCAAAGGGTTTTCACAGCGAAAGGGCATAGACTTTAATGAAACCTTCGCTCCCGTAGTTAGGTACGAGTCCATTAGATATTTGTTGTCTCTAGCAGCAAAGCATGGCATGTACATACACCAAATGGATGCTGTAAGTGCATATTTAAATGGCAAGTTGAGGGAAAAAGTATATATGGAGCAACCGGAAATGTTTAATGACGGTACAAATAGAGTGTGCAAGCTGATAAAGTCGATCTATGGTCTAAAACAGTCTGGTAGAGTATGGAACGAGACAATAAATCTTGAACTGCTTAAGATGGGACTTGTTAGAGGCGAAGTCGACCAATGTATTTATCATAAAGTTGCTGATGGTCAAAAGCTGTACGTGGCAATATATGTCGACGATGTTTTAATATTTTCAAACAATCTGCAATCGATTAAAAATCTGAAAGAAAAACTTGCATCTAAATTCAAAATGAAAGATATTGGAGAAGTTTCATCTGTACTTGGTTTGAAGGTTACCTTGGGACATGATTTTATTAAAATTGATCAGTCACAGTATATATTGGACGTTCTAGCTCGTTTTGGAATGGATGATTGCAATCCGGTGACAACGCCTATTGACTACAATCAAAAGTTATCTGCAAGTATGTCCCCCACAGATGATGAAGGTAAGCAGAAAATGTCAAGTATTCCATATATGCAGGCCATAGGGTGTTTGATGTTTGCTGCACAAATTTCAAGACCGGACATATGTTACGCAATGAACCTACTAAGCCGATTTGGTTCGAATCCTGGTAAACCTCACTGGGAAGCTGTGAAGAGAGTGATGCGGTACCTAAAGGGGACAGTTAGCAAAGGAATCGTGTATAAAAGAAGCGCTGATGATGAAATTAAAGGCTATTGTGATGCCGATTGGGCTGGAAATGTAGACGATCGCAAGTCCACAACTGGGTATGTTTTTACACATCAATCTGGCGCCATATCATGGGCCACGAAGAGGCAGAAGACCGTGGCGTTGTCTTCAACGGAATCCGAATTCATGTCAGTAACTGCAGCAATCCAAGAATCAGTTTGGTTGAAACGGTTAGAAAGTGAACTAAACCGTGGCTGTGCAAAGAACACAACTTTGTTCTGTGATAATAAGGGGGCAATTCAAGTGGCTCTCAACAACAATTATTCGCCAAGGACGAAAGATGTAGATATCAAGGCCAAGTTTATTCAACAGAAGATTGAAGAAAAGGAGATTGTTTTACAGTATCTTCCCACAGATAAAATGGTGGCTGATGTGCTCACCAAAGCCGTAACCCCCCAGAAGTTGATGTACTTCGCAGACTGCTTAGGTCTTCATTAATATTTTTTTTATATGTATTATATTGTTCTTGAATTGAAATAAGTTTTGATTGTCATTGTTATCCCCTATAGTTGATGTACATGAGAAATAGAAATGATTAAGTTTTTGATAATTCTTCATTCAGGGAGAGTGTTGTGAATGAATGAATATTGTACCTTAGCTTTATACTACTTTATAATATTCTAATACTATTAGTCTGAGCAAGCTCTGTTTTTGTGTTGACGTATTGTATTAATTTTTCATATCAATAGTCTGTAAAATATACTCAAACTAACAGCGCCTTAGTCGATACTGACTGTTAGCTCGACCACCCAAGTCTTTTTATAGTAATCGTCTAGTTTCTAGAAACTTGTAGAATACGCAGGAATCCAGCAGATACTTCTTTAGCTGTAAACATATTTTCTGCTTTTTTTCATTATGCTGGTTGTTTTTGTAACTACTGTCTGCCTTGTTTCTTATGGAGTTGTTTATGTTTATTTATACTATTAAATTCCTGGAATTCGTCTTTACGTGTTGATGTTATATCGTTGTTGTTGCTCTGCGTGGTTTTACTTTCTTGGAAACTTGTCTGAGCTTATAGGTGTTGTATTTTGTTGTTTTTGCAACGCTGTCTGTACAGTCGATGACAAATCTTTTCGCACTCTTTATTTCTGGAACCTTCTATACATTGAGTGCTACAAGTGTTCATACCACTCAATTCTTACAGGTAAGAATACTCGTTCGCAATTATCATCGTAGCAATATTATTGTTTTATTAGTCATAGCTTTAAGTGCCCCCAGGATCTCAATCTGTGCTAGCTTTTATTCTATGTTTGTGCAGTATAATTTTAAGCATGTATATTATATACAATAACTTCTTAAACGCCTATTGTAACAATACATTGTAATAGTTCTAAGTTTTACATTTCACATATATATCTCTCTTCTACTTTGTAACCTGAATATAAAAGTCTCAATAAAATTTGAATCGAATTGTATTTGCTGCGGAAACCATTTGGACGGCACACGGTCTTCAACGAGCCTCTATCGTCAGAGCGAGGTGAAATAAGGCACTTTGCTTCACCCATACAAAATATTTGTCTTTTTTTCTTTAGCCTGACATTAGTTGCCGCTCTTCAGATTCAGTAAATGTAACTGTTTCTTTTCAATTTGGTATGAAGTCAAAATTTAAAATTGTTTACAAAAGAAAGAAAAAATCCAAAGCAACATGAAAAATACACTCTTGAAAATTACACGTTGTTGAAAATAAATTTTCTTGAACAAAATTTTTTGCGATTATTGATTATAGTAAATATATTATTTTTATAAAGCTTTTAAAGTTCGTTTCTCTTTTCAACTGGTAACACAAACTTCGAAAACAACAATTTACATTTCTTTTCATGACGTCTTGACTTGCCATAAATCTCAGACATCGTATATGTTGCTGTTCGCGCAGCCATCGATGTTGGTCGCCTGTTTGTGTTCAAACCAGGGACCGTAACTCTTATGACTTTTATAAAAAAAAATCAAGAAATAAGAGTTATTTTTGATTTTTATATTTTTAGATGGATAATAAGAGTTATTTTTTATTTTAATTTTTTTAGATGAAAAATAAAAGTTATTTTTGATTTTTATATTTGTATATGAAAAATAAAAGTTATTTTTGATTTTTATATTTTTAAATGAAAATAAAAGTTATTTTTGATTTTTATATTTTTATATCAATAATAAAAATCAATTCAAAATTCGTGACATAGGTAATATGTTTATTAAGCAGCATATTATAATACATACGGCATCAACAAATAAATAAGAGTTTTGAATTGATTTTTATTATTGATATAAAAATATAAAAATCAAAAATAACTTTTATTTTTCCTTTTAAAATATAAAAATCAAAAATAACTTTTATTTTTCATTTAAAAAGATAAAAATCATAAATAACTCTTATTTTTGATTGTTAAAATAAAAATCAAAAATTTAAAAATCATGCAATATGTTGCATGCATTTCGCCTAAAAACCATGATGGTGTAATTAAAAGTTGTCTACGATGTTCATTTATGTATGATTTATTTCTTCAAAAATTGAAAAATAACTCTTATTTCCAGTCCCTGGTTCAAACGCATTTGTTCGCCCTAAGCTGTTCTGCCATGACACAAACAAAATATCTGTAAACATCTGTCCATAAACTTTGTTGAGAACATTTAAACACTCTCGATGGCAAACATAAAAAATTATGCTCAAACTGAGCAGAAACAGCTACACGTATTCGACACACAGAACCCCACGAACAAATTTCTTCGCGTTATTCTGACGACGCTGCCTCAATGCGCGAGGCAAATTTTTAGTTAGTCAAGACACAGTGTTATATACAACTCTAATTTATTGTAATAGATTAACTCGTCTTGCAAACTGCTACTATGACGGCTCTGATTTTCTATATTATGTCAAAAACTGTTATACTACATCGAACAGCTGTATTTCCTACTGTGATTTTTATTTCTTACGTGCGGCTGGTGTGATATGAAAAGACATTTTTACACTCAAAATTAATTCATTTTTATTAAAATTCTCCAGTAATTATACAAAAATGGCTTCACCAACTGGAGGTGTTAAACCCATGCCAATTGCTGGTCGTATGGTCAGAGAGCGAGAGCGTTTAATTGGCATGAGTGATGAAGAACGCGCCTGGCGTAAGCAGTGGCTAAAAGATTTGGAACTTCATAATGAACCCGTAAAAGTGCCTGCATTAGAAAATGAATTTATGAATCCGATTAGACGCATATATAGAGCACCCTTGGATAGTCTTTACAAAGCTTTAACTCCAGCTATTGTAAGTAAATTTTTTAAACTAATTTCGTAAATTTGTAGTTCGTCTTATGTAATCAAAAAATGAAAACTGTTTTAATTTTTATTTCTCGTTAGGGCCACCAACGTGCTTGGAATATACGTTTCTGGACCGGCAAAGCTGCATTAATCGCAACTTTCGTATATTCCACCTATTATTATTTCAAATACAATCAAAACGTAAGTAGGAAAATGAACGATTGAAGCAAAAGATATTTTGAAGTTCTTTTGGCAAATGATTCGTCATGGATTCATATAAGTAATTATTTTTGTTTTTTGCCTGAATGATTAAAATATTTTTATGTATGCCAAATTTTAATATTACGTGTGCAAATAATTTGTCTCTAGAATAATGTAACTAAATCGGAGAATCTAATCACATCGGTATACATCCTATTGAGGAGAAATTTAGAATCGGTTTGCAATGGTGTGACGTGACCAAAGGTGTCTTTGTTTACATTTTCCGTTAACTCTCTTTTAAGTAGTTAAGGCGATAGGC
Source organism: Phania funesta (assembly GCA_963932375.1). NCBI lineage: Eukaryota > Metazoa > Arthropoda > Insecta > Diptera > Tachinidae > Phania > Phania funesta. Next base: position 80,810,019 of record OZ010653.1, on the reverse strand, counting down.
TTATATCCAGATTTCATTTCTAATAATAGGACGAAAATGTGAACATGAGTTGTTTACGACTAATACAAATTTTTTTATTTAAGAAATGCGCAACTAAAGTTTTTAAATATCAATGTCTTACGTATATAAACACCTATGTAGATACGAATGATCCAATCATTAGTGGATCATTTAACATTCATTGGTTTATAGATAAATGACGTCGGTACCATCATTTTGAAACTAGAAATATATAAGTCTAAAGGTATCTTCATTAGGCTTCTCTATAAATAACTTCTATTAAGACCTGAGGTCTATATCTATACTTGTAATAATACCCTATGGCACGTAATATATTTGTGAAAGATTTTGGTAGTGTTGAGAGTCATGAAATATTCATCTGAATCAAAAATCGAGAATTTATTATTGTGTTATTATATAGAAAAATAGAGGAGCTAAAATAAACAATTTATATAAAATATATAGATACAATCCCAACGTCGCTCATAGGAAGCTAATATTTACATCGTTTATTTGGAAAATTGTAATGCGTCAATATGCGCGATCAAACCAGAAATGGGCGGAGTCAAATTCAATTACAATTAAATAAGAGCGAAAGCCTTTTAATACGCTACGCTAAGGTCTGAATATTAAACCAAGGTTCCTTTACTACCACAGCATCGATAGTCAATAAAAGGCGTAAATTTCAATAGATTATTAGACAAGCACCGTTTTTGGTAGAACGATGTTGAAATATCAGTTATCACATACGTATTTTAAAAAAATCAATAATGTTTGCTTAATTTCTATGACTTCTTGCAGATTTATAGTGGATAACAATATCTCGATACAATAATTGGGAAAATGGCAAAACTTAATAGACTTGTTACAAAAATTTTTATTCGAACGATTGCTAAACTTTTGATTCAGAATTAAAGAAAAAAACAATTATAAATCTTAAACGTTAACTCTTTGACGCCCTTTGTTTTTCATGAACATTTATCAAAATTATTTGATTTGCTTAAATTAAGGAAATGTATAAATAAATCTTAAACAATGTGTTTGTTCTTCATTCAATTAAATAAATGCTGGCTCTAATCGACTTGGTTCAATTCTTAGCCGCTGCCAATTAGTAATATATATTTTTCTGACTTGATCTTATCTGTTGCCAGTATATATAAAATCGTTCACCTTTGCCGGTTATTCTATATATTATTTTATTTCCTAATCATTAATGCACCTACTTAACACCGCAGTCACTTCAATATTCCTTTAACATAACGCGCAATTGCGCTTGTCTTTTTCACTGTGTCCCTTTCTAAAGAAAACAGCACAGTCTTCAAAACAAAAATGCCTGTTTCAAATCACAAGTGCAATATTTAGACATAGATGCAAATGCTAACATCGCACACTTTGATTTATTAGTTTACATTTAGATGGTGTAAATTTGAGAAAAAGCTTTCACTTCTCTGTATAAATATTCTGTGATTTAGTCGCATTCATTTTGATTTCTTGCTGTAAATTAAAGTGTATTTAATTTCGTTTGCCCATTCATTGTATCTTCTCTTAATTTTAGGATTGGACTCGTAAGGGTGGCTGGCGTGTAATAAGTTCCCGCATATCTTGTAATCCCGGTGATGAGGGATTTCCCAAATTATCAGATCGTTCAAAGCCAGAAGACTATGCTGCCCGCGGTTTCAAACAATCACCCATCTAAATTCTCTTTCTTCTATTCTTGCAACTATAAAATATGCTTTTAATAATGGCAATAAAAAAGAAAATTTAATAATTTAATTCTTAAGGAAAAAGATAAAATAAAACAAAGTAAACGGAAAAAGTATATGGAAAATCTGATCAAAAAAAGTTTATCCTCAATGTCCAATGCAATTAATTGTTGTCCGTCAAGAATGTGTGCAAAAGAATTGCGGCAGTAAAACACTACCTGTCAACTACATACATGGTTTGATTTTTAATAAACCATCTGTTGCCTGTTGTACTCAATATTATTTTGCTGATCTTTGCGTATTGCTTTTGTTTGTATTTCAATAATATTTTTGCTACTTACTTGATTTCTTGGTATTTATTACATTTATTTTCTTTTTGATTTCATGTTGTAGCGGCAATTGCAATAAACATTTTATTTTGTTTCTTAGGATATTTAATTGGTTTGTAATTGAATTATTGGGTGTTTCAAAGATTTTCTTGTTTGGATGTAATTTGCTTTTTTCTTTATTATTGTTACGATGATGGAATTAGCAGTGGGCAAGATGAAGAGAGGAATGATTTCGTAAGGAAGCAAAATATTGGTGAGTTCATCATTTAAAATTAAGTGTTACTGTAACTAAATTAAGGAACGATGTGATTTTCTCTATGAACCACTTTAATACGTATTTAAATGTAGTACTATTGCTTTTGCAATTCAATGTTTATATGACCTAATTTTACACTTTGTTTAATAATTCTACCATCAAGTTAAGTTTAAGCTAACTCATTTATTATTTATTACTTTAGGCCGACAGATGTCATTTATAAAATGGATAGGCTAACATGCGTAACAATTGTAGTATCAATTTCAACTAAAAATAAAATACAGTGAGCAAACACATTTCAAAACTAAAAATAAAAAGTATTAAATTTGGCACAAACTTTATAAGTATTGTCTCTTCTAAATAGGTTTAATAGGTTTAATTTGTGAATAGCAGGGTTTTCATCCGTGTAAGTATAGGCGGATAAATTTTTTAGTAATAGTTCGAAATCTTTACCCAAAGCTTACAATATTTCTTTTTTGCTCGATCTTTGGTTTAAGATCAACGTAGAATATTAATAATTGTAAATGTACAAGAAACTTTGTATATTTTCTTATATATATTGCTTACAACAATAATCTTTTTCTCATTGAATAAATATAACTGGGCTCTTACTCGTTAATCTCCAAAATCGACCAAGCGATTTCAATTACATTTTATAAGTGTGCATGTTTAGGTTCAGAAAGGAAGGATACTTATGCGTCCAATAGGAAGGATTTTTTTATGAAAAATGGTTTTAACATTTCTACAAGAACATTATTATATTATTTTAGATTCCTTATCCTTCGTTGGTGATATACGCATAATATAATAATGGTAATATACGCATAAGACTAAAAACAGGATCAGACTGTGTACACCTCTATCATTAAGTAAATATTTATTATCTTATGTTAAGATTATAATATCGAGAATGTGAGGAACTTTGTTACTACTTCAATCAAAAATGGGCGAAATCAACATATGAGGCAAACCCAAATATGGGCTGAATCGTAACAGTAATACTGTTTATACAAATACATTTTAAATTTCATAATGCGTTTAGCGTAAAAGTACCTTATGAAATAAGTACCTAGAGGTAATGAAAAAAATTACGATAGGACAGAAACTTTCGAAGAGTCATAACGTAACAATAATATAAAGTAAAGCAGATATAGAGTAAAGCAGAAAAATTCTCATTGAAAGCAATTATGCTTCATTAATGACCAAATTTTGCAATGATAACTTTAAACAAACCTTATACTTTTATGTCAACACACTCTTAACTAAAAAAAATTAATAACTTGATTAGATATTGTTTGTTATTAGAAAAGCAGAAATTCGATCCAAAAATTATATCGAATATGTACAAAACTCTATTCTTAATATTTCTAATACCTGAACCTAGAATATTACAAAAAACACCCGGGCATTTCATTTGAATTAATTACAGCACTAGCTGTGTATATTTTTCGAAGATGACTTGTATCAGCCAGTGCAAAAAAAGAAATGCAGCATTTCTGAAACCAAAAAACCTTTAACCAATATTAATTCTAAGAAAATACACTTTTTGTTCCTTTTTTTGACAATTTCGTAGCCCTAAATATACCTTTTATGTATGTATGCAAATTCTTTGGGGTCCGTAAGTCGGAAAATATGGGTTGCCGCCTTCTATAAATTTCTTTATACGTATGCATGCATTTGCATATGAAGATAATTATCGCACAAAAACATAAATGTGAAAATAAAGCAAAATTCCTATTCAAAAATTTCGGCCGTTAAAAGTATTGAGATCAAAATGAGGACCAAGTTCTTAAAATATTCAACACCATTCCACTTCTAGACAATCTGCTAGTTTGGTAAAAATTTGTCCATATTAAAAAGTTAAAAAGTATTGCTAAGCTAGCAAGTTAACTAGAAATTAGATGGCATTTTAAATATCAAGAGCTTGGTCCTGGTCTGGATAGGAACTTGGCCTTGTGTTCACATTTATGTTTTTGTGCAGATCTGATTCTTTTTTCCAAGTTATTTTTTATGGGTATATTTGTATGTATATACATAAGTATGTATAAAACTTCTTTTAACTTGAAGTTTACAGACGGTTGGGTTATATCAAACCTATAGTGGAAATTCCCCATACAAATAAGTGTGAACTATAATCCCCTACCTGTATACCAAATTTCAGCTCTCTAGCTACAGTGGAAGTGTCCCATACGAATAAGGGGCACCTTAGTAACTCTAGATAAAAAGTGCCCGTTTTCTTATTACTTATTTTATTTATTTATTTATTTACTTCAATACAATGGAAGCCCATATGGCCAATTATATATGTATTGTTAGATAAATGCATACATGGTTTACATATTCTCATATTGACTTATAATAATAATAATAAAAAAAATATAAACTTGAAATTTATTATTGTTTCAAATATAAATGTAAATGTATTCACTAAGACCTACCTGTATACTAAATTTTAGTTTTCCAGCAATAGTGCAAGTGTCTCATAGTAATGTTGAGTGAGTCAGTCAATAGGTAATAAAATATGCCTTTATATTTTAAGAATCTTACATGGGAAGACTTGACCTATGAGGCTATCTAACTACATATACTCGTATGTAGAGTCGTTTTGTTTCAAATGTCTTTATTTTATAATTAAAAGAAGCATAGTTTTGAGGGGATAAAACAGCGCAAATGGTTTCGTGTAACATACATACTTGCATACTTACATATGTATGTATGTATGTACGCACTACCGCACGCCATAATATTTTGCACCTAACACGTTCTTATTTTGTTCGTGCATTCCTATACTACATACATATGGATTAATATGCATATGTAAATTTAAACCTAAAATATAAATACATAGAAATCTTGAAGCTTTGGCTTTAATGACCATTATCTGAAAAGCAAATGCATGATGCTTAATCTCCATTCTAGAACAAAGCATATACACAAGCAAGCATATATGGATATTTGTACATTTTCTGTTTCTTTTTTCATACACCTATAATTCGCCGCGATTATGGGGTATTTGTTTTTTAGTATTTTGCACCAAAGATTACTATTTAACATACATATGTACATATGTATCCCCCCATCTGGTGGTCACATATGATAAGTTGGTTTTTTCAATGGAATGGCATTTTCACCATACTCGCAGGTCGATCAGCAGGTTAGAAAATAAAAACAAAAATTAAAGACTTCAACCAGCTGACTGACCTGACAGCTGTCAAATGATTTCGCGCGCGCTGCTTTTTTGTTGCTGCGGCGAAGTTGTTGTTTTATCTCCATACATACTCTTAGCAGAGTGAGAATACAAGAAGCGAATTTAGTTACGGCAGCGTTGGTTGATTTGATTGCCTTTTATTTAACACCACGATCTCAGCGCATTTACTGCTCTGTTCTGGTGCTGTGCTGTCACTAAAAGCTAAGAAGGAAAAAAATTTCGTTTAACTTCTTTCTACACACCATATTTGTGTTGCCGTCATCATTTTCAGACAAAAGTTACTAGAGAAAAGTTTATAATTTTAATAAAATTTTGCACAATTGATCAGAAAAGTGCAATAAATTACAGGACAAACCGCAGAAAACGTGCAAGTGTGTATAAATTAGTAAACTGCAAAATAAATTTTGTTTAAATCAGACTAGTGACTTTCAAGTGCAATTTTAGCAACGTGGTCACGCCTTGTGAGGAGATTATCGGAAATATTTTTGTCAATATTGTTTTTGCATAACTGTCCAACCAAGTTGGAAGTTATTTAATCTTTGCTAGAAAATAAACTTATGGTGCTGTAATCTCAACTTCAAAAGCCGACTAACCTGTGACTACTTCTAACAGGTCTACTCTGTGTTAAGTAAAACGATAAAAGCATTACTAATCGCTACAATACATTCATTTTATTAGCATGGCTGGCATCAGTCATTAACAACAGTTCTCTACAGGATTCAACAACCCACAATTTAACTTCAAATAAACAATAATTTTGCAAAATTCGCTGGCGAATAACATCCATCAAATTAGCTTTCAAGGTAAGTGTGCTCAAAGTACATATGTATACTCCAAAAGGGTTTTAAAGGCTAAGAAAACAGGTTAACAAAAAACGAGAGGCAGGTGTCCGCAATATACATATGTGTTTTAATTCCTTAAAAATTGTGTATGCAAGTTGTCTCCTTATTTGACCCCCAAAAAAGTAAATTACTTATTTTCATGGATATCATTTAGAAGAGATTTCTAATTTTTTTATTTCTTCATTCACTGGCTTTCTGCTTCATTTTTTTATATTTTTTTCTCTGCAGTCGTCGTCAGTGGTCTTGATTTTTGCCGCTTTTTTCACAGAAAAAAATTCTATAATTTCTCATTTTTTCCATAGTTTGGTGGTTTGCTGTCGTCTCTGCTGCTATACATGCTGTTGCTCCAGTCAACCATCCAGTTCTTGTTCTCTCGCGCCTATTACTAAGTGCGCGCGCTACTCAACTGTCAGTGTCAAGTTCTCTTGTTCTCTTCATTTCTAGCCCAAAAAGCCCGCGCGCGCCAAAATCCTCTTGTGTAAATGTGATTTATTTCCACAAATTTATCCTGATTTTTTATTTTTTATCAAAATCTGATTCTAGAGGATACAAGCTTTTCGGTATGGTATCCTACATGGCTATTATCATTTAATATGTTCGTGAAAAAGGCATGTAAAGTTGGGTCTTAAAACGTAAAATTTCTGTTTTGTAAACAAATTTTTTGTTTTGCTGTTTGTTGGCAGTGATGCCAATTTGTGAAAAAGTGATGGTAATGCCTTATAAATGTGAAGTGGTGTCTGTTTCAGCAGGGAATTTATTCCTGCTTTTCTGATTAACATTTTATTTGGTGGAGTTTTATTTAAATTTGTTTATACACCGTTTATATTTGCATTACCTATGGTTTGAGGCAGGTCGCTCAGAAGTAGTACTTCAATTCTAAAGTTAGTGATATATTATCCATTTTTACTTTTTCCAATGAGAGATAATGCTTTTAATTGCTCTAAATTTATAATCTATGGTTTCAAGATTTGGGAAGCAACTTTTTGTTTATCCTTGAAAATATAGTGCCAAGAAATTTATAAATGGTATGATTATACTATTCAAGAGGTTTAACGGGTTTAATTTTGTTTGTTTGAGACCTAAATTTCCATATTATAATACATTGATCAATATATGCACCTACATGTGGTACTTACAATACTATAAAGTTTCAGGTAATTCTCATTAGAAAATACGAAATCAAAATTGTTATATAATTACTTGTAATTACGTATATACATATGTATTAAGGTCATTGTGGAGAAATTACGATTTTGAAATCTAATGTATTAAATTTACTGACAAGAACTTAGAACGCATTTGCACTTATTTTTTGCACTGTTACCTAAACTATTGACAACACTTTAAAATAACTAATAAGCGTATTTCTTTTTAACGCACTGATAATACGGCAACACAGCTGATACTTATTTTACTACATTTCCATTGACTCTCAGCAAATATCGTACTTCATTGGTGTTATGAACATTTGTTCGTGGTGTGGACTAAATATAAAAGGTGAACGAGAGTGTTGAGAAATAATTAAATATTAAATTTATTCAATTGCTAAAAACATACGCAAGTAGAACCAAAACTTCCAAATAAAAGTTTAAAGAGCAAGAAAAGATATTGCATTCTTTCATTTATTCCTGTTTTTTTTTTTTTGTTTGTAACATTCTTTTAATATTTGATTTCGCCTTGGTTTTTATGCTGCAAGTTTGTTTTTGTTTTATTCTCTCCCTCCATAATTTATTGAAAAAGAACATGGTAAACGTAGACGTCAACGTCTCTGTAGCGATGGCTACCTTTTAAAATTTACGCGCGGTTTACATACAAAGTATGTATGTAATATTTAATAAAAAGAGCAATGAAAACAAGGCAACAACAAAATTGAACAATTTTGTTATGTAGTTGGTTTGGGAGTAGACCATATGTGTGTATGGATATATGTATTCTTGCGGCTTTTGATTTGCTTTCAATTCGGTCGGTCGTCGTCTTTTGGGGAATGTGTGGTGAACTTAGTAAAATGACAAATTTGTACTGTTTAATTTTTTGTTGTTGCCTTTTTCATTAGAGAGTATAAGAAATATTGCGATTTATTTTTGTTGCTGCAGTTTGGCGCTTGATCATCTGGTTTTTGGCGCAATTGTTTGTAGTTGTGGCCGCGAATGCCAACGTTTTGGGTTGCTGCTTTTTATAGCTGTTCTCAAATTGAAGTTTTTATTTCTTTACACATTTTACAGAGAAGTGATTAACCATTGTTAAGTTTTTAAGTCAGTGTAAGTTTGTTCACATAGACAACAATTTTTATTCAAATCATATTCAAGTTGGAACTTTAATTTTTCTTCCCTATCGGGTAAGGATCTGTCTAAGCAATTTACACGTGAAATGTATATACATACATATGTATGTAGATATCTATGTACATTCATATAATTTTGCACACATACATAGCTTCTGTAGGTATGTTGGCGTAAAGGGAAAATTTTAGATATTAAGTTACTAATTTAGTTTACATAGGTATACATATGTATATTTTATGCATTTTATCTCGGAATACATACATACATATACCTATTACCAAATCATCAAACAGTCCACAGTCAGTCAACCTTTTCGTATACGAAAGTACAACGTATTCCTCGTAGTGTTTTAGTATTGGCGCAATTTTCCTTACTTTTTACTTGGTTTTTGGCGGTTTTTCATTATTTTGTTGTGAATATATTGCGCTAATGATTTTTATATGACATATGTACGTTTCTTGAGTAATTCTTAATTTCTTGAGCATGTGTGTGACGTGTATTTTATATTTGTAATAAAATCTAATGCGTTTATAAATTTTATTAGTACATACATACATATGTATGCACTTTTGCGAATTGTTGCCGGCCGGCATCGGGGTTGGTTTCGTTATTGTTGAAAGTAAATGTTTAGGTTGGTTGTTACATTCTTTGAATTCATCTTCCCAGTGATTTAGTGCAATGATATTAATGTTAAAAATGGCGCAATTTACTGAAGAAGTAAAAAAAGCTCTGTTTGTTGATGATCTTTATACCTAAATATGTATGGATATGTTTGTAGGTGCGTAAGTATGTATGTACAATATTTGCAGACTAGAATACATATGTACATATTTAGAAATACATATGCACATGTGTATATAAATGTATGTATGTAACAATAAATCAGGACTTGAAAATACATGTTCAACGTTTTCGCAGTTTTAATTCGACAACTAAGAACGTGGGATTTAGAAGTATTAAATTCGACTACACACTAATTATTTGTAGAATATTTAACAAGCAATATATATGATTGTATGCTGCAGCAAAATATATAGAGTAAGCTTTAATTGCAGATACGATTAATAGCTGTTTAAACTTTTTTGAGCTTAAAATAATAGACAATTTTTTTCGTTACTTGTAACTTTCATTTTTCGATGTACATATATATTTGTACATATGTCTTTATGTATGTCTGTATTGTACTTTATACAATTTGAATTAATAATAATTGTTCCCTTTTTTATAACTTTTATAATTACGTTGCCTTATACCAATTATTGCTTATAACTTTTAATTTCGTTATATGTTTATGCATATACTATATGTACAATGTCAAGAATTATGAATAAAATATAGTTATTTTTTGGTATTATGTCCCCAATATAGGCAATTAAAATTTTTATGAATTTATTTAGAATGTATTCGTATGTCTATTAGAGTGGATCAATTGGGGAAGAAAAAATGTGACAAAAAATAGAGAAGGTACGTAATCTGCGGAAAATTCCAAAAAAAAACAATGGTTCTAAAATGCAAACGGAGCCCACGATTTTGCACGAGAAAATTTTTAATTATTTTGAACAAATCTCATAAATTATGGATTGCAAAGCATGCTCTGCAATAACGGGTTTTTTGTTCCTGATTTGTGCGTAGTTTTAAGCAATAAGCGTGTCTAAAACCTGAGCTATTTATATATAACATCATTGCCTCTTAAAGCTTAAATAAATTTTATTTCAAATTAGGATTAGTCAGCAATGTCTATTATTTCTTTGAATTCTGAGGTGGACTTTTTAACGTCTAAATCAAGATTACGTCATACGCCCCATCAAATTTATAATGCTTCTTTTAGAAGCATGATGTTTTCATATGGACATTTTACCTCGCAAGTTAAGGATATACTGCTGTGGGCAAAAAATAGTAAGACTGTTCATAATTTTAAATTTCTTTATTTATATTGCCAAATCTATTTCGTCCCCCTCAAAATTATTCCCCCCATCCGCAATACACTTGTACCAACGTTTTTTCCACTCCTCGTAACAGTTGTTAAAGTCAATTTCCGGAATAGCCTTCAATGCGCGTAGCGATTCACGTTTAATATTTTCAATTCAACTCAAAACGGTTTCCCCGGAGCGGTCGCTTGAGTTTGCTGAACAGCCAGAAATCACACGGAGCTAAATCAGGCGAATACAGTGGTTGTGGAACTCACGAAGAATCAATGTGGTATGCAACGGTGCATTATCGTGGTGCAAAAACCAAGAATTGTCGGCCCATAATTCCAGCCTCTTTTTACGAATAGCTTCGCGCAAACGGCGCATAACACTCAAAAAGTATTGATTGTTGACAGTTTGGCCGGTCGGAAGGAATTCGGAGTGCACCACACCTCGATGGTCGAAGAAAACTGTCAATAAGTCCTTGTTTTTTGATTTGCTTTGGCTTCGGCTCACCTTTGGCACGATATTCGGCCGATTGATCGACTGTTTCCGGGTCGTAAGCGTAGATCAAAGACTCGTTGCCAGTTACAATACGTTTAATGACGTCCTTTTAGTCGGAAAGCATTGTTTGACAGACGTCAACGCGACGCTGCTTTTCAAGAAAATTTAGTGATTTTGGAACCAATCGTAATTTCTTTTAAAATGGTTTTCACTGATCCCTCCGATATTCCAACGATATCAGTAAGGTCTCTGACTATTAATCGTCGATTCTCGAACACCAAGTCCTTGATTTTATTGACGTGTTGATCACCAGTTGATTTTGATGGCCGTCCTGGACGTGGTTCGTCGTCAACGCGTTCTGGACCCGCTTTGAATAATTTGTACCAATCAAAAACACTCGCGTTATACAATTATCAGCGAAGGCCTTTTGCAACATTCTGAACGTTTCGGCACCAGAAATTTCATTCCGCACACAAAATTTAATGGAACTTATTTGTTGAATAATGTCACTCATTGTACAAATCGCCAAATGACAAGCGTATAGTAAACACTAATGATTACTTTGATGTGATATTTGGCACAGATGTCACTGACAGTCATACCAACATAGAAACAAAATTTCGACGAATGGATTTCCGTGCGAAGTTTAAATTAAAAAGTCTTACTATTTTTTGATCACAGTAGTATTAATTGATATACTACGAAAAATACATATTGCTATCATTGATAAGAGAACTATTATGAAAAACCTAAAGTCCTTGATTAATAAGTACTGTAAGGAAATAAAAAATTAACCAACATCGGAAAGTTACAATGCGTTCTTACACACAATTAACAATGTTTTTACATTGCCAGTGTAATCTAACAATAAATATTTGTTCCTGTGGATTGATTCCTAAACATATCTGGGAATTTATGCTAGATCAGCACAATAGCAGAAAACATACAATTCCTGAACCTGATATAGAAAATTGAAAGTTGCTTCCAACACTCAACAACTAATCATAAATGGATATTGACGATTAAATCGAATTCCAAGTATCTTTTATACCAGAAGAAACTCTTTTAAAACAGGGACTATATTCTCAGGTATACACTACTCCCGATTTTGCAATGGCTTGTAATAGATTTGGTATTTCCGACAGAGGTGCAAAGTACCTCAATAACAAAACAGTATCTCCGATATAGCGTTTTCTTTGACGGAAGAATAGATAATTCCTTAGTGAGGAAAAACATTGGAGGCAAATATACAATGTGTTTGATGAAAGGAACTTATCGCTTTCTAATTTGATTGGGATTAGCTGTGAATGCGAGATTATATTAGATAGACCATTATTTTGTTTTGTATGTTTATTGCATTTCAATGAATTACCATTTCGTCATTTATTCTCCGCGCTAGAGAAATATACCACAGTCGGGACATTAAATGAAAAATAGATTTTTATTAAAGAATCTTTGTCATGCAAAACCGGGGACTCCTTTTTGATTTTAGAAACATAGTTTCTTAGGAATATTTTCTTAGAATTTTCCGCAGGTTACTGACTCGCTCTAATGTCTATTTAGAATTCGATTTGACTTTAATAAACGCAATATACGCTCAGATCCATATGTACGTACACATATTGCAGCATAAGTCACTTAGGATAATTTACAGAACAGAAAATGCCCTTCAATGCTGACTAGTGTTGGCATAGACTATTAATGCTAGCTTCTTTAAAAACATATTTTTTTCCTGCCAGTACTCCAAAATACAAAACATTTGTAATGCTTATGGAATACCAAAAAAATATTATTTAAAATCAAGGATGATTGTGAAAATCACAAAATCGCACGGGAGGTTTTCTACGACCAAAAAGATTTAAATCACATGATTTTAAGCAGGTTAGCTAAATGACTAACGATTTGAAATAACTTGATTATTTTCTCCAGGTATTTCGTATAGGGTAATAAAAATATTATTATATAGTCGATTTAAATTGTTTTCTATTTATTTTTGGAGCAAAATTAGGGTTTATGCACATAAATAGTTTGCAGAAATTGCAGAGGTTGCCAAAGTGACGCATTCTTACAATCATGTAATATATATCCTATTTATGCCAACATTTTCTTTATGTAAGACAAAAATAATTTATAGTTGTTAAAAAATGTATTAACATTCAATACTTGAGTCATTTTGGCGGAAATTTGGAAATAAGTAAGTATAAAATGTAAGCAAATTTTATTAATGAAAACTATCTTAATGTTTTTACTCATATTTTTCTTTTCTGACGAAAAATGCTACATGTAATTGAGTAACACTTTCTAAAAGTTACCAGCATTTTAACTAAGTGCTACATTTTTCACGATCGCAATAGAACAAAATATTTTTTGTTTTCAACCACTAAATGTGGTATATTTAAGTCAGCTGCTAAAACTGTGGTGCACATATAGTGTCAAATATATGCAAAATTTTTGTCAGAAAAGAAAACGCTATTAGACTGTAATATTTTTGATTTGATTTTGAAGAAACAAAATATAACAGATCTGTATTAAAAAAAAAAAGAAAATACAAATTGTTGTAGTTTTAGATTATACCATACTATAGAATCAAGTAGAATAGTTAATAAAAGGAACAGCTGATAGCAAAGCAATTATACGTACATATAAAAATGAGTTTAATAGTTTTCTTTAAAATTTACCGCAAAAATATATGTATCAGGCATGTTCTGAAAATCACTTTTTTGTAAAAGTGATTTCAAATCACGAAAAGGTGTTCTGTGCACAACATTTTTTGAAATCTCGTGATATAAAACCGGTGAGCTAACAGTCTGACGATTTCAAATCACTTGAAGTTTTGTCTATGTTTTGCATTTAGAATCAAATAAAAATTATATTACATATTTAATATGATTTGTTTTTTATTTATTTAAGTAATAAAATAAGGTTTTATACTCACAAAAACATATATATTAACAAATTTCTAAGGACACTGTTGTAAAAAGTTGTTTTGCTTTGTTTACCAATGTTCGTGATTTACTTTTTCTCTTCAGCAGTCAGCTGGTTTGTTTTTTCGAAGATATTTGTTAGGTTGCCAAAGTGACACGGTCGTAAAATATGATGTAAGATATATGGAATTTATAGTATCCTGTTTTTTATTTAATACAAAATTTATTTATTGTTGTTAAAAAATATAATAGTAAATAACTTAGTAATTTTTGTACAAATCGTTATCTTTGCATTAATTTTATTTATACTAACATTTGTTTTCATTTGAATTTATGCATTGTGAACTTTGTTTTGTAGGTCCCGTAAATGACGTTTTTTTACAGCAATTACTGCCAATAAACTAGCTCCCGGCATTTTTATTACCTTAATTTTTACTTTTTATATTAATTAAGAATATAAAAAAATTAAACAAACAAAACACAAATCTAAATAGTCAGCTGTTTTCTCGTGTTTTCGAAAAAATAAAACCACGCCGAAAACCGTAAAATCACGTGATTTGCAGAACAGCATCAAATCGTCGGCGTGATTTCATTCTCGTTCGAGATTTGAAATCACGTGGTTTTCAGAACAGACCTGTATATTTATTTTTTCTTAATAATAAAGCAATTAAATGTCAGTTTGCAAGTAGTTTTCTTTAAAATTTGAGCAAATAATGTTTTTTTTTTTTTTGCTTTGCAAATGTGTAACTTAAAATACTACACCTCTTATTTTGCCAAATAACTTGATTTTCTGAAATGTTTCATACAACATATACAAAAAATTAAAACCACGCCGAAAAACGTAAAATTTAGTGATTTTCAAAACAGCATCAAATCGTCTGCATGAAACGCGGTAGCACCGTTCGTGATTTAAAACCACGGGATTTTTGATAAAGAAATGTATTTTTATAATAGTCATCAAAGACCAAATAATATTGCTTATTGTTTGTAAAATATTCACAGAGCAGAATTTAAAAATTCTTGTTTTATTATTTCAGAATTTTTTAAAAATATTGGTTAAAGTAGGTGTGTTCCTGCTAAAAAATAATGTACATGTAAAAATATTTTTTATAATCCTTTTCATAGAAATGCTTTAATTGTAAAAAGTGTTTTTTCTCAACCAACTCCAATACAATATTTTATACTAATGTCTTATGAAATGGCAGATCAAAAGTACTGACTATTAACTCTAATAGGCAACTCGGTTTATTGTCTGGAAAAAGTTCGGCTCATTTTTGACATCACACATCTCTACAGCTGTTATTAGACATCGCAAAAAATATATGTACATCGAAAAGTTTCTACCAACGGAAAAACTTGTTTACAAGGGGAAGAAACATATTTGTTTAGAGTAACACTTCAAGAAGAAACACATTTATTTTATATTAACGTTTAACGTTTAAGGTACGGTGAGATTAGTCAAACATTTGACGAAATACTTTTACAACATGTTTATTCCTCTTGATCTGCCACATTTAGGACAAAGCTTTATAAATAAGATAGTAATGTTGGAATGTTTACCATTATGTTAATTCAAAACTTATTTAAGTTAATGAATATTTGTATAAAACAAAAAGAAAGTCGATATACATTTGACTAATCTGATCATGCCTTTAGGGACAATAATTTTACGAATATCTTCTAACACTCTCTATTTAAATCCTTTCAAAAACACTTATAGTGTCATTAATAAATGTGGATCACATGAATTTATCGCACTTAGAAAGGTCATATTTGCAATTTATATGCACAAATACTTTATATATTCTACGAAAAATATGCTTTTAAAATTGCATTAATTTTAAAAATGTTGGTGTTTCAGTTATTTTTATTATAACTCTGTTCTGGGCTTCACTTTGAAACTGCAATTTCTAAGTTATCACATTATTTTCTTATTTTAGACCGGAACTCCACCAGCTAAATAAACAAGAAGGAAATTTATGTTTCTCATTGAAACCGACAGCAAAATCATAGATTAAAATTAAATATGATCCCCATATAATATTTAGTCCTTTTGTTTTCTCTTATTCATTTAATTAGACGCTAAAATAAATAATTTAACTGATACGCACAGATAACAAGAAACCTAAAATGTAAATGAAACTTCTTATTCATCTCCTTGTTTTTCTTGTTTGTTTTTTGAGTACCGGTATTTGTAGGTTTTCCTTAAATTTTTATTCATTTATTTTTTTCACTACATCTTATATTGTTATATATTTTTTCCCACCAGGCATTTAGGATCACAAACGAAAAAGAATAAGTCTAAAAGAGAAATAAAATCCTAAGAAAGTAAATAAAAATAAAGCAGAAGGGAACAGGTCGCTCGCTCTAAAGAAAAGATACAATAAAATGTACATACTTATGTTGTGCATTGTGGATAGGTTGTGCATTAGTGTTGTCCTTGCAACGAAAAAAATCCTCAGAGATAAATGCATCAACTAACAAGAAAACAACAAATCTGATGGTATATCACTTATAAGGCAGGTCCTTAAGATAATACAATCTTTTTATAGTTGTAAAAGGTGAACTTAAATTAATTTTAATCTTTAGTTAAGAAAAAAATGCAAAAGTTAAACAATTATATATTAAAGTAATAGAAAACTTTGCGACAATTGTTTACATAAGTTTATTTGGTAACATATGTACATATGTATGTTCGGCTTATTGCTTGGACAATTAGCTAAGAAATGCTAGAAATGAAATTAACAAAGCAACTAACAACGGAATAAAAATAATAACAAACTAAAAGCGACACTGAAGATTGCACATAGCCGAAACCGGTTTGTCTCCTAACCAAATTTGGCAGTGGATGACGTAAATTCGTCATGTAAGATGTTTCGTGAATAAAATTTGTAAAGCAATTTTTACATACGAAATATGATGCTAACAAGTTTTAAGTGTTACTCGTTTTCCATGCGCTAGTAAGTGACTTTAATGATAACATTAATTACAATTGAACGGTATCTCTTCTATTTAAAAAAGTTGTTAATCAATATGTTGAGAACTATTGAGATATTATTCAGGGGAATTTTTGCTAATTAACGGTATAACAAACATATTTAATTTAAAAGTGACGTAAGTTACTGTAGTCAGGACATTAATGGCGAGGCTTGGTGGAAAAGTGATAGAATTAATGTTTTAAATTTATTTCTTACTACATTGGGAGTGAAGTAATTAGATGTGGTTGTCGTGTAGAATGTTGTCTTTCTATTCACTTATGTATTTTTTTTTTTTAATTAAATAGCAACCAAGGTTATTTAAAGTTAAGTTCTCTTCATAACTTTTGTGAATGTTAAATAATTTTTCTAGTGAGCAACATAAAATACTTTTTTAAGAAATAATACCTTTGGTACTCTGAACATTTGAAACTCGTCGCTGTGGTCAAAGAACAATAACAACCATAATAGTACTTTAATTACAACAATAAGCTTTTTTAGTTGGAATTGATTATATAAACGTAAAAATAAAAGAAGCGGGAAAAGTGGAAAAAAATATTCACATAGAAATAACAACATCAAAATAATGCAAAGATTTCATTTCATATCCAAAAAATTGCAATATAGCTGCTACTGCTGCTGCAATTTCTTTAGTTTTGCGTTATCGTTAAGAAACCGGGATATAGAAAATTGCAGTGGTAGTGATTACTAAACAAAGATGCGTAAAAATACGATGCCCCAACTACGGTCCTTTTAATTTGTTATAAGGAAATCAAAGAAAGAGAAAATGCAAAGGAACTGCAAAAATAATGTTTTTGAGGAGTCTTAGGGAGAGAAAGAGTGTGAGAGAGAGTGTGTGAACATAGAGATATTTAAATAACAAATATGTATGTAGAGTTTGAGATCCTTTTCATTCAATTTATATTTATTTTCGGGTGTTAGTTACACTTATTCTCTTTTTTTGTACCCAATTTTCCATGAATAAAATTTCAAGGAATTTATTGCTGTTACTCTAATTGCAGCTCTTGTGTGTGCTGCTTGAGATTTCTTGGAAATCCGTTGGGTTTCTAAAATATAAATCCTTTAAGAAGCCGGCCTTTTAACAAAATTGTTTTTACATTAAAAACGTGAGGCTGTTAATTCTTAACTAAATCAATGCAATTTACATGAATGTATATACATATATGTATATATATATATATATATATATAATTCAAGGTCGTGTAAAAATTGTGTCAAACCATTACTTGTACTTTTTTAATTGTCGGTTTGTATACTATTTTGAATTCCTCCTGTAATTGCATAAGTTCTTACTTCCATAATTTTTTATTTTCATATTCTTCTTTTAGATATTTTAGCCATAAATGTTTGAAGAATATATATATTATATTAGGTTTCGTCGAGAGCAACTGGTTAGATTATTTGGCGCTTTGAATTCAAATCTGCACTTCTTTTGTTATTTCGTAAAATCAATAATGGAAACATCCGCATTATAATTACCTTTAAGTTACAAATATTGGGATATGCATTTATCAGTAGATTTCCCGACATTGTGTAATTACGGTTGTAAGGATTTTTCGAGGTCCTTAAAATAAACATTTGTTTGGTCAATAATATTAACGTTAAAGCTAAATCTCTTTCCACCGAGCCATTTATTTAGGTTTGGAAATAGGAAGTAGTCACTAGGGGCTAAATCCGGAGAATATGGCGGATGAGGTACCAATTCGTAGCCCAATTCATAGAGTTGTGTCATTGAGACTGCACACGTGTGCGCCCGTGCATTATCTTATTAAACCCTCATTAAATAGTTGGCATAATATTCGGCGTTTATTGTTTTTCCCTTTTCAAGGTAACCGATGTGGATTATCCGTGCATCCCAAAAAACTGCTGCCATCACCTTATTGGCCTTCTTCGGAGCAGGTTCACCCGGAGCACCCCTTTGTTTAGACTGCTGCTTGGTCTCCGGAGTACAGTTATGGATCCATGTTTCATCCATAGTTACAAAACGGTGCAAAAATTCATTCGGATTGCGGTTAAACAACTTCAAAATCCTTTAAAGTTGTCACACGTTTACGTTTATGGTCAATTGAGAGCAAACGCAAACTCTTCGATCGGACAGCACCATATCCTGGATTTTTTCGACATTTTCGGGTGTAATGACCTCAATTGGCCGTCCCGAACGTTCAGCGTCATTTGTACTTGTGCGACCACAACGAAAGTCAGTAAACCACTTTTTTACCATTGAAATCGATGGTGCAGAGTCCCCATAGTATTTATCGAGCTTTTCCTTGGTTTGACTGAAGGTTTTTTTTTCGAAAAAAATAATGTTTAATGTGCACTCGAAATTCACTTGTTATCATTTTTAGGCGAATACACGAGATTGTATGTTTTGAATAGCTGTTAAACGCAAAGTAAATGGCGACACTTTCTCAAAATTGGACAGTAGTCTACTAACAGGTGATACTACATGGGGACATTGTTGTATTTCATATAACTACGAGGGAAGTTCGAAAAGTCACGGACGTATTGATCCGCCCCCGTATATAATGTATATATGTATGTGTTCCTTTAACTTCTACTGGAGCATAGGGCACCAACTTAATGTTTTATGCATACCGCAATATTTGTCAAAATGGAGAAGGTAATTATAATGCGGATTTACAAATATTTCACTCTATGAAATTTAAAAAAAAAACGAAGCAAAAACAAATTCGAGTTACTCTAGACCAAAACTATATCCATGTGAAATCATTTGGAAGTTCGTTTGTTTGTATTTGGGGTTACGTTCTGGTTACAAACAAACTTTGTAACAAATCCAATCAGAGGCACATACGCATAAATTTTGTTATCTTTTATTTATAATTAACAAAAAAAAACTTTTACAGCAACCACTCCTCTTTTCAAGTCGATTTATCTTTTTAAGCCCTGTAAGATTCTAAGCTAGAACCCAAAGCAATCAAGAGGCAAATTATTCAGCTTTCTATAAAAATACTTTAATTTAACTACTTAACTTTAATACAACAAAAATGACATAATCACAAATCTCCATTTTTCAAAACTTTTTTTCTTTCAACAAAGTTCTGACCGAGTTTTACATTGAATGGCCTAGACTTTCAGTAACATTGAGAAGCGTATTTATCCTGGAGAGCTCTTTTTACTTTGTTTTTGCTCATAACCAGGCTATTGTGTGGTTATAGACCAACACAAGTGCTGTGTAGAATTACGATTTGGGATCTGAGGAGGATGTGCCAGCGTTTATTCACATTGTATAGAAGCCATTCTCCTGCTATGCCAAGCAGAAATTGCTCACTTTATCAAATAGGATCCTAACACATCCGCTGTAGCTATCGCCCACTAGTTAATCGGTCGATTCTGCGACGTCAGAAACCCCCATAAGTAAAAAAAATCAAGTGAGGACAAATCGCACGATCTAAGTGGACAATTTACGTCTCGCACGTAGCGCCTACCAACTGCAACCACATATGCACATCCATATATGTAGTTCAATTCGGGTCAAAATAACTTGGTTGTCATTGTTTTGCTCGTGATCGCCAATGACATCACCAACGTTTCTTTCAAAGAAGTATGGACCAATGTTACCGCCGGCGTGTTGGTAACAATGCATTGTTTTAACAGTTTAAAAACTGTATTTTTTATAATTTGTTTGCCAGTAGAGAGAGAGAGAGAGAGAGAGAGAGATGATTATATGCCAATTTTTTAAAACAAAAATTTATTTCAAATACAATACAACTTATTATTTAAGTAGATACCTTTAGGTTTGTTGAATAGCTTTCATTCGTTTGCTGTTTGTTGATAATATTTTCATTCGTTTTTTGTTTTTTTCTCTAGTGTTCTTAAGGGTGCTAGTAATAAAACAATTAATTTTACTACCTGCAATTAGCAGGAGGGTTTATGATTCTAAGCAAAATAACGGCTGGATAAGTGTACCAAACATTAATGAACAGGAAATTACTGAGTATAACCAAAGGTGTTAACAAAAATTAAATGACGTTAGAAAAATCATTAAAACATACATATGTCACTCAAAAAAGAGGAAAGGAAAATAACTCGAAAAAAGTCAAGTTAAAAAGGACATCATTAACTAAAGCAAACAAAAGAAACATACATTTATGTATAAATAAAAAATCTATAAATGTATAGTAACTTTTGAAAATATTATTCTTAAAATTAAAGACATTTTATTGCAACAGTTAATGTCAACTTCATATAAAAGTACAACCAAAAAATAATTTCAATAATATTCTCAACTGAAAACACAAAAGTTAAGAAATTTGTATACATCTAAAAATTTAAAAAAAAATAATAGCGGAAATCACTCTTCGTTGCATATCTGCAATTTTTGCACACTTGGTATGATTTTCTGCCGCAAAGCGTGAGTGTCATTTTGAAGCGTTTAGCAAATTTATTACAGAGTTACATAAAGTAACTTTGCCGCATGCAATAAGCTAGCCGCAGCCAATAAATAAACGCTAACGCCGCCTCTAAAATGTTGACGCAAAGAAAGTTTTTGGTGTATGCATAAACTTTCTCAAAACTTCTATCAATTAATGGAGTTTTGTTTGATATTTTAATTCTTACTATTTTAGCAAACATTTTTTTATCAATCTGAGCTTCAATTTTAATTCTTCACAGGCAATTGTTTAGACGGTTCTACCGCCGTGAAACTTTATAAGTGCAGGTGTCTAGTTGTTTTGATTTAATAATAATAAAATGAAATAAACAGTTATTTTAGCATTGCAAATTACCAATCTGCAACGATTTTTGCCATAGCATATTTGCTCAAGTGTAGCAAATCTTAGTTTCATACATTTTGTTGTTATGGTCTTGCAAAATGTTGCATATTTGCTAGACCTGCTAGATTTGCAAGGTTTGCAAGGGTTGTTTGCAACCAAGAGTGAGTTCCCCTAATAATTACTTAAGTTGTTTGCAGAGTTCGTTGTTGGTAGGTTAGGAAGTTCGGTCTTAATTCACGGGTTTGTATTGTTGTGCGCTGTCTACTACGAAACCAAAAAAAAACCGAATGCATATTATATAGTAACTCGGTGCTTCGAGCGAAGATCTTCAGAATTCTCCTCTTACGTTAGTTATGTCTGGTAAAGTGTCAACCGTAATATACTGGGTTTTTATTTGCACGAAAGCCTGGCAATGTCACTGAAAATGTTTTAATGTCCTAATTGCATGCTCTACAGTCTATATTGTCTGCTCTAGCTAATCGAAGCATATGCGATAAACTTTAGTGCCGTGTTAGAATACTTGAATCTTACTCATTTCGGCCGTGTTCAATTTCAGTAGGCTCTTCGTTTTAACTAGGTTTGGTTCACGCCACCATAGTAGCTTGCTAAGTCTCCCATTTATCGAGTTCTCGTTGATCGCTGTTTTAGAGTCCAATAACGTCCTTGCTCTTACTCTTTCGAGCTCAATTGGCTTGATAGTCATTTGGCTATCAAATACTTCTGTTGGTCATATGGTCTCACCAAAGCATCTTCTGCACTCCGCGAATACCGTCCTGCCTCTGTTTGGGAACCGTTTTTTATAGCCAGATAGTAGAAATACATAAATCAGGAAGAGTAATGTTTCCATAGGCAGAAGATAAGTATACTAAAATTAGTCTTCGATATCCCAATATTTAAGAGTATAACTATTGAGAAGGCTTAGAATTAAATTAGAATAACTTTGATATTTAAGTAACATAAATAATATTTCAAAGAGCACATACTTTTACGGAAACTGTTTGCGTAATATTATTCCGGTCAATATAAGCTACGATTCTTGATTTGATATTCCGACAGTGTGATTTGATGTAGATTTTTGGAACGAATTTCCGTCAAACCGGTTTGTATTCAAACCAAGTTTACAAGGCAAGACGAAAATTCGTTCCAAAAATTTACATAAGATTAAAAAAGTTGTTAAATTTTGAGCTTTGGTAATCTTTTTTATTTACTCAATATTCCAACTAGTACTCTTTTATATCACTATTATAATTTTCTAACAATATTAAACAAAAAGACAACTACTTCATGAAATGCATAATTGGACAGCGCAAGTGTTGTGCAAGTTTACGCGAACATAGCTATTATTTATATCTATTTCCCCATAGCATCAAACAAAAGCATCTTTGTAGTAGTACTTGTCGTAAAAAAATAAAACAACAGCTGCTTGATTATTCACCTGCCCGCAGCATACGTTTTTCCCTGTTTTTCTTCTTGAGTGCAACTACCACCGAAAAGGCCATGCTGCGGTAACAGGTGGATTAGTGTTAGAAATACAAATTTCAAAAAAAAAATAATATTGTAGTTTTGAAATTTCCTTTAAAATTTAAACGTTTTCCTGTTGCTTAAACTGCTGGTTACAAAACTCTTTAAAAAACGAGACACATGTATTATTCCGGCCGTTATTTTCTTTTCCTTACAAACTGCAAACGACCTTAATTAGGTTTTAGTATTTTATACATTTTATAAAACGCGGAAATCATTAAAAAGTAGCAAGGGACAGCCTAGCAATTGCAATTGCGGTGCAAACATACAATAAATACGAGTATGTGTTCTTTTCTTATCTTCCGTATAGTTATTTTTGTTCGCTCTACAATTGGAGGCAGTTAAAAGCAATGATATTTACCAACATTTTCACACTCTAATGAAATTTGTATAAATTTTCTTAAAAATTATACAAAATGAGAAATCAGATATTTAAGTTATAACACACAAGAAGCAAGGATGTTTGAATGAAGGATATTATTGTTTACATATTTGTTTAGTTTCTTTATTTACTTGTTACTACAAAAGCACTGACCATATGCGTAGTTTACATGCATACATACATAGATGCAGAATATTGTTATCGAAAGTTGACGTTGAAAGGTACAATATTGACGATTGCTTAGGGTTCACTTCGTGACATAATATATGTGTGTATATATGTATGAATTGTAAATAAAGGGTGTTTCTTAGTATTTAGAACTTTAAAGTGAAAGATAAGTCAATTGCATTGAAATATTTATTTAATTTCATAGCAAATAAAAAAATCCTTTTGAATTTTACAACATCATTATGAAGTTATTATTTCCGGCTCCTCAGCCAAAGATAATATTGGATTTATTTAAAATATAACGTGTCGTAGTGGCAGCAAAATATAATTTGTTAAATCATAAAAGTTTACATCAGATATTAAAGTGAAATAATGTTCAACTATTGCAACAGTTTGAAACTAAATCCAATATTCGGATGCGAAAATATATAAAGTATAAAACGGTATCGGTTGTGCAACATCATGCTATTTACAATAAATAATTGATCTTTCCTACAATGACTTTCATATCCATGGTATAGCCGTCTAAGAATAATAGGAAAACTAAAATTCAGAGCACAACTAAGAACGTAACTCAATCACATAAAGAAATCTATAAAGTACAAAATAGGATAAAGCTTCTAAGTAAACCAGCCTAAAATGCCTTAACATAGTCAAAAAATGCTTACTTTTACGAACTAAAGGGTGTCCCGAAATGAACGCAAGATTTTAATTAAATATAGAATACAATTTTTAGTCTTTTGATTGTGATTTTTGTATAAATTCATAAAGAAAATTTATGGAATAACAGATCAGACAGACTATGGTGTCTCATAAGCACGCTTTTGTCGAAATTTTCAATGACTATTTTACATAAATGTGGTTGAATTTCGTTGATGCAGCATTTGATTTGCTCCTGTACAAAAAAATTTATTTAATGATGTATTGTTTCACGGGCTGTATGGCATGTGGCACCGTGTTGTTGAAAACAAATATGTTTATGAAACCACATGTTGCCCCTTACGTTAAAAAAAGAGTCCATAAATGTGAAAATAAGGCGAAGTTCCAATCCAAAAATTTCGGCGGTAAAAAATACTGAGATCAAAATGAGAACCAAGTTCTTCACATGTACAATACCATCAGATCTCTGGGCAACTTGCTGGCTTGGAACATTTTTGTTAACTTTCTAATATGGGAAAGGATTATGGGAAAACTGTTACCAAACTAGCAACTTGCCTAGAAATGGGATGGCATTGTGCATATTAAGAATTTGGTCCTCATTTTGATCTCGGTATTTTTAATGGCCGACGTTTTTGGATAGGAACTTCAATTATTTTACGGATTTATATTTACAAGAACAGGGATTAACATGTTACATGCATAAATTTGCCCTTACAGAAATCCACTTTCAATTCGATTTTGTAACAAAAAGTGTCTGTATTGATGCGTGATACTCTTAAACCTTTTTAAAAAGAGCGACTTTAACAATTTAAAACAACTTTATTATCTTTCTAGGATTAATAGAAAATAATATGGTTGGGAAAGTTCGCAATTGTTAAAAAATAAAATACGTAAAAACTAAAGCTTTACAAATACTTGATACTGCTTAATTCACTTTTTATTTATTTCAATCAGGTCTATGGATAAAATATTCTTACAAACCAATTATTTTAAGACATATATAAACATTTTACAAATTTAACTATTGACTCGAATTTAAGAACAAAATAATATTAAGTTTTATAACATTAACATTCACAGAAAAATCAATCAAATTATACATATCATTACAACTTTTACGTAAACTAAGCGGATCAGCATTCGCATAATTTGCTTGATGACATTTAATACAAAGAGAAAGAAAAATCCTTCTTGTCCTAATAGTGACATTAAGGTTAGTTAATATTGCCCAACAGGAATTCAGAACAAACCGAGCCAATTAACAAATTTATAAAAAAACGCAACATTAAGTATAAGTCGTCTATTTTCCAGCGTAGGTAAACTAGCAATAGCAAGTTTTGACGCATACGAGCCAATGTTAACAAAAGGATTCCATCTAGTATCTCTTAAACAAAATAAAAGAAATTGCTTTTGAATAGATTTAATTAAATTTTTTTGGTAGTCATAATGAGGGTGCCAAATAATAGAACCGTATTCAAGGATAAACCTCACTAAGGATGTGTACAAATGTATGATTATTGAAGGTTCCGTAAACTCCTTGGCCCAGCGTTTTATTAAAGCAAGCACACCTAGAGCTTTATTCACCATCATGGTAATATGCTTCTTAAAACTTAACTTGGAGTCTAGAAGAACAGCAATATCCAGGAACTGATTCCAGCTGATATCCACTCAAGAAAAATATACTGTCACCATGCTGATTTCTTGAAAATCGCATATTTTTGTATTTGTTTAAATTAAGGATCATTAGGTTTCTATTATGTCATAAATATAATTTGTATTACATTTTATAAAATAAACTATAAACCTCTAACATCAGATGCAAGTTCAGCATTTTTAATAGCAATTCTTGGAAAATAAAATAATTACTTGCATTAGATTTTGTTGAACAAACTTTTATTTTATTGTAGCTGATGCAATTCAATCATATCATTCTGTGTTCTGCACTGCAGTAGATGGATTGTGGCGATAATACCTTTAAATACATCCGCTCCTTCCGCGGCGGCATATGCCGAAAATTGTACTCAGATTGACATTGGATACATTTGTCCCTGAGTTAAACAGCCCAATCATAAACAAAAATTCCGCGTGAGTTTTCTCACTTTTCCCTTTTCTCCTATTATGAATAAATATTTCCCCCTCTTTTCATCTGTGGGAAGGGGAAAAAAAATTCGGCGGGAAAAAAGTAGGTATCATCAACGAAACAAAAAGTGAAAAAATTCTAATTTCTCAAGTTTTTGTTCACGAGCTATTTTAAAGGGAGTTTGCAACAAAATCCATGTAATTTTTTTTAAGTCTAAATAAATTTAAAAAAATTGTGATATTCTTTATAGGTCAAAAAATACTAATAATGCACCTCGTAAAATTTCGTTTCCGGGGATCCGGAAATTACTAGCTTGTTTTTATTATTTCTTAAAAAAAAACTTAGCTAAAAGCCAAAAGTTGGTTTTCCCTTGTAAATACTGATGCTCAAAGTGAGCTCGCAGGTCGCTATTGTTCTATATAAAGGAGTCATGGGATGCACTTGGGTGGGATGGATCGACATATCGAATTTTCAACTGGTCGTCACAAAGCTACAAACAATAACAACTTAATACATCACTTAATATTTACGCGCTTATAGCCCACGTTTATTTAAATAATTTAGCTCTTTGCGGAAGGTAAGGATAAAAAATATTTCTGTATATCCTCACTTGCTAACATAACATTTAAAATAAATTTTCCTTTTCGGTTGTAGAAAAGATGTTTGTTATCAGATGGGGCAATTTTCTGAACATGGGTTCCATCGATGCAACGAATAACTCCAGGAATTTTGTGCTTCTTATAAAAGGCCAGCGCAATTTCCCGTTTTTCTTCCGCTGTTTTCGGCACATTAATCCAAATTAGACAAAGTTGTGTTTCAAAAATATGAACAACTTCTTTTAGTACCATACTAAAAGTAGATTGTGATAAATCTTTTCCAATACCAGTTGGTATCCACCTTCGGCAAAAAAACGCAAGCATTCACTAAGCTTCACTACCACCGGTGGAACAGCAAATTGTTCTTTGACCTCTTGAGAGTGCTTTGTAATCACTTCCAACAAGTAACAAAGAGCTGGTTTATTTACCCGGTAATATTTTTGAAACCTATATAGTCAAAAAGAAAAAAAAATAATTTAAAACAGGGAAAATGTTTCTGCATATACTTAGAAAGATCGAGGCAACTCAAGTGGATTAGACGCATCTCGCAACTGACTTCTTTTAATGTTTCTATAAGGTTGTTTGTTGTATATTTTTTTTTATTGAAAAAAAAAAATTAACGTTTGTAAATAAATAAAAAATTCAATGTCACTAAGCAAAACAGCTGATTTCGAAAATTAAATTTTTCCCTTTCCCATTTTTTTCGTTCCCTAGGAATTTATGATTGGGGAAATTTTTTCTCGAGAATATTCATGATTGGGCTGAAAGATCATTTTATTGCAATATTTAAATATTTGTTTGTTATTCCATTTTAGTGTTATATAGTATACTCGTAAAAAAAGAGGTTCTTATTAATTTTTATTTATTGTACTCGTAGTTATTCCGGAATAATTATGTGGTAATTAGCATTGAGTGCTTAAGTCGACTTAAGCTGAAAATGAGTTAATGACTCCATTATGATTTCCCAATTCATTTA
Organism: Phania funesta; assembly: GCA_963932375.1. NCBI lineage: Eukaryota > Metazoa > Arthropoda > Insecta > Diptera > Tachinidae > Phania > Phania funesta. The sequence goes on along the minus strand of OZ010653.1, from coordinate 80,781,952 downwards.
TTTAGCGCAATTCTTTTGAAGGTATATTGTAATGATTTTCTGCTCACCTTTTTCATTTGGAACAGTAACTTAACTTACCTTAACTCAATTTCGGTATAAATAAGATCATAAAAAAACATAAAAAGTTCTTCAAAATCGAAATCTTTTTTTTAAGTCCGCATAAAAAGCGAATGCGTTTTTAAAACTCAACTTTAAAATTTAAAATTGCTCTCCTGTAAAACGACAAATGTTACTTCTCCTTGTGGACTCAAAATTATTGTTTAAATTTAAGAATTTTTTAGCTTACAATGCAGCATTTTTTAATTTTATTTTTTATTTGTTTCTTTTTAGTTATTTACGATAATTTACATATCAACAAAATTGGTTCTTTTTTAAACAAGTTGTTTTAAAATTATTAAAAAAAACGTAACGGCTTCTTAGGGCCGTTTCACTATGGATTTCTATAAAAGGTAAGTAAGTTTTAGTTCTATTTAATATATTGATACCAATACTCCCATGTGAATTTATTATTTATTTGAGAAATTGTTCTTTAACATACAGGATATTCTTTTGTCAAATGTTCTGAAATTTTTATGATGATTATCTGCATTTCTTATAATTACCTTTGTGTTGTTCTGCTTGGACAATTTTTTTAATTTTTTATTCTCATAGTGTGCGTGCGATAGTCAACAGATAATCTATATTTGTAATTTTACCAAACTATCAAAATGCCCGTCAAATAAAAACATATACTGTGGTTGACAAAATTTTAAAACATTTTTTTAGTCCTGCTCTGCAGCAGACCGAAGTGAGAGTGGTAGAAAAAAAGAGCCAAATTTAAAAAAAAGTATCCCCTAAATTTAGGTTTCAATTCACACACATTTAGCTTTCGGTTTGAATGTTTTTAGTTTGCAAAAAAAAAGCAATTTTTAAATTATAACGATATTTCAAATATGTTGCAAGGTAATTTTCCATATCCTAGTAGAATTCCTTAATGCTTTTCCCTTTTTTATTTGTTTAAAACTAGTAATTATTGCTTTAACTATTTCACTAAATAACTCTACATTTATTGCTATAATCATTTTAAATATCTTTACACGTTATATTTTACATATGATTGAAAGTGTTGTGGCTGAAAATTCCAAAACACCCCCTCCTCTGGTTATTTTTGTGCATTGAAAGGTGTCATTTATTTGTCCTCTTACGGCTCTTGATTATTTCGTCATATTTTTGTGTTGTTGTCTGACCATGTCACATATGACATTAAAAATGACACTTTGTTAAATTACTTGGTTTTTGTGCGGTTTTGTAACACTTATCCTTGTTGGCCCATCTCTTATAACTAGCGACTCCTGTCAGTCAGTTGGTCGTACTTTGCCAATGACATTTAAAATGCATGTTCATGTTGCATTTATGCATTATCATTGTAATTATTGTAATCAAATTAATTAAAGGTAATTCCTTTTTCATTACCCTGAGAAATGATCCTGTTTAAAGGTAAAACAGGCTGAATATGTTTTTTTTAAATATTTTTTGAGGTTATACAATTTTTGTACTCTAATTTAAATTATCAAATTTACCCCGACAGATGGGATAGCACACTGCTTCCTAGCCTACCGAGGCACTCTTCAAATTGAATAAATGTAACCAGCATAGAGATTATTACATTATTTTTCCACAGTAGATCTCTTTGCCTATTTGTATGATGTTTAAAATTCCATTACAAGGCTATAAATCATTTTTTGGCATCACCTCTTTCCTTTTGTTTTAAAATTAAAAAAGTTTTGAAATAAACGATTTTTCTTTATAATCATATTTGAAAAACATATAAAGAATTATTTTAAGTCTGAAGAATTTCGGCTTCTTTTATTTGCTTGCCATTAATACTCTAGCCCCTAATAAACTACCTGTACAGTTATCGGCCTTTAAGATAATATATCCATGGAATAGCTCGACCGTAAAAAATTAGTAGCACAACTTGTTATTAAAGTATAAATATTGCTTCACAAGTGTCCATGTTGAAATGGTCAAAACTTCTTATATAATTTAAAATTTGTTTGAAGACTTTTCCTTAGTTTTTGGCATCCTTAGTTCTGCCAGTTGGTTTTTTTATTGTTTTACTTTTCTTAATTATTTCCTGTTATTTTGTGGTTATGCATTTTGTACCTAACTCACTTATTGTGATTTACTGTTAAAATAGCTTGTAAAAATCTTTCTAACAATTACACTGGTAAAGACATGGGAAAGAAATGTATGTGAGTAAATCACTTGTTAAGATGATATTGCCAAATATATTTTGATAAATTTCAAATTCAGCACATTAATATGAAAACTGGCAAAATACTTTTAAATACATAATTATTTTGTATGTGAGGGTCACGCGGACTAATTAAATATTTCATACAAACTTTAAATACTTCCGCTATATACATATATAGTTTCCTCTCGATATTCAGTAATAAAAATATAATTTGTATGTTATCGTGTGTCATGGCCAAAGTCGCTACCTCGTTTATTTTTAGGTAAATTGTGCACACTAACGTGCAATATTTTAAAAATCGCTATTATCATTTTCCTGATGGGAGGTGCCCAGCCCACTATTCGGATCGCGCCCAATTCAAACTGGCTAATAGCCAATTAATTAATATAAAATTTTAAGACTCTGTTATAGTTCTGGAGATGCACGATGATCATTATGTATTTGAAATTGCCAAAATAATATATAGCATATTATTCCTTGAACAAAACGGATTTGCAACGAGAACCAAGCGAAAATGTGAATTTTGAATTTTCGCGGGCTGTGTAAATTCGATTATCAAATTTTTTTTTGTTATATTAGTATATTGGAAGAGACCAATGAAAGGAAAGCGTTTTACCACAACAAGATGAGATAAAGTCAGAATCTAAGAACGAGCTGATGGTCATACCGAAAAGGGCATTTCAGAAGTGCTTCGAGGATTGGAAGAAGCGCTGGCAAATAAATACTTTTCAATAAAATTGAAAGTTCACCTTTTCTTTAGAACAAACCACGTGTGTAGCTACTGGCAGCCTGTTCAAACTCCTATAAATCGCAAATGTACATATGTATATACAAATAGTCTCAACTCAAAACTTGTCAATTTTGAAAAAGCACAACAAAAAACTGGACGAATTATGACACTGAAGGTAGCACATAGCAGAAACCGGTTTGTTTTCGAACCAAACTTGACTAGGGGTGACGGAAATTCGTTCCAAAAATCTATATTCTGAATTCTTAAATTATTAGTAAACTAAATAAATAATACATGATACCAAAAACATTATCACTTTATGTAACGTTTGTAATATCAATTTATATTATGGTGATCGATCGATCAGTAGTAAGATTCACCAACTTTTAACGATTCGACAGTCGCAAAATTTGTCTACAATTTTTGTTGTTTGCAGCAACGATTATGTGATTCACTAACTGCTCGTAAACGATAGTAGATATGGTTAATTTTTTGTTTATTCAAATTAATATCAAGTGACATATCTGTAAAAAAAAAAACTCTCAAATAAACGAGAAGCACAAAGAATAATGAAAATAGCAAAGATTTTATGGATGAAATGTTTTTTAGCGTTTAGCTATTTTTGCAAGAGGTAAGTAAAAAACATATCAGGATTTTTCCACATGTATTATATACATACATACATACATATGTACATACATACATACATACATACATACATACATATATACATACATACATACATACATACATACATACATACATACATACATACATACATACATACATACATACATACATACATACATACATACATACATACATACATACATATATATATATATATATATATGTATGTACCTGTAATGATTTATGCCCCTAAAAGATGGCATTAATTTTAGTTTGTGGAATAAATAGACACAAAAATATTTGTCGGTTAGTTCTCTCTATAATCTTTTAGAAAACAACAACAGCAAAGTTAACGGTAGCGAATATTATTTTAAAAAGTTTACTGAAATTTTTTAACAATATGATTATCGTTAAAAAAGAATAGCGAATCGCACTAAAGATGAATAAAACCTAACTGTCTGTTTTTTAGTATATGCCACATCTTTTTGATTTTTTTGTCGACTGCTAAAATTTTTCTACCATCGGAAAGAGCACTTTCTTAAGATTACAAATATAAGAACAACGACTGTAACGCGACAGTATGTTCCGTTCATATGATTAGAACCGCTTTGATTTTGGACGAACTCATAAACATTTGGAAAGAAATACAATTGCGTCAAACTCTGCTTTTTCAGCGCCATAAATCAGGCGTCAAGCTGGTATCCAGGCTAGTATCTTAACGGTGAAAAGAGCTACTGCAAGCTGTGAATGCCAAAAATTAAAAAAAAAACTGAAAAAAAGCCGCTGAATAATGTACGCGAAGAAAATCGAGCACATTTGTAAAAACATGGGCCATTCAAGTAAGACCTCATGTTTAGCGTGCTGTAGCTTTTAGTGAGGAAAAAAATGTATTTTGTACGGCTCAGATGTATAGAATCTATACAATGATAACGAAAAATTACACTGATGGCACACAGCCGAAACCGGTTTGTCTCCAAACTAAACTTTACAAGGAATGACGGAAATTCGTTTCAAAATCGACATCAAAACACCCTGGCGGAATATCAAATCAAGAATATACAATTATTATTTTCACGATATGAGAAGAGCTACTTCTGAATTGCGTCACAGCAGAGGGAGTTTAGTTATGATCTGGGGTGCTAATCTGTTACAATCAGCTAATGCTAACGTAAATGATATTTTTAGACTAATTCCATGAATTCTGCTACAGTATATCTAATGCTCCTATAAATAATGCCAGAGTTATAAAAGTTTGTATTCTTAATTGGCCACTATATTATCTCGCCCTAAACATAATTGCAAATATTAGGAGTTGGCTCTCCTACAAGATTTATGAAGGGGGAGTCAATTTAACGATAAGGAAACACTAATTCAAGCCATTAACGATTCCTGTAAGGAGATTTCTTTAGATTACCTATTTGAAGTCATTTTATATTTTAATAAAAACATATTTGAGAATAATTTAAACAAGAAAAATAGCACCCACTATCAAAATTGTAAATAAACTTAATATTAATTATTATTAAAATATACAATAATGTATTTTCAATGAAAACTTGTTAAATGGTTCTAATCATGAACGAAAAAAGCAACTTTCCAAGGGTGGTAAAATTTTGAACAAAAAATTTTTGGACAAGAAATTCAAATAGATATAGCGTACTAACTAACAACACCAATTTAAGTGGCTCTATCTGATCGAGAGAGTATATTAAAATAAAATCTCTTAAAACAATTCAAAAAGAATCCAAATTTTAAAAACATCATTTCTCCGATTTTTTTTATAAAAGTATAAATTATAAATAATGATCAATAATAAGATCTGTATTAAATGTTAATGTAAAAAAACTAATATGGTATACATACATGTTTACATATGTATGTATTATCTTTTATTGCAACCCTAAATTTGCAAACAAACAAAATTATAATTGGTTTACAAAAGCCAAAGCCAAAAACAAATTTAGCTATTGTATGTATCTATGGCCATTATTGAATAATTTTTATAGAATATGAATTTGAGGAAAATTCCCACAGAGTTTGTGTTTAATTGCTGAAGGACCCTTATGCAATATTCTGTTACATAAGGTTTACGCTTTTACCGAAAAACATGTATTAATTAGTTTCTAAATCTGAAACTTCCCTAATTGTTGGTATTTTATTAAAAGCTTTCCTTTGCTAAATTTTTAATTATTGAATTTACAAAAATATAAGGATAATAATGTGTACACACATACATATGTACATATATTTCTTTGCAAGAAAACCCAAAAATAAACAAAAATTTGATTTTTTATCTACGCTTTGTTTTATGCTCAACCAATGATCAATTTTAAAATCCTTTATTTCATTTACGATTTTTTTTAAATACTCGGAGACGGCGGTATCAATTGCCGTTCGAAAAAGACATCATAAATTTCATTGATAAAAAATGTCTCATAATTTTATCGAAAAATAAAAAATAAAAAAAATAACATTTATATATTTATGCATGTGTTTTCATGTTTTTGTTTTGCGATTTTTATAAACATTTTGTGTAATTATTTTTTCGTACAGGGCCCAATTTTGATGTGAAAATAATGTTTTTGTGTTCTAATACAAACTTAAATTGAGGAAGATATTTTCTACCAGGGTTGAGATTTTCAAGAGTTAATTTTAGTTGAAGTTTACGTTTTATAAATCCCTTGTACATAAAATAGTATGTACATACGTGATTATAATTATGTATGCTCTTCGTGATTAACCTTTATAATTTTTTTATAATGCACAAATTTGATTTATATAAAAGAAAGCAACAACACACACCCCTTTACTGACAAACTAAAAATCTTTTTTATTATTTTACTGCAGCCGGCCCTTTTTCAACGGCTTTTTAATAAATCTAAGATGTTTAATAAATAAATACAGAAACCCTTTAAGTGTGCAAGAAAGTTAAGGGTTAAAAAGAGAATCATCAGCAGCATCTTGTTATTTTTATTATTGTTAGTATGTGAGTTCAATTTAGGTTTCTCCCTTGCTTTTCGCCATTTACCCTATTCATTCAAAATTTTTGCAAAAATCGTTTTCTCCAAAAATGAAAAATAAATTGCAAGTAACTACATACTTAAGGAAATTCGTTATGCAGCAAGAATTTTCAAATCGAAACTCGAGTATTGTTTATATGAAAATAAAGAAATGCAAATTTTCCCGTAAATGAACGCTATTACTCAATTTGCTTAAGTAGTAAGCAAATAAAAGTGTAGTATGGTAAAACCCTTGCAGCATATAAATTGATTTGAATATGCTACATTTCCGGGATATGGAAATAATTGTATGCTATTAACAATAACGCCTTTATCTTTACAACACCATCAATTTATGTATTTGCCTGCCCCTATATTTGAATGTATCAATTTTCTTCAGGGAATTATCATTTTTGCAATTATATTTTCCAACATGTTTTAAATTTCATATTTTCATTTCGATTTCCTTTTATTACTCTTTCTTCTTTTCTGCTTACAGCCGCAATAGCAACAGTACCAGCAGCCAACATAGTAACAGCAATAGCAGTTTCAAATCCCATGCCTCAAGTAATAACGGTGCTTCCTACAATTTAGAATATTGTACCTCATCATCATCACTGTCACCTTTTGGTACAAGAGCAAATCTTTCATCTGTTCCCTCCTGTCCATCTTCATCTGCCAAAACAATTGTTAATGTGGGTTTAGAGGAAGTCATACTATCTATTTCTAATAGCAGCAGTGGTTCACACATTTCAGCCTCATCGTCGTGCTCTTCAGCTTTATCGCTAAGTAAATTCTCAAAGAATATGTGTTCTTCTAGTCGTAACAGTACCACAGCTCCGTCATCGACAGCAACAGTAACTACCATCGTAGCTGCATCAGCCGGCACCAAACGTAAATCTTGCGCATCCACAAGTTTAGATGATAGGGTAAGTCATCAGAAGCGTCTTTCATTACAATCTCATGATGGGATTTTTTTACATTTCCAAATTTATCATGCTCTAACTTTGTTGTAAAAGGAAAATTATACAAAAACAAAACAAAATTGCATTATGTCCTGTATCAAGAGATTTTTCATCTTATTTGTAACGGAAATCTAAAGATTTCCTTTCGGGTACGTTCAACCTTTTGGAAGAAGTCATGACAGTTTTTCAATTTAAACAAAAAGAGTCACATTTACCACATCGTATGAATAGTATAATTCATTTTCATCTAATAAATTAAATACTTAACAATTGCATTGCCATACAGCTCGTACTTAGTTTAGTTGAGGTAAAACAATATCAATTACTTCTGTTTTATTTAGTTACTAACTAAAATTTCAAGAGGAAAATATTTGAAATGTCTTTGATGCCTAAATTATATGTGTCGGAATATTAACTAACTGTACATCGCGCTTAAAGCAGGCGGTTGTTTCTTCTGTCTTGTTAGGCTTGTCCTGCCACAGCATGTAAAAGGTGTGGATCATTACAGTGGATATTTAAAAGTGTTTGGGGGGAATCGAACCTTATCGAGACTTTGTAATTTGGAGTGTGAATCTATTTTTAGGTAAGGAAGCCCAACGTCGCTTTCAACGCCGCAAACAGGTTCTGGTTGCATTTTGTTTAAATAGTGCGATCTTAAAGGAGATTCAGAAGCTTCTCAGTTAAGGAGTAAACGCAATTAACAATGGAACAATAAACGGTTGTCACCGATTTTTAAATTATAAAGTAGTTTTTTGTCTATAATTTATTATTTGTATAAATTGAAAAAAAACTATAATATTATTTTCAGAACAATAAGAAGTATAAAAATGCATATATAATCTACCAGAAACATACTAATCCTCAAAAGAAAAATAGAGAAAAAGGATTTAAATCCTTACTAACGTCAACCATGCTACGATGCATGATGTCGGACGCATAATAAGATCTGTCTGATACTTTGAGCAAATAAGGTAATCATGCTTAAGGCTCTTGGCAACTAAGTATGTATTTATCGTGTTCTTATCTTCACTTTAAAAGTTAGATATGTGTTTTGTTATTCCCACAGTCATGTGATTATTTGGTCAGTTTCTTAAGTTCTACAAAAGTTGACTTAATTTCATATATTTGAATTAAAAAATCAAAATCTCTTTCTTCATACAAGTTTGTACATCTCTGTAATACTTGTTTTTTATTAATGAAAATGCCAAAAAAATGTTTTACAAATTTGCATAAATTCATTATCCCGTATGGAAACATCCTAGACATATGGCTCTACGAAGAAGATCGTTACTTTTTTGTTGCTACCAAGTTTGTCTTAACACATATCTTTCCATCCTTGCCACTGCTTTCCCTTAACCCCGAGGTTACCTTTACAAACATGCAATTTCTCAACACAAAAGTATGAAAACCAAAAAAAAAAAAAGGAGAACAAAAAAGTAACAAATGTCGTTATGTTTTGAATATATAATTAGATAACGTCTCATGAACAAACTTGTTATTTTCTTGGTAGCAGTCCCAAAAAAGGACATTTGTTTATCGAAACTATTTCTAATAGTAAAACTAAAATATCTATGGTATGAAAATGTCGCTTCTTCCGTTTTCAATTTGTGTAACTATTATTTAAATTAAATACAAAACCCCAGATCATAACACGCAAGATAACACCATATTATTAAAATTATAGCCTGGTGCTTCTTTTGTGTTCATCAAACATTCGCCGATCACATCATTTTACTGAATTTTTTTTTTCTTAGACATAATGTCAACCACCTTCGTATTATATACTATCTTCTGTTGTTTTGAATTGTAATTTTTTATTCAACTTAAACGTTGTATTCATTATCCATTCGTGTCCATTTGCCTGTCTTAAGGACAAAGGCTTAGCTATACTCGTACCTACCTTATCGTCTATCTATCTACGGTGGCACGTTCGTGAATTTTAAAATTTACATAAAAAACGAATTTTGTGTAAATATTAACACAAAAATAGTTTAGTATTTTATTGTTATACATAAAAATAACCTAATTGTTTTTATTATTACTGGTTTTCTCCCTTTTTTTCAATAGCGAAAATTTCACTACGAAATATCCTGGCGAAAAAGTTTTGTATTTGCTTTATTTTATAACGTCTGCTGTTTGTTAGCTTCTTTTTGTTTTTTGTTTTATTATTGTAAATATTTCTTGTCATTTTCTTTTAACGTCTGCTTAAGAAAAATGTCAAAACTTAACAACCCTCTCTTACACTCTCTTATTTAGTATGTGTGTGTATAATTTTTCGAATGTCCTCCGTCAAGGTGTTCACGCATGCGTAACTATTTTAACTTGGTAATTTTTTACTGCTTTGTAATAGTAAGTACTGTGTATGTACATACGTATGTATGCAGTTGTTGTTATGTCCTTTGAAAAAAATTGCATTACTGTTGTATCGCTATGCGCTTCTATAGGTAAGTACATGTATATGTGTTTGCATACCTTCACTGTTGTATTTATGTTCATATTTCTTACGTTATCAGCAAATGTGTTGATGTGCACCCTATTGCTTTTAAGTAGTAACTCGCTAAATATATATATGTAGTACGTGTATATGTATTTACTAGTATGCATGCGAAATGATTGTTAGGGCCTGCGAAATGATTGTGTTTATGTCTAAGCTAACCTAAAAATTCCTTTACATAATGCTGTGGCATGTTAGCTTCGTTTGGGATTTTAACTTTCAAATACAAACATGATATTTATTTATTTTTTTTTTTTTTTTGCTTATAGCCCATAGTTCAAAATACATTGGCAATTATGATGACAGTTATCAAAAAGATTCTATGAAGTTTCTATTTATTTTATACTGTTAACTTTGCACCTGGCTCAACTGGGAAGCTTTAAAATGGACCTTGAAAATAAGAAATTTTGGTTTTAAAATAGTTTTTAACTAAATTAGCACAGTTCTATTTCAGCACTAATTGCAAAAAACAATAGTTTTATTTTAAAACTTTATTATATTCAGCTAATACAGCTAAAGGTAGGGTTAGGTTGAGTAGGGGAGCTATTTCTTTAGTATCATGTCCGTGGATATGCACTTAATGCAGTGGTTAGCTTTGTTGTGCACTCTTTATTATGAATCAAGATTTAAAAAAGGGGTTTGAGAGGGCTATAAGGATTAGGCGCTTCCTGCAATGTTGTTGAAGATTTTGCAATCTATGTCTCTGAGATGGGTTACGTCGGGTAACGTGCCAACCGTGAAATACTAGTTTCTTATTTGTCCAAAAGCTGGGCAGTGGCACAGAATATTATCCAACTTTTCATTGCACTCATGGCATGATCTCCTGTTCTTTCTATTAGAAGCAAACGTGATTGTAAGCTTGAGTATCAGCAGACTTGTGATCTTACTAATTTTGGCTTTGTTCAGTTTGATCAGGTGATGGCGCAAATGAAGCGTTTGGATAGTAATTTTCCAGATAAATAAAAGTGTTATTAAATGAAGATAAAGATTTTTGTTGTTGTTATAGGGGTTTCCAATAAGGGCTGGTAGATGTTGACAGTCTTTCGGCGTCAGTCGCAGATATCAAATCACCATGGCATATTACGCGATTACGGTCAACTTATCTTACAGAGATGAGGTAGCATTTCAAAGCTCAATTTTTGAACGGTCGGCTCGACAAACATTTAGCCAACCGTACATCAAGGGAACGCCAAAACGACTGAGAATATCGCTGCTGTCAGTAAAAGTGTACCCGCGGCAGTCGGTTTTTCGCCCTTTACAAACACTCGGCCTTTCGCAAGGTTCAATTTGTGTATTATGTATCGGGGCTTGCACCTACAGCCCTTGAACACCCTACTCACCTAACAGCTCAAAGTTAGTTACCATATGAAATACCTTTTATTCACTGAGTAGACTTCAAATCGTTTAGGATCGAATCCCAGTTATGGTCGAAAAATCATCTTTATCGACATGGCGCATTTTTTGATGAATAAGTATGTTAACAAGAAATATTCTTGACTATATTAATATAAATTTGAATACAAACTATAATAACTTGACCTATTCTCGGTGGCTAAAAGACTAAAATAAAAGAAAAAATAAATTTTCTTGGAAACAAATGCAATTGCTTTGCGCATTACTTATTGACTTGAAAGTCGTTGCTTATCTTCATAAAGGAACTATTACTATTTTTTATCAACTAAGCCTACACATCTTGACTATATTGTAAAAAAAGTAAAAATATCCCACAAAAGAAACGGCAGTTGCAATAAAGCCAGTTGTAATAAAAACGAACGCATGCGTCCAATGGTAGTTATATTATTTTATACATTTTACACCTGGAAGAAGAGCTCAAGATATAACAAAAGAAATTACTAATGCTTTTTAATTTCATTGTGTTATTTTTTCTTATAAAATATTCTTAATAGAGGACGACAAATTTTGAAATGCAACCACCACCAACACTACGATAAAAACTAAGCAGAACGTTAGGCAAGGAAAAAGTCTAATCGAAATAATAGTTGAAAAATAAATGTAAAGGTGTCCTGTGACTTGCGACGCTTATGCAATAAAGCAAGGCAGTAAAATTATGGAATGAGTACATTAGAAAAATGTTCCCTTTGAGGGATATGTTGTTTTTATTGTAGAATAAGGACACAAAACCATTAATATGTTAAGAAAATATCTTTGATTTTTATACTGTTATTATGTAGAAGCCAACACATAATGCTTGATACATTTCTTATCTAAGGGATATTTGTTTAGCAACAATAGCAGTTATTTTAATCATCTGCCACATTTTCTTTAAATGAAAGAAATTTTATTGACAAAAATGATAAGGATAATAAACTTAATTAGTGAATGGCCAGACAAACGACTAACTTTGATACATTTACGGCATTTATATACATATTTCCTTAGTATCACTTGGAATTAGTTAAGCTCTTTTAATTTTTTGCTTAATTGTTATATTAAACATATGTTATTTCATGTCCTGTTTGGGCACATTTCATATCTGTAATTTTTTTCGCCTAAATACTTTATTTTGTTTATAACTATGTATTAATAAATCAGGCGTTTAAAATGAAGATAATATTGCTTACTGACTGCACTTTAACTATATCCTAGCTGGATATTTTCTTTCAAGAACATATTGATTTGTTAAGGATAATTGCAAAATGTTTTAATAAATATAGTTTCATGCAGAGTAAATTCTTGAAGATAGCGATCTTTTTTGAGGAATTTTGTTAAGCTATTTGGTTAAGTAGATATTAAAAGGCAGATGTGTACTTTTGTTAGCACACTACACGAATGTGCAACGGTTTGTAATAAGTTCTTGAGTAAACCACCAAAGGAGTTTTAAAAGGATTGAAAAAAATGGTTGTATGAAAGAAGAGAATAATGAGAAGTATTTATTTAATGAAATCATTTTCTGTAGGTTTTACCAATTTTCAGATTGGTTTATTATAGACAGTTTTCAAACGGACCTTTAAAAGCCTTCAAATCTTACGGCGAAGTCGCTATTAGCAAAAGAACATGTTTGTAATTGCAACGAAAAGTGAGAAAAATTTCGGTAAAGAAGAATTGAAAGCATTACTGTTTCTGAGGCAGTTTCAAGATGACGCCAAAGGTATTCCATTAGGATGGTATACATTTTAAAATTTAATAAACCAAGTTGCATGTAAAATATCCGCGATAATTTTGTTTATATGAAAGAGCCCTAGTAGTAAATGGTAATTTTATTACCATTCGAATCATTCGGAAATTGCAATTTATTTGTTGGTGGCATAATGTTTTTAGAAATGCTAAAAACTGTCTTAATATTTAAGTTCTTCAAACCAAATTTTATAGGATTAAAAGAAGTTTAAAAAATACCAACGAACAAATTTTTTTCTCACGTTCCTTTCTACAATTGGTTGTTTTGGTTCGTCGTTTTTGCAGATCTCTAAGTGTAGCAACAACACAACTGTGTTTTTCTATAGGTAGAAAGTCATAAACTAGTAAGTTGTCGAAATTTGCACAAGCAATTGTTAGTCATTAATAAAAAGAATTCTTGGGATCTCATTCCGTTATTTAAATATTCGCCTGCTAATTGTATGCGAATCATTTTGAACATACCTGTGCAAAAAGCGGGATCTACTATTTAAAAATCCCTTTAGCTTATAATTTATCAAGGATCGATAAATTAAAAGGACGAAATAGGTAGTTGAGCATGAAAGATACAAAAACCCAAAGCAATTAGTGTTTACACAGAAGTATGTGCATAAATAAATCCGCACAAAAACATAAATGTGAAAATAAAGGCAAGTATTTATACAAAAAATTTCGACCGTTAAATATACTAAGATCAAAATGAGGACCAAGTTATTGATATTTACAACAATACCATCTACTTTTTAGTTTTAATTTAGAATTAGCGAGTTCCCCGCTTAGTAATGAATAAACACTAATGAAACGTAATAAAGGCGACTTGCGAAGAAATCGCACATTTACTTGATGAAGTGGTTTTTGTGTACTTCAAAACTGAATTTATAATTTAGCTTTGATTTTGAGTACTCTCCTTCCTCATTCGTAATTCCATAACATAAATATCTAATGTTCTTGTAATTTTACATTTTTTTATAATTTATACCAAACATGCCATGATAGATTCTAGTCTTTCTTTAATGGGTTTCGTGACTTACTTAAAAATGAAATATTTTATTTGATCTACAGAATTAAAACTTTCGTTGGTGTTATCGGTTGTTTAGGGCGTATTAGTATAGATCTGCAAGTTCATGAAACCCCTAAAGAAAAAGTCGCTCAATCGACGCTGATGACTTGTCTATATTGGATGATTCATAAAAAATAACTGTACGAAGAGATAAAAAATAATCTCTATAAATTCTGTGTTTAAACCAAGAGATGTTAAACGGCGTTTGTGGGCTTCTGAATCTTCGTTTGAAATGTCCATCGCATTGTCAGAGTTTATAAAAAAAAAAGTTGCAGTTATGCTTTCACGACGCCATTTAAATTGATATCTCCACAACTCTAATGTCGTGATATGTATACGGTTAGACCAGCTTGGAGTATTGTATAAAGAACATTTAAAACCGGCTGAGACGATCATAAGGACAATGTAAGATGCAATTTACGCATTTTGGCTGAACATGAAAAGACCAGAAGGAAACATAATAAAATGATTTTTCGTCGTGACTATTCTTGATTCCATGTTGAAATAATAATAAATGAGTACCTTCGAAACCGAGAGTTGTCTTATACATGCCTTAATCTTCATCCATAAAGTCCATGTTTAATGGAATACTGCCTGGCTGACCATCATTTATTCTAGTGTTACAAAGAAATACATATCCGATTTGAGGGGTCATTTCGAAAATGCCACAAAAATATATTCTTTTTGGAATTTAACGTTTATGTACAAAAGTATATAAAACCTTGTTAATTAATCAACACATACAAATAAAAAATGAACTTTAAAACATTTAACATTTTTGCAAAAACCTAAAATTAAGCAAATTTACTAATTTTTTGCAGAACTATGTAGTTTTGGAATAAATGCAGTTTTTTCTGGCGCTATATCAATTGAATTAGAGCAAAATCCAACGAACTTTAATTATAAAATTTGTAACAGGAAAATATTCCTATTTAAAAATTTGTTACTAGTTTAAATAAAATAAAAACACTTTAGCCGGTGGAGAAAAAAACATGGTTGTAGCATGGCCACAACAACTATATTATGTTATATACAACAATATATGATTGTGGCAAATAGATTGCGGTTTGCATAAAATATTTTAAACATTACGTGAGTTATAATATACTCGTAGCTCAGATGAACAGGACTCGGGTTTTTTTTCAGCAAGTCATTTTGAATTTAGGATGTCAGGTTATTAGTTATTCTCATAATTTCGAGAAGGCTTTAATTTTTCCATTCAACATAAAGAAATGTAAGGCTGGCTTTAGTAAAACAAGCTGCCATGAATGGGTTCAAAACGTAAAAACTATAATTTTCCCATCGAACACCAGCATAGAGATTAAGAAGCGAATGTGTGTATTATAATCCATCAAAACTATACTAACCGATCTTTGAAAGACAATCAGCCGCGACCTAATGACACCTTCAATCTCTCTTCCTGTTCTTGTTTACATTGAATCACTAACATGCCATCTTGACTATTCTACCGACGCTCTCTCCATGAAAATGTAAATGAATACCGTCCATAGAAATTGGAACATAGTTGGGTGGACGGACCTGTAATTTTTTACTAAAATTGTTTTAACTGTACAAAAAAATATAGCATTTCCAACCGTAATATAATAATAGTAATAACCGTCATATGTACAGTTTTGTCTTGTTTAATCCAAGTGCGACTGTAATGCAACCATACAATGTTTAATTTGGGTCTCGAACTCAGTTAAATGCTTTTCTGAAAGTTAGCAACTAAAATGTTAAGTAAATATATCAAAAGATATGTAGGGACATGTACATATGTAATAATAGTGATTTTATGGTACAATATTGTTGTTAGCACAATAGATAAGTATAGTATACAGTATGATTTTCTTTGACTCAATCATAATATGTTTGTGCAGGATAGGTTTTTTATATTCCTGTATACATACGAGTATGTGCCAAATGTATGTATGCAAGTGTTTGCCAAATTTGTATCTAAACGTTTTCTTCAATAAAATTATATCACTGCAATAAATATTTTATGGATATTTTTCCGTTTGAAAAACTTAAATGTTTGTGAGCACCGGTCAAAAAGTTCAGCTGTTTATTTGTTTTTCTGTTTATCGTTTTAACAAAAAAAATTTTCCTCTTGAACTTTTCTTTAACAAAGAAGTTTCAAATTATTTATTGTCATCTTTCATTCGTCTTAAGCCTCCATGTAAAAATTGACGACCGAACATCTGCTCTATTGGCCAAATTTTTATTTTCGCCAGAAGCAGCAGCTTCGTTTCTAAATTAAACAATTTACAATAAAAATCCAATGGATACTTCATCATTTTTACGATGCTTTAATTTTAATGAACTGTGACATTTAATTACATTTATTTTTTTTTACAAAGTAGAATGGAAAGATTGAAACTGAAAGAATAAGAAGGCTGTATAAAACAAATTTTTAATGCTTTCTTGTTAATGCAGAAAGAAATCAAGCAATTTTTAAAATTTCAACAAAAATCTTGCCTTCAACTGAATAATTGTGGATCTACATACTCGTATATTTTATTAAGTAGAACAGATAAGGGATGCATGCATGTTGCTTTAGTTTTGAAATCTGTATGACTTTAATATTGATTTGGTTTCGAACATTTTTTACCTTTTGGTAGAAAATTTTTAAATCATCATTTAATAGAGATTTATGAGAATCTTCTGAGTGATGATTTGTTTTACTTAATGACCTTGTAGCCTTAAAATATTTTTAAAAACTTTGGAAAATACTGCAGCATTGCATCATGTAAAGACTGCTGTTTATTTCTCTTTGTATAGATATAAAAAATGCCTAACTAGGAATGTTTTTGTTTGTGTTAGTATTCTTCCTTTGATTTGAGTTTGCGTACCTGGGTTGACAAACATTTTTCATTTTCAAATTTTACTCTTCTTGGTAAACGATCAATGATCCAGACAGATTGTGTTTGTTGCTGCATTTGGAAGACTTTCCTTATTTTTTTTTTTTTTCTTTAAAATTGACTGTTTCTGAGGATCTAAATGCAAGTAGTTTTGTTTTTGCATTTATTTACTTAAAAGGATCTTTGAAGGTTTTCATTGTTTTATGTATTTTGCTGTGACCTTCGTTGAAACCGTTTTAAAATGTTTAAGGGTAAGAAACGAATGAAAAAGATCCTTGCCATCGCAAGTTCAAAAGAGTAGATGTTCCTCACGCTCTCACACTAAAATACATTGCAAAACAATGCAAGACATTATTTTTTGTAGAGAGACCGGAGATAAATGAGAAAGATATAAAGAAAAATCAACCCTTATGTATGTAATCGTTACTTTAGAGGACATGCTTGAATTCTTTAACATTAAAAACTCAGTTCCACTGGGCAAGTCAATGCGTCAACACACGCAAACGCATTAAAATATTGAAGAAAAAAATACAAAAACAAGATCTTTCGAAAGATTCCAACACAAAAAGATCTTGAAACGGCAAATAAAGAGAAGATATTTAAATATAATAAAATACCAAAAAATATATAAAACCAAAGACTTCTTGTATTTTTACAAAGTTGAAGTGCAATACATATATAGTTTAACCAAAAAATACTTTAAAGTTAATTTGAAACCTCACACCAGTTCAACACTCCCAATTTAATGTCATATAATAATTGCACGTGAAAAAACAACACATTTGAAAAAAATAAAATCTGGCTTATGACAAAATTATAAAGAGTTTTCCTTTTACTACAGGCAAAAGAAAAAACACCTTCTTTTTAATTTTGTACGTATAGTTTTCGAAGTTTCTGAGCGAGACAATAAATGTTATTATGAAGTGTGAGCGGAAAAGAAACGTTATTGAAATGGTAAATGGATTTTTTTATTTGATTGGTAAAAACATTATTAGTATAATAATTTTAGTTGAAACAGTTTATAAGCGAATTGTTCAAAAAGAATTAAAAATTAGTTATACAAAACCAGGATAACATATAATATTATTATTTTTGAAAATAGCTTATGTTCGAAAATGTTTAATAATCGAAGTAAAAAAATAAAGATTTAAGATGCAGAAGGGTGAAAACAAACAAATATGTTTGAATGTATGTATATCCAATTTACATAGCTTCAACACCCTTTAAATTTTGCTTTCTTTTTGTCAAAAAATATTTCACCATTCATTTTTAAAAAGTTGCAATGAAAGCTGTCTTTTTAAAAGGAGTCAATAATAAGTATACCAAACTATTGATGTCATGATCTTGCCTGCATATGTATATAAGAGTCTTCACGTTCTTCAGTGAAATGATGGGTCCAATATTCATTGCAGTTTATGAATTGAAACGAATACTAAATTTTTGCATTTTTTAATGTCTATTTTAATTATAGAAAAAAAGGCTAGTAATTATTATTTTAAAATCTTCATAACACTTCCTCTAAAAATCGTTCCCTTTTACACAACCTTGCAGTAAACAAACGATTTTTGGTATAATTGGGATCCCGCGACAGATTACACATTTTAGTCTCGTTTTTATCTTTACACAAAATTTCCTTAAACTAATAAAGATTTTCTGAAAATCCCATGTTTCCTTTTTTAAAAAACATAGGAACATTATTGATGAATTCTTCTTTCTCCTTTAATTGCAGGACCCAGAATTAGGCTTTGAGCCTTCGGCCAAACGTCAACAATGCTTATCGTCTTTATATCAAAGTGACACTGGTTCTGTAGTTTCATCCGTCTATCCGTCACCAGTAGATGAAATTTTGGCTCAAGAAATTGATACACGCAGCTCATCGGAATGTCTTTCAACCGGTACGGATTTTGAAGTGGTCAATGACGCTATACCTGATAGTCCCAATAGTTTAAAACACGATGATGAATTAGTTATAAATGAAGTAGAAATTGAATTACAGGACGATCATGAAAGCGAAATAGAACATGATGATGATGACAGTGATCATATTACAGACGATGATGATGTCGATGATATAGCTTCTGATACTGCATCACCCTGTTCAACGGCCTCTACAAAAATAACACAAATTTACAATTGTGCCGTTACACAAATCATCGCTGATGAAGTTGTTAATACCGGTGTACATCATGGTGAACGTACACCAGGACAAAGATTATTTACCGGCAAAACTCAAAAAACCTCAAATAACATATCTGCCTCGAATATAACACAGCCCAACGTAAAATCATTCGATGAGTATTTAAATGCCCACTACGTTGATTGTATGACACCTGCTGCTGATCCTGAGCCACCCAGACAATGTCCCTTGCCCGCTTTGTCATGGGCAAATGCTCAAGATGTGTGGCAATTGATGTGCAAAAAAGATGAACAGGCCTCCTGTTTAAGAGATTGCAATATGTTGGATCATCATCCAGGTCTGCAACCACGCATGCGTGCAATTTTACTTGATTGGTTAATAGAAGTATGCGAAGTATATAAACTACATCGTGAAACATATTATTTGGCCGTGGATTATTTGGATCGCTATTTGAGTGCTCAAAAAAATGTACAAAAAACGCATTTACAGCTGATTGGCATTACATGCCTCTTTGTAGCAGCCAAAGTTGAAGAAATTTATCCACCTAAAATAGGTGAATTTGCCTACGTCACGGATGGTGCTTGCCAGGAGAACGATATTTTGCAACATGAAATTTTACTGTTGCAAGCATTAGAATGGAGTATTAGTCCTGTTACGCCCATCGGTTGGTTGGGTGTTTATATGCAATTAAATGTTAATAATCGTACACCTGCCTCGTTTCAAAATTCAAAAAATCTAACAAGAACTTCCATATTAAATACTGCCTCAAAACAACAACAACAACTACAACAACCTGCCTTAAATAACAACAGTTCATCAATACAGTCACAAAATAGTAAAGTTGATGATGCTTTCATTTATCCACAATTTTCCGGCTTAGAATTTGTACAAACAGGTCAACTATTAGATTTATGTTCACTGGATGTTGGTGTTGGTAATTTTCCATATTCGGTAATTGCAGCAGCTGCTATTTCACATACATTTAACAGGTAAATGATTATTCTTTTCGTCATAGGGTTTATTTATTTTTTTCCTAAATTGGAGATTATCTTTAATAGTTGATATCTCTAAATTGTAAAATTGAAACCGTTAAATTTGTTTTCTCTAATATGATTAAATTGCAAAATGAGAAAAAATAACTAAGCAAAATTTTCAATATTCATTTTTCACAGAGAAACTGCTTTACGTTGTTCTGGTCTCGATTGGCAGACAATACAGCCATGCGCTCGTTGGATGAAGCCCTTCTTTGAAGTGATATCAGAAGAATCGCATAATTTACATTTATTGGAACAAAATGAACAGATCAACACTAAATTTGGTTTAGGTCACATATGTCCCAATATTGTGACAGATGACTCACATATAATACAAACACATACAACAACAATGACAATGTTTGTAAGTATATCAGTTTATTTATTAAAAACGGTAATTTCTATATTAGTTTTAGTATGCATCAAGTCAATGCTCGTTATGTTTTTATATTTATTACCATATTCGGAACTAAGTAGTTCTAGAAACGCGTATAGAATCAGCACTTTTAAATAAAAATTATGGCAGCAGTTTTTTATATTGCCTTGCAAACTGATTCCACAGAACTGTTATTAAAAGCTATCGGCGAATCTTTATTGATAGTTTTAATAAAATGATTATCAAACCGCTTCTAGGATGTTGTTTTTTATATGCATGTTCTGAAAAAATTAGACCAGAACCAATGCATGCGTGAAAACTCTTTTTAGGGACACGTATTACATTTTTAACAAATCGAGTTCTTAATAGGAGTGATCTCGACTGAACTAGTTTAAAGGTCGGTATAAAGTAAGCGAAAGTATTTCTTCTTTATATCCGTTATTTTGAAATGGCTTCTAAATATTTTCTGAGGAATTCTTATTAAAAAAACATTTAAACTTGATTATTAATTTTTATTTCATCTTTTAATTGTTTTTCTAGGATCGTGCTTGTCTCTTACAAGAAGAATTAATGGCAATTGCCACAAAAATCAAACAAGAAGCTTCACCAGCTACGGACTTAATGTGTCCCGACGGGTTACTAACACCACCAGCATCTAGTCGCAAACCCATGGGAATTATAGATGAAGATGAAGAAAATCATCAAAATCTTCAAAATATCAATTGAGTTAAGGTTTGAAATGAAAAGTTAAACAAGTAAACTTTAAAAACGTCCCCTCTACCCCACCCCTATCCCCTTTTAAAAAGTGGAGTATACACATTTGTATTATAAAACAAAAAATGTTCATTATACCTTTTCCCCACCCTAAACAACAACTACGTTAAGTAAATTTAATTTATTATTATTCATTAAAAAAAAAAAAAAACAAATCCATGTTATATATACACATACACACTAAAAACAAAGTAATTATTCGTTTTCTGTTTATTTAGTATAAATTATTATTAACCATTTCGTGTTAAAATTTCAAAAAAAAAATAAATTTATTATTCCATACAAAGTAATTTTATTGTTAAGTCTTGTAGTTTCTAAAAATACAAACAGAAAAAATCTATTATACAGTCACAGCAAAAACATCAGTTTTTTTTTTCTTTTTTTTTTAATTTGTTATACATTTTGAACAGCTTAACAGGAGTATTTCAAAATTCTTTTTATAATTTGTTTTCTTTACCCCATTTAGCAAAATTGTTTTTCTTTAAAAATTTTACGTTTTCTAATGTATGTATGTATATAAAAAAATATAAAATTAATCCTATAAATATAATCAGACTTACGGACCTTAGTTAAATTTGTTAAGTAGACTTTTAAAGTAAAACTTAAAGCCTGATTCCGAACAAGAATAAAAATATGCGTATACAAAAAAAAAAACAAGTTTTTATGCAAAACAATTTTGAAGCGCTGTTTTTTTTTTTGTGTTGGAGAATCAGGCGTTTACTGTCTTGTGCCAACATATTTTGTTAATTTTTAGTTTTCATTTCCTTTTAATTTAGTTAAGGAATTATTTAGTTTATTTAGTTTAATTTTTATTTAAACTTTTAGTTTGCTTATTAAAAAACTTTGTTGCCTTTACTTTATTTAACCTTTTATACTAACGTTATATTTCTTTAATTTTCATTTTAAGTTTTTGAAACTAATACACTAAAAGTAGCTAAGTAAGTTGAGGGATCTTCTCGTTCTACACATACCGGATTAAAAACATTAATATTTTGTTCATTACATTGATATTTTTATATTTTGATTTTTTTTTTTTTTATTTCACTACTAACTTATACTAACTTTTTAAAAGGAGACTTATACGAAAAGAAGCGAAAAAGGGATAATTTTAAAACTAAAAATCGTTTAGCCCTTTCGTCAAATAAAATTTTAAAGTAAACAATGTTATTTAATAATACATTTTCCATTAAAGACTGCCTTTGTTTCACCACCAGTTCTAGAGCGAATATGATCAATAATATCAATTATTTTAATCATTTCTTTAAGCAATAGTTTTGATATGACATTACGCTTGAGAATTCGTATACAGATAAAGAAAAAGTCTTGTATTTAATTTTTATATCATACTAGCTGGGTCCGCCAAGCGCTCTTCTGCCTTCCGGGTAAATATGATATTTATTTGCAGTAGTGAAGCTCTTCACCATCTGCCGGTGTAAAGTCGAATTATAAAAGGGTTTTAAAAAGATACCAGCACAGTATGGTGTCTAAAAAAACCTAACATGGATAGGGCTGAACCTATGGCTCTTATAGCTCCAGTAATGTGCTAGTTTTAATTTGGTGGCTATTAAAAAAAACAGTTTTGATTGCACTAAAAACTCCTGTCTGCAATGTTTTTAATTACATACTGTATGCAAGTCAAATAACCAAGAGCATACATTTTTTTGAATTTGCACAATCTCTTTGAGGCTTATGGACTAGCCAGCCTCGTTCACTCTTGTACTTTAGCAGTTTACCTTTTGTATGAAGTTCCTTTCACATCATCTCATCTGCTTTTTTTTATATTTCCATTGTGTTTTTCTTATTTTGTTTAATTTAAATTACTTTTTTTAATTTACAAGACGCAAGACTAAATAATTTCTTCAAAAGAAGTCTACATTTATAATAAAGTGAAAAATGAAAACAATTTTAATATATTAAACAAAAGAAATTGGATTTTAATATTAAAATAATTTTAAGGTTTGATATTGCCATAATTTGCACAGCAAATTTTTTTAAAATATTTTTAAACAATATCTAATAGAAATCATAAAACTAATTAACAAGGTCTTGAAAAAAATATAAATATTTGTAAAAAAAAAAAGTACGCTTAAGATTTGTTTTTATATAAATTAAACCTGTTTTAAGGTTGGTAAAAGAATTCTAAATTTTATAAAAATAAAAAATTAAATGCACAATAAATTTATTTTCCAAAACAAAATTGTTTTGTAAATGAAAATCAACACATTTTGTCTTTGATTTTATAACTGCATGTTTTTAGAGCAACTCAAAAACCAAAATATTGAAAATCCTAAAAATCAAATAATTTCCATTTAAGCGCTTATATTTTCAGGTTTATCATAATTTTAACTTAAGTGTAAATAAAATACAATTGTAAGAAACAAAACGAACTTCAATGTAAAAAATGTTTAAACTACTTTCTCTTTTAGTTTTAAGTTGAAAAACTTTTTAAATAAGTTCAAAATTTTATAACTTGGTTGAAATTTATATTTAAGTTTGCTTCTCTTGCTTTTTAAGTGGGATATTAGTGTTTACATTATTTTATTATTTTATTTATACACTGAACTATTTCGTCTTTTAAGTTGTAGTTTTCTTTTTTCAGTTCAATTACATTTTAGTGGAATGATTTATGCTTACGTTAATATTTAGTTCATTTTTAAGTTAAAATCTGAAATAAATTTCTAATACAGACATAATTAATACTTGTAAAAAAAACTCCAAACTAGTACGCTTCTATGCATTAAAATGTATAAAATTAGAAATATAAATGTATATCAAATATAAAACCAGCAAAAATCAAAAATATCATGTCAGTTCATTTAAAAACTTAAATAAAAAAAGCCAGGGGCCTAATCGCGACATTTGATATGGAGTAAACTAACGTATCAAATAAAATGTCGATACGTTTCGAGTAAGCAAATCACCACATACGTTAAATATCGAATCGTAATTTGTAACAAATTGTCAAGTGTAAACAAATTAATAAAAACAAACAACTTAAACAGGAACTGTGGGCAAAAATGTTTGTTTTTAAATAA
The DNA here is from genome assembly GCA_963932375.1 of Phania funesta. NCBI lineage: Eukaryota > Metazoa > Arthropoda > Insecta > Diptera > Tachinidae > Phania > Phania funesta. Next base: position 80,757,486 of record OZ010653.1, on the reverse strand, counting down.
AATTAAAGTGTTTTAAAAGAAGTACTCGTTCATTATTATTTTGTTTACCTTCATCAAACAAGAAAGAAAGTTGTATACTATGCATTATGCAGGAAATAGTTCTTTTGTGGCGGCAACCATACAAGATATATATTTAAACTTTAGAGCTTTTTTAATCCTATGTTTTTTTTTTCAAATTTAAAACCAGAATTAAGGCATACTAGAAGCCTTCATTCAGTGTACTTCTTTGCCAGCTAAATTTCGTTGGTCATACTATGTCCACAGCAGTTCCGACAAAGTTTTAAATCGGAGCAACACTTACTTCTGCCAATTGGAAGTTCTCCACACAGTGTGGGAAATAACTACCTGGTAAGGTCTTACTTGACCACAATTTGGTAAAGTATTTTTGGCCAACAGTGGCTGCTGTGTCAAATTCTGCCATTAGCTTTTTTTTGGTTGCATTTTGTTTACATTACTTTTTGTAACTTTACATTTTCTATATTAATTAAAATTACATATTTTTACTTTTTTATTTAAAAAAAAAAAAGTTGCAAAACTAGAAATTTGTAGATATTTTTGCCGCTAAAATGTAATTATTATGTATACGATAGGCTCAGACGTAACGAATGGCAGCTCGATACAAATTACGATGCGTTTCATACGATATCGAATGTCAAAATACAAAATTTCGATACATTTTGCACGATATCGTATGCGGCGATTAGACGCCAGTCTACAAGTCTTGGTCTTACCGACAAATGACTTTTCAAATTAGGCTTTGTTTATCCTGTGTACAAAAATCTGGGGATTTCTTGTAGACCGAGTAAACGCAAAATATGTGTATGGGGCTACAGGTTCGCTATGTTGGATGTAAACAAAACTCACTACACTATTAACTATTTCTTTAATTTTGCTCAAACGTATATACCAATTTCCAGAATAAACCTCTTATTAAGAATATCAAAATCGGAGTAAAATGATAGGCGATTGTCCATCATTACCACCAACACATTTAAAATGATCAAATAGCGGTAAGCCAACATTTTTTAAGATAATTTCCATATCAGAAAAGAAACGATTACTTAGCCATGTAATATACTTAAACATTTATCAATGACTGTTGTGTTATTTGGTATTTTGCAAAAAAAAGTGGGGTCGTTCTTGTGGCTTTGTCGTCGCGCTTTGTATAAACGACTTTAACAAATTCGCGAAATTGTTGGTAGACTTTGAAAAAAATCCCTCCCTGGCAAGACGCTTGCAAAGAGGATTTACTACAAAGAATTTTAAAGAAAAATGAGATGGTATTTCGACTGTTCTAAATAACCTTGGCTTTCCAAAACGAATACTTGATGGAGGGCCCCAGGTTAAAGTAATTTCCAACACTCACTTGGTAAAAACACTGGCCTAAAAAACTTAGCGTTACCGCCAACTCCACTTTTTAAATTTGACGATAATGTTGAACACTGACTGACTTTTTTAATCTGAAATAATGTTTAAAACACGATTCGTCCAATTATTGCGACTTTTACTTACGTCTCATCCGGTAATTAAAATGTATCAAAATTCTGTCTGATTAATCTCCTATGGAGGACAATTTTTTTGGTTTCTTCCTCACTCTAATCTGACATGGTAAACATTTTTATAAATTTATTTACTTGTTTCAGCTAAACTTTAAAAACAAATCTAAGCAAAAAAAAAAACTAGCTGACTCAGATATACATACATAGATACATATTTGTATTTTATTTTAGGTAAAATATCTATAAACCGTCGTCAAAATATAATAAAATTGATGACGTCATCGTTACAAAGTGATGTCGGCTTGAAAATGCCGACGATGCTGAACCCAATGGAAAAGGGTAATAGTATACTTTAACTCTCCTCTTGCATTTTTTTTTAATTTTTTTATTGTACCATTGTAAACCATGTTAAATGTTAACAAAAGAAGTTATGTGTAAAATGGTACTAAAAAAAACACTTTTTGCTCTTCTGAAAACCTAGTAAAAGCCAAAGCAACATCGATATATGTACTACCATTAATAAATAAATCATTTTTTTTTAGCTTTTCGGATTATGAACATGGCTGCCAGCTTTGGATTAATAATTAAGTAGTTTCAAGTGTCGATATACAGGTATGTTCTATTTTGAAGTGGAATTAATTTAAAATCAAGTGAGTTTAAATTTATGATGTTCTTTCTATATTCCACTTTTTACATTTGGATTTCAATATTTAATATTTTTGATAGATTGTAAATAAAATGAATTATAAAAAAATATATATTTGGTATTTAATCTACTTTTCCAGAACATCAAAAATGGAAAGTTTACTTTTCAAATTTCATTTTTTAAAACATTGAGGCATTTGAAAATTGTCTCCTCCAATTACTACACCGCATTGAAATTAGCTCCACAAACCTCTTTTAAATATATGAGTACATATATGTAGATATATATGTATTAGCCTTATATGTAAATTTGTAAACACCAAGAGCATAATGAAATAAATAAAACTAATAAAAGAAATACATTAGTTTATTTTGTAGCCATTTCGAATTTTTTTAATATCACCTTTTCGATTTTTGCAGAACTTATGAGGGCGCATGGTAGTACGACAAACCAAGTTCAGGCCTAATGCAAACAGTGTGTATATTACACGAAACCATTCGCACTGTTTTTACCCCCGTCGTAACTTTGCCTTCTTTAATCATAAAGTAATGAAACATAAGGACTCTATATACAGGTAATCTCATATGCGAACTTTGCAAGTGTTACCATAAAAGCTTCCCGATATATGAAGGTGTAAAAAGTGGATATTGCATCAATATAATAGGACACTTCCACTACAGCTAGAAAGCTGAAATTTGGTATAGAGGTAGTACTGCGAAAAAGCAAAAAGCGGGCATGTTTTATCTAGGAGGACTAGGGTGCGTCCTTATTTGTATGGGACACTTCCACTATAGTTAGAGAGCTAAAATTTGGGTAACAGGTACGACTGGGAGAATAAGTATACGGACAAATCTGAAAACGGGCACTTTATATCTAGGGGGACTAGAATGTCCCCTTATGTGTGTGGAGGATTTCCTCTAATAGGTAGAGTGCTGAAATTTCATATAACCCAACCATCTTTAAACTTTAAGTTAAAACAAGTTTTATACATATGTACATACATATATGCATAGATACAAATCAAGATCAAAATGAGGGCCAAGCTTTCGATATGTACAATGCCATACCATTTCTAGGCAATGCACAATTGTTCGTTATATCTGTTGTTCTTTTCGCGTTTAAAGAGAATATGCCAGACTAGCAAATAAAAAACTTTAACCGCATTTATTTCTTAATAGCATTTTTTTGAGTTACGGCGTTGTCAAAAATACCTGTAAGTACCCTGTCCATAGTACAAATACTTCATACTAGTTTAGATTAGGTTGTTTTTAGAGGTCGCGTGTAGCGCAAGCTCGCGTGATTTCACATGTCCGGTCTATTTGTGTTACCTGAAAAAGAGGAATCCAAGTGTCCAAATCGAATAAGATATATGAAATATGATGAGACGAATTAGTTTTAAATGATTTAACAAATGTTTTTATATACATACGTAAATCTATACTATAGATGCATCCGATAGCGATATATCGACGATATTTGAGGTTTTCCGATATATCAGTACCGGCTATATTTTTATTGCCGGTGCAACGATAAATTAACATACGTATCGCACACTAAATCAACAATATGTTTGAGTATCAGTTTATATTACAATTAATAAGTTTCGCTTTTTTTAATTAATACCTTAATTGATTCAAATCAATCATTTTCTCATTTCATTTAATTACGTTACATTTTCAAACTATTAAAAACAAAAGTTTGCAAAACGTTAAATAATAAGAGTGTATTTTCTAAATTGAATGCTTATAGGAAATATCTCACTTCTAAATCTTTTAATCTCTTCTTATTACCTGTAAACCAATCGGAAGTTTTTGCTGTACATATCCAAGATATTGTTTTCTGTAGTATGTTACCATTTTCATATTTTAACAACTGTTAGTATAAACAAATATACCAAATGTACTACGAAACTTTCACTTCGCAATGGCCAATAAACTTTAAATCTTATCATCTTATAAAAATATTGTAATTAATATATAATAAAAAATGTAAAAGCATAACTAAATAAAACGAAACTTTAAGTAAACAAAACAAAATGTTATAAACAAAACTAATAACTAAAACACAAATTGATTTTAAACAAAATTGAACATTTTAATTTTACCAAACGCAAAATGAAACTTCAGCCTAGAAAACAAGTAAAATTAAAGATAAAAATGCACACTATAAAACTCTAAGAACTAAATGAAATTAAAATAACAAAACTAAACATTTGCAAAATCTATAAACTATCATAAAAATTGGAAAAACAAAAATACAGATTTTTTAAAATTGAAAATTTTTGAAATAGAATAATTTTATAAACCTTTAATACATAACAAATATTTGTTTGTGGAATCTTTTCAAAACATATATTTTGTAAGTTTAAAGTCACTGTAGTAAAATCAATATTATCCCTAGCGTTCGTACATTTTCTAACCAAAACATAAACCTCATAAAATAACGATTAGTTTCCAAGCAAAAAATAAACGTTAAAAACTAACTATTGTTTTTAACCGAAAAAGAATACTTGGAAAATAATAATTAAAAATAATTTTTTAAATTAAACTTATAGACGCTACAATCCCTGAAAAAAACCAGTGTTCTCCGAAACTAGGTTCAGCCGGCTAGCAGCCGACGACAAAGTTTTGTGTAGAAGTCGCCGCCGCTGATAATTTGACGACGTAGGACTCTACGCGCAAGAGAATAAACTCGTGGAGAAATTTTCTGTAAAATAAATTATATATCAATATACAAAAAGTCTTACAACCATTCTAAACTTGCAAATACATAAACAACATATAATTATGACTGATGTAGATGAATTATTTAATTGCTTTAACGAGGAATCAGATGAGATTGCCAGTGAGCCACCATTTGCCCTTACAGAAGGACCTGTAGTTGTGACAGTAAATGATCAGGACAGTAAGGAGACTGAAAGGTGTTTATTGTAGAATTATATGTTATAGATTGTTTTAACATGTTTACTTAAAGCCCTTCGAAGACTGTTGATAAACGCCAAATAAGTGACGATGAGAATGATACAAATAAACGCGCCAAGATTACTGAATCTATATTGGATGATATCTGTATAGATGCTTTACGATCACGCATATCTGTACATGTCGTACAATCGCCTGAATCATGCACCCATGAGGTGGCCACTTACCCGGGTCAGGAATATATACCACTACAAGCTTTCGCAGGTGTACCAGCAAAAGAATATCCTTTTGTTTTGGATCCTTTTCAAAAGGAAGCCATTCTATGTATCGACCATCAACAAAGTGTTTTAGTATCGGCTCACACATCTGCGGGTAAAACAGTAGTAGCTGAATATGCGATTGCTAAGTCACTGAACGGAAAGCAGAGAGTCATTTATACAACACCCATTAAAGCTCTATCCAACCAAAAATATCGTGAATTCAGCGAAGAATTTAAAGATGTGGGTTTGGTTACAGGCGATGTCACTATCAATCCTTCAGCTTCCTGTCTTATCATGACCACTGAAATTTTGCGTAACATGTTGTATCGTGGTAGTGAAATTATGCGTGAAGTTGGTTGGGTAGTTTTCGATGAAATCCATTATATGCGCGACAAGGAACGTGGTGTAGTTTGGGAGGAAACATTGATTTTGCTACCAGATAATGTTAGATATGTTTTCTTATCGGCCACTATACCGAATGCTAGGCAGTTTGCCGAATGGGTTTGTCATTTACATAAGCAACCCTGTCACGTTGTTTATACAGATTACAGGCCTACTCCGTTGCAACATTATATATTCCCCGCCGGTGGTGATGGCATACATTTGATTGTTGACGAAAAGGGTCAATTCAAAGAGGATAATTTCAATACAGCCATGGCTGTATTACAAAATGCTGGTACGTTATTATGCTTCTTAATAAATATCTTGATATTTCAATAATCTATCGGTAACGAAATGACAGAATCTCTATGATTATGTCTTAGAATATATCATAATATGTCACAATTTCCATAAAGAAATGCTGTCCGAATAAGATAGAAATTCTGCCATATTTTTAATATAGATAGATCAGAGTTATGACTTATTTTTTCTAACAGAAAAAAACATTTTCGAATATGATTTTTTTGAATATTCGTTCTATTAAATTCTTCTAGGCGAAGCTGCTAAAGGAGATCAAAAGGGCCGGAAAAGTGGCATAAAAGGCGTTAATGCAGGTCAATCAAACATTTTTAAAATTGTCAAAATGATAATGGAACGAAATTTTGCACCTGTGATTATATTCTCCTTCAGCAAAAAGGACTGCGAAGTTTATGCAATGCAAATGGCAAAGTTGGACTTTAACACAGCAGAAGAAAAGAAACTGGTCGATGAAGTGTTCAATAACGCCTTGGATGTACTTTCCGAAGAAGACAGACAATTACCACAAGTAGAAAATGTACTGCCTTTATTAAGACGAGGTATTGGCATACATCACGGTGGTCTCTTGCCAATTTTGAAAGAAATCATAGAAATTCTTTTTGGTGAAGGTCTTTTAAAAGCTTTATTTGCTACTGAAACTTTCGCTATGGGTCTTAATATGCCGGCAAGGACTGTATTATTTACAGCGCCACGCAAGTTTGATGGTAAAGATTTCCGTTGGATTTCGTCTGGAGAATATATTCAAATGGCCGGACGTGCGGGTCGTCGTGGTTTAGATGATAAAGGTATTGTTATTCTTATGATTGATGAAAAAGTATCTCCTTCTGTTGGCCGCGCTATTGTGCAAGGTAAAGCAGATCCCATTAATTCCGCGTTCCACTTAACCTACAATATGGTTCTGAATCTTTTGAGAGTCGAAGAAATTAATCCAGAATACATGTTAGAACGCTCATTTTTCCAATTTCAAAATCAGTCGTCAATACCCGAGCTGTACAAAGAAGTCCAAGATAAACAACAACAATTAGATAAAATTAAGATTGACGAGGAGCATAGTGTAGCCTCCTATCATCATATACGCGATCAACTAGATACATTGGGAAAACAGTTTCGTAAGTGGATTACTAAGCCCGAATATTTGATTCCTTATTTGCAACCAGGCCGACTCGTAAAGGTACAAAATGAAACTGATGAATTTGACTGGGGTATTGTTGTTAATTTTAAAAAACAAAACAACCATACAAAAAATCCTCTCAAAGATGAAACTGTGGTTATAGTCGATGTTCTTCTGTATGTAACAGAAGAGTCGGCCAAAAACGATGAACCGAAACCTTGTAAGCCCGGTCAAAAGGGAAACATGGAGGTAGTGCCCGTAGTGCATAAGCTTATTTCACAAATTTCTTCCTTAAGAGTCTACTATCCAAACGACTTAAGACCAGCCGATAATAGACGTAGTGTTCTAAAAACCATTAATGAAGTTAAAAAACGTTTCCCCAAGGGACCTCCTCTCCTTAATCCCATAACAGAAATGCACATTAAGGACCCCGAGTTTCAGAACATTGTTGAATCCATAGATAAATTCGAAGAACGTCTGTTTGCACATCATCTACACAATTCCCCGGATTTAAACAGGCTGTATTCACGTTACACTCAAAAGCTAAAAGTACTCGAGCAACTTAAAGCGGCTAAGGCAAAACTGAAGGAAGCTCGTTCTTTACTACAAATGGACGAATTAAAACACCGTAAGCGTGTATTAAGACGTATGGAATATTGCACTGCCCAAGATGTAATTGAGTTTAAGGGACGTGTTGCTTGCGAATTAAGTTCAGCAGATGAACTTTTAGTAACCGAAATGATATTTAATGGTGTATTTAATGATTTGACTATAGCGCAATCCGTAGCACTACTCTCTACTTTTGTTTGCGATGAAAAATCTTCGGAAAATCCTAAGGCAACTGAAGAACTGTCGGGTCCTCTAAGAGCAATGCAAGATTTAGCGCGACGTATTGCAAAAATTTCAAACGAATGTAAACTGGAACTAGATGAAGAATCGTATGTAGAGAAATTCAAGCCTTATCTTATGGATGTTGTTTCATCCTGGTGCAAAGGTGCGTCCTTTTTGAATGTCTGCAAAATGACAGATATTTTTGAAGGTTCCATTATACGTTGTATGCGTCGTTTAGAAGAATTACTGCGTCAAATGTGTCAAGCTGCCAAAACGATAGGTAATACCGAATTGGAAAATAAATTTGCTGAAGGAATACGTTTGCTTAAAAGGGATATTGTTTTTGCTGCTTCGCTGTATTTGTAGACGTATAATCACCGCGTTTTTCTATGTATAGTTTTTAATTACATTTTAATTACATTTTAATGAGTTTTATGCTTGATAATAATTACGAGTACCTATAAATATATTAACAACTTAAGTAGGTTTTCAAAATTCCATTAATTCATACTCGTAAATACATTTTATATGTATGACATGTTACTTTTCACAATAAACCAATGAAGAAATTGAAACGATATTTATTAATTCAATATAATATTTGTTAACTGTTTTAGAATGTTTTTAATTGCATAGAATTTAACCTATGCAAGGAGAGTAGAATTTGGCCCAAAAGACTGGCCTAAAAGGCAAAAACCAATTTAAAGAAATCGATCTAACTAAGAATTCTGCACCTTGTTGAGCATTTTTAAGATTATAAGTTAAGATTTACAGTTTCGAGGCACTGTTTAAAGTCAGGAGAGTTAAAACAATCACATGCGTTTTTTGGAATTTTCGGTTTTATAAAGTTTATATGATATTATTTTTGACTAAACGAATGGAGGCTTGACATTCAATTGCCTTCGCGCTAAAAAAGACTTGATCAACGGTGGTTTTCATATAGATTTTCTTTAAATTGCTTTCTTCAATGAATTTTTAATTCGGTCTAATAATTATGTCCGTAAGTTGCGCCTTCATAAAGCTACTTTGATCATACGGATTTAAAGTAAATATACTTTATGCGTTCGCGTTTGAATGTTTCCCTAAATGGGTTGCAAGAACCACAAAAAGAAAATTTTTAGATAAATTGTATGATAAATGTATGATGGTAATGGACTCCTATACCGCTGAGGATCCAGAATATGGGGTCACATGTGAATATTGTTGAAATTATAAACGGAAGGAGGAACTCATACGTACTTTGTACGCCTTAAGTGAACCTTACCAGCAAACGAATAAGACCAAACTCATATAATTACAATTACATTGCAAGCGACAAAAATATTTTTTATTCTTTATAAATGGCAAAGTTGTTTCATTGCTGTTGTTTTAACGCTGTTCGAGAGCGTTAGTTTTTAGGTTACAATAACAAAGCCAAAGGATGGATTACTATTGTATATATGTATGTAGCATTGTGTATATAATATAATAAAAGATCGGTAATAGAAATTTTTTTTTTAAATCCTAAAATTATTATGGACAGCTTACCTTAGGTTGAATATTTAGACCATTACGGTGTTAGCCGCAGAAATTTTATTGTAAAATTCCGTAAAATTCAGTTCCGCATTGCTGCATTTATTATTTTTATTTAAAGCTCATATATGTACATATGTCGCCATCTGTTCTTAAACTTTAATATTTTTACGATCAAAAAACCCTAACTAATCAAGTTCAGCTTTGAAATAGCAAAAGGTGATTTGTCTAAAATATTTTGGAACTCTCTGATATTTCCAAATTAAGTTCAAATGTTACATGCATAAGTAAAATGTTTTGCACATGGAACTTTATTTTCAAAATTTATATTCAATATCAAAAACTCTAAATACGAGTTGTTGAAATGCACTTCGTAACAATCACCCTTATTCTATTTGGTGTCGTTGGCACTACATGATACCGTTTTGTGTCGGCGGTTTTAATCGGTATTTCATTTGTCCACGTCGATATTTATCGATGATTGTTTAATATTATTTGGCATTTTGTAAGAAAATGTGACGTCGTTACTTTAGATGGAAAACAATAAAATAAGTTCCAACCAAGTCGCGAAATTAGTGGAAGAACGCAAAAAAATCAATCCCTGGCAAAGAATTTTATCGAGCAGCTGGATGTTATATCGACTGTACTAAATTATCTTGGCACACAAAAGCAAACTCCAGATGAATGGACGCAGATTAAAGTCATTCCTAACCCTGGCCTAGAAACCTTAGCGTTTTTAGATTTGAGGATATCGTTTGTAGCATACGCCTAAGCGCTGACTTATTTAATCTAAAATAATTTTTAAACATTTTAAAGAAATAAAACACGATTCCTTCAAGCAATTTCTGACTTATTTACTTCCGTCTCATCCGGAGACGGATGATTTATCATCAAGTTATTTTTCTTGTTCTTCACTGGAATCCATATCTGACATTAAACATATTTTGATAAACTTATTTATTTTAGGTAAACTTTTTCAACAAAAATTTAAAACAACCAGCCGACTTAACTATTAGAAGTGTGTATTTTATATTACTCAAAATATAGATAAACCGTCGACGTCGTCATAAGACTGCTAAAGAATACCAAATTATAATAGAGTTGATATGAAGTGATTTCGAATAAAAAGTGATGAAGATGTTGCCGATGCCAAACAGAATAAGGGTGAATATTCTCCCGTATTATGTATGTCGATGTCAACATGGAATTAAATTTTAAGGCAACATCATATTGAGTCGAAAATAACACAATATGAAGCTCATCTCTAATATTGCAGTGACGTGACATTTTTTGCTTCGAATTTTTATTAGTTTTGTTTTAAATATTTAAAATCAAACAAATGTTTTTAACTCCGATTCTATCGAAGTATTGAAGAAAACAGAAAAAATATTAAACTCCAGAGAAAATTGCAATTGCATTTGAAATTATTTGCGTTTGTTAATTTTATTTAAATTTTTTTTCTAATTGTCAATCGTTTTAAATCTTACGCACATATAACGCTTGCAACGAAACATTTGCTTTCGAGGCGTCCTCAAATATTTTTTCGACAAAAACAACTTTGAGTGGCCTTAAAAAATTCCAAATGGCTGTCAATAGTGCCGCTTGTGTCGACGTCGACATACATAATAAGAGCGATTAACTTAATTTTAAAAGTGATATTTGGCAACACAAAAAGATTTTTACGAATGTACGGCAAAATTAGTTTATTTAATACAAAATATATATAAATGATTTGAAAGTAAGGTATAGTAAAAAATTATGAAAACTATATCGTTATAACTATAATTAAATAGTTAATTTTAAATGTCAATATAAACTTTATAATGCGATGTAGGCAGTAACAATAACTTAAGTAAATGTTACAAAATAATTATGCGTATAAAAATTTGAATAAACAATTATTTAGACATGTATCTTAATGTAAATGGACATTAAATATTCACAAACATAAATAAAATAAGACAAAGTACTAACATACACATACATATTGTTTATAAACAAATTGGACGGATTACACTGACAAGCCATGATAACAATTATGCAATTACTATCGTTTTCAAAATATACAGAATTGAAAAAATTAAATTTAAAATTTAACTTATTTATTTACAACTTAGAAATAAAACAAAGAATTAATTGAAAAGAAAAAAATCAGATTACAAAAACTTAATATATTAAAAACTTAAACAAAGATTGGAATGTGTTGATATGGATTGTATTCGTGGGGTTGTTGTAATTAATTTTATATTAAAATGTTTATAATTATATTTTATATGTTCATAAATTCATATTTTTATAAAAGTATACATAAAATTAGTTGAGATCTTAAAGATCCAAAGTTGGTTTGTAAGAATACGGCTTATATTTAATTTAATATTATTTTTAATGTTAGCAATTTAATCCGGTGCTAAATTTATTGCTATTTTTTCAGTTTATAAAAATTTATTTGTAGTTTTTGCATTTTGATGTCAAATTTAATTTTGCATTTACATTTTACACACAAAGTAGATATAAAAAGGTTACAAAAGAACATAAAATATTTGATATTAAAAGCAAAACTTAAAACTATTAAATACACCTATCGATAAAAATTTTTAATGTACAATAAGACAAGGGTTCTGATAAAACTAATTTAATTAATTTGCGAGCTAATTTTTTTATAATTTTGATTAAATTTAGGCGAAACTTTAGGAATAATTTCAACTGAAGAGTATTTAAATTATTTATAAAAAATCACATTACTCAAACGACAATTTTAATAAATTATGTGAAAGTATAATTTTTTTAATTATTGTTTTATTTTTTGAAAGCAAATCCTTAATACCTCTACAGTATGCGTTTGAAAGAGTTGGCAACATTTTGTGGAAGCTTTTAATTAATCAAGGACTTGTGATTTGAACTCGCGACATTCAGACATCATATGTAAATGATTGGGGTTAAATTGTTTGGTGCTTCCCTTAAGACATGCGGTGGGTAAAATTTTGTGGTCGCCAGAAAAATAATAAGTTTTAAAATATAATCTTACCTAATGTTAAAGATAATTTTCAACATCATCATAATTCTTACTAAATATAAGATCTGTTCCAGGTGCATAACAAAACAGTCCGGACTATTGAGAGCAAAATGGAATATAGAATTTTGGAACGAATTTCCGTCATCCCTTGTCAAGTTTGGTTTGGAGACAAACCATGACGGAAATTCGTTCCAAAATTCAATATTCCATTTTGCTTTTTAATCAATTTTAAATAAAATTTGTAATTTTGAAATGTAAGCAAAAAACAGCTGATAATTTAAATCTAGTCCAAACTTACCCAAGAAAAAAGTTTGTACAACTTTGTACAGGAAATGAAAAATTTGACTCTCATATTTTCTCGCAAAATAGCGCAAAAATTGTTATCTGGAACGCTTTTGGACTAATTTGTGCGAGTTCGGACTTTTTTTTATGCACCTGGAAACAGAGCTATAATAGAATTTAATAGTATATAAAATTAAAGTTGTTTATTTTAAATTCTGTTTAAATCTCTCTTGCAATTGATTGGTTTCTGTCCTCTCTAAATGCAACAACAGCAGTTGAAATAGAAGCACAACTTCAAACTCCATCCGATAATGTAACACTTAGAGAGCTGTTTCTTAAACCGATGTCTGTGGCACACCCTCAATCACTTGAGTACGCATCTGTGGCTTAGGTGCCGCCACGGGGAGAGGTTGAACTAAACTCAAACCACTCGATAGCGTGGCTGTAGTTGTGGTTGTTCGAGCACTAGGTGTAGGTGTAGTACTACGACTTTGCGTAATGGGCTTGACAGACTTCGTATATGAATGTTCGGAGGGTACAGGCGTTGAAGACAATGGTATAGGATCGCGTTGTAATAGACGCTTCTCTTCTATTGACTTTGTATGAGCTGCAGATGCGGTATTGCCATTTGTTATTATCTTGGCTTCACTACGTAGTGGTCTGTTATATGAGGTTAAGGTATTTGCAACATTCGCTTCTTTTAGTGAAATAGCAGATTTGAGTGATGCTTGACTGCCGGTTTTTTGTGTCATGGCTAAAGATGAGGGTGATCTTATGGATGTTGTATCTGTTAAAGCTTTACTGGCTAAAGTTTTCGTTGAGGGCGAGTCGCGATATTCGTAAATGTTATCGCGTGAGCGCATAACATGATGATTTGTCACCAAGTTGCTATTATCGACACCGGCTGCTCGAGATTCTTGATCGTATTCGGTGCCGTCGGTATTAATAAAAACATCTTCGTCATAATAACGGTCGGATTGTCTAATGGAGAGAAGATATGACATTTAAATAAATATGTGTATTGCAACCGGTATTAATTAAACATAGCCTAATAATAAAATATTGTATCTTTGGGTCACATTTGTTTGAAAAAGAAAAAAATTAAATGATTACAGCAACCACTACACGGTCGGACCCTTAGGGAAATTCGATAAGTTTTGCTTTAAATTTACTTAATGACCTTTAGGAAAATCGACCGAAAAAATGTTTACTATAACAATTAGCTTGGAGAATGAAACTATATACGATGTCTATGCAACTTTAAAATGTGACTCGTACTATGGATATTGGAAAGATCGAAACTGTGAAGATTTACACACTATCACAGAGATCAAAGATAGTTCTTAGAATGCTAAGCGAATGGAGTGTCGAAAGTCTGTCCCTTCAAGTTCAAACTTCTTCTTCTGAGGTCTTCCGGGTTAATTTCTCCAATTTCCGGAAGTCTTTATATATTTCTTAAAAAATAAGAAATAAAAATATTATAAAAATTCATCGATTTGGCCTAACGGAATATTTAGGCAAATCTAGTCTGACCTTTCTTGAATGGAAATGGAAGGAATTTGACAGTGCCAGAAGTTTGAATGCCATACCAATCTCAATTGCCTACTCTTAAAGCGTTTTCGTTACCTGCCTGCTTAACATACCTTTATTATTCGGAATTTATTATAGATCATAAAGGGCAATAACTTTCGGCATTATTAATGGTGAAATCTAAAAAACACCACCTTTTGTGGGCGTCAACATATTTGGATTATGACAAAGGGGCAAAAACTTTTCATTTTTTCTATAAACGGAAACCCCATGAAAGTATCGAAGATGATGTCAACGACACTAACGCAACCACCGAGGGCTAGGCGCTGAAGCCCGCAGACGACAGTAAGAAACTTTTTTACTAAAATCTCATATTGAAATTTTAGCGGAATTTTTTCCATTCACATCATTTGTCAAAAAAGTAATACAATGCTGTTTGGGTACAGTGAACTAATTTTTGCAGAGCGATTTCACTATACCCAGGTTGTTCACTAAATCAAGGTTGAATTTTATTTTATTTAAAAAAACTAATTTATTTATTTTAAATGCATTTATAGGTTATAAATTTTATTTATTTCCATGTAATACTAAAGTTTAAATTTATGACTGGAAAAAAATTATTAATAGTTGTTTGTTTCTATGGTTTGTTTAGCGATATTTGCACTGCTTGATCGCGAAGGCAATTTAGACCTTGTATATTCGCGAAATTTGTAGTATTAGCCTCAGCCCATGCAAACCAAATGTATAGTTACCAATAACCTTTATTACTCTGATTTTCTTTTTATTTATGTCAAAAATTTTCGATTTTGCAACGCCATAACGCTGTGCCAAAGAAGTAACACTAGCACCTTTTTCAATTTCTTTTATTATGTCGTTTTTTTGTTTTAAGGATAAATGCTATCTTTTTTTCGAATCCATTTTTATGTAACAATTATAACACCAATTATTCAGAAATTAACTTTGAGACACGACCTTAATGGAACATGCGCGCATACTTAAATAAATTAACACTTCATAGATTGCGTATTTGTGAGAGTAACTTGTCAACTTACTCTAAAAGAATCGTTAGTTTACCGTTATTTTATGTTCTCTTTAACTTTTATACTCTTTTTCATTGTTTTTCTCCTTCGCCAAACCTAAAAACTCACTATAAAATATTTTCACTCTATAGAGGTTCATGAGTGTTCACTCTACGGAGTAGTCAATGTAAACATTCTGGTGTTCACTCTAACGAGGTATTCATAGCATAGGGGGTTCACTCTGCCAAGACAGCACTGTAATACATTTTGTACTTTTCCGCCTCAAGATTTAGTTTAAGTTTTACGCATTATTTACAATGAACAGGAAACAAAATGTAAAAATAAATAAATGACAAATAAAAGTAAGCACATACATACATACATATATTAGATTCGTTTCTCATTCCCACAAAATACCGCGATTTGAAAAGAAAAGCCTTTGTTTCTTATTTTAAAAGTACGCCTACAAGTGGTTTGTCATTCGTGACTTTTCTTTTTAACATCAAATGTGATTATCAATAAGATGGTGAGTTTTATAAATCACTTAAAACTCTATGAGCAATAATTCCAATGCAAAACAAAAATTATTAAAAGCATGTAACACGCGCGATAGTGTTTATTGAATTATTTGTAGCATTAGCTTAATCAATTTACTAAGAATACGTCACTTGTTACTTGAATATTTATTGCAAAAATTTAGGCGAACGAAATGAATAAATTGATTTTTAATCGCAAGAGCTTGAGTCGCCAATAGTTTAAGTATATTGGACTATTTGCTCAAAATTGAATGTGAAGAAAATTGAATGTGTAAAAAATTGTAATTCGTGACATATCTATATGTATGGTTTTGGTTGTGGTAGTTTCCAATATATGAGAAAAGATAAAACTAGACAAAAGGGTAAAGGAAATTACTCATAAAACATTTAATTTATTAATTTTTTTGGTTTGACTTAAAGGAGCTCTAAGCAGTTAAAAGGAGCAATCACGTAAGCGTGAAATGACTGTAGCACACACCAGCTGCAAGGGCAACCTCTTTATTGACGATTCATAAATTCACAAATAATTCATAATTATATTCTGAATAAAATGTTTTTCAAAAACTTACTTTTGTATTATTTCTTTTTTTATTTAAAAATTTATTTTCTTCTAATATCTGTGTTAATAAGGAAAAATTGCTTAAGTGTGATTTTGCCGTTTTACCGGAGAACAATTTTAAACCTCAAAGTTGATTTTTTGAAACATGATCTAAAAAAAAACATCTTGTTTCGTTTAGATCTTATTCCTGACGTCATTGTAAGTTTTGTTACTGTACTGTTACTGTATAACTAAATAAGTGAAACATTGCTGAGGGGAACATTTGAATTGGAAAATCACAATGAAGCTAATAATTTGTCTTTAGCTCAACACAACTTAAGCACTTATTCCAAGTATTAGTTCTAGAATTAAGGTATCACTTTTTGAAATAATATAGAAATCTTAACGTCCCAAATTGAGGTAACGAATGACAAAAATATTATGCATTGATATAAGTAAACCGATCATAAAATACATGTTTTTTTGGAGACTGTTTTAAATATGTTTCCACAATCTACAGACCTTTGCTCATTCATTATCAATTTTAAAATTTGAAAATGATAAAGTTTGTATTTAAATTTCTCCCCTTTTTGTACGATATTAAATGAATTTAATTGATATATACATATGATAGTATTTCTGGCTGCGCCACTGGTCAACGATATAGTTTTGTTATGAGAACCGTTAGATGCTGACTTAGATTATATATGTACATATAAAAAATCATATACTAAGTGAGATACTACGTGCATGGACTTCTTTAATAGCTTCAAAGTAAACGTGCGCTTCAGGATGGGCACTACAGTTCCGGAAACATCGATTTTCGAACAGCCTATACTAACTATTATAGGACAAAATAAACCTCTTTTACCAGGAATTGTTAAAAGAAAGCATTACGCAAACGAATCATGACCCTTCTTTGTTTCTCTTCAATAACTATAGAGAATTACATGATAAAAAGTATAACGAAAAATGACACTGAACAGAGCACATAGCCGAAGCTGGTTTGTCTCCAAACCCAACTTGACAAGGGATGACGGAAATTCGTTCAACAAATCTACAAAAAATACCACAAAGATTACATCTTTTTATTTTACTGCTTCCCCAATTTCTTCAAACGATAAAAACTCTTTTGCATATTTTACTGTCCAAATACGCACTTAGTACTTAATCCGCAGATAACAAAAATTACCTTTTAGCGTTTCTCCACATTATACAGCAAATTACCACCAAAACAATCAAGAAAAAGCATGCCACAGACATGCTCCAAAATGCAATCTGCAAAGGTTCCTTAGGTTCCCACCAGTATTCTGTGGTGGGCGGATAAGTGGGGACCAAAACACCAATAACAGTCGGTAAATATTGGGTCCAAAAGGCGCATTCAGTTTGACGATAATTAAGCAAAATCGACGAATTAAAAGTAGTGTTTAAATTCAAATAACGCAATTCACCCTGATAAGCACGCTCAAAATGTAAGCCCAATACCTGTTGAGGCGTTGGATTTCTGGAAAAGTAAAACATGATAATGAAAGGAAAACGTCTATACAACACAATTTACCCATAACGTGCAAAATTCGAGAAAGTTTTTAAGAAGAAATGTGACATATTGCGATCATTATCAGTCCACATATTTCTCTCTAAATGAGCTTTTTTTGGGAAAAACTCCACATCCATAAAGGGTGCTCCAGTCAAAAAATAGTGTTCTATATCATGCGGATATTTCCGCCATTGTGGCAGATTTAAAGCTTCTACAGTCGTGTTCATCACATACATATAGACCGGCACTTTCTGTTCTAATAAAATCTTTACCATTTGATCTACTGGCGCTCGATAGTACAAATCCGATAACATATTTATATATTGATCGCGTAACATTGAACTGTTATTGGGATCTGGCCAGTACGTGTACATATATTTAATGGCCTCATATATTCCATTGGGATTCAAAGTATAATTGTAGCGCAACACGTGTTCTTTTATTTTTTGATCAAAGAATTTACTATCGATTTCATAGTATGGCGCTAAACTTTCATTCTGAGATAAAAAGAAGGCTGCTTCTTGCGTCGTAACACCTGCCATGTATTGCAACTCTCTATTGAATTTTCTACCACGCAAGAGTTGCAGCGGGGTATCGTAGAGAAAACGCCAATCTTTTTCACGCCAACCATCATACCAATCATCACTAGGCACTGTAAAGTTGTGATCTAACACAGGACCCCAAGGAAAAGTGCCAACATCGGGTGGAAACTCGGCGTTGCCTAATTCGTAAAAGCTACGGCCAGTGCGCAAACAATTTACAAGTTTCCATGAAGACTCCAAAGAACAGCCCAATAGTTGACCTAATACACGGCTGGTGTTTTGAGCACGATATTTATCCTGTATTAAAGCCCAATCGGCCAAGGCCGAACCTGATTGGGCAATAACTCTCTTTATTATATTTCTAGTCTGAGGAGCTACCATGAGCAAACCCGCAGAGGCTGCGCCAGCACCGGGTCCAAACAATGTTAACGCTTCTCGGTCACCATTAAAAAACTCTATATTATCATAAACCCACTTCAAGGCCATCGTTTGATCGAGTATACCATAATTGCCGGGTGAATTTTCATCACCAGTTGAAAGAAACCCCAAAGCACCCAAGCGGTAGTTCAAAGTTACTACCACCACACCATAGAATGCGGCCAAGATATGACCTTGAAAGAGATTGGAGGCACCACGTATAAATTCACCGCCATGTATATAAACCATTACCGGATATTTCTGGGCTACACCTGCACCTGTCTGCAATTGGGTTATTTAAATTATTTAATATTTTGAATTTAAAACAAAACTACTTACATTCGGCGAAAATATATTCAAATACAAACAATCCTCATCCATATCCATGATACCTTTGGTAGCGCCCGTGTATCTTACTGGCTGCGGGCAGGCCGGACCAAAATCTACCGCTTGTAATAGCTGCCAACCTCTGTGAAGCCTAGGTGGCTTAAAGCGACCTTCGAATGTGGGCGGCTGTGCGTAAGGTATGCCCAAAAAAACTGAACATTCGCCCATCACACGGTCCACCGTAGAGTGATAAGGACGATAAAATGATTTTGGATCGGGATTGTCATACATATAAACTTTAAAGCCCTGCACTTGGCCATAGTTTGTGGTGACAAATACATCACGTTCCAGGGTTAATGAATCACGTCTCTGTTTACCTTGTAGATCTTCGCGCCAACCAGCTAAAATTCCTGGAAACGGTGTATGCCCAGCATTTGGATTGTTCTACGAGTACAAAGAAAGAATTGCATGTTGAAAGTTCTGTAAACATTTTTATAGTATAAAATTGCATGTGGCAGCATTCATTTGCAATTGATTTTTGTTTTACTCGTTATTACGAGTTATGGTTTCAATTATCTAGTTGTCGTCGTATCAATGATTGAGTTTTACAAAACAACTCTACCATCTGTAAGTATTTAATCTTATGAGGCCGTAGGTTATTTATTAATTAATGTTCTTTTCTATTTCTTTCTCAGACTAATGACATACACTGTGCACTGTGGTTTGATATGCAAATTTAGCTGGACAATATTATATAATATTTTCTTTTTATTTTATAAGGAAATCAGAATTAGAAAATCGTACTTACAGAGACATTTTGGAGGAAAAACTAGGTGATTAAAAATCTTTATTCGTCATTTTAATTTTTCTCATTTATATATATAACACTTTACGAATATACAGTGCTGTTCTCTATTCCGAATCCGCGATATTTTATTCGAAAGTGGAAATATCCGAATGTTTTGAAGGTCTTAATACGAGTATACAAATATTTTTGTTGACATAAAATTGGTACTGCAATTGGTCTATGACGTGATCGTTTTAAGAGGTAAAAAAGGAACGATTAAAACTTTAAATTAAAGCTAGCTTCTGTGACAGGGCATTCACAGCGAAAATAACACCGAAGCTGTAAAAAATGAGTTTGCGGCTTCATAATTAAATCCGACAGGGTGTTTTAATGTAGATTTTTGGAGCGAATTTCCGTCATCGCTTGTCAAGTTTGGTTTAGAGACAAACCGGTTTCGGCTATGTGCCATCCTCACTGTAATTTTTCAATATATTCCTCTGATAGTAGAAAAGTTCCCATCAGAGAACCATATTTTTGTGCAAGTGTGTTAAGGTTAGGACAACACTGTTCTTAGTTCATCCCATTTTTTAAGCACACTTCGTTTTAATTCGAGAACTGGAGCGTTGAGAGAGAAGCATATCTCATCTTGACGATTTGTAGAGTCATTATCCTTTGCTTTTATTTGAGAGCCAAAGACTTGTGGTGACATTATAAATCGAATTTAACATCAATAGAAGGCGTGTCGCTTCCACTCACAATACTGTCGTCTGAGCGAGCATTCTCGACCATTTCACTTCTTAGGCCTTCCGTAATCGCAGATAGAGCTAATGGATCTTGGAAATAATATTTATTTAGATCAGGGGTCTAGTAGAGTTAATGCTGCTGGTAAAAATGGTTGGTACATATTTCTTAACGGGTGTTCACACTCGCTGTGAATGGTTGGTTTTAATTGATTTGCCACTAAATATATTTCAGCATACCAGAAAAAAATTTAGCGGCATATTTTAGGGCTTTGTTGTTTACGTATTTATTTCGATTATTTTTGAAATAACCAATTAATCATCGATTAATACAAATAAATTGTTAATCGCAACAAAGTTATCGATTAGTTATCGTTTTTTGGATAATCTTGCCATCAAGAAATAATCTAAAAACAAGAAGAAAAATCAGCTCGACGGAGAGTAAACATGTTGCCAAGTCTACAACATTAAAAATGGGGTAAAGCAATTAGCAAGGAGTTGCATTAAACGAGGGTTGCAGATTTGCTTGTCGAAAGAGATATACCATAATATACGTTTACATTGTATGAAAGGTAGACATAGTACTTGAAACTTCCACAAAACATAAAGCCTCTAACCATTTCATGAAAATCGGTCAGTATAAAATAAAAAAGTAATGAAAAAAATATATAATAAACAAACATTAATAAATAACGAAAAATGACACTGAAGATGGCACATAGCCGAAACCGGTTTGTCTCCAAACCAAACTTGACAAGGGATGACGGAAATTCGTTGCAAAAATCTACATCAAAACACCCTGTCGGAATATCAAATCAAGAATCATAGACCTCGTTTAGCATATGGTTTCCATTCCCCAAAAATGTAGTGTTAAGTGTAATCGTATTAACCCACATAATAAGCGAGTAGAAAAAGTAGGGTAAAGTTCGTTATTTTTTATCACAACTTGAATTCGTCAACCATGTACGGCTCTGTGATGTTATTCGCTTTTATACATTTGAACATTTTCTGTAAATTGCTTTGCTTGGCTAATTTAAATTTTTAAGACCTCTTTTAATTCTATACGGGATTCAACGAATAGGGTCGAGTTATGATGTAACATTTTATTTGGTACAATTGGATACTAAATCCGATTGTTCTAATTCAATGGCGAAATTTTCTAAAACCTTCAACTTAACTTGAAAGCGCAAGATTAGCCGCCGGTTAACATTCAAGAATCCAAATACAGTTGATTAGTTAAACAAAGAAGTATTTTTGAACACCATGTAAGGCCAAGACTTAGGCATAGAGGAAGGCCGTGTTATAACAAACACTTGTTAAGCAAGGTCAAAAAACTTTCTCAGTGCTGTCATGTATTTCGAATCTGCAATATGTTACTCTAAAGTGGAAATTTCGGAATGTTTTATTCCACTTCAGAATAATTTCTTTCGTTTTATTTAGAATAAAAAAAGTTTGGTAGATGGAATTAAAATTAGGTTTTATTCAAATAAAACTTTATTTAAATGTTAAAATGACAACTTTGTATTTAAATATGAAAGGGTTTCTTTAAATTTTCTTTTATTTTTCTCAATAAATTTTAAAGTGCATATGCGAAATATGTGGAATGCAGAACAGCTAATTTTCGAATTATTAAATTCCAAGTGTTTTTACAATTCCACATGTTTTTATTCCCGTCGGAATGCAGAACAGGACGTTTATTTTACTTTACTATTAGTAGCGAATTTTATCAAGTTTAGATCAAAAATATAAGTTGGCATAATAATTCAACTTAAGTTCCTAAAAATCGTGCTTTAAACTAAATTTCAGGTATGAGCAATCTGCTCATATCCAAACATCAATTATCAAACAGAATATTTTCATCCTTACCACTGTGTGATGACACGTTTCATTAACGCAATTAAAATAAGAGCATTTATGGTCATATGCGTTACAAATTTAATTAACGTTTTTATATTTGGTGCCACAAGGGTTGCCAGAAGCTGGGTGTGGTTTGATTTTTAAGATTTTTAGGCTTTTCAAGATACAAGTTGAGAAGTTATTTGTCACGGTGAAAACTAAATTAAATATTTTTTTCTTTTAATTTTTATAAATGTGTAAATTTTAACAACCAAAAAAGTTAATTTAAAATTCTGCCTTTTGTTTTGGAAACCTTTTGTGCTAAATTTATTTTAAAAAAATTAGCTATAAAAAAAAAGCTAGGCCTTGTCTTAGATATTTGAAGTAAAAGTAAATTAAAAACACAAGATTTTCAAGGCTTTACTGATGGGATTTTCATAATGTCTTATATATGTGTTTGCGTCTATAAGGGTAAGTACTGCGATATCGAAATCGGCAGCATAACGGTATGTGATATCAAATTGATTCGGTTTTAATTTTGAAACTACAATTATGCCGTTGTGTATGGAATAGTACGTCATTCAAAACACCCTGCTTGGATAGTAAAGATATGGTTTTGACCTAAATTAGGATCTCCGGCCAACATTTCCAACGTCCAATTAGTGGACTCACGGCGTTGTATACGGTCATCCAGTTTCATTTGTTGCGTCAACAGAAACTTATACGGTTGCAGACTTAAGGTTTTCTACAATGCCTGTACACTACGGCCTTGGTCGACCGATGTCACGACAAAATTCGCATCGGGTGTTTATAACTGAGGCGGCATTTCCATCTCCACCCGTTCGGTAGGCGGTTAACTATAAAATGGCAAACCTTATTGATTATTTTGACAGCTGGAAGGCAGGAAGCTGGTAACTTCTGAAATATAATTGTATATATGCCAGCAATGTGGAACATTTTACGATTATTCAACTTCGACTAAATCATGTTTCTAACAACCAAATATGGTATTATTTCGTAAGAGAAGACGACGAAAAGGAGACCGAAAACAATTGTAATAATAAAAATTACTAACCTAAAAACTAATTCAAACCATTTATTTTTATTAGTTTTTTTTTATTATATTTTAAATTAAAAAAGCCTCTTAATTATGTAGACTTTTGGAATGAATTTTCGTCATCCCTTGTCAAGTTTGATTTGCAGACTAACCAGTTTGTGCTGAGAACGAACGAATAATGACTCTGAAGATGGCACTTGGCCGAAACCAGGTTAACTCCAAACCAAACTCCACAAGGAATGACGGAAATCCACCCTGTCGGAATATCAAATGAAGAATCCCTCAATTACGGGTATATTGATTAAGGCCTGAAAATTTTTAGGAATAAATTTTATTCAATTTCAGCGCTTGGTTGGTTTTAGTAGCGTTATTTCCGTACCTGTTATTGAATAAAGAAATATTTGATTATTACATGTCGTAGTTTTTTTTAATGACAAACTATTTGGCGAATTCGGATCTGGCAACCCTAAGTACCCCCCATTTGTGCGAGTTTGATGTTCAGCCAATGTCAATAATTATTACTCGTATTTTCTTTAACAAAATTAAATTAATTTCATTGTTCTGCTAATCATGAAAGTATTTGTGACATGTAGGAAAAATAAACGCTTGAAGCGATTAAAATCAAATAAAAATCTATTAGAAAAACACACATGCATACATGCATATGTAGGCATTTATATGTACTTATGTATGAGTATACAGTGGCTCAATATAATTCAATACTTTTCAAAATATTTTATATAATTTTTAAACTTAAGTAAAAAACTTAAATTATAATTTTACTGTTATTGACATAAAACACAAATAAAAAATTCATTAATTCCCATAAATACGAAATAAAAGCAAAAAAAAAAACTTAAACATCATATTCAGTTCAGGCCAAAGCGATACTGGAACAAATAAAAGGAAGGAATAACAATTTTAATTCAAGTTTTATTGTTTTTTTTTTCGAACTACGAATATTATTAATTGTTAAGTATTCCATTTGTCTTAAATGTTGGTATAAATAGAAATTGTTTAGACACATAATTTGTAGATAAGACACGAGAGTGTTGATAACGTGTGTAGCGGCATAGAAAATGCATTCCATTCAGCTAGATGTCTAATAAAATTAAAACTTTTACTGTTTTCAAAGGCTGTCCATATTAAATAAATAATTCTCTTTCTGAATAGAAAGAAAAACGAACTCATGCCTAAAAATTAAAATTATTTAATAATTAATAGTTTTAATTTAAGTTTACAAATAATATTTAAATCGATTCGGCACCCACCTAACCAGTTTTTAACAGTATTCGGTAGATATACTGCCGCTTTCCTATGGGACCATTTTACTGCTAATTGGCCGATTCCTTAATTTTTTCTCTAAATGACTCTACTCACGCTCTATCGAAGTTATATCCGGTAACTGTGGTGGGGTATTATATAGGTAAAGCAACCAGCTCTGAACATTACAAGCTTTAGTGCTTAGGGTCAATATCTTGACAGTAGTAATAATAAATCGCTAGGCCTTTGTTATAAAAGTCTTTTGTCTGGTTATGTGGCCATTGTAATTGTGTTTTCTTAAAACATTTCTTACGGTTTCGGCATGAGCTTTTTTTAACTTGGCTTTGCATAACGCTTAATTCTAATGTTTAACCCCGTGGAACTTGGTTTATTTAGTGTTTCTGGAGTATTTCGCACCGCTTTTCCTGCCCTTGAATGTTCAATTATTCGTGTTCTTATTTCTGGTGATGTTTGTGAACTCCCAGACGTCATTATTAAATTTATTCAAAAAAAGTTGTCCAAAAGCCATTTAAAGTCAACTCTCGCAGCTGCTAAATTAAAAATGTTTGCGGTTTGTACCGTTATCACGCGTAAATTACACGAAGTTGCCATATTAAAAGTGATAATGTTTTGTGGTACCATTATTAGCTACGAAAAACCACAAAAGCTAGGCACTAAAATGAATTAGTATGGTTGTAAATTATTCCAGTATAACAATTTTTTCTTTGTCCCAATATTTCTTTGAGCCACTGTACATGTAAGCATCCAGTTAGTATTTGGAAGATTATTTTGGCTGAGTCTTTCAAGACAAAAAACTGAATAATCAGTTGTGCGCTAAAAAAAAGCTCCCACAAATGTTTAGAAAAGGACTTTTTGCAGGGTTTCAAGGAAGAAAAAGGGAAAAATAAATTTAGCGAAATATCTGGAAAATGAATTGTAAGTGATCAGAAACGTAAGTGTCGGCTAGGGTACCATTTTCTTTCGGCAAAAGAGAAATTTTTGGAGTCGAAAACAGGAGCATAAATGATTATTTTAATCGCGGAGAAGAGTTAAAAAAGACTCGAATAAGATCAATAATTAGGGTTGCATTGAAAATTTTAATTTGGATTTTCGTAGAAACCCACGTGGGCCGTCAGCTAGCAGCCACAAAGGCACAAAAGTATGGGTTACTGTCTCTGAGTGCACTATCAGAAGTTCTGACATATTTTCGTAGAAACCCACGTCGGCCGTCAGCTAGCAGACACAAAGGCACAAAAGTACAGGTTGCCGTCTCTGAGTGCACTATCAGAAGTTCTGACATATATATACCTCCTCGTGGTGTTGGCCGGTAAGAAGTTCCTGTCTCCGCTTGGAGTCTCGCTAAATAAGTCGAGCGGACTTATAAAAAAGCCTCATCCATTTTTGGACAGCATACGGCAGGGATGCGTGACCAACTCTGGATACCAGTCGCCTTCCAGTTTTAATCCAGACTTACCCGTGCATTAAGAGCTCTGTGTGACTGAACATCTTTTTCGCCATTACTCGTAGAAATTATATGAATTCTGTTAAGGTTTTAATTGGCCAAGGGAGAAATCTAGAAGAGATGGACATGAATACCTCACGAGGGGAGGGAGTGGACTGGTCAATCTTGAAAGGTACTTATAAAGCGTTGGACTGTGAGATTCGGATACGGATGGATAATGAAGCCTTGCAATAGGTGCAGAGGTTAATCTCTGTAGTAACTGCAGTGTTTATTGGCTAATGGAGGAATTCTGAAGAGATGGACAAGAAAACCCCGCAAAGGGTGGACGGAACAGTACCAAAAGATATTCCTTGAGGATTAAAAGCACAAACAGACACTTGTTACATGTGCATGCCATCGAGGACTTATGCCTTAGAAAAATGCTAACAATTACGATAAATACCAGTCGAAATTTTGAAATAACTACAGTCAAGCGTAAAGGCTAGTTTTAGCACGAGAGTCAATGCAAGTAAGGCCGTCGTAATGGCAAACCTGTTGCCTCAAATCAATTTGAGGAAAGATGGGGGTAAAAAAGGGACCCATAAAGTAAGCGGTCTGCTTCGTTATCCCCTCTACATTAATATATAAAACCCCAGGCGCCTTATTGGGACGCCTTATTTTAAAACTTATATGGTGATATTTTAGCTGTAGCGGAAAAACATAAGCCACGCCCAATTGAGGGAAATGTTGCGAAACTCATCCAAAATATCTACAAATGATCAGAGAATTCGCTAATTCAGCGCAGATTCTGGTGAATTTAGGCGAAATTTTGGTTTTCAATAATTTAAATTATATTTCAAAAATGTTTTTCAATTTAACACTTTCTTTCGACATGAGGGTCAAAAGGAACTGTATTTTAAAATTTTATTGTCTTTATTAATAATTCTCACACTTACTGGATCAAAACGAAAACGATCTTCATTTGGCATTCCTTGTGGATATTGGCCTGGTGGATTTCTGCCGGGATAATTAACACCATAACCATTCGGTTGATAATGACCATAACGCCGATCATTAAATGTGTAGGTTCTAGAAAATAAAAACAAAATATATATAACAAAATATAAAAAAGAAAGTGTTATGAATACTTTTTAAAAATTTTAAGGAGTAGTGCTAATTATAGCGCTTTTGTGAAATTAAAAATTGTTCCCCACAATTTGCAAAAGTTTTTTATAATTTAAATTATTCTTCGGTCGTTAATACCCGGTTAAAACTTTATTTCTTTTAATATGAATGTGTCAGAATTTTATTAATAACTACGACCTGGTTGAAAGACATGGTATCAGAAGTACAAATGTCGAATTATGCGCAAGAACTTGCTCAGACTTGAATATAGTAGTTTCACAGAGAACAGATATTTCCTCTTGGCTGAGTTATCGAATGCAGTTATGGAGTGGGAGCTGAAGAGTACGGCACAGTGGTGGTCGACGATTACCTCTTCCTAGATACCTAGAACAGTTTATGTCCTCACTAATTGCTGATAGAACAAAGGTAATCCTAAACTTTGGACGAAATATGATTGCTCTCTTGGTTAGCTACATTATGAGGTATTGTAGGAACGGACGCATGTCCGAACTGCACGCATACTAAATATAAATACTGTTTCTGAGGGTATATCTATAATTTCATAAGAAAATGTTAGATATAAATAGTGCTCTAGGCATCACAATTGCCCAGACTTCTAGAATAAGTTTGTTCAGTTATATCCATTAACACTGTCAATACTTCCTGGTTTTTATACGAGCTTTCTACAAGCAATTCTGCTTCTTTTATTCCAGCGTTATGCAGGCCATGGAAATCGGCATTTTTAAGCATTTAAAACTTCCGCAAAAGGCGAATTTTGGTTTCAATGGGGTTGTAATTTTGATCAGAAATCAGATTTCAATTATCCCATGGACATACCAAAAATATTTAGCCTGTCATGAGCACTTAATAATTTCGTAATAAAATAAGTAGCTGTTAATTTAACTTACCTGTAATCAGGATCGCCTGGATTTGGCCATTTAAAATCATTAACGCCTACTCTTGAATAAAACCGGGGATCACGGGTTTGTGCAACAACACCTACACTTCTTCCTCCTCTGCAACTGTCGCTGTACATCTCCAATTTATTTATTATAACTAAAATTAATCCTAGTAACATTGTTGTTAGAAATTTCATCTTGTCACGATATTTAATTTTCTTTTTTAGTTTCTCTGATCTTGTAGGTGCATTTTCTGTTGTTGTTGTTGTTGTTGTGATTGTAGTTGCTACATTTAAATCAGTCATTTTGACCATAATTTACTATGTGAAAGTAAAGTTTGTGATGGTGTGTGAATTTTATTCGTTGCTCAATGTGGGAATTCTATCGCAAATTCAGCGTGTTGAGAATATTTGTATCTGCAACGAGAGTTAGAGAAAGGAAATTAATGCAAATGTTCAAGAACCAAAGAAAATATATTTTAAGATTTGTGTTGTGAAATATTAACTAAGCGATGGAAATGTTCTTTAGAAGAGATGTCCCATTATATATGTATAAAAAAGGAAACAAATTACGTTAACCAAAAAAGTAAAATGTGGCTTAGATGGGAAGGCTGTCGGAATTGTAGGAGACACGCATATATATAAGGTATTTTTTAAGCCCGATAGAACTTTAAATTTTAAAAAATCACATACAAAATTATATTTTAATCAATATTTGTAATATCAATACCATTATCATATCATTTGAAAATAATTTCGGGCATGTAACCACCACAGCTTTTATTGATGAAGCGCATTCTGAACGGCCAATTTTGGGCAACTTTTTTTAGCATTGCTAGGCTTATGTTACGAATAACACGAACAATGTTGGCCTCCAAGGCGTTAATATTTGCGGCGATATTCCCATCAGTATATACATTCATTTAGAGAACATGTTGTACGAAATCTATCCACAGTACGAAGGAGGGCTTATTTGTGTCATAAAAATCACGAAGACGTTTATAAATTGCGCGAATTTGTGACTGATTTTTAAAATAAATCCGTTCAAGCGTTAATATATTCATGATGATTTGTCAGAATCACAGTTCGTTTGACAGTTAACCCTAGCAATACAACTCTAAATACACTCTAACTCAATGAGTTCTATAACGTTATTTCCTTTCTACCACAAAACATCGTTGTAGGAAATATTTCCTATTCTCTTCCTCATTGTAATCTTCACTATTGCGCAAAAAATCCGCAAACTCCTTCGTGAGGATTTATCCAATCAAAGCGTCCAGGCACCAGACACATAAGGGAATGTCCATTCAATGCATAACCTCTAGTCGCCCAAAGAGAAGAGATATGTAGTTCATTCAGGTGAAGTACAAAAGAATATAAGTATGTATACTGAGTTCAAAACAAAATTATTAACATGACGAAATCATACCTTACAGGTAATTTTATTATAGATTTTTGAATTTTTTTATTTAAATAGGACAAACAGTTCTCCAGTTACGCTAAAATATGCCATGCAACTACCTTTATTTAAGACAAAACGGTATATCTCAAAAACTGGAGATTATTGAAAAAAAAAACAACGGCTAGCAGATTCCAATTCATCGCCCCAGTTAATCTAAGAAACCCCATTCAGCTGTAGGGCAACAAAAAGTTGAAAGTAATTTTAGACTTGTGATATCAATCAATGAAATTATGACTGGCAGCCAGGCGGCCTAACGCCTACCCAATCCAGCTTATCTTAACAACTATAACTCTCCATGCCTCGCTGTCTCGGATAAGAAACTTTTCCGAGCACTTTAAAGTAAAGTAATCTAGTAATGGTAGAACAGGACTCATAGTTATGGTACACGGGCGAGTAAGATGGAATATGGCAGTGCTGGGTCGGCAATTATAGCACTACAAAGCTGTTACAATGGGAAGAACAGCTTCTATCTTTCAGGCGGAAATCCACGTCTTAGAAGTCTGCACTATAGAATGTCTACGTAGAGGCACTCCCGGAACCAAAATATGCATCCTCTTGGGAAGCTCCAAATAAAAATTAATAAAAAATAAATAAAAGCTATCTTTCGCTGGAATAAACATAATAAGTGCACTCTGGCCTTGTTTGACAGTTAACGGTGGCGTAAATGTGGTGCTTGCGGAGATGCAAAAACAATCTTTCAGAAACTGACAAAACTACAATAAATATTCTATTTTAAGCAAAAAAAAAACAGGAACGCAGATATATCTGCACATTTTGCATTGCTACCTGGAATGCAGATCAAGCACACTTAGCTAGTGTCGGCGAATTTTAATCGCTTCCTTGCAATATAAAACCATGCTGGAACTAGCATTCTCGGGCACTATGGCTTCCATAGACATTTGGCGATCCATTAATATGTTAAAACCCGTTGGCCATAAAGTATCACTGAGCGAGTTTGTTTGTTGTTTTTTTAATGAAAGTAATACTCAGGCAATTACTTAATGTCTGCTAATTAATTGAATTAATTTTGTTACTTTTTTGGAAGAGGATAGACTAGGAAAGCTTCTGTGTTTAACAGCTCCGCAATTGCGCTTTATGTTTATTTTCAGAACAGTGTTGCAACGCCTCCGGTGTTATGTATGCGCATTACTTGAAGTTAGTGTAGCTATTTTATTATTTATTACATTTCACCGACGATTTAGGACTATAGAGCAATACCAGTGAAGAAGGGCGCCTACGATATATACTAGTATCAATAGAAACTAGAGTTCACAGCAGCGGCACAGTTTCGCAGAGAGTCACATCAGCGGCAGCTAATACTTAACACGCAACACATTAAGCCACAGTAGCCTCACATTGTAATTGTGAGGACCTCCCCTGAATGACTTCCTGTCCTTGAGTTCACAAAAACATCATAAAATAAAACAAAATCTATTTTGAGCGGGAAAACGAAGACTTTTATAAGGGATTTAATTCTTCTTAAGAGTTCACATATCATTTCTTATAAAATAACATCTACATACATACCTACATGTGTTTGTAACAATAACAAACTGTTAATTTGTGGGAGAACACACTGAGTAAAATGAATATTTTCTCCTCTCCAACTTTCTGCCTCTTCACAACAAATAAAGGAATGAAATCAAAACAAAAAACAAGTAGCGGACAAACGTTATAAACATGTTCAAGCAAAGTTGGCAATTGTGGTGGACAAACTGGTTTCGTACAAATATTGGCTTTAGAAAGAATAAAAAAAACATCAACAAAACTCACTCAAAACATTGTTACATACATACACACGTCCATATGTATTTATATACTTATATACATTGTACATATAAGGGAACGGCTTTTTATAAGTTGTCGTAATAACAACAATCATAAACGTAACCATATGTATGTATGAATGCATGTGTGTATCTGTTCAACGTATCAATTGCACAATTTAGAAGAAAAAAGTTACATTATGTGTATGAAATAGTCATTTTATTGATAAACACAAAAAGAGAAAAAATATGTTAAATGTGCATGTATAGACAAACGGTTGGCGGTTGATTTTTTTATAAAAAAAAATTTAAATACTTCAA
Source organism: Phania funesta (assembly GCA_963932375.1). Lineage (NCBI taxonomy): Eukaryota > Metazoa > Arthropoda > Insecta > Diptera > Tachinidae > Phania > Phania funesta. Next base: position 80,725,570 of record OZ010653.1, on the reverse strand, counting down.
CATGTCTGCAAGCGTGTTTAAGCCTAAAAAAGTAGAGCAGTTCTTCTTCTTTGTGCTGCACAAGCAGTGTGACCATTTTGTAATTTTTGTTGCAGTTAAATTTAGCATTTTAAATTTTGATATAAGTACATGGAAATTGGTTATTTCGCATATAAAGAAATCGCATTTTGTATCAGTTCATAACTCTTCGAAAATTCAAAAAAATGCTCTTCAAAAATTAAAGAAAATAATTGATTTATCAAACGCATACATATGTATATTATCATTATTGTTACTGTAGTTCAAAGGGCAAAATTAAACATTGCTTCGTTTTGCAATCGTTTTTGCTTTTTGAAAAATAATGTGCCGCTGGTATGTGAAATTCAATGCACGCCGTTCGCGAATTGTGTAGAGGCATCCCAAAAACACTTGTTTTGCAAGAGAGGATTGAATACAACTGATAATGCAAGACCGGCAATTGACCTATCGGAAGCATCAGGCTGCGTTGGACATTAGTTTCACTATCGTAAATTTAATATTATACCAACACTTGGGTGGCAAGAAGATTTCTTCGCGTTGGATTCCACAAAACAGTCTCCCGTTAGTTAGTGTAATGAAATAGTGAAAAATTAGACAATGATCATTGAACCCGAAACAAATGAGCAGTGTACAGTATGAGTGTTTCAAGGCGAGCAGAATCGAAGCAAATGGTTGTCTGTTTTTTCAGAACACCTGACCTGTAGTTACTGTACCTTTAGCATATCAAAGAATTATTTACTCCGAATGGTGCACAACCATATGTTAGCCGACACCGTTCGAAGAAATAAGAAAAAAAAACAACCGGCGAACACGTGTGATTCGCCACCATGACGACGCCAGATCTCATCTGCAGCAACTGCCATTCTTAGAACATCCGTAGTACAGCCATGATTTGGCACCCAACGACTTTTTTGGGGTAATACCATAATAAAATTAAATTGCGTGGTCAACGTTTTTCCACGCCTTAAGAAGCCTTTAATGATTTTAAAAATTCTTATTTTGTTTACGACTCTACAAGAATAAGATACGATATATTCAGTTGTTCTAAAAATGTGGGTAAAGGTTTCCTGATGAGCTGGCTTCAGAAACCCAAGAAATGCACATAGAGACTAGCTTATCTCCTAGCAATAATTTTTGTGAATTGATTGCTAATTGACTGCTTGGAATAATTAGCACCTTTAAATTAAATTACATAAACCATTTGGTTGAAAGTTTTCATAAATATGGGTCTTTCAGAACACTTTCATAGTGCCGGAATACCACCTACCGTGAACCCTGCTCAAAATATTAAGCGTGTATGATAGAGCGTGCAGCACAGGCCTTCAACATATTCGACAGCTATCACGGCGGTCGCTGTGTTATATAAGGTGCACGAATTCAAGCCGACAGACCCTAGCAACGCCTTGACTTTGTATACGTTTTCATGAACAAGTAGAGGAAAATCCAGTCTTTATTCACCATTTCATAATGAGTGATGAAGCCCATTTCCTATTAAATGGCTACGTCAGCAAGCAAGACTGCAGGATTTGGATTACGGAAAATCCAAGAGCAGTTCATTAGCGACAATTACACCGACTTAGGTATACTGCTTGGTGCGGCGAATCGTCCGAAAGGGAAATTGGCCATATATTCTTGAAAATGATATTGGTGTTGCGATATCTATCAACTATGGTGCATACCGAACGATGTTGGAAAATTTTGTTATGCCAGGTGTGGAAAACCATCCAACCTTGTGGTAGTCAACAAGATAAAACCACAGCACAAACTGCAGGTGCCTCAATGGCTTTGTTAAGGGACATATTCGGCGAACGTATTATTTCGCGCACAAGCGATTTAAACTGGCCTCCACGTTCACAGGATTTAAGAGCTCCATATCGCTCATTCTGTGCTACCTTGGTTTTGATGATAATTTATTATTCTTCAAAGGCCATTTTAACGAATTCCTGAACAATTGAAATTTTAATTTTTATAACTAAAAAGCATTTTAAAATGCGTATCACAATTTTTAGTATCTTGAACTCTATTTTCCATTAAAACCGATTTATCTGTACAATTTCCTCAGAACTGGTAACACTGTGTTAAAGTAATTATGACAACACAAGAAGCTCCAATTTAACATTATCGACAGTATATGAGCGCACTTGTTTTTGTCTTTAAATAGAGTTAAATAGCAGGTTGTGTTGTTTGTTGCAAGGACCTGCTGTAAAATTAACAGTACTTTATCATAAAGAGCAATAACCTGCTTTTTGCAAAATTGCAATAAATTTATAGAATAATGAACTTGAAAAAAAAACTTTGGTTAATAAAACATAAATTGCTTCTAAGAAGGCAAAAAATGTGCATGCGAATTTGATGAAAGAGTCTTACAAAACCTTTTATGAGGAAGTTACTGTTGCATTTATAAAAAATTAATTAAATACGAATAAGTAACATATTTGTATAACAATTTAAAGCAAATTTAAATTACTTCAGCTATTTTACACTGAAACACAATTTACCTTTTAAAGGTGCTGAAAAAATTATTTATTGCAAACTTGCATGTTGGGACAGTAAAATTTGAAGAAAAAAATAATGAAATCTACGAATATTTTTTAAAGAATTAATAAAGCATTTGAAATTTGTATGGCATAAGATAAAAAAGTTGCAATAAATATGGAACTTTTATACTACTTAACTGATTTGTGTGAAGGGAAATATAGTTCGTAGTTTTTGATTACTGCATTCGAAGACTCCCTATGCTAGCCCCGAGTAGTTCTAGGCCATTCTACAGAAACAGGGAAATAACATTTAAAAATTGTGTTGAATATTTCCTGCTAAACTGCTTATTTTCTATTTTACAAAGGTCTAAATAGCAAAGAAACAGTTCTTCATTGTTTTTTGTACTAGTCTATGCAGTAGAAACTTTGATCAAACTCGTCACAGCATGTCAACTGGGGTTGCTTTTTTCTGCATTATATCTATGTTAAAAGTTTGGAATGTGTTCAATTTGACAGTTCTAATAGTTAACTAAATGTTTGGAGATATTCAGCAGTTATAGGTAATTAAAAGTTATGGTAACACACAACATTTGTATTTGTATTTGCTAAATTAAGAGTAGATAGCTTGTAAGCGCTGCGAAACGAAGTCAGGATGATCGTCGTTGCTCATGGCTGTACCGAGGGTAAAGACATCATTCTAAGGACGCTGAGCCGAATTGGTGTGTGAAGGACGCTTTCAAATGGAGAGAAGAAAGATGCGGAGGATAAGCTGGATATAGCCTTCTTACAGGAGCCCTGAATTGCTCAAAGCAATATTATGGCCTTCCCAACAGACCGCCAATCTGTACCACTCGCAGACTGATGGTAAATTAAAATAATGCAACCTGGTGCGTCATGGTGTACGAACAGTACCTATGCAACATCTATGCTCGCCGCAACTTACTCTAGTAATGCTTGGAAGTGGTTTGAGATCATTTCTTATTGCGTCGGCGTTTCTTTTCTATGGGACCTGAGGTGCACATCCGTCACTTGAGGTCAGTTTCTGCAGGCAGAGAGTTATGGCGTAGGTCATGGGCTGTGATGACAACTAGCGTAACATGGTGTGGGGCAGCACATCCGATAACTACAGAGGACAATTGTTGTAATTTGTAGAAAGGCAGGATTTGCTGGTACTGAGCAGGGAGGGAGAACACACCTTCATAATTTACGAAGGGCACAGGTGATCGCTATCTCTATGTGGTCAATTAAGGATTAAGGACTGGAAGGTCGTGGACATATTAACCATGTCTGACCACAGGGCTATACAATTCGAGATACTGTATGGTAGTAGACGGTGAAAAGTCCGCAAACGTATAATAATACCGAAGATTACTTAACATACCAGGTATGAGGAGTATCTATCGGAACATATTGAAGGTGCTCCATACAGAGCACTTCGTAACACGGTAGATGTGGAGCGAATTAAAGTCCACAGTTAAGCTAGCTTTCGAGCATGCTTGTCCCTTGACACCTGCATAGCGGCGGGATATATGCCGGTGGCTTGGAGAGAAACTAGGTGTGTTTTTCTTCTCAAACTTGGTAAGAGTGTCTACACAGAAGCTAAGTCCTTCACGCCAGTTAGCCTTGCATCTTTTCTAGTGAAGACAATGGAGAGGAGGGGGGCTGACTTTCTGGACCATATGCTGGTGGATAGGCCCTTGAGAAGATATCAGCATGCTTCAGAGCAGATAGACATACTGATACCGCTCTGCACGAGCTTGTTTGAGTCGCGGAAATAGGAATTCTCAATGGCGGAGTTGCTTTGTTCGTCTTTATGGACATTGAAGATACCTTTGACAAGATCTCTTTCAGAAAGGTGAGGAATGGTCTTACCTAGGCTTGACCCCATTATTATAAGATAGATCAACGGACTAGGGCTACAAATCGTACAAATAGATGTGCCAGCATACGAGGTAGGATAGTTAGGGAGTGCCCGCGGGGAGCAGTTTTGTCACCTATTTTGTGAAACATCACCGTGGACGTCCTTCTTTGCAAACTGGACTCAATATGCGTTAATACGATTGCGTATGCAGACAATCTACCACTTATGGGTGGTGGTAAACAAATGTGTCTCGTTGAATGATATGACGTTGATGTGGCTTGTGGGAGACATAACCGCAGCTGGGAATAAAGCAGCAGACGAACTAAGAAAAGGGGAATCTGATATGGATTTCTATAGACCAGAATCCAGAGTTGCACTGGGAAATGGCCTAGTGCGTGCTAAAGTCCTACAATGGGTAAACTACATCTGAAAAGGTGAAGAAAGGCTACCAAATGTAGGCTGCCTCGAATGGTGCTCAAAGACCCCATCGGCTGGAAGGAAGAGAAACGCTAGTAATTACAAGAAACTCCGCAATAAGGAGTAGTGTCGACAGTTACTAACCGATAGTCTGAAATCATTTTAGTCAAAAGTAAAAGCTAGGGTTACCACGAGACTCCACGTTTAAAATTTAAATTCGTATCAGAACTTTTGCATTGGAGTGTAAGGCGATCGGGACTCGATTTATCCAAATTTTACTAAAGCTGCATATAAGTCTAGTAACACAGCTTGTACTAAATGTCGTTCTAATTTTTACACCCTACACTTAAAATATTCGAAATATAGTGGTTTTGAAAGTGTGAAGGTCAGTCTAGTTAGGAGTCTAGTAAATATTAAATATAAAGTTTGATTCGAGTTGAGTTTCGACATGAAATAAAATAACTTCAAAAATATTTTCGAAAGATAAAAGTATGAATCACTCACAATATGAAATTAATATTCTATTTAGGTGCCTTTACAAAATTAGTCATCAAGCAATAGTTTCACAACGAAAGAACGTGTTCGAAATACCGCATTATGAAAACGGGGAATTGAGGAAAATACACAAATATTGCAAAGGATTTACTTTTACACGCATACAAAAATCACGCAAAATCCAAAACAAATCAATGGGAAATGCTTTAACAAAGAGTAACTCTTTAGTGTTTCTTGTGGTCTGGAGTCATAATTGACTTTTAGCTTTTTGAATAAATCGATAACAAATTTGTTTGGCTTCACAAAAACGGTGCCACCTGCCCCACATCAGCAAAAACAAAGATGCTACTGTGCACCAAATTTCTATGCCGCATTATTTCAAGACGCATAGATAATAATTAGCTTCTGGGGTCGTTGGAAGGTGTTCACTTACGATTTCTTCCTTTGAGACTAATTAAAAGGCATAGTCTACGAGACTAAACATAACATGATTTCAGAACCAAAACACGGGATACGACGCCGAATAGCCTACATAGAATTTGCGACACCGTCATGAAATAAAGTGTTACGGTATAAATATGTGCAGGTAAAACAACTTAAGTCAATGCAGGTGGTTCCCGTTGCAAAATATAAAATAAAACACAATTTGAAAATAATAAAAGACAATTTCAAATGTGCTAATGGGTGTTTTTAAGAGAATATAATTTAAACATTCTTCAAACTATTTAAATAAATTTAGAAATTACGTTGGTTTGTAGTCCATATATTTGGAACAACTTTTAAAATATATCATAGCGCTAAAATAAATTATTTTTTCAACAATAGCTAAAAATCGACAATAATGGACATACGCAGTTATTTCTGAAAACCACCGAACATTGCTAGATTTAAATAATAAAAAATCAATCAAAATTTATGCATTTATGAGTTAAGTAAAATAAAAATCAAATAAAGTTTTAATTCAGTAATTAGTAAAATAAAAGAATATTTTTCTATTAAGCCTGGCTTTAAGTTTGTGTGAATTTAATATGAAACTTGGTATTGAGATTGCACAAAATAAATGAATTAATTAATTCATGAAATTGTCACCTTTTTATATGGCGAAGTGTAATGTGCGAATATTATAATTTCAAGCATGAATCACTTTTACATTGCACTTTCGATGCCGTGATAAAATGTTGAACAATAAAATTCATAAATATTCAAGTGCGAATTGCATTGTTTTACTCATCCATGGGTAAAATTTTACAATAAAAAAAATAAAAATAGTTAATGAAAGCGATAAGAAACTAAACAGAAAGTGAATACGCAGTCAGTGTGTAACTTACGTTTAATTGCAGGTGGTGCTGCCAGTACATTATAAATAAACAACAATTAAGACGGCAACGATGACGAATTTAATGACTGCACATTATTTACAGGCGAGTTGTAAGTAAAGGTTTGATGTTGATTTTATTGTATTTCGAACATAAATAGTTGTTTTTGCTAAACTCTTTATTTATTATGCTCCAATTAATTATTACACATCGCATAGCTACACACACACACATATTAAAATGTGTTACATTTACCGTTTCTTTTCAACCAACTCTTTTTATTATTATTTTTTTACATTGCATGTAGGTGTGTGTGTGTGTGTGTGTGTGAGCGACTTTTGGCATTAATTTTTTTTTTTACTTTTTATCTTATCGTTAAATTTGATTTTTGTTGTTTTTGTTGTATATAGAAACACTTTATAAGCAATTTAATTTTTATTCATAATTAGCATTAATTACTTTCCCAATTTCTTATAACTGAAATTTCATGTTGGTTTCTTATAGCCGAAAAACTTATAACGTCTTAATGACAACGCCCCGAAAAAATCACTAAGGTGAAAAAGTTTTGTTTGTTATTTCATTGTATTATTTCTTTGAGTTTATTTGTTATATTCGCTTTTTTATACGAGTCAGAAAATCGGTTGTTAGCCAGCTAAGAAAACAGCCAGTCAATTAGATTGTTAATACGTTTTGGTAGACTTGATCAGGGATGGAAAATATAATGTTACTTTTTCGCACTCTGGGAAATATTTAGTACATCGTCGTTGTCAAACCAATATCCGAAATGTGCTCTTTTTGGAGATTTCCACATCTTGACTAATTTTACTAACTAAATTTGTGTATACAAAGGCTGATACGTGTCTCTAGCATTGTATGGCATTGTCGCCAAATAAGAGCTGCTATGTAACAAACGTAGACATAGCAGATTTTTTGTGCCCAGCAGATATTAGTATTTTTATTAAAACCAATTATGAAACACTCTAAACTTTTGCTAAATTATAACAGCAAGAACAAGTTATATTTGTGAATCCAGTAATTTAGCAAGTGCGAAAAGAAAGGTGGACTTATTGTACGAGTATAAGAAACCGTATCTTCCTTTTAAAACTGATGAAGAGTGAAGACAAGAAATGTCATTAAGATTAGTAACAATTGCATTTGAATATAATTCGTGGCATATGGCCCCTACGGTCATATTTGAAGGAAAGGACTATAAATCTATCTTCATACAAAAAAATAACATATTAGCAGAAAAACACTAATTGCGGCTCATGAAAAAATTCTTATTAATTTTAAAACTTTCCAGATTTAAACTAACTTAACAATCAAAGCCAGGTTTCAGCTCTTGTTGTAATAAATTTAATCTTAGAAGTTGCTATAATTTTGCAGTTCACAGAATTTTTGAAATAAATAAAATATTTTTTATTATAAACTCCTCATTATCGTATGGGACATAGAAGAATTAACATATTTTGAAGATTCCTTAATATTATTTGCATGAATAGGTGGCTGTTTTTAGGAATTCACATTTATTTTCCAATATTTAGAAAAAAGTACCGTGCTTTCTGAGAACATAGTTTCCCATCTCTGTTCATGATCGTTAACAAACAGATAAACAGTCACCACTACACAAGCAATAAAAGAACCAACTGCCTTTTATATAGACGTTACGTTATTTCAGGTTTTCTTTTTTACTTTTTCGTTTAAGCCCAGTTTTATTGTATTTCTTTTGTCTTATTTCAGTAAACAAACAAAAATAAACAACACATACACATATAAAAATAACTTTATAACATTTATAACTAACCAACATTTTGTAAACATACACATACACATATGTATAAATTTTTTCATAATTTCGTAATATGCTGCCACATCCATTTACCAATGTTAACAACACATGCTCACTTTAACATTTTCATTCTTGTTAACTTTTTATGTACTCATTCCCGTTAAAGGTAAAACCAACTAAAGCTAAAACTACCTGTGTTTGGATTTTATTAATTTTTTATTATTACTTTGTTAATAACGTGACGTTTTTATTCTACCTTTAATTCCACTCGATTCTAAAAAACCAACTCTCATGCACACATACACATGTACAGCTACGTTTTCTTACACAACTTATTGCTATTTTTTATCCGCCCGACTTTCGACTTATTAACTTTTCAAACCGTTACTGGCAACATTAATAGATAGACTAACATAAGCCGTAGCATATTGTTGTGAACATGTCGCTGCTGGTGTGTATGTCAGGAATGAAAAGCTTGTACTTTTTGTGAAAGAAAAGTACCGCACTACTGTTGTTACATGTAAGGTGCTTTTTTTCTAATTAACATGTTTGGTAATTTAAAAGAGAAAATAGTAATCTCTAAATTTGGTTTCAGCTTATTTGATTACTTTACTACGAGTTGGCGGACGTATTAACGCTAGTTAATTTTATTAATTATTTGATTTAAACTGACGATGTGTATATATTAGGTATGCGAAATCTGAACTCGCGGGAAATACCGCTGTATTCGTAAATACTCTTCTGCGGCCTATACAAGTTGTGACTGATTGGAAAATCTTTGATTTTTATTCAACAGACGACCAACTTCGATAAACGGTCGTCAGTTGGAAGGCACAAAGGTATGCTGTAAGATGCCGTCTGGAGTAGCTAAAAATATGTTCTGCCATCTTACAGATTCCACGAACCACGGTGGCCTGCTTCCATATCACCTCTCCTAATATATAACCTGGCTAACCAAATTGATCGGTGTGAGTGGAATTGTTAGACTTTTGTTTTTTGTTCATAACACTGTTCGGAGATTTGGAAAGAAAACTACAAAATTATTGACAGCAAAGGAACCTGAAAAACTTTCAGATCCATGAAAGATCTATAATATTAATATGCAAGGAGATTTTTCACCAAGCCTACAGCCGATCTTAACAAGATATATACGAACTGTCATATCCCAGCAATTTTTAAAATAATGTGATTGAGAATTATAACAAAATCGTTGCAACAATTGTATATTTATTTAAATTTTATATAGTTTGTAATGTAGTTACGTTATTTCACATTTAAGTTTTTATTAAAAAAATATGATCAAAATTATATGTATTATATGATATTATTTATATATAACTAACAGCTCTGGAAATTAGTTTATTGTATCACGTCGCTACTGTATCTTAATAAATTGAAAAAATTATGTTTAAATTTTATGTTTCAGCTGATTATTATGATTACAGTCATCATTAATAAATATTTGAATTAGCTTAAATAATATTTTCTATTCCTAATGGTATATATGTTTGGAACGATTTTCCGTCATCCCTTGTCAATTTTGGTTTGGAGACAAACCGGTTTCGGCTAGTTGCCATCTTCAGTGTCATTTTTATCGTTCTGAATTCAGAATTCGAACCGATTTCGGCTAGTTGCCATCTTCTGAAGTTCGAATTCTGAATTCAGAACGATAAAAATGACACTGAAGATGGCAACTAGCCGAAACCGGTTTGTCTCCAAACCAAAATTGACAAGGGATGACAGAAAATCGTTCCAAACATATATATCAGAGCACCCTGTCGGGAAAACAAATCAACAACCTAATGGTTTAATTAAAACACGTCTTCTTAAATAACTTGGTAAATTTTTAAAACAAAATGTTAATTGAAATACGTATTAAAAAAAAACTTTGTCGATCACAGCCATTCTCGATTTCACATACTTAATTTGCAAGTAAATAATTTTTCTGTATTTTTAACATCACGAAATCATTATGCATGTAATGAACTTACGACATACAATAAATAACGTAGTATTGTACTTCTAATCTCAAAAAAGTACTATTTTGTTTGGTAAAAAGAACCATTTGAAACTAAAAACTCTCCATGCCTGGTATAAGGCCCAATCAAACAACCAACACAAGTGAGATGTGTGCTCACCTGCCAAATTCTCGTTTGCTCTTAATTATTAATATTTCTTTGTAAAACTCTTTCTTTGATATTATCGCACTCTTAATGTGCTGGCACAAAATTGTTAGTTTGTTCAAAATTTGGTTTTGGCTCGTGCCTTGACTACTATTGACAGAGATGTATAAATTGTATTAAATTCTTAAAAGATCACAAAGTTACTGTGTTTTTTAGGTTTTAAAGGGTTCATTTGTATAAAGTATCCTACATAAACCTTCGAATCTTGTGATACTTTTTAAATATCGGTATTTATTGCAGGATTTTTCGCACGATCTTCGTTTCTCTTTTCGAGTGAGATAATCATACCCTTAAACTTTTCATGCCGCACGTAGCGTCGTTCTTCCCAAACCACATATCGAACACATTTATCAACAACCTGTGGGATTTCCCTTTCGCGACGAAGCTCTTATCACTGCTGCTTTCGGGTCAGTAGATGCGTTTCCGAGTTCTTTTGTTTTGGGTCACATTAAAATGGTCCTTATACAGATTGTGGGCGATATAGGTATTTTCTCGGCTCAATATTTCAGTGTAACTATAAAATGAGATCAAATATGGACCATTAGCGGCGATAAAATTTATTTTATTTAAAAAGATTCACATTGGCGTCTTTTCGATCGTTATTCTGTCTTAAATAAAATCGGATTTGGATATAATTAAGTTGGATAGGGTGTTTTTTATATTATAGAAATTAGGCAAAAAAAATTGGCATTAACATTTGAACCCCACCGTTGCTGTTCCTGACGGAGCACATTTCAGACGTCCCATTTCGGACCACTTTTTGATCATTGCTGGCCGTAGGTCACTAATACACAAACAAGGTTGGCATCCAAGGCGTCAATTGCTGCTGGTTTATTAAACCAGTGACTGCACGCGGCTCCACATTTTTCTGTATAGGGTGTGTTATGGAATTGTTTCACTCCACATGCTGCAATTTTGTTTAATAGCAAACCCGTTAAGCCGAAAATTCGCCACGTCGCAATATTGCGAAATAACATCGGATTAGTTGGTGATTGATTTTCAGTTAATCTAAATTTTTATTGTTTCACGTAAAATCTGGATAATTTTGTCACGATGTTCAAGCGTCAATCTACTCAGAATGATTTTCCAGAGTATACTGATCATCAATGTCCAAAAGTGATCGCATTATGACAGTTCCTTTACAGTTAACTCTTTCTTAAGACATATAGGGGTTAGAACACACCCTATTTAATATTGAACCGAATATCTTCATCCATTCGTGTTAAAAAACTTATCTTAAAGAGCAAAATACTATCTCGGACAATCAGTTTGATTTTCGAGCGAGTGATAAAGCTATTGAGCAAATATATTGAATTGTTACCGGTTTTAGATCGGCATTTAAAAATAAGCAATACTGTCCAGTTTTATAATTAGACTTTCAGGCGTTTGATAAAGTCTAGCATGACTAAAATAATTTGAGTTCTTAAGGAATACCTAACAAATAGAATGTTTAAAGTAAGGTCAAAGTATCAATTTTCTAAAAACGGAGAAATCTCGTGGGATGTGGGAATGCCGAAAATATTCAGTAATGCTCCCATTTCACCATGAATAGACTAACAAACGAACAATAGTTACAAATCACAGAATTTTTTTTTTATCAAAATTCGTGATGTATGTGAAATGTATTTCTATAGAAAAATTGTCTTCAGCGACGAAGCTCGTTTTTGGCTCAACAAACAGAATTGCCGAATTTAGTGTATAGAGCAGCCAAAGGCAGTTCTAGAGCTGCCAATGCACCCTGCAAGATGCAATCTTTGGTACGGTTTTTAGGCCGGCAGCATTATTGGACCATATTTCTTCAAAAAGAATAAAAGTCGCAACGTTACAGTGAATGGAGCAATGTACAGTGCGATGATTACCGCCTTCTTTTGTCCAAAATTAAATAATTGGGCTTGGTTACCATGTGGTTTTAACAAGACGATGCCATATGCCGGACAGCCCGACATACTATTAACGTATTGAGAGGTGAGTATGATTAGCAATTATTATCACGTAGTTCATTGGCCGCCAAGATCATGCAAGACTATTTTTGGGGATTCCAGCCCTGCAAGACAACACTACAGCTGCCATTAGTGTTCGAGAACGAAGTGTCTTCTAATCCAGCCATAATTAATATAGAGCAATGCATTTAAAGTCCCTTAATTAACTTAACAATTATGAAATTTAAAATTGCAAATCATGCGGCGACACAAGTGGGGGTCCCGTTCAAATGTTACTACCTTTAAGACGTATTTTATGGTGGAGCCCATATAACTAAGTTACTCTCATAAAGTTTGAAAACTTTTGGTGTAACATGCAATATACGAAATATTTACCTCGTATGGAAGGTGTGTGACACTGTTTATGTGGACCAACAATAAAATATACATAGCCTATAGTGCAGGTGCATGTCCACGGGGAATAAGATATCCCGTTGATTCCCTATACACCTTTGGGCGGTTACGAACTACGTGAATACGTTACTATTGTAGTTTAAAAAATCTGTTACTTTTGATTGGTCTTTTGAAAGTTTTCTTTGTATGGTAACAGTAATTGTTTCTTATAACACTAATTAAGGGTCTTGTAATAGGCTTGGAAATTTTGGGTACTCATGTCTTAAAAGCTTTACCATCTATAAAATGCGTAAGTTAATAAAACAGCTGCTGCAAAAAACGAAGCATCCTAGGAGGACATTGGAACCAAGAACTGTGTTTGGAAACTTTTTACCCTGAGAATTTTGTCCATGTTAAAGGAAGATGTTGTGAGCGGGGTCTACCTGTATTTTGACTAAAAATAATAAATTAATGTTTGTAAAATAACAAACGTATTCAATTTTGTGGAATAGTTCATTTGACCACAAATGTTGTTCAAAGGCTCAAAAAAAATGAATACCCTTATTGAAAGTAGACAAGCTTTTGTTTTACGTAAAGTAAGGAAATGATAGCAACTCGTATATTGTCGATAATTCAGATTAAGTCTAGGACACAATACATCTTGTTTGATGAGCACAAATATGCAAAATTCATACGCGACGTACAATGAAAACTTAACAAATCGACAATTGACTTACTAACAACATTGTATATTAGAATTCTTTGACTCTAAATCGTAAAGATTAAAAATGCAAATCTACGATATTTGTCGTTTTCACTTGTCGGACAATAATTACTAAATTGACAATTATTCAAATCTTTTACTTCAACCATACAAAGTCAATTAAACATAAATGAAACAAATATCAATTGAATTTTATGCTTAAATGATTCATAAATTTTTTTTTTCCTCGAGACTTTAAAGATTGAGTGAATAGAAAGTGAAGAATTGCTATAACAATTGCTCTACTCTGCACCCAAATCCAACAAACAAAGAGGCAGACGTTCATTCATCGTTCATACAGTTTAATTTTAATTAAATCGGTTCACGCGTTGACCTTTTTTGAAGAAGTGAAAAAATCGTCATCTCAAAAGAAACATCAAACTGTTTTTTAATGATTGCATGATGATATTTTAAGTGCGCTTTGCTTCCGATGCGGAAAGTTCATTTTATAAGTTATAATTAATTGATTATAGCTTCTCCCAAGGGCAACCTAAGGTCCTAAAGTTTAATTGATGTGACAACTTTTATGTTTAGAGACAAAAGCTTTTTTAGATGTTGTATCATAACGGGTACTAAAAAGATTTTTTGTAACAAATCTTTTTCTCTCAGTTACAGCGAATGGAACTTTATTACCAGTGTTGCCATAATTTTTTCAGAAAAATACAATTCTAACAAAAGGTTTCTACCATTATTTTAGTTTTGATATATTTATTTTTCTGTATCGCAATGACAAAGGATGGATATCATAGAAAAGGTTATAAAAACTCCCCTCATTAAATATGTCTAAAAGAAGTGTTACCAACTGAAATCTAGTTGAACTTAAGAACCTGTTATGCGTAAACGATTTTCGAACAGGCACTAGTACTTTCTCCTTTATTCGGATTTTCCAAACCATTGAACCTATGCCTAAAGAACTAGCGATGATCGTCCTTCACGGACTCCTAATGTCTCCCAAAAGCGTAAGTTAGGTCCGCTCCTACTGACAAACGACAACAAATGTTTCGTTTGCACGAAAAAGCTGCAACATTAATTTTTCTCCACCCACCTTAAAACAAATCGCACAAAAACATAAATGTGAAAATAAGGCCAAGTTCTTATCCAAGAATTATGGCCGTTTAAAGTATTAAGATTAAAATGAGGACCAAGTTCTTGCTAATGTACAATACCATCTCATTTCTAGGCAACCTGTTAATTTCGTAACATACATAGTTGTTTCCATATTAGAAAATTAAAAAAAAATATTGCCAAGGTAGCAGGTTACCTACTTGCTCCGCATTTTGGTCACAGTACGAGTACTTATAAAGGCCGAAATTTGAGGATTGGAACATGGCCTTATTATCACAATTATTATACATTTATATTTGTATATATATTAACAGACGGTTATGCACGTTTTACACTTTCATATCTCAAGCAGCTTTTATGGTGGAACTTTCAACTTTCTCACCTATTCAAGTTTCAAGCAAAGTTATGAATGGGCGCGAATGGTTTCGTGTAATATACACACTGTGTACATTAGGCCTAAATTTGGCCTGAGCTAGAAGATTGTCTAAAAATGTGGAGAACACAGTTAGGTCCATCGAAATGTGCTCATGTAACGTTTTCCCTCGAAAGGAAAAATTGTCCACCTACAACAATAACGAATACCACTGTTCCACCGTAAATCCACGTGAAATATTTGAGTATCCACCTAGATCGACGCGTAACTTGGTGCCACCATACTGACGTAAAACAAACGGACATAACACTGCGAACAAATCTACTATAATGGTTAATAAGTCCTTACTCAACTTTGATTTTGGAATACAAAATTCTTTAAACAAAATCGTTATAAAACCAATATGTTCATAAGACATTCAGTTGTGGGGTATTGCTTGTGCGTCATACATCCAGAAGTCATAAAGAAGACAGTCTAGGATTTTACGTCTTATCGTATGCGCCCTTGGCATATAATAAATGAAAATATCAATAAAGATTTAGACGTTCGTAGATAATTGATTAAGATTTAAATACAATTAATTAGTTAATACATTGGTTACAACTAATATATAATAATTTGGAGATAAGATTTTAATGCTTATACAATAATAATTTCTTTTGGAAAGCTTCAATAAAATGAAAGCTTAAAAAAAGATTAGAGTTGCAATCTTTAACGGCACTAGGCTATATTCAGGTTTTTATTCGCAATAAATAATAATGGAATTTGTTTTTTCGAATTTGTAAATTTTTGTTAAATTGTTGATTTTTTTGATTTAAGCAAATTTAGATTTTTTAATGAAATTTCAACTTTTTGGTGATTTTCCTAAATTTGTAGTTAAATTTCAAAAGTTGGTGTAATCTGATATATTTTTGTGAAATTTTATTTTTATTGTGAAACTTAGGTCCATTGGTAGGAAAGCTTTAATTCGTTATGGATCTTCAAAGTTTTTGGTGAGTCTTCTTATTTTTCTAAAATTCTCAATTTAAGTTAAAATATCGTACTTTACGATTTTTGGCATAAAATCGGGTTTTTAAATCTAAATGATTTTTAAATTGTTTAGAATTTTTTTTTAATCTTTCGTGGGGTACAGTTCGAACTTTTTTAAGATTTTTGTTGACATATCGAATTTTGGTAACGTAAAAATTTTATTAAAATTGTAAAATTGGGCCAATTTAATTATAATGTTTGTAATATTTCTTATTTTATTAAACTAGATTTATTAGCAATTCAAAAACTTGTTTTTTCGATTTTTCGGTGAGTTTTTAGAAAATTTTTGACAGTCTAGATATAAAATGTTATTGTAACTTAACGGCGAAATTACAATTTAAATCATTTGCATAGTTAGTTAAATATTTAGTTTTTTTGCGAATTTCTAATTTCCTCGGGTAGATAATTTCTACAGATAGATATGATACGCGGTTCAGTAAGGATTCAGATTATGTATATTTCATTGCGTTACGGGTAGACATTTCCCCGTCAAAGTATAAAACAAAGGAAAATGGTTTGCGCACATATCTCGGGAATTCGCTTTACTCTCTGATTTTAAATAGTAAAATTCTGCCAAAGGATTATTACAGATTGATCCAAGAACGAAATTCGTAAGCTGTCTGCTTGGAAAAAACTGACTTTAGCACGTGGCGGGGGTATGTTTTCATTATTCGTTATACTTAGAAGGCAAGGCTTTGTATATGTAACATAATACTTTGAGTTATTATTCGAAAAAAAATTCGAAATTTTACCACAAGCAAACCAAAATTTTATGAAAATTAATTGTCCGAAAATCCGAAGATATCTCAAATTTACTAAAAAATATTAAAAATTTAAAAATATAAATTTAACCAACCGAAAAGAAGAATATAAATTACCATAAGAACTGGTTTCCAAAAAAAAAAAACAAATAACGCGAACCAATAACCAAAAAGCCGAATTTTACTAAACTTTGAAATTTTACCAAAAATCATAAACTTCACTAAAAAGTTGAAATTGCAAAAAAAAAAAATGATCAAAAAAGTGTAATATAAATTATATACTTACTTTTAAAGTACATTGAGTCAACGACTCTGCGAGTGGCGCCCGTGCATGATTCCCCCCGTGCACCGTCTCACTGCACCACTGGTCATGATGCTAGTGAAACATAAATCTTTCAACAATTCATAATATCCCGGCACTGGTACGAGTACATAGTCTTTTTAAATACATATATTTAAAGCTAATTTATCTCTACCGCCTTGCTTTACAGTACCTAATATATTCTTGACTTCTTGATCCATATATGAGTTATGCTTATGATGGACTAGAATCTTTCCATTATGTTCTCTGTCATCTGCAAAAGTGCCATCCGAATTTTTTTAATGGTCTGAAATACATTAGGTTGCAGTTAATATAGTCAAAGTAATACAAACATTAAATAATTCCCACAATTAATTTATTATTTGTATGTTTTTAACATCTATAGCGGAAATCGCAGACAAATTATTTAGTTTTGTGAAATTTTTAGTTAAATGGTTTTACTGGGAAAATAAAATCATTTACTTATGAGGTCTTATGAGGATTTTGTAATATGAATTTTCGTATATTTTAAATAGGGATGCATCGAAACACCTTTTTGCCGACACGATGCCGATACTCAAGCTAAAATATCGGCGATAACGATATGCTAGTGAATTAAAACACAAAGTAAATTAAATAAAATTTATAATGTATGATGTACATGTCGCACACTAAATCAAACCCAGTCACCGTTATACATATTTTTATGTAACTTGGCCCGCTTACCTCGTCAACTAAAGAACATTTTGGGTTTTTTGATTTGTGACTGTCTTGATTTAGTGCACGATACGTATAATAATATATCGTTGTGTTGGCAATAATATTTAGCTGATACCGATATATCGAAAAAACTGAAATATCGCCGATGTATCGGTATCGGATACTTCCTTATTTTAGAATTACATATTCAGTTAAATTTATTTACATAATATTTCGAGTGTACGATTATATTGAGAGTTAATTGTTGAACTTTTAAATAAGAAAACGGAATGAATAAATTAAAAACTAAAGAAAATGCTCATTCTTAATGTGTTCGTTTGCACTTTTATTTATCTAGTTAACATTTTTTTATATTAAAAAAAGGAATTATTAAAGGGTGTTCCAAAAGTGACATAAAATTTAATTATTTAAGAAAAGCATGCAAAATTGTCCATGACCATTCTGAATAAATATGACTAAATTTAGGTGGTGCAGCGTAGAGTCTTTTTCCTTCAATGCACTGGTGGATGTGAGCTATGTATGTACGTATGTATACTGACATTAGACTTATTCAAAAATATATGGAATTTGCAATTATTTGTTATCTCCATAGGGTTGTCGGTGTTCCATTCATCGCTAGAATTCTATATACAAAATTGGATCATTCAGACCCTATTTAGAGCTCGCTACAATTTGCAACTTTTATACCTTGCTTCTACGTACTTTTACCTAAAGTAAATAGTATAGTGCAACATAACTACTTTATTTATGTCAGTGTCTTTTCCAATATCGTCTTGGCTTTAATTGGATACTAAAAATGATAACCGAGGACTAGGATTTGGTACTACAACCTGTAATTTAATTGAAAAAAGTTCTAAATAAAAAGGTAATCTGTACGAACATAGACAGAGTGTTGGCAAAATAACGAAAGTAAATTTGTTCGTGGTCTTCTATGTGCAGAATAGTTTATTTTATTTTCCAATCTTCTTAAGCAACATGCAATTATTTAAACTGAGGCAAAATTATCAAAGATGAAAATTGGAGCATTTCGATGAGCAAATGGGAATGTCAGAAATTTAACACAAAATAGTTTATTAGCTTTTTTAGGGAAGTATTATTCTGGAAAACGCAAAAACGCGATCTGGGGAAATCAAAAGCGCTTAAATATTTACGATAATTAGTTCATTTGGTCTTAAACCAGGTTAATACCTTTGCTATCTTTAGACAATCATTTTATCGAAGACATGCATCTTTGAGCACTGCCTTACCATAATTAATCATTTTTATCGAAGAAAAATCACATGGAAATTAAACATTGAACTTCAGTAATATTCACATATTCTCAATGTCTTTGAATTAACTATACAATTTGGGAAAACGCCGGAATTAAAAGGAAGTAACATTTTTAAACAGCTAGCTTAACTGGTTACTACTTTATAAACTATATGTTTAAATCCATTAAAAGGTAATAACTGAAAATCCGTTTTGTTCTTTTCTTATTACCTTATATTTAAAAAAAAAGCTCAAAATTCTTTATCATCACTATTCCCAAAGTTTCTTGCAAATTTGTTACTATATGCTATCGAAAAACCATAAACATTAATTTAAAAACTAAGTTACGTAATAATATCTTTTAATTTATTAAACTTAGTAATGAAACAAAAGTTTACTTTATAATGCAAAAACATGTTACATAGTTACAAAACGATTATATTTGAACATTTATTTACATTTCTTCAAGATTTTTATACCCTTCTCAAAAATGAATAGCGTATATATAAGTAGATTTGTCATTCCGTTTAAAACAAAGTAAATATATTCGGGATCCTTATAGGTAGGTAAGCTCAATTAACGGTGTCCGTCTGTCCGATGTTGAAATCAAGTTTTTGACGGCACAAGACAACCTAGGGTCTTGAAACTTGCAACGTTTCATAAATCAGTCCGCTATTTGAAATCAGCCGTATCGGTCCACAATGGCCCGAGTTAGGCCCAAACACTCTTCCGGGGAAACGATTATACATATTCTAAATGCTTATCAAATGTTATATAAAGTACCCCTACAAAAATAGTAACATCCCAAGGACCCCAGATAACTTACGGAACTAAATGTTGGACCAAATTACATTTTCTTTAAACCTCAAAATTTTACAAAATTAAAAGGAACCCAAATTCCTTCAAAAATCGAAATTTTACAAAGAGACTTCGAAAAATTTTAAATTCACCATAAATCCGAAATTTAAAAAAACTAATTTACCAAAATATTTAAAAATTTTACCAAAAATCTGGGAATTCAATGGGAATTCACCAACATTCGAAAATTCAAAACAAAAAAATCGACATTTTTAAAAAAACCGCAATTGCACAAATTATTCCAGAAATTCAAAATTTTGCCAAATTTAAAAACCGACACAAATTCGAATTCACCATAAAATCGAAAAACTGGAATAAAAAAATGTTGCCAAGAAATAAAATTTCATAAAAAACCGAAATTTCACATAAAAAAGAACGCAAAATACTAAAAAAATTCACAAAAAAACTCCAAAATCATAAAAGTTATAAATTTTACTAAAAATTTGCAAAGTAAAAAAAATTATACTATGATTTGGGAATTCACCAAAATTCTAAAAATTACCACAAAAATACTCTAGAGTTCAAAAACTTTAAATTACCAAAATAACATAATATATTGTTACAAAGTAATAGTCAAAGGTGTGTGAAACGACCTATATATTGTACAAATGTACAAATACACAATATCACAAACACAAAGCAAAAGCAAATTGCGCAGCAGAAATTCCATAAACCGCGATTCAATAAAAACAATTTCTACAGCAAGCAAAAAGTAAACAAAGATACACACACACAAAAACACATATACGAGACTACTAAGCCAGCAACTGAAATAACAAATGCGCAATTTCGCGTATGTTCGGGACATTTCAAGAAGCGGCCGTGATCTGTATATAAAGGCGCCGTCCACCGCAGAAGAGTTAGTTGACTTTGAGATTTCAAAGAGTGAATATCTGTGCGTACAAAAGTGTTAAGTGTACAGTGTAAATAAGTACTTAGTATAGTTGTATATAAGAGTGTTAAGTACCGAATAAAGTTGTGTACTGGTAAAAATCATTAAGGACTGTGTAATTTAATTTTTACAATTAAACGAACCCTTCAAAATCACGTTTATTGTGGTAATAAACGTAACAACTGGTGTCAGAAGTAGAATTGTAAAAAATAAAAAGTAAGTAAAATAAAATGAAGTTTGACGAGCTGAAAGTTGATCAGCTAAAAAAAAACTGAGCAAGTTCGATCTGCCAACGGCGGGCAATAAGGCAGAACTGCAAAAAAAGCTGATAGAGGAACTCAAGCGACGTGGTATTGACATTGGTCTACATGAATTCGAGAAAAAAGAGGAGCTCGAGATATGTACCCCTGCCACTAACACTAATATGGACTTCAACGTAATGTTCGCCGCTATGATGGAGAAATTTCAAGAAGCTTCTAAGACTAACAGCGAAAGACTCTTAGCTGAGGTCAGAGCCAACAACGAAAGACAAGAGAAGAAATTTCAAGAAGTTTCTAAGATCAACAGCGAAAGACTCTTAGCTGGGGTAGAGGAAAAACTTCAAGAAGCTTCTAAGATTAACAACGAAAGACAATAGGAGAAATTTCAAGAAGTTTCTAAGAACAGCGAAAGACTCTTAGCTGAGGTCAGAGCCAACAACGAGGGACTAGAAGAAAAGTTTCAAGAAGTTTCTAAGAACAGCGAAAGACTCTCAGCTGAGGTCAGAGCCAACAACGAGACACTTCAGGAAATTTCAGAAGTTATAGGCAAACGAGTTGAAGCTATAGAACTAAAAGTCAGTTAGCTTGATGAAAAATTCTCTGGCATAACGGGAAATGTTGAGGAAAAACTCTCCGGCATAACGAGAAGTTTTGACGAAAAACTCTACGGCATAAAGAGCAATGTTGACGCAGAACTTCATGAGTTAAAGAACAAGATGAGCGATCTACATATTCGAGAAGGACCGGCAAGAATAATCTCGGAGTATGCCAGCAAGATAAAGGCCCCAAGCTTTGATGGTAGCGCACCTTTTAATCTCTTCAAGTTCCAGTTCAAAACGGTGGCTAGCAAAAATGAATGGGACAGTGAAGAAAAAGCTATATAACTAATTCTTGCGTTAAAGGGAACAGCAGCAATAATCCTTGAAAGCTTACCAGCTGGCTGCAGAAATAGCTACGAAGACATAATGGTGGCCTTGCATCGCAAGTACGGTGGCGAACATAAGCGAGAACTGTACAGGATGGAACTACGGGGCAGAGTCCAGAAGCCGAATGAAACGCTGCAAGATTTTGCGATGGAAATTGAACGCTTGGTGCAGCTGACTTACCCAGGTGAGAACCATCCATTCCTGGACCAGTTCAAGATAGAAGCATTTGTAAATGGCATACGGGATCCAGATGTTAGATATGCAGTTTGCGCTATGGCGCTATGCAGAAGGCGTCCTTTGCGGAAACTATTTCGTACGCGCTGGCCCAGGAGACCGCAAAAGTTATATCGAAGTTGGCTGATACGCCAACTTGCGGAGACAAAAGGAGCGAGATAGAAGAGGTGGTCAAGCAAATACTAGAGGAAAAAGGCAAATCTCGCGCAAAATGCTTTAATTGCGGTAAGGTCGGCCACTTCCAGCGCAACTGCAGATCAGCAAAGAAAAGATCAAGATCTGCTTCGCCACCGAGGGAAAACAAACGGGCTAATAACACCAAAACGCATTCGTCACCGTTAAACTAGATCGAGCTAGCGCTGAGGGGCAAGAGCTAGCTCCCACAACCGATGGCCCCACAATCTCCATTTCCATCATGCAGCAACCTTACTGCTTGTGGTCTTATCAACGGAAAGAAACAGGTCCTCACCATAGACACAGGAGCATAGCATTCTATAATAAGGCCCGATTTGGTAAAAGGAGCAGTAGAACCGCTAAATAATATCCGACTACGCACTGCTACTGGGGATTCAGCTACTGTCTATGGAAGAGCCAGGGCAAGACTGACTATCGCAAGCATCAGCGTCGACCATGTGTTTGTTGTCGCCGACATATTGGATGAAGTATTGGTGCAGACTTCATGATAGCCCACGGGATTGATCTGCGCATGGGATATCAAATAATGGTATGGCGCAATGTCGAGATACCCCTGGATGTTGGATATGAGAGCAGGACCACAGTAAGGAAGCTGTTTACCGTTGAATGCCAGAAATTACCACCTCAGGCAGAAACTATAGTATGGGCACGTGTGGAGGAGGATTGTGTGGATAACCGGTTGTGGGTTGTAGAACTAAAAGAAATAAAAGCCGAAATCATAACAGCTAGATCCCTTGTGGAAGCCTGTGATGATGGACGAGTTCCTGTAAGAGTACTTAATCTGTCCAAAAGCGAAAAGACCATTGACAGAAATTTTGAGATCGGTCAATGTGAGCCGGCAGGAGCCATAATTAATTGTGCGGCGAATTTAGAATGCCCCAAAACAACAGCCAAAGAACGAGATTTACTGGCAGAACAGGTGGAAAAATGGGTAGCAGGCCTGACATCTCCTGACAGAAACAAAGCTAAGCAGTTGCTTAGAAAACATGCCTCTGTCTTCGCCCTGAGAAATAAAAGCCAAGGTAGAACCTCAGTTGTGAAACACGAAATCAACACCGGCGAAGCGAGGCCTATAAAACAAGCACCCAGGAGTATTCCCCTAGCAAAGCGAAACGAGGTCAAAGAACTGGTCAACGAAATGGAGCGGAATGGAGTCATTGAGCCATCTTCTAGTCCGTGGAGCTCGCCAATAGTTTTGGTGAAGAAGAAAGACGGCAGCGCCAGGTTTTGCGTTGATTACCGGAAACTCAATGACGTCACAAAGAATGATAGTTATCCGCTGCCCAGAATTGACGATACCTTAGACACGTTGGCCGGAACGAAATGGTTCTCTACCTTGGACTTGCAGAGCGGCTATTGGCAGGTAGAGATAGCCGATAAGGACAAGGAGAAAACTGCCTTTAGCGCGAGCGATGGTCTATGGCAGTTCAAGGTGATGCCATTTGGGCTCTGCAACGCTCCAGCTACTTTTGAGCGTTTAATGGAACGTGTGCTTAAAGGTCTCAATTGGAAGACGTGTTTGGTATATCTGGATGATATAATTGTGATGGGGAAGATTTTTGACGAACACCTAAAAAACCTTGATGAGGTGTTTAAGCGTATAACAGCTGCAGGACTAAAGCTTAGCGTTAAGAAATGCGCTTTGTTTCAAAAGGAGGTTAAATATTTGGGGCATCGTGTAACATCAGAGGGTATATCCACTGATGAGGACAAAATACTGGCTGTAGAAGGACTGGCCTCGCCCACGGAATCTTCATGAGCTTCATAGTTTTCTGGGGCTTTGCACATACTACAGGAGATTTGTGCCGAACTTTGCGCAAGTGGCTGCTAGCTCGCCTATCCAATCGCTGAGCAGAAATTCATATTGGACACGGATGCGAGCGGCTATGGAATAGGGGGAGTCCTTTCCCAGGTAGTTAATGGTGTGGAAAAGGTCATTGTCCAAGCCCGAGCGAAATTACTATGATTTTAGTATCGAGCACAGAAAAGGCGGAAAACACAATAATGCTGATGCCCTTTCAAGGCGGCCATGCAACGTAGATTGCAAGCACTGCACAAAAGTCGAGAAAAAGGAATGTGTCATTGACGTGCGGCTGACCCAAATTAGCTCAGGGGAAGACTGGTCTAAGGAACAGAATGACGACCCAATTTTGGCAAAGATTATGTTGGCTAAGCAGGATAGCAAAAGACTGACCCGCAATGAAATATCGGCAGAAAGCCCATTAGCAAAAGCGTACTGGGCCCAGTGGAATAGCCTAAAATTAATAGATGGCTGCTTATATAGATCTTGGGAAAGTGCAGATGGCAAATTTACAACGGATTTAATTGTCGTGCCCACTTCCAAGATAAAGGAGGTAATGAAGCAGTTCCATAACGGTGCTAGTGGCGGCCACCTGGGCATTACAAAAACTCTGGAAAAGATAAAACAGCGATTTAACTGGGTTGGATGCCAGCAGTCTGTAGCCGATTGGATAGCTAATTGCGAACAGTGTATTGCGGCCAAGGGTCCAACAAGAAGAAATCGCGGCAAGCTTCAGCAATACAACGTGGGTGCCCTTTTTGAGCGAATAGCTATCGATGTAGCAGGTCCATTCCCTGTCAGTGACGCTGGTAACCGGTATCTACTAGTGGTAATAGATTATTTCAGCCCGAGGTGTATGCCATTCCAAACCAAGAATCTAAATCGGTGGTAGACGCGTTTGTTAACAATTGGGTGTGTCGATACGGTGTTCCGATAGAATTGCATTCAGACCAGGGCCGAAATTTTGAATCCGCCATATTTAAAGAAATGTGCGACTTATATGGCATCAAAAAGACGAGAACGACACCGCTACATCCACAAATATCTCAGAAAAGTGGTTAGTACACACCAAAAGGATTGGGATGAGCATATACCTAAGCTGTTACTGGCTTACCGGTCAGCTGTTCACGATTCCACCTCACGTAGTCCAGCGAAAATCCTGTTTGGAACGGAACTGAAACTGCCAGCGGATTTAGAGTTCGGTGTTAAACCTAAACCTGTGTGCGAAGACAATGGAAACACTCTTCAGGCACAAGAAGATCTTCACGAGCTTCATGAGTTTGTCCGTAACCGCATTAAAATGTCCAGTGATAAGATGAAAGCCAGATATGATAGAGCAGCAAACACGGAGGGATTTACCGAAGGACAAATGGTTCTACTGTTTAACCCACAACGCAAGAAAGGATTATCCCCTAAATTGCAAACCCACTGGGAGGGACCATACAAGGTGGTTAAGAGGCTAAATGACGTAGTTTACCGGATACAGAAGGGCCATAGCCCGAGGTCCAAAATGAAGGTGGTTCACCTTGAACGACTAGCCAAATATGGAAAGGGTGATGTTGAGCCTGTTCGGGACGAAAAGGCTTAAGTGGGCGGCAGTGTTACAAAGTAATAGTCAAAGGTGTGTGAAACTACCTATTGTACAAATGTACAAATACGCAATATCACAAACACAAAGCAAAAGCAAATTGCGCAGCAGAAATTCCATAAACCGCGATTCAAAAAAAACAATTTCTACAGCAAGCAAAAAGTAAACAAAGATACACACACACACACAATCACATATACGAGACTACTAAGCCAGCAACTGAAATAACAAATGCGCAATTTCGCGTATGTTCGGGACATTTCAAGAAGCGGCCGTGATCTGTATATAAAGGCGCCGTCCACCGCAGAATAGTTAGTTGACTTTGAGATTTCAAAGAGTGAATATCTGTGCGTACAAAAGTGTTAAGTGTACAGTGTAAATAAGTACTTAGTATAGTTGTATATAAGAGTGTTAAGTACCGAATAAAGTTGTGTACTGGTAAAAATCATTAAGGACTGTGTAATTTAATTTTTACAATTAAACGAACCCTTCAAAATCACGTTTATTGTGGTAATAAACGTAACAATATGTATAAAAAAATTCAAAATTTATACAAAACAGATACTCCGCACAAAGTTGAAAAAAATTTTGATATTTTGCCATGAAAATTCACCATAAAATCGAAAAATTGTAATAAAAAAAATGTAATTGATAAAAAAACCAATGTTTAATTTTTAAAAAAGCCAAAATTTTACCAACAAAAATCCAAACACGAAATTTTGAAATTTTACAAATTTTTTAAGTTTCACCTCAATGGCGAAAATTACGCAATTAATGTTGAATAAATATATCCAAAATATATGAAATTTCACCACAAATAAGGAATTTATCATGAAATTTAAAAATTCAAAGGTCATGTTATAAATTTTGCCAAAAATTTAAATTAATTAAAAAAAACACAGTTTTGCCATAACTTTTGTTGCGAATTCTAAAATTCACAACAAAATCAAACTATAGTCCAAAGAATTGCAAAAAAATCTAAATTTTCCCAAATTTACTTATATTTGAAAATACACCATAAAATCGAAAAACTGTAATAAGTTGCTTAAAAATCACAATATAATAAGAAACTAAACTTGATCAAAAAATCGTCAAAATCCGAAATTAAATTGAAAAAATAATTATTTCACGAAAAATCGAAAGTTCACCAAAACTCGATAATCCCCAAAATAATTTTAAATTCCAACAGATCTAAAGCTCAGAAAGAACTTAGTTTTCTCAAACAAGTAACCAAAAACAAACTTCATCACATTTTTAAACTTAACGACAAATTTTAAAAATCTACAAGGCCAGACATTTTGCATTCTGTATGAAAACTGGCACAAAAAAAATCAAGAACCACATGTTGAACATGAGAAAGCTGCTAAGCATTTGTTGCGTTATTTGTCAGATTGTCAGCTAGTTGCGTATTTAGCTGGGAGAGTAAGTATTTGAAGCACTGTCATTAGCGATTAAAGAAGCAGTATACTCGAACCGACTACTAAATAAGATTAATTGCTATCCGAATGAAAGGCCGATGACAGTTCTTGGCGATAATCTGGGAGCACAACATTTGGCAATAAAACCGGCACTACATGGAAAGCCCAAGCACATGGATGTAAAATTTCAAGATTTGCGAGAACTACTTCGAGCTCATGAAATTGAAATTCGTTAAATTAAATAGTATTACTGCTACGCTTACGAAAAACAATTTGTAGGACGATTAGGATGACAAAAGCACTTGATTTTTTTAAATATAATTATCAAGGGATGAGCAGATTTGAGAGAGGATGTTGGATTATTTAACTTAAGTGCAATTCTGCTTATAATTCAATTTATATTTTACTTGTTCATTATCTCCTACCTTAGTCACACATTTAAAAAGGGTTTTCAGAAAAAAACTTAAAATTTTGGACAAGTGAAAATATTAATTAAAAAGTCCATTTTTAAAATATTTATATATATTTTTCGTATTCTAAATTCACGTCTATATTTTTAAGCTATTTGCTTTAGACGCTTAAATTGTATATAGGGCAACGTTAAATACATATGCATGTTAATATTTTTAAATTGAAAATATGTTAGCCATATTTAATATAATTTAAAAACAAAGATTTTGGAAGAATACTTTTACTTTTATTAATTGTTGGAATTATTGTTTGAATGTTCCAAGTTAATTTGAAATGCATATAATAGCGCATACAATTTTTAAGTTAATTTAAACCTTTGTATTTATTTTTGTTAAATAATTTGTTAACAATTGGTATATTAAAAAAATAACATTTAGACAATTAATAAATAAAATATAAGCATCGAAGGTTTAATATTTTTAAACTTGTGAACTTGATGTTTAAAACATTGATTTTCCACAATAAAAATATATATGTATGTATATTTGATTTTATTTTTTCTTTTAGTTCCAATGCCACGTATGAGCAGACTTGAGATATATAAATATATTATGGCAAAATACAGAGAAAAAATATTAACGCTTAAGTTTTCATAAGCGCAATGTTCTTATCATTCATTGACATTTATAAATATAATTTTACACTTATTAAACGTAATGCAGCAATCCATTAAATAATAGATTATTATTTTTTTCAGTTACTTTTAAATAGAAAAAAATCATTATTTTGTTGTTTCAATGTTAAAAATTGTTAAACAAATTTGTTTCATCATAAGTCAGTGAATTGTGCAGCCTTGCTTCATGGTTTGTTTTGCATTTAACTGAATTTGGTTAATTCATTTTCTAGTCGATGTTCAAAAAAGACATACGCTTCTCAACTCTGTTAACAACGGAAGAATGAAAAATGAAAAAAGTTAGTACATATTTTTTTAGTGTAATTTAAACAGGAAGAAAGTTTACACGTTAACGCACGTAATTTCAATATCTTGAAACAATTCACCAATCCAAGACACCACAAGGCAATAATGTTGAAATAGCTGTAATAGCAATTCACCTTCATCTAACATTTCAATACGTTCTATACGCTGGCGTTCTGAAAGTGGTATGCTTTGATACACCTGCACCATATCCCAAGCTCGACTGCCACTCCAGCCGCATTCCAAAAATCTACCTATTTGTGTATCCAACGAAAGGCAAGCGTCAACGCCGGCCAAACTGCAGCCACGACTGCGCAAGTTGTTCAACATCACTTCTCCAAAACGATCATTCATATTTACCTAAATATGTAAATTAAGGAACAGTGAATATTAATTGGGTTATTTTGTAATAAGTATTTATGTATGTACGATTTACCTGTTCATAATTAACAAATACAGCGCTGGTAAACTTACTAGCAATCCACTTTAGAAGATTTTTACAATTCTGTAATTCTATGTAAACTAATACACATTCGGCCAGAAATATTGTTGGTAGGGTGTAATCAATTTCAGCTTGTTGTAATTTATTGTCTACTTCATCTATATTTCTTAAATCTACACCCATTAAATGATAGTTGGGGCCATGCAAATCTGTTGGGCTTAATCTTACTTCACCATCTTCGTCGTGTATTTTGGCCAATAGAACTTTATTCCTTTTAATTGTATAACACTTGCGCGCCGTTACAGTTGGAAAATCTAATTCAATAAAGTTTTTTACTTGATGCATAGTATCTCGCAAGCGAAAATACAGGGTATCATAACCACAGCCAAGATTGATGATCTGACAGTTGCCATCGGTTTTCTACGTTGTGGAGTATTAAGGAAATATATGTATATATATTCGTGTAAATCAGTTTGTGTTTTTTACTTTAAATTAAAAAAAAATAGACTTTTGGGAACATAAGAGGCAGTACTATTATTTGTTGACTTACTTCAGCTACCATAGGCTGGCTACTTGTTTATAAAGCGAATCAAGAACAATACAAAATGCCTTAGATTTTTTTTTAACAGAAAATGCCTAAAGACAGAAACTCTTTAATTTAACTAAAATCAAAACATTCACAAAAGAAAACGCTTTAATCAAAAAATTTTGAGTGACTAGTCACTAATCGGCCATC
The DNA here is from genome assembly GCA_963932375.1 of Phania funesta. NCBI lineage: Eukaryota > Metazoa > Arthropoda > Insecta > Diptera > Tachinidae > Phania > Phania funesta. The sequence continues at coordinate 80,695,702 of OZ010653.1, read as the reverse complement.
GCCGATTCTGGGTCTGGATACATAACACCATTTATGTTGTAAAATCTTTCTAAAAGTTTTGCGTCTACTCAGTACTACAGCGCTCAACGATATCTTGTTTTAAATCTAGTAAAATCACATTGCAGTAATGTACCTCCCAATTTGCAAAGATCACACTAAAAGTTTTAAATAAAATTGTCTGAAATTTACCAGCAGGGTATCTCAAAAAAATTAATTTAAATTGTTTGCAATAAGTGTTTTTGCCCATAAGCTTGTTTACTAAAACTGATTAAGTGCAAAGTAGTACAATTGTTTTATTTAAACCGATCGATTTAACAACGACTGTTTTGAAAAGTATAAAGAATTCCGGTTAGTTTTGAGAATAATTTTTAAACCAATCCAATATTATTGTAAAACAAAATATATACGCGAAGAGTCCAATAATACCTTTGACCTTTAGTCAAATAATTGTCAATCATATATGAAAAAGATTTAAAAATGAGTTTTTAAATAAAGAGAAAGCACACTGTTACCTTTTTTTTGTTTTAGTTTTGCTTTCAATATGGATTTGCTTTATATACCTGAATATTTTTTCTCAAAATCACTCCCTCTTATTTTCTTAGTCCTTATTTGGAGTCTCAAAATGGTTTGTTACTTTTTACATAAAACACTATTTTTAGTATTTCTTTATTCCCCTAGTAAAATTTAAAAACTTTTACTTCTTTGAATAATTTTATGCATTAACAAATAATATATGTATTATGCGTTTGTATTAATGCCACTTAAGTTTTTATTATAAATTGTAAATACGCTTTTAATTTATATTTTATGAACTATTATTATTAAGAAATTTATATACGGTTTAATAGCCTGAAAAACATATGGTCTAGGTTCTCCTTTGATTGTAATTTTAATATATTGAAATCGGTAAAATTAAAGAGAAGAATTTCAATTTTTTTAAATAAAAATATTAAATGAAAAAACTGTGTTTACTGCAGAAATTAAGGCCAAGTACAGGCCTAACGCACACAGGTGTATATTTACTCGCTGTATATTCATTAGCTGTTTTTACATCCCTAACAACTTTGTTTCCATTAATCATAAAATAATGAAACTTAAAACATAAGGACTCTACATATAGGTAGCCTAATAGCTCATAGTTTGAAAGTTTTACCATAAAAGCTTCCCGAGGTATGAAAGTATAAAATGTGCATATTTTGGTACATATTCACTGACTTACTCATTAATATTATGTGGCTCATCCACTGTAGCTAGAGAGCTGGTACACAGGTATAATACCATCCCATTCTTAGGCAAATTGTTAGCTTGGCAAACTTTCTAATATGAGAAAGGAATAGAGGGGAAAATGTTACCAAGCGAACAAATTGCCTAGAAATGGAATGGTATTGTACATATGAAGAACTTGGTTCTCATTTTGGTCTTAGTATTTTTAATGGCCGAAATTATTAATAGAAACTTGGCTTTTTTTTCACATTTATGTTTTTGTGCCGATTAATTCTTACATCAAACATTTATTATGAGCGTATTCAAATATAATATTAACTTTTTTCTTTGGAAATCATAAAATGATTTTTACGCAGTGATAAAATATATTTCACATAGGGTGCTCCAGAAATCTGGTTAATAGTGCGCTAGTCTACGATTCTTGGGGCCGTAAGTTCACATCATAGATTTTGGTTTATATAACTACTACAGGCGAATGGCTATGCCCCGCAAATTGGTTTAGGATATAATTGTAATAACATAAATTGTACCGATAAGGCCGTTAACAACTTTAAATCGCGTTTTAGATTTCTAGAGCAATACAATACACGCGTCAAAAACAATATCGCAGATAAAATAACCAGTTAAAAACCTTTTGATAAGGCAGCTTTGATGAAGACTGCCTCACATCGTATGGACGCAAATGTACATACCTTCATAAATATACACATAAATTTTTCTGTTGTATATACATTCATATGCACAAACCCTAGAGCAAATATCAAATATATTGTTATAGAAAAACACTTTAACTTTTGCCTTTACCACCCCCTCCATCACCACGTATATTCTGGCCTAGCAGCTCCTTCGTATTTTCACTCTTTTTTCCTTTGCTAGAGTAAACTAAAAATAGTTGAAAACTGACCTTCAGGAACTTTTCAACACACATCTCAACGCCCTTGACCCTGGCAAAATAACCTCGATTTATCTCTGGTGCTTTGCGATCTTGATTGCGCACAAAAAAGCCAATATAATCGTCCTTCCAATAGCCCAATCGTACAGCACCCCTTTTGCAATCGCTGGCATCGTCATTTGTAGCAATGACAGCTTCATCACAAGGATGAAATGAATGTGGCGGTTCCATTCTACGGTTCAACTGATAGTAATTAATAGTACTTTTTTAAATAATTGACTAAAATATATAAAGAAATTATTCTAATAATCACTTTTGTATAAAAACCTATACAAAAAGGTTAACCTGCACTTTTAACAGCGTGTCTGCCGTTGCGTTGTCCTTTGGTTAAGTATTGGTTTGTTTTCAGATTTCTTCAAATAGTCCGTGTTGCTATTCCTCCCTTCGAAGTCTTTATTGCTTGAATAACAGTTTTGTATTTATTGAATAATCTTCCTATTTTTCATATATTTTTAATTAATTATATTTCAATTTTATTTGACATTTAAATTTTTTCTAATTTGAAATTCCTTTGATCAACTACGAGTTATATTTCCACATATATTTTTCTCACAGCGATAATTTACTTTTTCGTTTGGTTTGCAACACAAAAAATAATTTGACATTTCACCGATTGGAAACAGACAGAGAGCAAAGCCGATTACTTAAAAGTCGGCTAATATTCAACATTGCGAGCCTCCAAGACAAATTAGGACAACGTTTTGGCTAGCCATTAATATGTACGCCTCTCCAAAATAAGGAGAGAAAATGTGTTTGTGGTCTTCTGTTTAAAGAATCCGTATAGATGTTCAAGTTTAGTTTCAGCATAATTTGTTGACTCTCATCAAGATTATATGGGTGCTTTTAGCATAGCTTATAACGGGTGTTTATAGACGAGCGCAAACATCCATACTTTTCATATTCTCTGTGTATTTTGTTTGTGTAATTGCATGACAGAGTTGTGGGAACTATTGTTCGGACAACTCTGTTTGAACATGAAGCGATTTTTATAAGCAAGCAGCAAAATGTGCGATGGCTGAATAGATTTATGGCTAGTTAAGGCGTAGAGTTATATAGCGTCTTAAATTTGTTCGCACATGAAGAGAACGTCGGCAGAATAACGAAGAGAAATTCGTTCGTGGTCTTCTGTGTGGAGAATACGTGTAGATGTTTCTGTTCAGTTTCAGCATAATTTTGTGCTCTCATCAAGATTGTGTCGATGCTTTAACTTGTGGACGGGTGCTTAAAGACGTGCGCACATATACATTTTTTATTTTTCCTGTGTGTATCTTGTTTGTGTAATGCCACTACAATTGTTCGCACAACGACTAGTTGTGTCGCCCATTAGCCGGCTTCATGCCGTAAATTTGTTTTGGTATCTAAGAGATTCTTGTTCACACAGATATTTGGCTAGTAAAGACAGTCGCTGTTGATGGTCCGAGCGTGTTCAAACAGCATTGTACGAACAATTGTTCGCACAGCGCTGTTTTGCCAACACACAAACAAAACACACACAGGCCAAATAACAAATATGTGTGCCTGCGCTCGACTGTAAGCGCCATTACATAAGCTATACTGAGAACATTTGAAACAATCTCGATAACAAACAAGAAATTATGCTCAAACTCAACAGGAACTTGTACACGTATTCTCCACACAGAAGGCTAGTCAAGATGGTATGCAATTGATGACGATTTCTCAATATTCACCTCAATTGTTTCTCATAAATGGCTTTTTTTTAATTATTACTTTATTCGCTTGTATTATTCGGAAAACAAATAAGTATTTATAGAGTACTTAGTTTTATAAATCAATAATAGCACCATGTTGTTTACATACGAATTTTTGAGTTATGTGCCTTGTATTTGACAAACAACAAAACAACTGGAAGCATTTTTGCACTTCTGGTAAACTTCATATACAAAATATTACGGCCTCACCTGACTGATGCATAAACAAATATTTTTAAATGCTAACGCCAAATTTATACGGATCTCAATATTTATGCTTCACTCTCTCATTCATGATTCACACCCCAATCATGAGTGAATCATGGAGCCTCACCTTATAAAATCCTGAAAGCGAAGCACCTTCTTTTAAGACGATTCGGTTTGAATTTCCTTGCGAAGCATGAGAAATTTCTGTTCTCCGCAGTTTTATCTGAAGTAGCTGCCAAACTAACAATCAAATGTAAACAAGAAATAAAAAAGCAAATGATGACTTTATAACGTAAAATGTAAAAAAAAAATCACGGTTATGTCGTGTAAATGGTATGATTGGCAATAATGTTTAGCGAAATAAAGAAGTGCTTCAATTAGTCGCGCAAATTAGCATAAGTATGGCTAGCATTGTCAGGCAAATGAAATCAAACAAAAAAGCACAAAATAATATTAAAATAAAACCAACCGCATAGAACTCTATAAGACTGAGATAAAGTACCGGCGAGTGGGTTTCCACACCGAACGCTTGTGTGTGTTTTCACTAATATACTCTATAAAAATATATACTAAATTACCCGTGGTCAATGTCTTTGCTAATATAAATTGATCTCCAAAATGAAATCATTGGAAAACGAAGACAACGTCAGTAGATATAATTTATCTAGAGAAGTCTCTATATAAGTCGTGTAGATGGCGCTGAGATTTATAAAAATCGAAATGCTATCTTTGGGAAATAGATAAAATTATTCATTTACTACTGAACACAACTTAGGTTGCTACATTCAATGGGTTTGAAAAGCAGTAGTGGGATTCACTATTATTTTTTTTTAATGATAAACGTTTTGTTAAACAAATTTACGACATTTTCAACGTCGTTGCCTATTCAGTAACCTTTTCAAATTATATTCGCTATTTTTTTTGTGTTGTCTATTTATTCGACACAATAAAATTCATGGCATCTTTTCGGGGAAGTGTTATTTGGTTTATAAATTATATATAAACAATATTTTTTCGTGAACAAGGCAGTAGATATAGACTACATATGCTACATGTGGAAAAAGCTTCACATGTTTTTTGCTTACCTTTTGTAAAAATAGCCAAACGCATAAAAAAATTAATCCATTAAATCTTTGGTTTTTTCATTTCTTTGTGTTTTTGCTTATTTGATATTTGTTTAACAGAGATGCCACTTTATATCAATTTGAATAAACAGAAGTTTAAGGATGTCTACTATGACTTACGAGTAGTTAGTGAATCTTACAATCGTTACTACAAACAACAACAAAAATCGACAAATTTTTTCGTTAAATCCTAGTGAATCGCACTACTGTGTCGTTTAAAAGAAAGAAGAACAGAGAAAAGGAAGCACACTTTCTGGCCTAATTGTTCAATACCCATGGTGTTACTTAAATAAGTATTAATTAATAACATAAAACGTAGCTTAATTTATTAGTGCAATGAAAATTAAAAATTGGGCTTCAAAATCCCCCGATTTAAAATGACTCAGTTCAGAATGAAAAATGGCGGTTTGTCCCTAAACCAAACTTGACAGGGATGACGGAAATTCGTTCCAAAAATGTACTGAATTGTTTTCTTAGGAGATGTGTGATATCAAACACTTTATTAATTATGTATTTTGAAATAATAATGATTGATAATAAATTATATGTAATTCAAACAAACAGAGTTGCAAATTAATATTCGTAAGAACTCACGACTCAAATGAATTCATTATATATGTATGTACATGCGCCTAAAGTCAGGCAACACGAATGTTATACATTCGAAATAAGGGTTGCCTAAGGCAAATGTTTATAAACCAACAAAATTGTTTATTACCACGTGTGCATAAGATGTTCGTTCAGTTTAACAATAAACCTAATTAAATTTTGATAATAACTTTATTTTTTTTAAATAATATTTTTTATTGTTTTATATTAGTTTTTTACATACACGTCGTTTAGCAACAAAGTCCTATTTTACGTAACTTATTGGGTATATTATTTACACACAGTTAAAATAAAAATTTAAGAATGACTTATACAAAATCTAAAATACTTAAAAACTAAACAAATACAAAAACGAATTTAATCAGACTAAACTTGACTTATTTGAAAGTTAAGCAATGAAATGCATTTTATTTCAGATTTATTTGCAATTGTAAGTAGACGAATTTATCTTTTAAAATTAATTATATATTTGCACAAATATTAAATTAATAGAAATATTAAATTAATGGAAATAACTTCATTATTTAAGGATCGATTAAAATTATGTGGTTAAAGTAAACTTTGTTTCAAACTAGTAAAATTTGACTCTTGCAAGGTTTATAGTTCCGTTCCATGACGTTTGGATTAAGTGCTGTTTTGTTCGTTTATTTTTAATTCTAGAAATTGACTAAACTAAAGGGGGTTTAAAGATAAATAGATGTTTCCTTGCATTATTAATATACTACAGTTTTTCCTTTATATAGACACGGGGTTCCTTTGGACATTACTTTAGGGGCTACTAGGGCCGATAGATACGAAAGACCTTTAATTGTGAATAGAAGAACTTATGAAATATATCGAAATTGATTTCGAATTATGGGAGTAAAGAAGTTTTTTTTTTAAAGTTTAAAGCCGCTCTTTTATAATGAAATCACACCAACTGATAGAAAAGAATTAATGTCTTTAAACAAAGTAAAATAAAACAGCTTTAACGTATTAACATCACCACCAAATGTATTTTGAAAAATTTTTAAGAGAAAGTTTAATAAGAAATTCCTTTTCATCCGTGAGAATTCAATCGTTCTAAGATGTTTTGATTTTTCAATGTTTATTCTTTCTTATCTTCCTTCTCTTTTATCGAAAACTTCTCTATCACAATTGGCAGGGTTGTTTCTTTCAATCCTTCATTTAGAGCCGGGCTCCAAGAAAGCCTTTTTCAATTGGATCTCATTGACTGCATGCTGTAATGTTGGTGCTGTTGTTGAGGATGTGGTGGAGGTGGCTGTTGGTGTTGCGCCATTATCTGCTGTTGTTGCTGCTGCTGATGTAGAGAAGATGATCCTTGAACTGGGACTTGGCTTGTTGTATACTGTCCCATGGGAGTTGAGGACACTGAGGAGGCTTGCGAAGATACTATGGGGGCGGAAACTTTGCGTTCGGATTGTGTTCTTATTGCCGAGGGATTTGTGGAAGACACTTGGTTGTGATTTGGTTGAGGAGGTGGATTGTATAATAACATAGGTGGTTCAGTACTGGGTATGCGTGTAGGTGGAGTTGCCGATGAGCCATGATAGGAACCGTATGAGCTGTCATCAGATTGGGCTGATTGACCGCGATTACGAGGTACTGACATGCCGTAAACAGATTCGGGTCGACGTTCAAACTTCTGATTGCCATCCAAAGGATTGGGATTGTGTCGGGTGCCATAAACCGCTTGGAAACCGTGAGGATTTTCTTGAATGGAATGTTGTGGCGGTAGTTGTTGTTGTTGTTGTTGTTGCGGTGACTGCTGTTGTTGGTGTTGCATTAATTGTCCCACTTGGGGATGTTGCATTTGGTTTTGATGTTGCTGCTGTTGCTGTGTTTGTCTTGTAGACGAGCGTACTCCATAAATGCTTTCCGATCTCTGTTGCAATTGATTTTGTAGATTCTGATTTTGCAAATGGGAAGATTGTTGTTGTTGCTGCTGATGTTGCTGCTGCTGTTGTTGCTGCTGTTGTTGTTGCTGCTGTTGATGCTGATGGTTCTGTTGAACATTCATACGATATAAACTTTGAGCTGGCACTAGAGGCCCAGATCTTGGTATTATATCACGATTAATGGCCATATTACTTTTGGCATACACCGATTGGGAGCGATTTAAGTTGGTGCGTGTCAAAGTGGGGGAGCGACAGTACATTGAACGGGTGCCGCCATACAAAGGTTCAGTTTGATCAAACTTGGGTGGTGCTGTATACAAGTTTTGGCAGTAACTGCCGGAACTTGCAACAGTATTAGCTGTAGGATTTTGTGTTTGTGTGCTGTTGGCCGTTTGAACTCTCTGGAAACTATTCGGATATTTTACGTGCATATTTTGTTTCTCCATATCCAAATCATAGTTTAATTCATCCTCCGAATTAATTGAAGAGGATTCATTATCCATTGCAGCTTTGATATGACGAATATTTCTTTTGGTATTAAAAATAAACTCATAAACAATACCTGAAGCAACACCGCCAACTAAAGGACCAAACCAATACACCCAATGATTATCCCATTTATTTAAAACGAAAGAAGGTCCCAATGAACGTGCAGGATTTAAATACGGCATCTGTAATTTGAGAAAATAAAATTTTATGTTGGTTAAAGAGGATCTAGTATTGAATATGATAAACAATAAAATTACAAAGGATCTAGAAAGAGCATGAATATGTGAAAACAGCTGCCTAAAAGACTTTCCCACAGTGTTCTAGGATTTCTTGTTTTATTTTCCCCATTATTTAAGAGCAGGTATGTGCACACATACATATGTATGTATGTACAGTCACATGCAGCTGCAGGTTTTTTCTGTATTCTTTTTCTTTTTTCCTTTTGTCCTATGAACAATGCATGACAAACCTGTGTAAATTTGTCATGGTAGCAAAATGCTTATTAAAATAGTTTTACTGCGTTATCTATTTGAAATCAGGATTTTTATTTAGGATTTGTTGTAATTTATCTTCTAAGGAATGCTGTGGATTTGAAACGGCATTTGTTGTAATTTTTTTAGGGATGCCAGACGTGCTCTTTTAATGTCTACATGTGCGTGATTTGCAAAAATGTGCACTTAAAACAAGATGGTCCAGATGGGGTCATAAAAATGCTCTATTTAAGCGTATTGTTCTTTATTTAGTTTTTCATTGTGGAAATTGCCTGACCTGTATTAAAAAAAAACGAGGAAATAAATCAAATAAGCCAACCAATTCAATTTCATAATCAACATCAGAGTCAAACAAAAGCATTTCATCGTTTCTATACCACTCTGCATGTGGAATTTTGTGAATTGAGTTTTCAAGTTGGCTTACTATAGAAAATATAGAACACGAGCTCTTAAGCTGAAAGTCTACAACACGCGTCCAAAAAATTGAATCAGTGTACTTTTGCATGTAGCAAGTTACAGAGCAAAACAGCGAAGGATATCTTGACGCGTAGTATGCGACGAGTAGGTATACCTTCTACGATTGTCAGCGCCATAAGCGGTGTGCGAACTGGTCAGCTGATTTTTAATGCCAGAGATTTTAAAAGCGTCGCATGTAACTTGAAATGCAGAAGAAAGCTTTAATAAAGCCAAATACTAGTCAAACATTTCTTAAATTCTAAAATTTTTCAAATACCGACATAGGAACAAATAAAATAGATAACAATATGATAAATATTTCTAAACGCTTATATAAAAATTCTATGCGATCTCATAACTGAATTTATTATATGTACTAGTACATAGCATGATATATCTGTGGCAATTAGGAAAAAATGCTTAAGTGCCATTTTGTCGTTTTACAGGAGAGCCATTTTAAACTTTAAAGTTGAATTTTAAAAACATGATCGCTGTTTAAGACAGGCTGTTACGAGTACATATATATGTTTAACTAATAGAATTTAAGACCTTATTCCCAACAAGATTGTAAGTTTAGTTAAGTTACTATTCTAAATGAAAAACATAAGCAGACATAAGCTTAACAAGTGAAGGGCACTTTTGATTTTCAGTCCAAAAATATCAGTGATGTTTGCCATTTCTACAAACGAACAACGTTTGAAAATCATTGAATTTTATTGTCAAAATTCGTGCTCTGTGAGAAATGTATTTCTATCAAAAATTGTCTTCAACGACGAAGTTAATTTTTGGCTGAATGGGTACGTCAACAAACGGAATTGCCGAATTTGGTGTGATGAGCAGCCAAAAGCAGGTCAAGAGTTGCCAATGGATCATGAAAGATGCTCTGTTTGTTGCGGTTTGTCGGCCGGTATCATCCATCATTGGACTATATTTCTTTAAAAACGATGAAAACCGCAACGTTACAGTCAATGGAGCAAAGTGACTTGCAATGATTACCGACTTTTTTTGCCCAAAATAGAAGAATTTGACTTCATTCACATCTGGTTTCTACAAGATGGTGCCACAAGCTACACGGCACACGATACCATGAACCTGTTGAGAGCCTTGTTTAGTGAGCAATTAATCCCACGTTTTGGAGCAGTTTGATCCCAATAGACAAATTTTTGTGGCAATACGTGAAGTCTCTCGTATACAGGCCAGCCACAATCCGAGCCAAATAAATATTTCATTCACTTTTGCGAATTTTCTGTGCTGTTTTTTTTTGCAATTTTCAAAACACAAACGGCTAAAAAAATTACCCTTTATATTAATACTGTACTGAATAATAATAAAATTGAGTTTGAATGTTTTTCTTTTGTTCGTAAAAGTGTAAGTACATTTTTAAAATTTGTGTCTTAGCGCTTATAACTGATAGCCAATCCGGTGCGGGGCATCCCCATCACTTTTACAAAGAGTTGCATTTGATTAATACAAATTAAACGTTGTAGAAAAATCTTCGTAGACGTTGCACTTGTATGTTATAAGCGGCAGCCTTAATTTGAATTTGTTTTAGGACCATAAATTCATTGCTTTAATTATTTTCAGTAACTGTCGTGAATGAGTCTTGAGATCTTTATGGATCATTTTTTAAGTTTATCAATATTTTTTTTCTTAATATTTTGAACAGGTTGTCTTCTTGAAGGTCAACATGAAAACATCATGTTAAATATTAAATAAAGACGAAAAAGAAACCGCCTTTGAAGTTGCTGGTCTGCAATAAAAATGGAATTATATGACAAACTAAATGACCAAAGAGAGAAGCCTTAAGATTTTACAAGATCACAATGTTAACGAGCCGCAAAAAAATGCAAGTAAATCTTGAAAGTAAATTGCTGGCGATATTATAAAAACATATGAAAATACCAAAACAGCAGGTGTGTTTTGGAAACAAACAAATTACAAGATGCTAAAAAATTACAAAGGAAAAAAATCTGTTTTTATTTTTAACTTACCGAAACAAAACTGCACGCACTATAGACGGCTGCTATCGAAGAGGCTGAATGTCCCATAACTTTTTTAACGGAGTCGGTTGAGACAAAATATGTCAAGACAACCACAAACGTTAAAATAAATTCCACACCAAAACGTTCCCAGGCTGCTAAAGAGGCGCTGTGTGAAATGGCCGCCTGTAAATTGCCCTGATAACCGGGCACTGTAACACTGAAAACATAAATATAGACAAAAATTAATTAAGTTGTGATTTTAATAATTAAAATAAAACTCACAAAAAAATTCCCTTAAACAAAACAAGGATGTCTGCAATCAAGTGCTTTACAAGTTGAGGTCACCCTTTTTAACCTTTCTCATTAATTTCAATTTGTTTAAGGTTTAATTTTAATTCCCAGGTAATATGAGATTTATGATGCAACAAAAACCAACAGCACAAGAGAAAGAGGATAACAAAAAGCCACTAATAATAACAGTGTTAAGTCAATGATAAAAATCCTAAAAATTCTCATAATTCACTGTGTTTAGTTAGTTCGCAGGTATTCTGGAAAGCAAAAACAAAATAAACGGCAAAACCTTATAGCATATGATGATGTGTGAACAGATTTTTTAGTTTTTTGTGTTATGCACACATTTTTTTTACTGCCCAAAATAAGTTTCACATCATCACACCATCTCTCCTTTTTGGCATTTTTTTATTTGCAAAACCTTAGGTTTTTCCAAAGGTATAGGTCATCATCTACACAATCATATTGCAAGACGTCATGATCAACAACAACATCTACATACATATTGTTCACTAAAGCAGAGGCTGCAGCAGTAATCTGTGCAGCCACAAAAATACATCTATCTACTTGGCATTAAAGCGAAATGTAAAAAGACCTCCTCGTCAGTTAAGACACTCTGAACAAGAAAAAAAAAACTCTAGAAAACAAATCACTGAAACAAGTATATTTAAGTTTTGAACTTTTGTACGGCAAAAAAGGTACTAAGTGCAGCCAGCCGCCTGAACTACCACCACCACCACCAGCATACTGGTCATGACATTCTCATCACAACGCGGTGTTGTTTGTGTGTGAACCTGTGTTCTTTTATAGGAAGATGGAATTTTTTCCCACGCTCATATAATTATCATTTTTAACTTTGATAAAAAAGTTTGAAAATCAAAAAAAGAGTGCTTAAGTTTGCGAAATTAACAGAGATCACAATAAAAGTGAGTACGAGAGTAAAGTGAAAAAATGTTAAGGTCAGACATTCACACAGTATGGTCTTGCGTTTGCTTAGAAATTATTCAGGTGGAATGGTAACAGGCTTAAGATCGTCGATAAAATTAAGCAGGAGGAGACGGAGCTTAGTGTAATTGAAATAACGAAATAAAACTAATAGAAAAGGAGCATTGAACATGTTTTCATTGATCAACAATATTTCAAAATATTTATTTGCTAATGATATCGCGAAAAGAACTCTGACTAAATTGGATGATATTGACGGTGGAACATATAACTTCCTCCTAGTCATGCATTTACGTACAATTTAAACCGGGAAAATTTTCACAGAACTCCGATTCACTCAACAACAAAAAACATAGGTAAAAATGATTTATTGATTCCACAATGTCACACTTAAAAGATGCGAAAACAAAATGCAACTCTAGTCGAATAAAAAATATTATTTTATGCCATTTTTCATAACATTAGCGAATCGGTCAAACCTGTTAAAATTAGTTACACATATTCACTTTTAATCATACTTTTTAGCACACATCAGGATTGGCCCCTAGGTCTGCGAGTCAATAACATTTGTTTTTTTTTTCTACTGTGTTTTCTGTTTAATTCAAATCGCAAATATTGCCAAATGTGTGGATAAAGAGTCCTGAACCCATAAATCAGCTGTTTATTGATCGACTTTGCCGATTTTCCTAATCAAATATCTTAAAACTAATTTCTATTTATACATTAGTCATTACAGAACCAATTTTGCAAATATCCGAAATAACAGTCGTATTTGCCAGGCACCTGCGTAACAAAGAATCATCTTGAAAGCCAGAAATTTGTTCTGAATATTCCTTCCACTGAGTTTCTGTCCTTCAAATGCCCTCACACTACCAATTGCAATAACAAACTGACATCTGATATTTTTTTTTCTACTCATTGAGAAGAGAAACAAGTAGACTTGTATTTAAATTAAACCTAAAGCATCATGCACAAGTGTTTATTGTTATTTTGTAATTGAAACCTTTTTTTTTTGGACCGTTAAAATATCTAAAACTACAACCACAAGTAAAAAAGAATACATCCTGTTCTTAATTTTCAATTAACAAACCCAACGCACGCACAAAGCAGTCGAAACAAAATTAACCCCCTTCGCCAGAGCGAGCAGACCGTCAGTCACTTGCACATGCAGACAGCAAGATCGTTTATTTTGAAGAACAATTAATCAGCTTAACACCCTTATGATTTTTAAATTCCATTCAAACCTGCATGTTGCTTTTGTGTAGATGAATGTTTTCGAATTGAACTACAACCGCACTTGTCCATTTAATTTAAAATTGAATAAAACATGTGTCCATATGCTAGAACATGGGGTGGTGTGTCTTCATGTCCAAATATCAACTACAATTTAATGAAACACTTTTATAATTTAAAATTTTGTTTCACAGGATTTCAACACTTCATAAAAAACATTTCGCAAATAGAAAATTTATTACTTTGCCATTTTATTATTATTTTTTAATTTTGCACGGTCGTTTTAGTTTTAAAATCGATGAACTTCATACCCTCCCCTAAAACGAAAGAAACACTTAAAAAAAACTTTGGTATTATTTTCAAAATGTCTAATTTACTTGGATTAACTTACACAACAATTTATATTTACGGGTAATTATTATTTCTTCACGCTTATCCAGTGAATGAATATTTCTATTTTCTAACAAAAACACATTTATGGATTTTCGAAATCCATTTCAAAATTTGGTCATGCTGAACATTTTTGTTGCCTTTGTTTTATTTGTCCAACGCCACAGAAAATTGTTTTCCTTATTTATTAATTCTTTAATTAAAATTCTAACTCTATTATCTGTAAAATGTTCTAAGTAGAAAACCTTAAACATTAAACTCTTGTAGGGGATGAACATATTTCAAGAACTTTCGCCGGCACTGCTTCCGTAGAAAGTGCAACTGAAGCAGGAGCTTAAAGTATAAACAAGGCCATTTTTTCACTGAGTGAGTTTCGAGGCGTTTTTGGTCAAGACATCATCTTTAGCAACATGGCAATGCGGCAATGTTAACAAGCAAAATTCCCAACCCCTAATCAGGTGGCAATATATTCACGAACAGTTTGCTTTTGTTATGAATACTAGGATGGTGTTATCATTGTACTTCTTCGAAAGCAATAACTTCAACGGCAAGCGCTACAGACCAATGTCAACCAATTTATTTTAGACCGAAATGAACGTTATGAACGCAAAACAACATGTGTTTGCGTAGTATGCAGTTACACGACACACAGTCAACGACACAATGGACATTCTACATGAGTATGGTTACCTCTCGCAGAGGTGATGCGAATCGACCAAGATCGTGCGTTTGGATCCCGTGGAAATTTTTCTTGTTCGATCGTCAGAAGCCACAGGTTTTTACCAATGAACTCTAAATCGGCAAGTGCTTTCAAAGTCCTTTACACCTCACGCAAAGCTTGTATTATTTCACTTCAGCATTGGTACGCTCCTATGGGAAAATATGCACAGATCGCTTATTTACTCAAACAACGCCGTAATCTAAAAAAATGCCATTTCGTAATAAACACGATGGAAGTTTCTATGCCTACAAAAAATAAAAAATTAGGAAAGATATAAAGCAAGCCATAGACGATGCGATTATTGGTACAATTTGAGGAGGTTGTACTTGAATTAAGGTGCCCCGGTTGAACGAAAAATCAAACAATTTTAATTTTTTGGCAAGTTGTACAGCGCAACGTTAATGAGGTTGTTGTACAATCTCACTTTATTTTGTGACTACTAGCTGTATCTATCACAGAACTTTATTTAAAAAGTATTTTTTTTCATATAAAAAGTACTATTTGAAAAATTCGACAATTCAATTCAAGCCCTATTTTAATTTCTTTTTTAAATTACTTAAGGTAGAAAACTTAAACCGTTATTGCAAATGATTATGATTTTACTATTATTTTCTGCAGTATATTATTAAACGTTTCAGATTGGAAGGAATGACTTTTAATGTTGTGAGAGTACCACTGTAATTCGCAAATAAAAGTAGCACTGAACTTCCCAATTACAGCCATATGACAAAAAGCATTTAGTGCGTGTTTTATTTGCCATCTTTATTTAACAAGACTTGTTTGCGAAATGAAGTTGTACAAGAAAGTTGTATTGTTTGTGGGTAAAACGGCCATCTTAATTACCCACTAAGTTGTACCAACTGTCGCACCGTCTACGGCTTGCATAAAGATATAAATTTATACACAACATAAAGCATGATGCAACGAACGATTCTGCATTATTAAATTCAAAAGTGGATTTTTTGAGTCGATGGTGTTTGAGTAAATGTGCGATAAGTAAAACGAAGTGCTAGAATTCTCTTGTTTGTATACTTTGTTTTGTTGTGATTAAAAATTGATCACGATTTCAGTGTGACAGCGTGAACTAAAAACAAAACTGCGTACATAATCTTATTATGCAAGAAATTTCACGAACT
This sequence comes from Phania funesta, assembly GCA_963932375.1. Lineage (NCBI taxonomy): Eukaryota > Metazoa > Arthropoda > Insecta > Diptera > Tachinidae > Phania > Phania funesta. The sequence goes on along the minus strand of OZ010653.1, from coordinate 80,679,845 downwards.
CAGTCCTCAAAAACATTTTATTCAGCATGATTGTTGAATAAAATGCACAAATAAATTTCAAATTTATTGTTGGTTACGTGGTTTTACATTTAAGCTAACGGAATGTAAATTAAAAAGTAATTGTCGTGAACGTGCTCGATCGTGCTCATTTTTTTTCTCATGCGTTTTTAAAAATAACGCGTAAGTAAAATAATATTTGTTTAATTAATTAACTATAGGTATTCTTACAAACTTTTAAATTTTGAAAATTAAATATTAAAATAGATATGCTCTTGTTCAATTTTACGTCTGCCTACCGTTCATAAAACCATTTAATGCAATCACGCACTAAATTTTTAAACGTTAGAGTGAGCAGCACTGGGTGGCAAAAACAAAGAGCGAGAGAAAAATTCTATGAAAATGTAAAGTAGGCGTTTTGGACATTTTTTTATATTTAACATAAAATTTTCGAAATCGCAAAATAAAGGTCTTTTTAAAGCCTGATAGTACACACGAAAAGCTTGACTACCAAACGAACTTTCAAATTGCGCTCACATTTTGACATTTATGGTCAGTATATTCTGGCAAATCATCATGAATAGATTAACGCTTAAACAACGCTACCAAATTATCCGGATTTACATAGAAAATCAGTCAACTGATTCGATGTTTTATCGCAAAATTATGCTTCGCGGCGAGGCTCATTTTTGGCCGTTAAGGGTTTGTTAATGAACAAAATTGCGATATATGGAGTGAAACCAATCCATAACAGACCCTACTGATTTCATGACATCCAGAAAACTGCATTTTCGAAACTATTCGAAATTGGCGATTTGAGAGATCACATAGGTACACGTAGACATGACAGAGAACACACAAGTTTTTCGAATATACAATTGCGAGCAATACAATCAATATGTTTGCTTCTAATGATAATGAACCAGAAAAAAAATCAATAGTAAAAAACATAGTTCGTAATAGACTTTTCTGAAAATTATTTATTACTTAATTTGCATTTATAAAGAATATATAAATAAAACTATACGTAAAAGTCTTTTTGAAAGTTGTGTGCCATTGTCGAAATATACTAGAAATATTGAAGGAGCTGGGAACGCTGGAGGCCGACCAAGGCAGTTGACTAATATAGACGTTCGAGCTATTGAAAGAATACTTCGTAGAAATGAAAAAAGAATACTTCGTAAAAATGAGTGCCTACTACGCTAAATTATTATCTTAGCGAATCGACTGTTCGTCGAGCACCGAACAATATTGGTAGGGCAGCAGCTATGCAGCACCAAAAAAAGCCGGTATTATCCGAACGAAATGTAAAAGCAGGGTTGAAGTTTGGAAGAAGCGAAAGCACTGAGCAGTGGATAACTAAAAGAAGGTTCTTTGAGGCGATGGGACCAAAATAAACTGCCATCATTTCGATAATAACGCCTACTTATGGCATCGTCTTCATGAAAGCCTGGACAAGAAATAGAAACATTTAAGTTCCTGCACAAATCCTGCACTTCGCCCAATTTTTTGTGCTATTAATATTTCACAATGAAAAAATCTCTCAAGTTGGACTTAGTTTGGAATTCAAATCAATGATTTATTTAAACATCGATTAAAATAAATTTTCATGAATATTTGCTGAAAAATTTGTTATGCTTGAACAGCTGTGAAAATATAACAGCCATAAATACTAGAGTTTTATTTTTCTGTCTGTCCAAATTAATTGAATACTTCTTTTGTTGAATGCCCTTCGTTCCAGTAGTTATAAAATTCCACATTTATACTACTTGGTTGCTCTTTGCATATTGTTTGTTATGTAAAGCAGTTTAAAAAATTTGCATAATTTTAGCAGTTTGCCAAATAATTGAAATATTAATTTTTAATTAACCATAAAACATTTTTTTTTTACACTATAATTGAAAATAAACGCTTAATCAATTATGCAAATTCTAGTTTTTATGTCAATAAAGGCTTTTAAATCCAAACATGGCCAGTTTAAATTTAAGAAAGTAACATTTTCAAATAAAATTTAATAAATTTCAGTGTGAAAATATTAAATTGTTTTAACTTAGCCTGGAGCAAATTAGTGCATTCGATATCGATTGATCAATATCGAATGCCATAATTTGCCAACTGTTTTTAACTTCATATAGTTTTATAGATTGTTCACACATGCACCTTGATTGAGGCAATTAAATTTTAAATTGAATTATAAAGTAGTTTGTTCACACATATCCAATTTAGCTTACTCAATTTCATAACCCGATAATGATGTTCGAAAAAGCGTGTAATAAAACTTTGTGGTTTTACGTGCACAATTTTCAATTGCCACCATTAGATGAACGAGATAGCTAAATTGGTAACAATAAGATTTGTTGTCCCTTTTATAAACTAGTGGTAATATTGTTGTAAATTGTCGGGTCTAGTTAGTGGTCTATTACATTGGTTGTTGTTTTACAGAGTTTTCTGTTCACCAAACACACTTCGTTAGATTTGCATTTGAATAAATTTGTGGTGTAATTAATTGTGGACTAAGTACTAATTGCTTAGTTTATTATATGAATTCTTGTGTGATAAATTGAACTTAATTAAGTCCTTAATTACGCAATTAAGGCATGCCATTAAACTTGGCGAGGGATTGCTGTTTATATTTTGTTATAAGTTGAGAATTGTTAAATTAAATACGTGTAATAATAATTTCGGCGACAAATATATTTCTCCAAGAAATATATTTGTCAATTCATACAATTCTGATGATGAAGTAAAATATCTTATAATGAAACTTCATAAAAATCAATACATAAATTTCAAATTTATTGCGAAAATTTAGATATCTCAACAAAATTATACATTTCTATTCGGAAATGTTACTAAATATGCTTCCAAACGATGTGAATAATTGCAGCTTTCTAATTAGTTTTTGTGTTTTAGATGTTTGAGATATTTTATCCTAACTTATCTCCGAATGCACTAAATCGACTGAACCGTGTTTGAACATCCACATTGTGATTTCATTTTATTAAGTCATTTATGTTTTTATATTATTGAATATATTTTATAAAGTATATTTATTTAAAAACTTTCATATTATAAATGCCTCTCACTGTGACAACATACTTGCAAATTATGATACGGTTTTTGGGAAAACTTCTATTATAATTCGCATCCTTTTCAGTGGTCAAAAACACCTCCAATGGATAAATACATTTGCTCATAATTCTTAGAACTAAAAAGCAAAGTTTATAAAACATGTAATTTATTTATTATTTGTGCGCTGATGAAACCCTTATACCAGCGAATTGGTGTGTGAACAACAAATTATCTTTATTTATTATTCTTTAAATTAAGAAAGACAATTTTTTATTTTATTAATACGATAATGTTTATAGAACACCGAAAAAGGTAAGTGATTCTTTCTTTTATATTCCGAAAAAGTTAAGTTTTGAACACTATGAGAATGGAACACAAGCAATTTCTGTGCCGCTACATACGTCGTCAGCATTCTTTGTGTCTTTCTAACCCACCCCTAATAATGCAAAATTGAATACAAGAGCTTCTCATAATTTTCATATTTTTCGATAATTTTTCTGAGGGGTAAAAACGAAGTTCTTATAACTTTACTCATTTTTACTTTTTTTTCAACATTTGCTTTAGCCAGCTCTCAGCTAGCTTAAGAACTTAAGCTGGAGCATATTATTTATAATAATTATTCAATTTCCAGTTCGATAAAATCATAAACAAATCATTTAGTAGTTATATTTTTTACGCAATTGACAATATACCTTTTCTTTATTATTATAAGATATTCTGTATGAATATTTATTTTTTATGATGGCGATAAAAATCTCCTTAATATAACAATTAGATTCCATAAATCTGTTAAGTTTTTTATCATAAATAAAATTCGAATAAAATCCTCTTAAAATCGAATGATTATATGCAAATAAAACGTTTAGACAATCATCGCTTTTTTATTCAAACAAAAACGCACATAATCCTATCAATTGATTAGCAGGCCTAAAATAATAATAAAAAAACCCCAATACACCATAAATTTATCCCAAAAGAGAAGGGATCAAATCCCTAAAGAGAACTACATATCTACCATACTGCCGTTATGTAAATAAAGTATGTACATGTATGTAATTGTTGTAGTGCTCTCTTATAAATGGCATGTAAATTATTTCCTTGTTATTGTATAAAAAAAAAAAACCAAACAAAGACAACAATTTCGTGGCTTTGTTACATTTTCATTTTGTTAAACTTTAGAAGGAATAAAAATCACAAATTGAATTAACCCTCCTCCCTGCTTCTTTTGTTCTTGCTTGCGGTTGCTTCTGTTGCTGATTGAATGTGTGTTAAAACAATTATTGAAACAACTATGAAATTATAGGGGTTGTGGTTTTATTTGGAAAAAACATGATTCATTGTAGTTTTTTTGGGCATTTGCTGTGTGTTAATATCACACCCAATGTTTGTTATTCTCGTGTAGTGATACTTTTTTTTATTACTTGTGACACTTTTTATGAGTGTCACTTAATTTTTATTATTTATTTTGTTTGATGCACTTTTATCGCTCGTACAATTACGTTGATACATTTCTCTTTTTTTTTTGCTGTCATATGTTAAATGTAGCACAAAGCAGGGCATTCAAATTTATGTTAAAATATATGACCAACTGTTTTGAATGTAAAAAAGTTTCGTGATATTGTTACTGAGAGGGAAATGTGGGTGAATTACAACTTGTTAACTGTCACTATTTCCAGAAGTAGTTTCCTTGATTGTGGCATATGCAAACATTTTTTTAATTGCAGCTACAATTGAATTTTCATAATAAAAAAATTAACATGTGGTTTAAATTTTCTATTAAATCCTAAATATACAGCAGGTATTTAAAGATAAACTTTTAAATTGTTTATTAAAATCGTTCAATAGACTTTTTTTATTAGCAAATTGAAAAAAGGTTACATTTTTTTCTGAAAAAAAATTTAAAAGGCTAAACATAGATTTAACAATGAATATTAACATGTGGCATTAAGTGTCTCAGTTCGTTCTGCACTACTGTAGATAGGAAAATATACCATCTATTCGACTTTTCAATGCAACTGTTTACCATACTTCATTTTGACAAAGATGTTAATTCTTATTCTAAAGTCTCTGCATACTTTAATAGATTAAGTTTCTCTAATTTCATCAAATAATTGCTTCGTTTGACCTTGCCCTCCATTTAGGCTAATAGACTAGCACACCACCAAGTAGCAGAACACCCTATGGCATGAATTTTAGATTACACCTTGTGTTTTCTTTGGCAATTCATGTATGTTTTACAATGTTGCCTTTCAATTAAAAATTCTTTATTAAAAACTTCTGGGATCTCAATTTGTTTTTACCTTTTGACATTTCTTACAAACATTATGGAGGGCTGAACATTTGTTCTTAAAATTTTTTTTGTGCGGGAAAATAATTTGCATATTTTTAGCAAACTGTGATGTACGAATTAATGATCAATGGGTTTTTTTATTATTGACGTTTTAATTTGTCCAATAATAATTTTCTTGCGAAAAAATTTGATTAAATGTATTACTTAAATATGCAAAACACAACAACAATTAAATATTTGCAACCCCGTAAAATATGGAAAATTTGCAAGTTACAACTAAATGTGACTTTTGTAGAGCGTTAAAACGAACATCATTTAAGAACTGTAAAGAGGAAGATTTTCTATACAAGAACTCATATTGAAAACTGGGACTACTTTCCACTAGAAGGTCTTGCCAGAGACACTATCGGAGATGTAACAAGCTATCTGAAGCTATCTGGGTAGTGTAATAGACCACAAACAAGAGTAGGACATCCTCGGCGATAAAGAACTCCTGTTTGATATTGTAGAAAATCTTGTCATCCAGCCAGAGGCTCTATTGGGGGTTAGGTTAAGATACCCCTCCGACAAGTTATCTGCGTGATAGTATAAAAGACCGCAAGCCTGGCGCCCAAAGAGAACTAGAAATAGTCAACTGAGTGCGCTTACCCGCTAGAGAGCACTGGTATACATCACGTAATGGCACACCTAGGATGAAGATGCAAATAAAGGGGATTATAACGTAAATCTCGAGACGTTTATTTTTTTCTGACAACAACCCTGGACTCCGTTCAGCATATTTCTGTAACCAAACAAATTTTAACATTTTTACCACCCACCTCTCTTCTCAAATTTTAACAGTCAGATAGCACTATAGAAACAGTCAAATTCAACCGCTAACTTGTTGTATGTTACCAGTTAATATTTTATTCTTATGCATATATTATAAAAACCAGCTGGATCAAAATCCTTCCATTTATTTTGTATATCCGTAGCGCTCTGAGAACTAGAGTGAATGTTTGCGGTTCACATTAAACTTAAAAACTTTTTTGGAACTTCGTAATCGAAACAGCATTAGTCATGATGAGGGATTCTACATCTAAGGCAACAATAAATATATTAAGATACTCAATGAAAAGCAAACTGTCAGGAATGTTATGCAAATCAATTGATTTCTAGTCGCGCGATGTCAAAATAATAATATCATGTGCAGCATATAAATTGATGGTAACTTATTGATTTCGACTTTTATAAAATTTTGTTTAAACTTAATTTTGATTGCACTATATCGTGCGCACGTACGTATTTGACTTTTATTACTATTTTTGAGAAATTGTGCGATTCCGAATCGATCGAATTGTATCACATACTTTTCAGCTAAAACTGAAGATAGCACATATCCCAAACTTGACAAGAGATAACGGAAAGTCGCTCCAAATATCTATACATTTAAACTATTTGATTTGCCCCTAAAAACGCTAGAAATCGTTATTTAAAAAATGTTATAGCTAAAAAAACACTCAGCGAATTTCTTGCGTTTGATGTCGAAAAACTTCGGGATCTGGTAGGAAAAGCGCGGTTTTAGCAACACTGCATTCAATGAAGAGATTATTAATTAAGTGCTGCCATATCAATCCATGTTTTTTACGGGGGAAAAGTTAGGTTATTTAATAAATATTTCGTGTTTTTCTTAATTTATAATACATGTAAGTAAGTATGCTTTATAATTTTTCAACATATTTTTTATTAACATAAATTCTGAGATAACGCACACATACTTCTAGAGTTGTGGCGTTCTCCATATCTGTTAAGTTATTCTTATAATTATATTTGATCATAAATCAATTAAATGCCCTGAAAGTTTACACACACACAGCGTTTAACAAACAACCCTTTCCAGGCAGACAGGCTGACTAGAAAAAAATTAGTAAACTAAAACTAGGGTCATAAATTTGGCATTTGGTAAAAAAATATTGAACTATTTGACCTTATTTTTTGTTAAATCTACCAAAAAATGTAACCCTTTATTTATTCGTTTAATTTTTATTTTTGGCAGACAATTATGCGCACATTTTTCTTAACCTAACAGCTAGTGCAACAGCAGAGTTGATAAAAATCGGATTATGTAACTTTTGATGTTTTCAATAAAAACCTAAAAAAAGGAAGTAATAAAACCTATTTCACTTAACAATAGAGGGTAGGAATACGGAGTACTAAACGGCTTGTGACAGCCAATTGATTATTTTGAGCACTTGTGTTTGCAATGACCCAATGCATTAAATAAACACTTCCTAGCACAAGTCGTATAGATCAACAATTTGCTTTACATTCGCATCTCTTATTGATCTAAAGGCTTAGGGAGCCCAAATGAATGAGTTATTGAAAATATTTGTTTATTGCAAAAAATATAAGCCTTCCTTGTCCTTGAACAAACAATCAGTTGGCAATATTTTCTTAAGTCTACTCGTATTTGCACGTATCTACACTGTCAGTTTGATGGATTATGTTGCACAATTGAAGTAAGTAATGTTTACATAACGACTTGTGTAAAAAATGGCAATAAAATATTGAACAAATGTCAAGAAATTTAAGATTACGTAATAAATGCAAAAAAAAAAATTCTTGAAATAAGAATTTCAAGAATTCATAGTTGACATCTTTATGTTACATGTTACCTTTTTTAATTGCTGGTCAGTCTTTAATTTTTTTCTACTTTTGCTATTAAAGAATGTCAGTGTAAAAATGCTGAAAAATCTTTAAGAAATATTTTCAACAAGAACTACACAGTCTTGAGTTCAATCCAGTATTGGTATTTTTTTAAATATTTTTTTGTAGCCACTCTACCTTTAACAAATGATTTTTGTCTTAAATTAAAAAAAAAACCCCCTTGTTATTAACTCTTCCTTTGTTTCATCGCTTACGAATGTTTTATAGAAGCAGGTGGTTTTTTGGTTAGTCAAATTAAACTCGTTTGTTTGCCAGCAGATGATAAAAACCAAACCTGAATTTTAAAATTTAAACACGTGTTTAAAAAAACATTTTTTAAGCCGATGTTTCGAAAAAGACACCAGGATGACTTCTCAATATGTTTTTTTTTCTGTATGCATGTTTGACTTTAACTGTCCGTTTTGGTTTCGAGTTCGTCTAAACCTCAGAAAAATTTTATGTGTTTTACTGAACAGGGGTAAAAAAAACAATAATCAAAATGACCAAGCATTGTTTTTGGGTTGGTAGAAAAAAATTAAACGATAGGGTATTTCTTTTAGACGTACAAAACGTTAAAATAAAATTAAACACCGACGATTTATTCACTGGCCCAGCACCATCTATCGGCTCCAATTTTGCAATAGACCTAACACGAATGAAGCTGCTACTACTACTAACCAACACACAACACAATCAGCAACATATTCAAATCGTATCTATTTGGGTATAAAATATAGTTTTTTGTAATATTATTTGAATGTAATTTCTGGGCAATAGTCTCCTTAGACCATAATTACTCGTTCTGTACCCGTGCTAGTTACATATATTTAACAGAGTTGAACTATTATCAATAGGCTTATGTGAAGTTTTTAGTCTGCAGAGTTGAGCCAAAGATCACTGAAGAATTCGTTATTGCCGTTAAATGAAACCAAGTCCTGCAAAAAGTGACAGAAATGTTGACCTCGCAAGTATTTTCCTATTAAAATGTCGGAAAATATACTTTTAGATAAAGCCAATTAAAGTGTAGGGCAGTTAATAATTTCAGCTGTGCCATATTCCATGTTTAAAGTGAATACCTAAAAAAGCACCCTTTTTAATAAGGCCATAAGGCAAGAAAAACTCAATAAGACAAGAAAAACTCAGGACAAACGGCCAAAGCATATTAAAAAACACGCTACAAAGAAAATTTGTTATGCATAAGAATGCCCAATGCTTTTAGAAAACGTTATTAAAAATTACTACACAGCACTTAAAATAACCTATCATTTTCGAGTCGAACTATTGTTTTTGAACGTTTAACGAAATCCCAGATTTGGCAAAAAATATTTAAAAAAAATCGAATTTTTGGCAGACAATTGACAACAAATTCGAAAATTCACCTCAAAACCGAAAAAAATTTTTTTTAAATAATATCAAAATGCAATTAAAAACCGACATTTTATGAAAAAAAAAACATAATTCAGGAAACTTAAAATATTCACCCCAAAAATTAAAATTTTACTACAATTTTGTAAGTTTTATGACAAACGTCGAAATTTTAACAAAACCGATCACCAAAAAATAAAAAAAAAAGAATCTTATAAAAGATCTAGTGCTCCAAAATTATTAAACTAAAATTTGCAAAAAAAAAATATTGGAATTTTAACAAAACAGATGTTGCACAAGTTCCAAGTCACTAAAAACAAATTTCACCATATTTTAAAATTTAACGAAAAAAATTAGACTAAAATTGAAATTGCACCGTAAACACTAGTTTTGATCAAATATTCGAAGTAGTTTATGTATGGGTGTTTACAGTCGTACGCATACACACACATTTTTTATTTCGCCTATGTGTATTTTCTTTGTGTGAAGGCAGAACAGCGTTGTGCGAACAACTGTACGGACGCGAACAGACCATCAAAAGCAACGGTATTCACGAGCCAAATTCCTGGTCGAACAGCAATCTGTTCGTTGGCAGATTTACGGCTAGTCAAGACGTCATGCAATGTTTGGAATAATAAAAAATATATAATCAAACAAATATGGTACTAAAATTTACGCCACTGTATGTAGGGTGTAATTGTTAGTACTTTTGAATTACATTGAAGAAATAAGAAGTAACAACAACTAAAAACAGGATGAAATCAAAAAGACAAGCGCCGCTTGCTAGTGGTTGATTTTACACATGCGCATATGTTGAACCTACCGCGCGGTTTGCATATAAACAACCCAAAAAGGTTTTGGTCAGTGAGTTTTAGGTAAAAAGAAACGACGATGAAACTTAAAAAAGAACCCAAAGAAATTCTTTGGTAATTATGGTAGTGTTGGCTGGCATTCACAAAGAAAAAGAAAAAAACAAGGATTTTAAAATCAGCCAAATCAAACCCATTCGCTGGCGGTGAAATTGGAACGTGCTCAGACAAATAAACATAAAAATTTGATTATAACAAATAGTATTATGTTTATTAAATGAAATAAGATATTTTTAAATGGGCTGCTTGATTATTATTTTTTACCTCAAATCAAACGTCAAAGGAATTTTAAAGTATGCCATTGGTTTTCCGAGACAGACGAAGAAGATAAGTTACTTAATAACTTCATACGAAAACTATTTAATAAAAAAAAACCAATCATTGTCATAAGTCTATTTCATTTAATTTCCAGAATTTAATATGCAGGACTTGTTATCTATTAAAAAAGAAAAAAAGAAATAAAAAGAAATAAAGTTTCTTGAAAACCTTATGTTAAATCTTAAGGATTTTTTAAGTGCCTTCTTAATACGCACATGCAAGTAGTTTTAAGTTAATTTTCGTTTTTCGTATTTTAATGTTTATATTATGTGCGGATGGATATCTTCAAGTGTTTTCATTAAAATACATTCAAAAATATTTGTAAAAATGTACAATTTAAGCAGGATACCACATGTTGGGTACAAACTAAGAGAAAAAAATAAATTATTTCAGCTTGTCTTCTTAAGTAAAACTACTTAATTGTTAAACATGTGGAGAGTATTAAGTGTTTTTTTTTACTTTCTTTTAGTCTTAAAGGAAGTTTGTGTAAAGTGAAGCAAAGGTTTAATGAACAAACTAAAAATTTACACATCACATACTTACTTGTACAACGAGTGCAAATTGGTATTGTGATATGAAAGCGAGGGCACGCTGCTGGCATGAAGTTTATTCGCAACGAATTTTAATGCAGCAGCTAAACTTTTATAAATTTTACTCTGAAAATGTTTTGGTTCCGACTTCTAGTCACGTGCAATATTAAAAATATTTATCTATGAGCTTTTAAAAATTAGGCCCTTCTTATGAGTAGCAATATGAATAAAATTAAAACGATTAATAAATAAAGAAATTTTTCTTGCGATTAATCGATTATTTCCTCAACAATTGAAAAAACTACATAAACAATAAATATCCCGTAAAAATATATTTTCCTGGTATAATTCAAATATATTTTGAGGTAAATCCACTTTAAATACCCATTTTAAGGCAGTTTCAAGCCCGCATTGAACAATAATTTCAACTGGCAGCTATCCATAATCAACCTATAAGATTTTTCTTCATTCGAAAAACCAATGTTTGAAGTTATAATTATAATTTAAATTAGCGCTTGATTGCGTATATAAGCAAAAAAAAAAAAGTGGAAAATATTACCAACGATATCGCATATTACACAACTGTGTCGAAAAAAAATTCCGTTCGACTAAAAATTCTATGCGCAACGAAAATGACGACAGTGTTGCCAGCTCATAATACGAACTTGTCAATCAATATTCGGTAGTCAGCGAAAATCGAACGTCGAACAAAACTCATAACAATAGCATGTTCAAGCATGCGCCTTAATTTCGCAATTAGGAGAGTTACACAATTATTGCCTTAATTGAGCTCAATATATCAAACAAGAATTCAATTAATAAATTGAGCAATTATTACTTAATTACACAATAAATTGAATTAAATGCAGAATGCAACTCTGGTAAAGTTTAATTATTAGTAAATTCTGCAAAATAAACACACTAAATGTAATAGACCACTAGACGCTATAACTTACAACAACATTACCACGATAATATAAAAGAGACAACAAAACTCTTTTTGTAACCTATTTAGATTTCATATTATCTTAGTAATTGGAAATTGTATCCATAAAAACGCAAAATACGACTTTTCAAATATCATTGTTGGGTCATGAAACCATCTTCAGATATGAGTTGCTAATTTCATATGTGTGAACACTAAGTCTTATAACTCAATTTAAAATTTAAATGTCCCAATTGAGGCGAATGTGTAACCATACTATAAAGGACATTTAATTAACTTTCTCTAAATCATAGAATAGCAAAACAATGTCAAATCATGGCCTGGGTAGTGATGGAAAACGGAAATAGTACGACATTTAAATCAAATCACAAAATACTGTTGAGGACAGACAGCAATTCCTCAATGAATCAAATGTAAAACTTTCCAACGTCGGAATCCCTTTCAATAGTTTTCAAGATCAAACATACATACTTTAATTCAAAATAAATCGAACAGCTGTTATCAAAAAATATTCTTCTGTTTGTAAATAAAATGGCAGCTGATTTTTTTCTTCATAAGATTGAAAATGTAAAAAAAACCTGGTAAATGGTCAGCGTAACGTAACTTTAAACAAAGTAAAACTCGATTATATTTAAAGAAAATAAGAAGAAGTCGAAAAGAAACACATTTTAAATTCTTTTATCTGTATCATGCACAAATGCTAAAAGAAACACATAAAAACCAGTAACAGATGGCACGCATCCTACATAAAATCATGGTTTCAAAAGAAGGCATGCCTGATAAGTTACCAAATGTATTAAAGTAGAACAACGATTTTTAAATCTTAAATAAGAATCTAAAAAATAAACTCATTAAAAAAGATCTACAATATAAAGAGAACTTGCAACAGCAGGTAGTGAGTGGCATAGAAAACTAGACGTAGAGAAATATAAAGAAATTACGCACATCCCCTGCACTAGTAACATGTATAATGCCAGGGAGTTTTCGTTTCTAAAAAGGCACCTACACAAACATAGAAAATCTTTCAACAGGATATCACGATGGAAAAAGATCCTTTTGTGTGTACTTAAGAAAAAGGAATTATAGTGAATGTTTTTTTTATTATTATTAATAGCAGAAAAGATAAATCCTTGTCACGTTTACGAATTCTTGATAGGCAGATGTTTTTATCGGCGTTCATAGAAAAACTAGTTAAGAAGTACAAACAAACAGGATGCAAATGGAGTGTGTTAAAATAATAGTTCTCTAAGATTTCGCCAATAACACACAAGGTAGGTAGGCTAACTTTTTTAGGTAAACTAGTTCCAAAGATGTGTTTGCGTTTGTAAAATAGTACGTACATATTTTGGGTTGACGGAAGTAAAAAGACTATCTATCTGTGGTTTATATTTAATTTAAAAAAAAAACACATTTTATTCCAATACTTCTTTTTTTCTACCCTTTTTTTAGTAGTTTTAAAAATTCAGTAGTTAACGTTTCACTCCTTATCGCCACAAAAATTACAAGAGACACATACAGAATTGAATGGAAAAAATGAAAGTAGCACATTTGGCACACACAAAAATACAGCTGCCGAAATCAGACAAAATATTGTTTCCATAACATATTTTTGTTCCAAAAAGAAAAAAAAAAACAAGAAAAAACTAAATAAAATATCTCTACATGCAGCGCATAAATTTTAAGTTTTTTGTCTTGTATAAAAATTCAACCAGAAAATTAAGTTTAACTTTAGGGATTAATGCGTAAAGAAACCAGAACACAGATGCACAATAACATCGGCAGACACAGTTGCAGCGTAAACGGCCGCAGGCGACATAATTTTGTTTTTTTAATAATACCAGTAGGGAAGCCTTTGACAGGCCACACATGCACATACATACATACATATGTAATTTCGTTTATAATTGAATTGTTTTCTTGTAACCCCAAATAAATATTTTGTTTGCTGTTATTTTTGGTGCAAGCCTTCTTTTACATCGATTAAAAACAATTAAAACCGTTTGTTCAAATTCTTGCGAAAGTCTTTTCGGCTCAAAGGTAATTACGAATTTCTGCAACTCTTTACACATCACTAAAGCTGTGTTCACATTATATGTACAAGTCATATGGAATGTCAAAATTAAATATGTAAAACGCATACAGTACATAGTGTGTTGCCTAATAAATATAATATATGTGGTTTTCATATCTGCGGTAGCATGTACATACATATTATTTTTTTATTATTTTGTTCTGGAAAACTGTATGACAGACAACCATTGTTTTCAGTGATGTTAACTTTTCTTTTCAAATTTCTGCACAGCGCTTATTAAGATAGTAGACAAAATTTACCAATACATTTTTTAAATTCCTGCTAGTATTCTTGTGATCACAGACTTATATGTATATAATATTAATAATTAGGTTAGGTAAGGTGGGCAGCAGGCATACAGCAAGTTCACTCGGAGACCCTTATACCCATTGTGATGCCACTAATACAAATAATTAATTTTAATTATTATAATTAAACAAATTATTTTATTTACAATTAACACCATTCAGTTAAAAATATTTGTATTACGAATGCACGTTAATTAGGTGATATTAACATGTGTTCCGTTGGACACAAGGAAAGCTATTGAGGTGTTGCGAGTGCCAAACAATCCGCATTCCATTCAACTAGTCGAAAAATTAAATTTTGTACTAGAAATTAAAAACAAATACAATTTCATTCGCAAGGCCTGGTACAGCAACATACAAGCTAAATTTGTTCATGTGAAATAATATGAATATGTGAAAGTACAAAAACAGCTGTTCAAGTGTATATTTCTTTCTCAGTGTTCGTTAATTGTAAAATTTTTACGCGATATAATTAATGTTTCTCTACATATTTCATAAACTAGAACAGAGTACTAGACGCAGTGTAAAAGAGTGAAAATCAAGGGACTTGAGCATGAGCAAAAATATTTATTTAACTATTACCAATTTATTAATTATTAAAACCGATAGAAAAAGTTTGATGAATTTCCATTAATATTGGGAGTCATTTCTTAAGCAATATCAAATTATTTAAACTCAAAATGCAGACCAAACGATAAGATTCAAATAATATAAACGAATTTGGGAAAAAGCAATTATCAGAAATTTTAAGCCAAATGCAAAAGATAAGTAAAGAGAACAACACAACCCTTTCATTTTAAAATCGTCTTGCTTTTCATATCAATTTCCATCATTAATTTTCCTGATTAATTTATTTTTAGTTAATTTAATGTACATATGTATATTTCTTTCTGTACTGTC
This sequence comes from Phania funesta, assembly GCA_963932375.1. NCBI lineage: Eukaryota > Metazoa > Arthropoda > Insecta > Diptera > Tachinidae > Phania > Phania funesta. Next base: position 80,664,494 of record OZ010653.1, on the reverse strand, counting down.
GCATATAATCAAGTGTGGTTGACAGCACTATATTACTTTTACAGTTGTAATTATGCTGCATAAAACAACTTCAACTGTTTTGAAATTCATTTCTTATCTAAAACTAAAACACAAATGTTAGAGTACATTTTATGTTTTACTCATGAATGCCTTTGAAAATCAGCTATTTTACGAATTTTTATTTTTAACAAGAGGCTACGTCTTATATACATATACACATGAAATTCCATATGTATAGCAATTTTGACATTCCATATGACTTGTACACGTAATGTAAACACAGCTTTAACGGTAATAGTTTTTACAACAGCGAAAATTACAAACACAACATTGTAATCACATACATGCACACATACATACTTAAAGTGATATCAAGGGGTTTTGCGGTTTTGCTTATAAATACATCTTAAGTTTCTTCACTGGATATTTTAAGGCAGCTGCTTGTGGCGAATATTGTGTTTTTGGAGATTTACTGAAACAGTTACTGCCAAGAATAATGGAAACATACATATATACATACGTACAAAAATATGTACTTGTGTATGTACACACATACAATATACATTTTTTGAGGTCAAAGATTTTTATTTTCTTTTGAGTGCAAATCTTTATTTTATCGTTGCTGATTTTTAAAAAAAATGTTGTTCCTTGTTCTCTTTTTTCTTTTGCAGTCATAATGTGTTTATGAAAGTTTATTTTATTCATATGTATGTATGTGTGAGCATATAAATACATACTTTAATACGTTAGTAGTTTATTTTTTTAGCACTTACCCATAAAGTAAAGCAGCTCCCGCTATGCCTCCGCCGCATTGTGCCGTTATATACATTGCAGCACGCATTGGTGAGATGTTACGTATCACACAGGATGCTAATGTGACGGCTGGATTTATATGAGCACCTGTTAATGCAATAAAAATGTTATAGTATTGTTTTTAACATGTAGTGGTAAATTTACAAGAGTAATTTTAAGCACGTTTTTGACAGTATATCAAAATAAGTGGGTGGCTGACTGGTTGGATGTTTGAATAACACAAAAGTTTGTTACCTACAAATAAGAATACTTTTCAAACTCAAAAAAGTTTTAAGTACGTTGTTAGCCGACTTAGTTTACAATAGATTAATTTTTTTTTTAAATTGTTTTAATGAGTTTTCAACAAAAATTAATGGCAAAAACAAGTAGAGTTGATTGTTGTTTCTACAGGGAAACGTTCGTTCATTCTACTTGAACATTTTTAATAATTTCTTAAATATTTGTAAAACTATACAGGCATTTGGAAACAAAATTATATAAAAACGAACTCTCTAGGATATATGGTTGACCAGTTATACTTCAGAGCTCTCAAAGTTATCAATGCCATCCAGCTACCAAAATATTCTGTAAAGTCTGCCATGGAAAAGTTTGCAATTTTTTAGAGCATGTTCACACATGCGCCTTAATTGAGACAATTAAATTAAAAAATTAAGTTATAAGATTTACTCAATTAGCATTTGACAGCTCAAAATGTTTTCATAATCCGACAATGATGTTTGAAAAATCGTGTAATCATGTGTTACATTTAACGTGTTCTTTTTGGAGAATATTCTGCTCACTAAAGACACTTCACCAGAGTTGCATTGTAAATTTGATTCAAATTATGTCATAATGAACCAAGTACTAATTGCTCTATTTATTAATAGGATTCTTGTGTGGTATTTTGAGATTAGTTAAGGCCTTAACTGCCTAAATATGCGAATTGTACAACCAAGGCGCATGTGTGGACATTCCATTAGTCTCATACCTGTGGACACACACTTAAGCCATTGATTTTACCTTTTACCATGTATAAACCAAGAGGGATCTGAGGGCTCTGAACAAAGTTCTGCAAGACTGTCAAATCAATGTCACACGATTCTTATTTATTAGAATTACACGTTATATATAGAAATATATTAATCTTGTCTATCTTACAATCGAGGTATAGGTGTAAGTATATATATATATATATATATATATATATAAGTATATAACTTAAATCATACCCATCAATGTGTTATATATTCATAATTGTTTAGGGTATTCAGTACCGTTGCTTCTTAATACCCTACGCCGAGCTTGTCGCACTGTTTGCTACGAAGCCTAATGTAGTTATGGGCTTTCTGGTATCCGTAAGCTTTCAATTTACAACGCAGCCCATTTCCGTTGTTCTGAAACATTTCCATATCAACATTTTTCTACACTTAATAATAAAACCCATTCATGTTGATCATAAATTTCTTCAAAAATACGATTTTGTAAAAATTTTAATTTTTAAAAATAATATTTTTAATCGTTTGTTGGCAAACATTATAAAACGCGTGTGTACTCGTGCATTGATTGCGTTTCAAATTTCGATGTATTGAAATTCTTCTTTATGCATTTTAGGTTTTTTTTTTGTTTTAAATGAAACAATTAATGATTTGTTTTACACTTAAACATGAAAACACAAAAATATCAAAAACACATGTTTAAAATTTCTTAATATCAACAAAAACAATAAAAGTCATTTTTAACAACACGTATATATGTGTAAGAGTTTCCATAATCTTAAAGACTTTATCATCTGTTTTCGTTGTTGTATATGTCACCCTAAAAAATAACAAATTCTTAAAAACTTTTCTCCCCATTTTCCCACGCACTAAAAAAGCTATTATGATTGCTCCACAGTCTCGTACAGTCTCTTACCCACAATTTGTTGATAGGTTTATTTGTATTTTCGTGTATATAAGTAAATCCTTGAAGTACGTTTAAAAACACACATACACAACACAACCCCACTTGAAATTTGACAATATGAGTTTAAGATGTCATTTATATTTTTGCTGTTGTTGTTTTTACATTGTACGTACCCGATATATGAAGAAAACATTGTGTCAGGGTGCCCATGGCCAAACCAGAAGCTAGGGCTGTAGCTAACAATACAGATGATACGCTGGCACCCACACCAGCTCCAGCCGCTGCACCACATACAATAAAAACATAAAAGAATGATGCCAAACATTCACTTATAATGGATCTGTAATGAAAAGAACAGAGACAAGTTTAATTACAAAAAGCGTGCTAAGATTTCTTACAGTGTAAAAATATTAATAGTTTAATAAACATAAAATTTATTTTATTTAATTAAATAAAGTGTTTTTCGGCCACTATTGAACCTGGGTTCTTCATGAGGTACATGGACATTGCGCTGACTTATTGAAATTTCTGATCAATATACTCTGGCAAATCATCATAGAATTGATTGACTCGTGATCAACGCCACCAAATTATACAAATTTACTTTGGAAATCAGTCAAAATTGTGTTCAGCGATAAGGCTTCTTTCCTAATTTGCCACATATGGAATAAAATCAATCCACAACAGACCCTGCATACTCCATTTCAAACTGGTGGCATCACTGAACCTTATTCCTTCAAAAATGAGGCCGGAGCTCGCGTTATGGCCACTGATAACCGTTAACGCACTGTGATCAATGATTTTCTGTTTGAAAATATGGATGACATTGATTTGGCCGAGATGTGGTTTCAACAGGAAGGCGCTATGTGCAATACCTCGACCGCATCCATCGACATATTGAAATCAAAATTTGGCGATAAGTTGATTACGAGAAATGGATTTGTCAATTGGCCTCCACGGTTGTGAGATTTTACATATCTCGATTATTTCCGGCAGAGCCACATTTACGCTGATAAACCAAAACTGTCGCGGTAGCCATATGCTCGAATCCGTTTTTAAATATTAACGCCGTTTATTGATCTTTCGAATAAAAAGATTGTTTGATTAGGATTTAGTGTCCGTCTTTTCTAACAATTTAAAGTTATTATCGCCTAAAAAAACATCCTATACATACATTTTATAACAAGTACAGACCGTTAAGAAATAAGGGAAAAATTATACCGAAACATGATATTTAATGAAATTTTGACTAAAAATAATTATTTGCAAAAAAGAATTAAACAATATGTTGCAACTTTGTGGAGTATACTTTACCATTTGCAAATGCATACACACATACATACATATGTAGTTACAAAAAGATATGTATGCATGTTGTATTTATTAATATAGCTGGCTATTAAAACTTAATTATACGCATAGACTCAATTAATTGTAATAAAACTATATAATACCTATTTGACATGTTCCACAAATTCCGTAACATAACTTTGACAGAGACTGTATATAAACAATAATTAACGGTAATTGTAGCAACAAGGAAATGTAAATAAACATAAAACAATGTTGTTACGTATGCAAAACAATAAAAACAGCTTCTTTCATGTTTGTTTACTAATCACGCTAAAGCTAAAATTATAGTTTTAATTTTGGTTTTATTGCATTACAAGCGATTCTTTTACATATTATTGCTTTGAAATATACATACTTTCCATATATAAAACTTAATGTGTATTTGTTTGAAAGGAAAGCTTTAGGAAATATTGATAATTAGCTTAGTCTAACAAGCGATACTTTTTTGGGTGTGAGGGCAGTATTGTTATTAATATTCACATAAAAATTAGCCGAGATTTAAATAATGGTCGTGGTAAGTCCCATACAAACTAAATACAAGTTAGAGAATAACTGAAGTAGATAAGGTCTTAAAACTTTGTGTGGGCGAATGTATTACAAAGGTGCGTATTTCACATAACAATTCGAAAGATTACAATAATAGGCACGGCACCCCTATTAATAGTAACCTTCAAATTCTGCAAACGAATTTCTTTGGATACAAATACCATAATTATTATTTATTTTGCATTGTCGTTTTACAGGAGAGCAATTTTAAACTTTATAGCTTTCACACTATCATACAAGTGTTTACATTTTCGTTGGCTTTTTGAAGAGAGAAATCGAATAATAATCATGCTGACTGTCAAAAGTAAAATAAATATTGCATTGGAATAATTTGTTTTCAAAAAACCTCAAAGTGGGTAATATAAGAAACACCCAAAAGATTTATATGGAATTTTTTACTTTCAGCTTAAAAGCTACTATACTATCGGGCCCGTACCAGTAAAAATGAATTTACGAATTTACTAACTCCATCACATAAGGAGTAAATACTAAAATCGCTTATAAGAAAAACTGTAAGGAGACTGTTTAAAAATTGTATGCCTAAAAAATAGCCACAGACGCAACACATAGCGCAGCTTTTTCTATTCCAATAATTATTTGCGGTGGGGATGTCAACACACACCGGATTGCCACTTAAATAAAAACTCATTCAGGTTTTAGGTAGGAGCTTACCTTCTTGAAACTAACGTTTCAAGTGCAGATCCCAAACAGTTTTTATAAACATTTAGAAGTATCATATTAATGATTTGTTTCATAGAACCGAATACCGAATATTAAGTCAATATCAAATCAATAATCACTAACTAATTAAAAAAAGTTGTATCTTAAGAAGATTCTATATAAAGGCATTTTTCAATTTTTCAACTCTTGTGGGTTCATATGACTGGCACGGGCAGCTAAGTTTTTAATGTTGAAGGTAGTCTGACTAACAACTAACCCATTAGCCTCCCACTTTGAAATTTTAAGAAACACTTTTCAAAAGCAGAAACTATTTATAGGAAGTTTTTAACGATTTTCAAAACGGCACCTTTTGAGAATATTAAATCTAAATTTTGAATTTAATGTCGCAAAAAACTTTTGATAACAAAGTATATTGTTTCATGATTTTACATTCCGACAGGTTGATTTCATTTAGATATTTGGAACGAACTTCTCTCATCCCTTGTCAAGCTCGGTTTGGTTTTTCTTTCTGAACCAAATTAACACTGAAGATGGCACATAACCGGAACCGGTTTGTGTCTAAACCAAACTTGACAAGGGACGATGAAAATTCGTTCCAAATATCTATAAAAAAAAGTATGTTGTATTGTATAGTGCATCAAAAGAAAGACAATTTAAATAGAGGCAAAATGACACCACTCTCATCCCTCTAGCTCAATATTGCAAAATATGTCGTTTACATTTTTTACCCGATATTGGGAAAATTTACATAGCTCTAATTTTCAGAACGTTTAAGATATTTGAAATTTTGTTTAACCTCTATGAGGAGAGCCTTCGTACCAAATTCTGATCTGGTTTATACTTTATATTGATTCTTATTTCAAAAAAAAATATATGGCAGTTTTTGAAAATATCCCAATGACTATTCAACCGAATTTCCGAACTTTTGCAACTTTTTCTTTAAGTGTAAAATATAACCTGCAAACTCTCGTTGAGTTCCTTTCAATGAATTCGAAACATCTGCGTATTATTTGTTTATTTTTTCGTCGCCCGTAAAATAAATTAAAATCATTGGTGTCATCATTTTCAATTCAGATTAAACATGATTTTTAAAGAGGAACACCAAAAAAACACATTAAAAAATAAACAAATGTATTCTTTGTACACATTCGATAAGAACAGCGTAGAATAATAAGAAACAAGACAACATAAAACAGCTGCATTGTTTTGAATTAAAATTGTAATTGAAAGAAGTTTTTTTTTTAATTACAAAATTTCTAATGAAAAAATATTACTCACCGCCAAAATTCTAGAGTTCTGATTTCGGCATGCATGCTCTTCTTGGGCTGCAACGTATTGGACAGGCGATTATTCATAGCATTACATTGATTATCTTTGCGTATGGCCTCGAGACGTTCGAATAATGTCACAATATGAGCATCGATATTGTTTTCTAACGGCAGTGTATGTAACGTTTCGTCTGCCATATTTTAAGTTTTAAGCAGCTATATCCGTTTGCTACAAAAGAAATTAAGCTTCTTTGCTTTGCCGCTTTTGCGTTAAGTATTCTTTATAAGACACAACAATTAAACTGTTGCGTGTCTGTGTGTTTTTTAATATGTCGTTATTAAGCAGTCATTTTATTTGTAAGGGCGAGAGTTTGCAAAATCTTATTATGATGAAAGAAAAAACTGAAGATACAATAAATTGTTCAATTTTAATTGAATTAAATTCAATTAAATTTTAGTTTTGTTTTATTAAAATAAAAACACGTCACACAATGTGCAATTTTTGTTGACAAATTAATTTATTTTTTCCATTAAAACACAATTATTTTCCAAAAAACAATCACTGTAATCTTTTGAAAAACGATTTACACAAATTTTTTATTGATACGATTTAATTGATGCCGTATCACCCGCGCCAGTAGTTTGTGGATAACAACCGTTCTTAACCGAGCAACAAACACAAATGAATTTTATTTTCCAACGCATTCAAGCCGGTGATGTTGCCGACGACGATGGTGATGATGATACTACTTTTCTTCTTCTTCGCCTTCTTGGTGGCTTCTGTTTTTGTTGTTGTACAAAAATCCCACTAGTTTGCCAAGTGAAATGCACATGACAAAAACAAAACAACCACACATTACAGGAAAACACATACTAGCACATGCCACACACAAGGCTTAATATAAACAAAACAAAATCAAAAAAAAAACTCACCACCAATAAACATAAAAATCAACCTGAGCCTAGTGTAGTAGAATACACCACAATAAGTTGAATTTGGAAGCAATACAACAACAGTATTTATTAAACAGATGTTGCGTGGGTATGCAATACAAAGTGGAATTGAAACATGAGTTTTTTGAAAGAGATTTAAAATAAAATATTTACAGTATTGAATCGGTTATTGCAACACAAATAAATTTAAAATAAAAACTGTTTATTGTGTCTTATGTTTAATGGCTTCAGGCAAAATGGGATTGAGCGTTCTGAACACGTAGTCATTAAAAGTAAATAAGTTCCTTAAACTTTATTCTAGTTTTTTGACCTTTATTATAATTATATTTGTTTAATTTTTCCAAGCTCTAGGTCTTCAATAAAATTTCCTTTGTTATATAGTATAATAAATATTAACTTTTATTCAATATTTCGCTACGTCTTTGTGTAGCATCGTCAGGAAATAAAATTATATTTAACAAACTTCAAAACAAAAATCAAATTATGAAAATTCGATGACACCGGATTGTCTTTCATGGGACCGTGACGTTCGTAATGTGCGCGCGATTGTCACATTTTCAACTATCTTGTATAAAGCTCAGAAGCCTTTATGATTAGCTGATAATCAATATAGCGCTGATATTTAACAGTCAATAAAAATCACTGCTGCCAAAATAAGTGGAGCGCAGATCTGCTGAAATCAAATAAAGCGAGTTTGAAAAAAAGCCGCTAAGATAAATATGTGCTCTATTCAATATTATTCAATGCCAATTGATGTGGAAAGTTGTAATTAACTTACATTCCCTAAAAGTGAGCTGGTTATTTGAGGCGGTAATTAAACGCTCTCATTTTATGAAGCCATAGGCTGGTGGCAGGTTATGAACAAGGCTTCCAATCGGTTTATTTTTAAGAAAGTATTACGTGGTATGGCAATCCTAATTACAGGAGCCATTCGCACAACGCCAATAAAAGCGGTTTTTGTCGTGTTGAACTGGTTACCAGTGGACCTATAAAGCAGGAAGCTGGCACTAAACACGGTGGTAGCACTAAACTTGGTGGAACTCAAGACTATGGGGCCATTCCAGCCTCATTGAGATTTGGGGAGGTCTTCCTGGTCTCATAGATTTTGCCACTCCGAAGCCGTGTTTCTCGAGAGGTTTCAATTTCTTGATTTCGGTAAACCCGAGTTCTTTAGAGAGCACGGGACATCCGGGACCATCTAGAAATTATCGCAGATAGATCCAAATGGTATAATGGAGTAGGCGGAGGTCTCTACATACGTGGTTAACATGTTCTTCAGAATCCCTAATGAATGTAGTGTTCTTCAAGATAAGATTTCAGCGGCGTTAAGGACGGCAAATTGGCTGTGGTATTAAATACAATTTAATAGAAATATTCTTATCCTCATCGACAACCGTGCTGCAATCACGGTGTCTATTCGACAACTAAACTGGTCCAGGAATATAAGACATTCTTAAACCGGATGGTAATACATTCGAGAATCACCCTAGAATGGGTACGTAGATATGGGACCAACATAGGCAATTGCATGGCTGGCAAGTTGGCAAAAAGAGGAGCTGCAGGCTATCGCATTCTGTGACGATTCACTCTCGGTCCTTAAGAAACTAATTCACAATGCGATACATGATATGGCTAAGGCTAGATGATGGGAAGATCACTAGGCTCGTTCAGATAAGGTATGAGGTATTAAGATTTCCGAAGATGCAATTAAGGGACATCGAGACGATGATTGGTGGACACTGCAAATTTGGCAATCACGGGAAAAGAGTGGTGTTGCTTGCAAGCAACTTTTGTAGTAGATGTCAGAATGACATCTTCCTACGCCAGACTCATCTCAGGCAGAAGACCTTCCGCAAGCCTCTGCGAAAGAGCTGGGATTATGGAAAATATATGCCTTTGGCTTCACACTGGCAGAGAGATAGTGACCATTTAATCCATTGCTGTTCTTTACGTTTTTGTCTTTTCCTCTCTAACACACTATTCTTGGTAAGACAACGCAAAGGGCCCGGATATGCAGGCCCAGCTGGACCTGTCTCGCCACCTAATCCCTAAAAGCTAAAGAATGTAGCCACTATACAGATACAGCGGAAGAGAACGCTGAATATTTCCTCCCCCTCCTTAAACGATACCAAACAAGCGTTTTCCAAAAAAGATTTTTTTGTTTCCTTATAAATGACGCCATCAGTCAAATCTTAAGCTGAATCCATATTAAGTGTAGTCAGTTACATTCTCCTTACATGCGTTGAATGTCGCCTTGTAATACGTCAGATACAGATCAAAATTAAGCTTTTGGGCGTGAAGAAATTTTTAATTACACCAAAAACTTTTGAAATTTTTTCTTACTAAAACGTTTATTTTGAATCTTTTGGGAGGCTGGTGGTGAAGGCAATATTCTATATTTCCCACCCCAGGATACGCACCTGTAGATGTACAAGTTTAATTCACATGCGCGTGGGACAAAAAATACAAAAATACGTTTAGTAAAACTTTAACATTTTTCGTAAAAAAAAACAAAGCAAACCAAAAACTTGTTTATAATTGAAACAAATTTATTCCAGTCTGTAACTCCCAAATAATACGAGCACAAACAATTAAAAAAACTAGACAACCTTCTTTTTTTGATCCTGTTGTAAATAACGAAATTCATCCTGTTAATGACGTTGCAAATTAACTTCAACTCCGTAGGAATTATGCACTTTGAAAATTAACCCTTTCGCTCTGCAAGGAAACTATCACAAACCAATTCGAGTAAAATGGACAAGACTGCTTATTCATTTTTTTAACCATCATCTTTTAGTGGTTGATTTATCCTTTTTTATTTTATTTTTTTGTTTTGTTAGGAAAATCCTCTCTTTTGTCAATCTGTGCCTGAATGTTACAGTTTAAATTAACCCTTTTTTATTGTTATTATAATTTTAACTCTTTCTTCTTTGGAAAGAGGTTTGTTTGGTTTGAGTATTGTTTACATTATGGTGACATACGAAATGCATAAATAATATTCAAATTCCCGTCAGCATCATTAACGGTTTCACACAGATCACAGATTAATGATGTAAATATCTACGTTTCTTCGTTAGAGAAGTCGTCGAAAGTTTGCGTTTGGTGTGTGAAAAGTTCACGTGTTCATGGAACATGTGTACGTCACGACCTTTACAAGTGATTTTTTTTTTATTATTTTGTGTTTTTTATTATTTCAAGTACATTTGTTCGTTTCTACATGTTGTAAATAAATACGATGAATAGTCGTTTATTTTAACTTTTTTCAATTTATTCCACTCTAATTTTCCTTGGGCGTGTAAGGTGGATTTAATTGTTTGTGTAATGATTTTATAATGTGAATTTTATTGTAAACCTTACGAAAGGCACGAGTGTGGAAGGGTTGAAGGTGAAAAGATGGAATTAAAACAAAATTTAAGCTCTGGTTTATGTATTCAAATCGACTTAGTTCTTTCAACAAATTTGCGATGCTAATGGCCACTCGTTTGAACAACTTTAACATATTAGAAAGTTACTAAAATCTTGATCCTTAAACTGTTCTGGTGGTGCTAAGAAAAGTATTTCAGACACCTTTTTAACTGGTAAAGAACTAATAAAGAGGGTTCTGTCTGGTCCACCAACCGATCAATATCCGTATAGCACTCCTAATGAACACCAATTCTGGGGTCGGAGAAGCTTACTGATATCATCAGCACACAATACGTTCACTAAGAACGTGCGTCGTTCTCTATCCTCCGCAAGGCATAAACAACCCGAAGAATCTAATTTTCCTTCCACAACAAATGATAGTTCAATCGAAATCGACTGGACAGAAACCAACCAAAAGTTGAAGGTCATTCCTTCGTATTTCATTCCAAGATTTTGTTGTATAAGTAACATTAAGTCAAGGATTCGGCCTCTCTCATGCTTCCTTAGCGGTCAACACTTCCTCACGTTTGATCAGTGACGTAAACATTGACCAATTAACACCAAAAAAATGGCGCTGGTAAAGAACTAAGTCAATAATATCATGTTATCAAAAGAAAGTACTAAGTTCATAAAATTTAATGGAATTTTTTAGAAACTAAAAGTTATATGGCTTTTAATCCTTTTTTTAGAAGAATGAAAAAGAAGATACCTGGCAGCACTGTTTGACGCCTCTAGAATAGTTTTTTTTTTTCATGGTGAAGAAATGATTAAGACCGCTTACTTTATGGGTCCCTTTCGTTTCCCTTCTTTATTCAAATTGCTTTTTGGAAACCGATTTCTAATTTTCGACTACCCTATTTGCTCTGGTTCTTGCCCTACCACTAGCCTTTACTCTTGGTTGTAGGTATTTCAGACTAGCAACCGGTAACTGTCGGCCTTCTTCCTTGCAAAGGAGTCTCTGGTTTTTACAACCATGGGAAGTTCTCTTGTCTATCTCTTCAGAATTAGTCCATTGGCCGATGAACACCGGAATTCCTACAGAGATTAACCTGTCCATCTCTTGCTAAGCTTCATTGTCAATCCCTACCGGAATCTTACGGTCAAACGCATTAGTAGTACCTTCCGGGTTACTTCCTTAGCCAATTAAAACCGGAGTTTCTTCAGAGAATTCATATAATTCCTACGAGTATAAAAACTAAAAATCGACTCCAGAATCCAGAGTTCGCATACTAGAGATCAAGCACCCTCTTCGCCACACATCCCTGGCGTATGCTGTTCCACCATGGATTAGGGATTTTTATAATCGTATGTTAGCTTTTCCCTGCTGGTCTTATTAAGCCAGACTCCCAACAGAGTGATGAACCTCTTCCCAGTAGCCAATACGAGAATATATAAGTTACGGCAAGTCATACCTTTGTGCCTATCAGCTAACGGCCAAGCTGTTACTCACTGGTTTCTGATATTATTATTGCTGTTGATTAAATTTAAACTTGGTTTTGCATAAACTGATGCAAATCTAACAAGAAAGAAAACGATTACTTCAGAAAAAAATACTATCGGGAAATAATTTTTCCAAAGCTCTCAGCGAACCGTATAGCAGAGAGAACTTAAAAGTATTAAGGAACACTCGGCATCAGAGGAAGAGATTCAAAATATTTCGAATTTGTTCTCCACTATCATGATCATGATTAAATTAAATTTAATCGGTCACACTTTTACAATTGCATAAATTCGGTTTAATAGAAATTTTTGTTATAACAGCCAAACATTTTCGGTGCAAGCCTCGTCAGCATCTTGAAGTACAAACGTTATTTGAGTGAAATATTTATACGTTAATTGTTAAACAATGAGACAAACAATTTGAATTACTGTAATTCCTCTAGACTCTACCTAAAGTAATCACGTCTCAAACATTATTTTTTTAAAATACTTAAGAATTGCGTAGCAAACTTCTTATCTCTTCTGTCTCGAATATTTTTTTCAACGTAATGGATTTCAAATCGAGTAATAATTAAACAACCTTTGAGTCTTTAGAAGAGAATTGGAAAAAACGTTTTCATTTGACATGTTTAGTCAATAAATTATTAGGATCCTTGGGCTAACAAACACACGAACACACGAACACACGCTCACTATTTATTTAAAGAGAAACCACATCTTATAAAAAGATTTCAGTGGTGTCAAAATATTAAGGGGGCTCATTTAAACGCTTGCACAATTGTGCAAATTTGCTAGACTTGTTTCATATTTTATGCAACTTTCAACAGTTAAAGTCCGTTTCATAGAAAAGTATAAACCAAAAAATAAATATAAACTTAAAACACAAAAGCTGAGCATTTTCATGAGTGCCCCCCTATTATGTTTATTTAATTCGTTTCGTAAACTAAATATTATTTTAAGGATTTTCTGGAAAATGTGCATATTTTCCTTTAAATTGTCAGCTTACCACCATTGGTATCCTTGTATTGTTTGTTTAACAGCAGAACGAAAATCATTATGGCCTTTTTGTGTGGAGTGTGTGTCTGTACAAAAACCAAAGTATAGAAAGTATCCTTTGTATAGATTCTACTAATAATAAATAACAAGTATTTAATCTATTCAGTTGTCTTCACACTGTTAGGGTATTTAATATTCACAGGTAAAAAAAACTTTATTTGATATTTTGGTTCTATTTCATTTTTGATTCTAAATGCTCCTGAAGCGTGACCAAATTTTTTAAAATTATTGGAAGCAATTCTACCTGCAGTCGTGCGTTTTTTCTACAGGAATTAATAAATGTAAGTGCCTGAATAGCTTATACAGGGTGACAAACAATAAGGGTTTCTCTTGTAACCGCTGTATCGGTTATAGAGGAAAGAAGTTTAAGCTTTTCTTTTTCGATTTTATCTCTTGATCTCGTCACTCCAATCAAGTGCAAATTACGCAGCAAAAACAATGTTCTAAAAACGATTGCCGCAATCGACTTGGCCATGCAAGACCACAAAGCAAGTGTGTTGGCGAACTAGAAGACTGGTCGATCACTGTACCTCTATGTTGCATTATTCTGATCTCAATTAAGCCAACAGTAGCAGACTCAAAGGAAACCCTGCGTAGAAAACATGCACACCTAAAATCGAAAACGCTTCAACCTTCTCGTCCGCGTGTCCAAACTGCATTCACTGTAATGCTCTGTGCTGCTAAAATTCTAGACAAAAAAGAAGAACTCAAGTTTCGAAAAATTGTCACGATCATTGGGAATTACATAAAAAATGATTTTTAATTCTTCAAAAGCCTGGCCGTTTGGTTGTTTGAAATCATTTCCCTAAAAGATAAAAAAAAATTATGGTAACCCCAGCGCAGATAATGACGAGCATATCTCGGCCATGATTTTTCGTTGAGGTCCATTCACGATTCCAAATACATACCCTTTAACTAGTAGGACCAACTTACTGCAGTGCTCTATAAGCAGGTAATAGAAGGAGCATTGAAAGGCAATGAGAACGTCTTGTCCCATCTTTTTTTTTTGGCTTCTTTTGATTTTCTTTTTGTTTGACTTTTGGCAAACAGTCTGGCTTGTCAGCACTATGAGTACCTATGCCTTGGTCACTATCAAATACTTACTGCTAATTAAACGTAGGATATACCTATTGCCTCAAAGGAATGCTAAATAAGTGATCGCTGCAAGACATTACCTTACAAATGGGCCGTATTCACGGACCCACTTGGGCCTATGTGGCAGGCGGGCTCCAAACCTATGCTAACCAGGCTGTTGGGTAAATATTTCTTCATGAGCTGGCTTAAGCAACTAGAGAAATGTCTATAGAGACTAGATTATCGCCCCAAAAAATAAGATACATTTTATAATAAAATGAGTTGGGGTAGAATCACCTAGAAAACATTATTGAAATTATATAAAAGAGTTTAAGAAAAATGTAAATCGAGGGGAAAATTAGCGAACCAAAACTTCTTATGTCATTTAATAGTGGGCTCAGTCAAAAATAGTATATATTTGAAATAGCTGGCTTTAAATTAGGTTTTGTCCCTACAATTTCTTCTCAGTCTGTTTACAAATTTATTGAAATTATGCACATGAATGTTTAAAAATCAGCGTGACAGAAAGTAGAAAAGAATTTACAAAGGGGAAGATGATCAAAACGCACGTGGTATTGATTATGTACTTTCACTGGTATTGGTAGGTAAAAACGATTGAGCTGAAATAAAAATGAGCTACCTGATTTCATGGTATCGCCTTTTATCAATAACAAGACAAATAATTTTTCTAATTTTGGTTTTCTAAAACTTCTGCAAGTGTTGAAATATTGGAGTGAAAACTTAAGATGGCGTATTTTAAATCTTCAGCACTGCATTGATTAATTAAACAAAATATATGATGAAATAAAACAGTTATTATTTTAAGTGAACATATGTTTGTAATTCACCTCCAGATAACGGTGAATAACAAATATGAATTTTGCGTTCTGAGATTCCAAAATCATTTAAGCCCGCTTAAAGTGACCATAAAATCTAAATAGAATCCTTACAGATGATGGCATAGAAATCAAATTTAGAGCAGATAGATCCTTAAGTCCCAAAAAATTAGAGTACAACCGTTTGTGAGTATCGGGTGATTATTCGAAGATGATATTAAAGACCTGCCAAACACAATAACAGTGTCTGTCTTAATAGTGCGTAATCGAATCAGAACAATGGGCATATTCTGCGGAACGCTTATCGAGTTTTATTAATTAATTTAAGCCTTATAAAAACAGTTTCATATTTTGGTTGAATAATAAAATTATTTGGAAAAAAAATATTGTTGTCTAGATATCCACGGCACGCTGCCGGTCAGAGGAGTGACCTTGAAGGAAGATTGCATGCGAGACTGCCGTTATTTCCGATGTGCTTCAATTGCGTCAGATTTGTCGGTTTGTTTTCGTATACCTTACACTTAAGGCAGCTCCATAGAAAATAGTCGAGAGGACTGAGCTCGGGACCCCTAAGAGGCCAGTTAATGATGCCTCTGCGTGAAATCTCTTTGTTCGGAAATAAATCATTGCCTGCAGCTATTGATAAGTCAGTAGTATTTGTTTTCTTAAGTTCTCGATTTTGCCGAATCAACGCTTCCATCGTTTCTTCACCTCTATTAGATGTGACCTATTTTAAATTTGCAGAGTTGATCCGGTCTTTTCGAACATTGGAATCCATTTTTGAAGGCTATCGTCACTTCGTGCATTTCAACTACAGAAACAGCGATTAGGTAATAGGCTCGCACACATTAAGCGCCACGCCATGCCATGTAATCTCCACGACGCTATCCTTACTTCTGGCTCCCACGCCACTCCTTCTCAACGTGAACACAAAAACAAAATTTGTATACCCTGAAAAATCTTAAAAGGGGCAGCGCCTTGCATTATGAATGTTTTTTGTTGGACCAGCGCTGAGGGGATGACCCCTTGTGCTGGAACTGGCAAAAAAGGTTAAAGGAAGGGGGATAGCGGGAGTAGTGCAAGGAGTTTATTCCACATACGATCAGTGCGTCTCAAGAACGGGTTTTTCTGTAGTGCGTTTTGCGGTCCAATGACTGATCTACCACGAACAGATGAGCCCTTTATAAGGAACGTGTTATACGTACAAATATTGTGGTATCAGGAAAAAGTTCTCTAATTTCGTTGCCACGACCAAAAAATGTTTCTAACCAAAATTTCTTTAAAAAATAACCAAATGCGAAAAAAGATAACCAAAATTTTATTAAAAAAATATATCCTTAAACGATTTGCTTGAACCATTCCTGTTTTCAGATTGTTTTTATTATATATAAACGTTTTTGAATAAAAATCAATGTTAAAAACTAAATACATACGTTTTTCCCATTGAATTATTGTTTAGCGGTGTTGTCTTCACCACGTAATAAAAACGCTGCGACCGTTAGTAATGAAGTTGGATGTTTCGACCACAAACAATAAAACATGCTGTACAATCTCTTTGTACAACTTCATTTTGCAAACAAGTCGCTTTCACTAAAGATGGCAAATAAAACTCGCAAAACATGTATCTTTTGCTATGTGGCAGTGATTGAAAATTCATTATACTACTTTTAGTAGTATTTTCAATACCTTTCAGTTTGGATGGTTACAATTCTCGGTAGACAAGGACAAATTGAGATTAAGCTCAGCTCTATGCGTGTTTTAAAAGGATTTTTACATTTTGGTTCCCACCGGGAACCGTAGTGCCTCACCGACAGTAAAAGTCATTTTATCCAATCTGAAACCTTAAATCATATGCTGCAAAAAATTATAGTTAAATCGTATACGTATCAGTGAAACGGTTTATATTTTCTACTTTATATAATTAAAAAAATCACAAAGAATTCTACATACACACGATATGTGTTCTCTTTGAATTTTTTGCAGTAGTAAAAAAAGTATTTGGACACTGTCATTCGTAGTCTAAATCTGCTCCAGGGAAAGATAAACGTCACACAAAATACCCAACGGGTCGTAGTGCATAAGGCCTCGATAATAATAATAATAATAATAATAATAATAATAATAATAATAAATAATAATAATAATAATAATAATAATAAACTAAAAAAATATGATTATTCTTCGCCATATTTGTGTAGCGAACAATAACATTTTTTTCTTAAAATTTGAAATGTTTGAAAATTTACAAAATGACAGCATTTTATTTCAAAAATGCTCTGACTAATTCTACCATAATTCTTCCAGACTGTAAAGGGGATAAAAAGTATCCAAGTTTTTAATATTTGTATGCTAGCCAACCCTTCTGAATAATTGATTTCGCCATAATTCCCCATCAATAAGATCAGATCTTCCGAAGATATTCAAGCAAGATTCGCTTAACTTAATTCACTTTTTTAACTGTAAAATTTTCCTTCTTGTCTAAATAAAGTTTTTGTTTCTCACGCTGCATAAAAATCAATGATGCCAACACATGTGTTAGATTTTCCGAATATTAAGTTTTAATTTGAATATATTCTTACACAAGTTTTTGAAACAAAACATGCGTGTCCTTCAGCGTAATCGTTTGTATTGTATTGTTGAACAAAACACTTAAAACCTGTTCGGTTTTTTTTTTATTGTAAATGAAAATGATGTCGAGGACAATAGAATGCAAACACCAAAGATTTCGTCCTGTATCGTAAACTAAAATCATAAAAAAGATGTGATTTTTATGAGGCTTTCCTATGAGTGTGTGTGTGTGATCAACCCCTGTTTGCCTTAAAAATAAAAAAAAAAACGTTTACGAAAACTTGCAACAATTAATCAAATTAAGTCACTTGAAATTTTAAAGTTGGCAGATCACGCGAAATTTGTTTTTATTATTCTCCTTCTCAAACACAGACAGACACTTGTCCATCTTTTTGTTGTTTTTTTCTATTTTGTTAACAAAAGGCTGGCACATGTGTTTAAATTTAGTTTATTTTATTTTTTTATTTTTAGAGGTCTTTTTATAAAAAACAAAAAATTAAAATTGATGACTTAGATTCTACAAGTGCCAGCCAGCCAGCCCAGGCAGGAACTCTTTTAACAATTAGCTTTTGATTATGTTTTTGCTTGTCAAAAAAGGTCAATCAATGTTCGAGAAGGTTGGGTATGAAATAAATATTTGAAAGGTTGTGGTGTTTTTTTTTTTGTGCGTTATACCACAAACTTACAAATTAATTGTTTTGATAACACATGACAAAAATCAAATGATCGGATATCGCTACCAACCCCCAAACTCATCGAAATTCATTAAGATTTACAACAGAAGAATTTTAGTGATTTCGATAGCCAATAAATAGTAAAGTCGGCTTAATTTTCGTTTATTGTTTAGCTATGTTGGTTGCCATTTTTTGTATAGTTTTTTAAGTGCCTGATTTGCGCTCGCACAATGGCTAATTTGCATAGAAAAATTTGCCAATAATAAATAATCGTTATTGAGTTATTGATTATAAAAATTACATTTAAGTAAAATATGTTTATTAAAGTGGCCGTGTCCGGAGGTGAAAGTGTGCAAAAGTAACTGAACCCCTCATGAAAGGCATATGTAAGTTAAGGATACTTTTTTAAGATTCCTTTTGCTAAATGTTCTGATCAGCATTTGAATATGATTTATATAAAAGGTCAAGGGGAAATTGACTGCATTTGGAATATTTGAAAAACTATTTGTAAAATAATAAATTCTGGATTGAATTAAACAGATTTAAATCTGATTTCTCTCTTCGACAAAAGTTAAACCTTCATCATGCCATAAGAAATTGTTTATATTGTTGTTTACTCTTAATGGTACTAAGGAAAGCAGTCCGCAAGAAAATAAAACGTTCACATAAAATAACACAAATCAAAATACTATGGCTTGCTAGAATAACTGACCGGATTGTGCACTAGTATTTAGTCAACATCGTACATACATATTTATAACCTAATAATGATTTTTATGCCCTACACAAAATGTAAAGGGTATACACAGTTTTGTCATTTCGTTTGTAATTTCTATAATATTCATTTGCGACCCAGCAATGTATATATATTCTGGATCCTTATAAGTAGGGAAGTTCAGTCTGTCCGCTATTGAAATCAAGTTTCTAACGGCACTAGAAATCAGCCATATGGGGTCAAAAGTTCCCGAGTTGTGGTAGTTTTACACTCACGGGGAAACATGAATTGAAAATGTTTTAAAAAACTTTAAAATTTCGAAAACTAGCATCAAACCGAGTTCTTCCAAACACCACTATTTCACGAAAATATTGCGAAAAAATCGAAATCCTGCCAACATTTTAAATTCACTGAAATAAAAATATTAAATTGACCAAAATTCAAAATTCAATAACAATCGAAATAAAAAAATACCAAATTCCTAAAATTTTGAATTTTCACCACAAAAATAATAATTTCACCACAATTTTGAAATTTCACCAAAAAGCCGAAAAAATCACAAAAAATCAATATTTTACGAAATTTTAATAAACTTGATGTTAAACAAATCAAATTTACACGAAAATTGGGTGGAAACTCACCCAAATTTAAAAACTTTTTACAAATCCAATCTGTAGTTAAAAATTTGTAATTACCCAAATAACAAAAAGGCAATGGCACAATGAAACCGAATTTACACCAAAAAATTACGAAAACTAAAAAAGCTTAACTTCACTAAAAGTTGGAAAATTTACCGTAAAACTGAAAAACTGGAATAAAATAAAACAATTCCAAAAATACCACAAAAACCAAAATTCAACAAATTTTAAATTTAAAAACTAAGTTTATAATTGCGCCGAAATTTTGCAGTTTCGCCAAAAATTTATACAAAATTACAAAAACTTTGGAATTCTAACAAAACAACAAAACTAACTTCACCATACAATTTGCCCAAAGGCTGAAATTGCACCGAAAACTCTGCATTTTATGAAATATTAGAAATATTAGAAATATTACTTAAAATCCTGTTCCGCTATTATGTACTGCATACAGTTCACCCAATAAACCGAGATTTCATATAAGTTTGACAAGCATTCAGTTATTGAAATTAAAATGAAAGAAAGGCAAATTAAAACAGCAGTAATTAAAAGAAGACATCTCATCTATTAACAGATCGAAAATGCTTTAAATTAAATGCTTTGACTAAAACCGAAGGACAAAATTAAAAAACGCAAACCAAACCCTGAAAAATCTGTAGTACACTTTTAATAGTTTATATTTTTGTGAAGGGTATACAAAATTCGCCACAACCGAATATAGCTCTCTTACTAGTTCATTATCAAAAAAAATCCGATGAAACACTTCACCATGTGAATCACGGAGTTTTATGTTCGTTATTAACTTTGTTTCCCATTATATAATCTAGCACGTGAACGTGAGTCAAAGGAAGACCGTATAGGAAGTTGTCAATTAAATAACTATTTGTGGTTGCCACTTTTCGCAACTGCATCCTTAAGGCATCGTCACTTTTAATTATGGAAAACTTTGTGTTATAAATGTTGGTCCGAAATTAGTTTTCTGATTCGCCGATCCACTGCTCTATCTAAACTAATTTACACTCAAATTAAGCACAGGAATTGTCTGAAAAGAATCTCTGAGTAACCAAACTGAAATAATTTAAAGAGGATGGTGTTGATAAATTGAACTTACGATTACCTATTTGAAACATTTCGTTAATGGATTTGGGTTTATGCCTTTCTTCTCACTAATATAAGTTCGCTTCAGATATGCTACTCGGTATCAACAGATCAAACAAAGCCAGGTTTTGCAATTCCGATCCTATCAGGATCCAGAGTTCTTTTTGAAATTACACCGTACAGAAATACGGAAATCCCGTAGAGTTTCAGAACGGTTTTTAATGTTTTCATCTACAGCTGAAGTAATTATTTTCGGGTCACGTCTGCTTTGAGCTACAGGGGGCTCCTAAATTGTAATACCCTGCTATTAACTAAATCAATATTTACGGAGGGTCGGAGAAGGCCGACCCCTATTACTTTTAAAAATAATGTAATTTTGGACTACCCCATTGCGGGCTCCCCGCAAGGGGCTCCAATACGTAAATTTTTATTTTTATATAATTTATTATTAACGAATTTCCATCATATTTGGCCAAGTTTGTTTTGGAAGCAAGCCGGTTTCCGCTATGTGCCATCCTTAGTGTAACTATTCGCTCTGAGTTTGTAAAACTTTATAGAAAAAATATATCTTTAGTTTAGTTAAAGAAAAGCAAAGGCAGAAACGTGATTCCGCTATTTAGAGCTACTTAATAACTTGGATCCATACGTATTATAGCCTGCGGACCCCTGCTAAGGCTCGAAAATCATACTTGGGCCTCTGAAAATCATCTGAACCTATTACAGGATCATTGATAAGTAACTTACCTCATTATGCTGTGAGAAATTTTGGTATTGGTATTTAATGACATGTTACGAGTTGGCTTCTTCCCATGCTCTCGGCAGATGTCTGAAATTGTTATGATCCCTAAACCAGGAAAAGGCTTAAGTCAGATTACGTCATACAGGGCTATTAGCCTGCTGTCAATTCTCTCCAATAGTTTTCATATTTAAAGTTTTATCTTACTGAGCAAGACCTTGTCGCGGACCATCAGTTTCCGAGCAAGCCATAGTACAATTGAGCCAGTAAATAGAATTGTCACCGTTATTAGATCGGACCAAATACATATACATACGTCAATGTTTGCAGGCAACATGGCATTTATAAGTGTTCACCAAGATCCGAAGGTTGCAACCGAAATTAAGTTAAATCCATCAAAATGTGCTCACGTAACGTTTTCCCTCAGAAGGCAAAATTGTCCACCATGTTTCCAGCGGAAACATACGTTAAATTTGCCTTCCGCCACATTGAGACAAAAATAATGGTCATAGAACTTAAAACAAACCAACTACACTGGTTATTACGTCCTAACTCAGCCCTGGCTTTGTAATACAAAGTCCTTTTAAGCAAATTCATTATAAAGCCAATATGCTCATAAAGCATTCAGCTGCTTGCGCATCAAACATTCTTAAGTTACAAAGAAGACATTCTAGGATTTTACGACTTATCGTTTGTGCGCCTGGATATATACGAAATGAAAAAAAATCCATTGAGATCTAGAAGTTCCTGTCTAATATCCAGGAGGTAGTAAAAACATACTTGCGCAAATACGTAAACAAACTGTTGGTCCATCCCAACACCCTTGTACGCAATTTGTTACAATTTGATAATCACCAGAGGCTAAAAAAACTGAGACATTGGGTCTGGCGAGACGGCCCTCCCTACCCAATAGTTTAATTATGACTTTGGTGATAATAAATAAAGAATTTCGATTTTGAACTTATTCTCATTACATTGTTTGTTTACACTTTCGCACTTCTGTAAAAATGCAACCCTGATAAAATGAAAAGTCTAGCTAGCTTAACCCCCTAAGAAAAAATGTGTACATTAATAATAAAGTGGGGATAAAATACCCTAGAAATAATTTTCGAAATAGCAAGAATAAAATACCAAAAATTATTTTTATTAATAAATATGCAACAGCTTGTGCAAACATTGGCAACACTTGCTACTTTTTGCTTTTCTACCTATAAATCAAATCATAGATGTTTTGTTTTTATAGAGCTGGCAAACAACCTAGTAAGGCGAGGAAAAAATATAAAATAATAATTTGCTTGTTGAGGGGCTTTGGATTTCTCATTTGGTCTAAAAAATTTTAGCATAAGATGTTTAAATATTTCTAAAAAGTGGGGGAAAGGTTTTTTGATGAGCCGACTTATGCGAACAGCTAAATGAGCAGAGCGACTATCGTATCGCCCCCAACAAATAAGTTGAATTTTTATAATAAAATAAGTTTGGATAGAAATAGCTAGAAATAATAATTTGAACTAAAAAGAATAAAATCCCAAAAATCTTTTTACGAAAATTTTCGAAAAATGTTAAGAGCCATACGGACTGTCAAGTTTTCATCCGTCGTTTAACTCAATTTTATAGTGTGAATGGGCTTCTACTAAAAGAATTAATTTTTCCTCGTCAAACAATATGATTGCGAAATTACTTAAATTTAATAATCAAATATATTTTAACATGTCGCGTCGCTCATCGATCGGCCTCCTCAAGAATTAATGCAAATAATATTTGGTCGTACTGTGTCGTAATCTTAATATTTTGCCACAAAATTTCATCAAAAATCGATTTTTTAAATTCAATTAAAAACTAAGTATTTAAGTCACGCAAAAATTAATGCTCAATACAAAATCAAAATTTCGTTTACAAATCTTTGCTGGACTTTCTAAAAATCACGTAACAAATCGAAAATAAAGCAAACAGTGAAATAATCGCAAGTGTCGAAAAATTTTCGAAGAAACGAATGTTTTGCAAAAAAAATCCATTACATTTCATCAGAAAGGCTAAATTGTAGCTGTTGAGATCGAACACACAAATTTATAATATATTAAAAAATATATAAGCATAAACCGAAATTTTACTAAGAATACAGCATTTTAATAAATACTCGAGTAGTCCAATTAAAGAAAACGAAAGATCGATAATTGGAAATATTGTTTAAACTGTTAAAGGAATTAAAAAAATGTATAACTCTGTTTTTAACCGAGAAATCAGAAATGAAATCAAGCGAGTGAAATCGGAGTATAAAATAAAACCTCTCAGTACTTGCTTATGCCGAAATTAAAAAATTCAATTCATAAATAAAATTTTCTCCGGGAGCCAACAACATTTTATTTTATACCTACTTCTTGATGGTCTGACTTCTCACAAATTCAGTGATCGTAGAAATTTCTAGCTGTAACAAATACTCTCGAAATTGTAAAACGATAAACGTGCTATGGAATACTCTGCAAATGAGGAACAAATTCAGGCTTGGGTCTGAATATGGGTATGAAAGCTTATTAAAATTCTTTTCAAATAACGCTTAAAGGCTTTGTTTGCATTTCCTGCGGCATGACACTAAAATTTAGCCCAAATATTCTATACTACAAGAAAAATGTGTAAAATATGTATCTGACTTGAAAACGACACTTTTCGTAAAGATGAAATCAGAAAAATCCCTGGTGTTCACAACAGTAGTTCGTGATGGTTTGACGAGATTAACAACACAGGTTAAATTTGATGAAATTCAATTATTTCTTTATTGTCAACTTGTGACGCAACCTTGTGTTTTAATTCCTTAAAATATATATTAGTCTCTATAATTTTACCTCTTGGCCACACGTTTCTTGGACTCGACGGGTCAACCACAATAACTAAGTCGCCAACTTGCAACGGCTTAGTCTTCTCATGCCACTTTGTTCGAAGAGTTAAAGAAGGCAAATACTCTTTTAGCCACTTACGCCAAAATATTTCTGCGTACTGTTGAGAAGCCAGCCAGTTATGTTTAAGTGCCGCTCCGCTGTCGTCGTATTCTGCTAAAGGTTTCATGCCGTTTGATGAATACACCAGTAGATGATTTGGCGTTATTGCCTATGCGTTTTCGTGTTCTATCGGAACGTAAACCAGTGGTCGAGAGTTTATTATGTTTTCTACCTCAGCTAACATTCCACGAAGCAGTTCATCATTTGGGGTACGAGCATGTGAAATACTATAAAAAACATTTTTTACGGATCTTACGAGCCTCTCCCAGGCCCCGCCCATGTGAGGAGACGAAGGTGGGATAAAATTCCATTTTGTAGAAGCCTTAGTAAAATCCCGTATTAATTCATTTTTATCAACTTCTTTCACGGCTTCTCGAATTTCTCTTTCGGCACTAACAAAATTCGTTCCGTTATCGCTATAGAACTCTCTTGGTGTTCCGCGGCGGCATATAAAATTTCTAATTGCTATTATGCACGACGAAGTATTTAGAGAATTGACAACCTCTATATGGACAGCTCTTACGGTAAGGCATGTAAACAAAGCACCATATCTCTTTTCCATACGTCGACCAACAGTAAACATAATTGGGCCAAAATAGTCCGCACCTGTATATGTAAAAGGACGACAAAATGCCGCCAATCGGGCTTCTGGTAACTTTGCCATTTGAGGACAGTTTGGAACAGATTTCTTTATTTTGCACATTTGGCACTGCTTTAAAATATTTTTAAAAACTGCTCTGAGCCGAGGAATGTAAAATCGTTGCCGGACTTCGTTTATCACGGTTTCGTGATTGAGATGTTTATAGTTTGAGTGAAAATTCATAATTAAAAGTTGGGTAATACGACTACGTTTGGGTAGAATTATAGGGGACTTGGTCTCCTCAGGAACAATGGCTTTATCAATTCGACCTTCTACACAAAGGATTTGGTTTTCATTCAATTTTGGAGTAACTTTATACAATGGACTTGATTTACTTAGTTTTTTATTTCATTTTAAAAGATGTATTTCTTCAGAATAAATTTCATTTTGTGCTTGACGGAATAATAAATTTTCCGCCCTGGCTAGTTCTGTAGACTCCAGTTCACAGTTGTATGTTGCTTTCTTTTGAGCCGCATCACAAAAACGTATAACATATGCAGTAGTTCTCAACAGTCTATTCCAGTTGGAAAAACGATTTATGTCAATAAATATTTCTTGTGTTTCATGGACATGTACATAGTCGATAATCTCTGAATCATATGACTCTAACTCGGCGTCATAACTTGGCCATTCACTTGCAGGTGTTAAAAGGAAATGAGGCCCCTTAAACCAACGACTTTCAGTAGAAATGTCAGGTTTCTTAGCCCACTTTGTTGCTTCATCGGCAACATTGTGCTTTCCGGGAATCCAATGCCACTCTTGCAGGTCCGTTGTGTCCAAAATTTCGCTAATACGGAGGGAGACGAATTGGTGATATTTTTTATTACTATTTTTTAACCAACTGATGACTGTCTTCGAGTCGGACCAATAATATTTTTTATTTATAGATATCGTGTGATTTTTAATAATATTATTAGCAAAACGACAGCCGATGAGTGCAGCCATTAACTCCAAACGAGGTATTGAGGTGATTTTCAAAGGTGCAACACGGGTTTTGGAACCCACCAAAGAGCAAACTATATTATTGCCACATACTATACGAAAATAGGCTACAGCTGCATATCCGCTTTCACTCGCATCCACAAATGTATGAAGCTCTATGTATGCATCAGTATAATCAACGATTGATTTTAAATAGCAACGCTGAATGCTAACTTTCTCCAAATCGGGAAGATACTTTAACCATTTTTCCCACTTAACAAGTTGCTCTTCTTTAAGTGGCTCATCCCAATTAACGCCCTTTCTCCAAATTTCTTGTAAGATAATTTTAAGGTACATAACAAAATTACCAACAAGTCCCAGAGGGTCGTAAACTGTCATTAAAATTTTTAGAATTTGTCGTTTTGTGGGAGCTTTATTAAGGCGAATAATATCGTTGCTTAGTATATGGGGTGAAATTTTAAATAGAATTGCATCATCTGTTGGATTCCAAACAACACCTAAAACTTTTTCAGTTTCCTTATCTGACCCAATATTTAACTGCCTTTCATTCGCCTCATGTGGTTTTTCTATTTGGTTAACTACTTCGATTTTATTCGAAACCCAATTTCTGAGGTTGAAGCCAGAGTGCATTTGAATATACTTAACTTCCTTTGCTATATTGGTGGCTTGTTCTACTGTATCGGCTGAGTACAGAAAATCATCCACGTAATGGTTGTTTTTTACCGCTAAAGCTGCTTGTGGGAATTCATTTTCATATTTGGAGGCGTTTGTATTTTTTACATATTGGGAGATACTCGGAGCACATGAGGCTCCAAATATCATAACGTTCATGAGGTAAACATCTGGCTCTTTGCTAACATCGCAATTACGCCACAAAAAACGCTGAACATGTCGGTCTTCTTCACGCATGAAAACCTGATGAAACATTTGCTCAATGTCACTACATATGGCCACAGACCTTTCTCTGAATTGAAATAATATTGCCTGTAATGAAGCTAATAGATCTGGGCCTTTGTAAAGCATGGAGTTCAAAGAAATTCCATTAAACTTTGCGGCAGCGTCCCATACAATTCTACATTTGCCAGGTTTATTTTTGTTATATACTGGAAACGTGGGAAGATACCAGATCCTTTCAGCTGGTGTATTTATATCAATTTTGGTAATATAACCCTTGTTCGGCAATTGTTTTAGCATAAACTACAGGAAGATCACTATTTTTTCTTACTTGCTTTTCAAGACACAAAAGTCTATTTTTCGCCATTTGATAATTATTTGGCAAAAATACTTTATCATTTTGCCACAACAGACAGGTTTCATAATGACCATCATCACGTTGTTTGGTAAAATTATTTAAAAGTTGTAATGATCTTTCATCCTCTTTAGTGGCCTTCAAATCCTTATAATTAATACCTAAGCTCTCAATACTAAAGAAAATTTTAACCAATTGATTCATTTGATTATCTGTCTCCAAACATTCACAAATATGTAGATTGTATTGTATTGATTGACTACTGCCACAGGGTCCAAAAACTGCAGTTTTAATAGCAACTGGCTCGTTTCTTCCACCTTCTTTAATTTTATTTGCTACTGTAATATTTATATTGCTAAGTCCGATAAGAATTTTTGGTACAGCAGCGTAATAACTTTCAACTGGCAACCCTTTTAAATGATCGAAATTTCTATAAAGATTATAATAATCAAGTGTTTGCTTAGGCAGTAGAAGTCCCTTTACTGTACGAACATCAATACCAAACCTTTTGCTGTTATTACCAGAAACCTGCACTGTTAAACTTTGAGAGTTTTCTTCAATTCTTTCTACGTTTCCAGTCCATTTCAAACAGAGTTGTTCAGCTTCCCCTTCTAACTCCGATTGTTGAACAATTTCCTCATCTATTAGACTTATTGACGAGCCGTCATCTAAAAACGCATAAGTAGAAATGACTTTGTTGTTGTTTCCGTAAATTCTCATTGGAATTACTTTAAAGAGGATTTTTTGTTTTTGAGTATCATGTGCGTTTACATTTTGCACACTACTGCTGTCCTTTTCTTTCTCATTGTTTTCTTGTACTGCATTATTGCTTTCGTACTTATGAAGAAGATTATGATGTTTGTATTGACAGCCTGTTACATTACAGTTTTTATCTCTGTTATAACAGGCACCCGAATGTTTTCGTAAGCAGGGCTGCACAACTCTAATCTGTTAACATAATTCCATCTATCTTTGCGATCAGCTGTCAAGAATTTTTTACAGCTTGGAACATTTTTGCAGTCCCTGCTGCAAAGCAAACATTTCTTATTATTAGTTTCTGTGTGTGTATTGCAAAACACGTTCTGCTGTTTACGATTATTAACAGAGTCAACCGTCATATTATTTTCGACGTTAACAGTGCTAGCTGACAGTCCAATATCAAATATCCACTTGGAAAATTCGGATAAATTTGCCTTTTTATTATTTTGCTGAAGATTTAATTTTGTTGAACCCCAAATAATTTGATAATACGGTGCTAATTTTGAGACGAGTTCCTGAAGCAAAGATGAATTATTTAATTCATCAATAAGGCCACAGGCTTCAATAGTTGATTGGAGACCTTTTACTTGGATCGCAAAGTTGGTAATTGTTTCCATTTTGTTGGCGTTAATTTGTGGTAATATTTTTATTTTATTTTTTAGTGAAAAAAGAATCTTGTCTGGCTGCCCGTACAATAATTTCAAAGTGGAAATAGCGTGTGGTACACATGACGGATGAACCAGAATCCTTTTAACAGCCTCTAATGCTTCACCACGGAGTGCTTTTTGGAGCCTTATCAAATTTTTTGCATCCGTCAGCCCGCAAACTTCTGTAGACCAATCATAAGTCGAGCTGAACAAAGGCCATTCCTCGGGACAGCCGGAGAAAGTGGGTAAATCCTTGGGGACAGTTTGGCGAGCATGTAATTGGTCAGATCTTAGTCTCTTTCCTAGAGGTGTTTGCTGCAACGGTGTTGGCTGAGATGTTTCTGTCTGCCCGGGATTAATAAATGATTGGGACTTCTGTGCATTATTAATGTTTTGCATATAACTTAGATGAGTTTGATTTAAATTTTGATGAGCTGTTGAGTGTAATGAAAAATTTGGATAAATAAATCTATAAGGTTGTGAATTTGTGTTGTTGTTTTGTTCATGAAGGTGGTATACAGATGGATTGTATGCAGCGGTGGTCGTAATAGGGCCGCTATTTGATATGATTGGCACATGCATGGACGCATTAAGTGAGGTTAGGTTCGCTGGTGGGACCATGGCATTTTGCTCTTGGGTGATTTGGTTCAAACCTGTTGGAAATCGGATATCGCCATCTTCTTCTTCAATTTCATGAAGAATTTGATATTTTTTATGTAGATATTCCTGATCGCGTCTCATTGACAGCTCACGTTCTTCTTCTAACCTTTTAAGCTCAAGGGCTTTTCTTCTGCTAACAGATTCTTTTGACGCCAATGACGAATGCGTGCTAGAAGCAGAGTGCACTAAGTTCGTGTTACAAGATTGACACAACCATGACTCTTGTGGGCTTGAGACCTGTGCGCAAGTTATATGGTATGGTTTATGGCATGAGTTGCAGCTTACCATGGCATCGACAAGTTGTTCGTGGCAAAGCTGACATATTTCTTGGACGTTTTGTGGCGGGTCGCCTGTATTGTGTGGTTGACCGTGCTGTAATGAGTCCATATGGGTACTTACGTGTGCGAGGTTATGTTGAATTTGGCAGCTGTATCCACTTCAGTTTTAAGGCAACTTCAGCATCAGCTAAATCCACTAGGCAAGGTAAAGAATTATCCGCAAAAAGAATTAAAAATTTGTTCACAACAGTAGTTCGTGATGGTTTGACGAGATTAACAACACAGGTTAAATTTGATGAAATTCAATTATTTCTTTATTGTCAAGTTGTGACGCAACCTTGTGTTTTAAATTTATTTATGAATTTCAAAAAAAAAAAAATTTTTAATTTTCAAAAAGAAAACTTAAATTTCTTTTATATCTAAACAACAGTAGTGTGAAAACATTTAACTTCTGTAAACAAATTTAAATACGCGAATTGCATTAAAAAATGCAATTCATTTGTGTTTTCAAAAACAATAACACCATGGACGATGAGGCCGATGATACTGAAGCAGGTAGAGATAACAATTGTGTAAACTGGCAGCAACAGAAAACAAAGCAACGTAGACGCAATCTTCCTGAATCTCCAAAAATCTACAAGATCAAACGTAAAATATTGACTAGTGATGACATTCCATCGACTAGCAACAAATTTGCTGCGCTTCAAAACAGTGATGATGATGACGACGATGTTGATAAAGGAAAAGAACCAACAACACCTAAACCACCGCCAATCTACATTCCTGATGTAATTGATGTTAGCAAAATGATTTGTAACATAGGTAAAGTTATACCAAAAGAAAGTTTTAATTACAAATCATTGAGAAATAATCAAATAAGACTAATGATAAATGAAGTAGAGTATATAGAACTCTGATCAAATATTTAGAAGGTCGCAACATAGGTTTTCACACGTTTCAATTGAAACAGGAACGATCATATAGGGTTGTCATAAAAGGTCTTCACCATTCAACTCCAATTGAAGATATCAAGGCAGAATTGTTTTGTTTAGGTCATGCAGTGCGAAATGTAACAAACGTGCAAAGTAGGGTGAATAAGGAACCTTTACCATTGTTTTTCGTTGATCTTGATCCCCAAGCAAATAATAAAGAAATATTTAAAATTAGGCATATTAATAATGCAATTGTAACGATAGAAGCTCCTTTAAAAAGAGAAGAAATTGTGCAGTGCCATCGTTGTCAGCTTTTCGGTAATACGAAATCTTACTGTAAGAGGCCTTTTAGCTGCGTCAAATACGGTCTTGGTCATCCAACAGCTGAGTGCACCAAAGACATCAATACGCCAGCGCGTTGCATCAACTGTCTGAAGAATCATACTGCAAGCTATAAAGGCTGTCAAATATATCAAAACCTGATTTCTAAACGTAGAAACATTCGTGATGTTATAAACAGTAATCTCACCCAAATAAATTCCAGAAAATTCCCCCAATTGAATCCGGACAATTCCACCTTTCAAAAAAATGATAAACACGAAAATAATCAATCGTACTCCGAGGTGCTCAAAAATACTAATTTACAGAATAACCCAACTAACAACACTTTCGAAAGAATTAAATCTATGTTAACTAATCTTCTTAATATGATAACTATGTTGATATCAAAACTATGCAAATAAATTTACGTTTAGCAATATGGAATGCCAACGGTCTTTCTAACCATTTAAAGGAAGTTGAAACGTTTTTAAATGTAAATCATATCGACATATTTCTCATATCAGAAACCCACTTCACTAATAGAACCTATTTTAAAGTAAATGAAATTGACCTTGTATTCTGTAATCACCCAGATAACAGAGCTCACGGAGGATCCGCTATTTTGGTTAAATCTTCTATAAAATACACTGTATTAGATGATTACCAAACAAATTTTCTTCAAGCTACAGGCATAAAAATCTTTTGCAATAACCAAGAAATATCTATGTACTCGGTATATTTCCCTCCCAGACATTCCGTTAAATTCAACGACTATCAAGATTTCTTCAGTAAACTAGGAACAAGATTTATCGCCGGCGGTGACTTCAATGCCAAACATCCTTGGTGGGGCTCCAGGCTCACTAATCCAAAGGGAAGTGAGCTGTATAAAACTATAATCCGTCACAAATATTCAGTTTTAACCACTGGAAGACCTACTTACTGGCCAAGTGATCCAACAAAAATACCCGATCTGCTGGATTTTGCTGTATACTCTGGAATTCCCAGCCATTTGTTGGATATTTTGGACTCCGATGATTGAAGTTCAGATCATTCTCTATAATTATCAATTATGACTCTTGTCTGATTACTAACAATAACTATTATGTGCTTTCCCCTCGGACAGATATAGACTCGTTCAATTATTGGATTGACCAAAATGTTGATTTAGAAATAAGGTTAAAAGAAGGTTCAGATATCGATAACGCGGTCGAACATTTAACAAACCTCATTCATGAAGCAGCTTATATGTCTACTCCAGTTGAAGCTCACTCAAATAGTGGATGCAGAGTAATATTCTCTTCTGAAATTCAAGATCTTATAAGAAATAAGAGACAGCTAAAAAGGATTTGGAAAAGAACTCGAAACGCATATGATAAATCAAATCTTAACAGAATATCAAATGAACTAAAACGACGGCTGAATGAATATAAAAATGAGAAAGTAAATGTTTATTTAAAAAATATTAATAGCTTCCATAATTCTGAGCATAAATTATGGAAAGCAACTAAGTATTTGAAAAGACCCATAAAAAGAAATATTCCGGTCAGAGATCAAAATGATGCCTGGTGTAAATCGGACTTAAAAAAAGCTGAAGCTTTTCAACTATATCTGGAATCTTCATTTCAGCCTTTTACATTAAATAATACTTTTGACAAAAACACAGTTTGTGATTTTTTGGTTAGTCCATGTCAAATGGATCTTCCAATCAAACATATAACCCCAAGTGAAGTTAAACAAGGAATCTTGATGTTAAATGCTAAAAAATCTCCTGGTTTCGATAAAATAGATGCCAAAGTTATAAAAACTTTACCTAAGAAAGCCATTACTCTGCTAACATACATTTATAATGCTATACTAAGACTGAGCCACTATCCACAACAATGGAAATGTGCCGAAATTTTAATGATTTAAAGCCAAATAAACCAGAAAATTTAGTATCGTCTTACAGGCCAATTAGCCTTCTGTGTATTTTCTCTAAACTCTTCGAAAATTGTTCTTAAAAAGATTACAACCTATTCTGGATCATGAAAACATAATTCCAGAATGTCAATTCGGATTTCGCAGCAAACATGGTACGCCAGAACAGTGCCATCGCATTGTGAATGTAATTCAGAATGCTTTGGAAAAAAAGCAATATTGCTCTTCAGTATTCCTGGACGTTAAGCAAGCCTTCGATAGAGTATGGCACCCTGGTCTGCTTTTCAAATTAAAGAAAACACTACCTACGCCGTTTTACTTACTGTTCAGATCGTACTTATGCAATCGACATTTTTATGTTAAAATTAATAATGAAAATTCGAGCTTGTCTGAGATTCAAGCTGAAATACCGCAAGGCAGTGTACTTGGCCCAGTTCTCTACACTATATACACATCGGATATGCCTCTTTCAAACAATGTTACTGTGGCCATCTATGCAGACGATACAGCATTAATTACAAATAATAATTGTCTTACTGAATCCTCTAAAATTATTCAAAATCATTTAAATAATATTGCTTTATGGCTAAACAAATGGAACATTTGTGTTAACACCGATAAATCGATTCATACCACATTCACTCTTAGAAAAGGAGACTGCCCGCCAATTTTTTTGAATGGAGAACAAATACCCCAATCTAATTGTGTCAAATATCTTGGAATGCACCTGGATAGAAGACTAACTTGGAAAGACCACATTAAAGCCAAGAAAGAACAGCTTAATATCAAGACAAAAAAGATGTATTGGTTACTCGGTAAAAATTCTGAGTTAAGTCTTGAAAATAAAGTATTGCTTTACAAAGCCATCCTAAAACCAGTATGGGCATATGGGATTCAACTTTGGGGAACTACAAGCAACTCCAATATTGAAATATTGCAGCGATACCAATCTAAGACCCTACGAATGATAACGAACGCTCCGTGGTACATGAAGAATGGAAACATTCATCGAGACTTAAATATACCCTCTGTCAAGGACGAAATCAATAGATTCAGCAAAAGATACCTCGATAGGCTCAGTAATCACAGTAATGTCTTGGCTATTGCCTTATTAGATGATAGTGAAGAAGTTGTACGGTTGAAAAGGTTTCATGTTTTAGATTTGCCTTTTAGAAAATAATGTTTTGATGATATGTACATATGTTATTTTATATATTTTTTTTCAAGTATTATTAAACATTCATAGAAAATTTTATGTATATACTATATTGTTATATATATATTGTTTTACTTGCATGTTTTGGTCTCACTGGAGATTAAAACAAATGTAACGTATTAGTCTATCCTAAAATTTGCTTAATATTGTAAACTTTTATAAATAGATTGCAAATAAATAAATGAAAAAAAAAAATATACTATTTAGTTAAGAATATTTTGACTTACTTTTTGGTTTCAAACCACCAGCTTTTCATTAAACAAAATATGCGGCACGTTATGCGCTACTACTTGTGGTTGAGAAGAGATATTTTTTAAAAGGAGAAAAAATTCCGGATGTAAATTTACAAAATGGCAGATATAAAAACTTAGCAAGTATAATTAAAATATAAAGTATAATATAAATGCAAAGAGAAAATAATACCGGGTACTTTTCAGAGCTGTATTTTTTGTACTTGAACAGTGGCGGCTACACCTGGATTATTTTTTATCTGGGACATCCCTAGTCCGGGTAGAAAGGGTAAAATCTTACATCCACTTTTGACTAGCTGTAGATCTGTTTTGCCAACGTACAACGCCATTCTGCCATCACACACACAACTACAGGCAAAATAAAAAATATGAGGCTGTGCGCTCGTCTGTAAACACCCGTACATAAGCTATGCAGAAACACTTTCGTTGACAAACAAAAAATTATGCTCAAACAGAGCAGGAACAGAGAAGACCACGAACAAATTTGTTGACCGTTAGACAAGACGTAGTGTTACGGAGAAAATCAGTTGTAATTCCTTACCAAAAAAACTCTTGTGGACAAAACTTCAATATATCTTTAAGACAAACATAATGTGCGTTGTGCTTCGAATCGCAAAATCAATTTTTTATTTCCCTACAGACACAATTTATGGACAGTGTTTAAGGTAATTTTTTATTGATAGATAGACTTGTGGCAGCTCAACTAGAGACTGTAACAAATTAAGCAAGTGAATTCAAACACAATAATAAACGAAAATTTCAACCATATCCTTTATCCTTTAACTACGGATGTGAATATTTTGGCCATAGACATAGACGTGGTGGTAAATTTTACCCCCCTTTAATTTTATAAATTTTTTTTTTTACTAAAATAGTTTTCTCACAATTTATTTATTAAAAAAAAACAAAATAACGCTTCTAATGAAATAAAAAATTATATAAACAATTTTTCAATTTAACAAAACAAGTACTTTATTATACAACCACCTTTTTTAAACTATAAAAACATAACATTCTTAACTTTAATAAAAAATGTTGAGTTAAAAAAAAATCAGGAACGTAAAAGGCGCTTTTCACAGTCAAATATTCATTATTTTAAAAGATATTACAGAGAACACACGAAAAAAATCATTATTTTTAAAAATGAAGATAAACTTTTCGCGGCTTTTTTATTTATCAAAATCCGTATTTGCACAGTGTACGCCCATGCGTTTCCTGCATCCTATACACAATGGCTTCTTAGAATGTAAGCAAATGTGTAATGTTTTATGCTTTAGCCTACTAGGACTTTATCGGAGGTGGAGCTACGCAGTCTAGTCGCAAACAAAATTGTAATTGAGTCTCGCTGCCGTCTTTGCAAATGGGGTAAAACTAAATGACTTTCTAGATTTTTTTTCAAAAATTCGCCCTTTGAGCTGTTGTCAAAAATTTCGAGTGTCCTCCTCGTTAGATTCAAAAACAGACATAGAAAACAAGGTACCAAGAAATGCTCCTAACTCAATTTTATCTAGAACTTTTGATTAAGTTTTTCTTTCTCTACATATCAAATTTAGCTTTTAATTTTGTATTTTTATTATTTAAAATTATGTCCTTAATACCGCTATCAAAAAAATTGTGACCAACATCGAAATACATCCTCTCCCAAGTGGGGCTGCAAAACCACTGGTGGACGCACGATATTATGTACCGGAATTTTAACGCAGCGCGTTGGTACCGATGCTATCCACTTAAACCCGTTTATTCCACAGAAATATTTAGTAAATTTAATTACGTTTTCTTTCTCTTCTTCGTTATTAATGCCGCCAATTTCTCCAACCATAATTTCATTAACTCCATCAGATTTACTGCATGTACCACCTTCAAGACATATTTCATCATCTGCATCACTTTGTTCAATGCAGAAATCCGGAGCGGTAATTTTATCGTCGACTTCGCTGACTTCACCGTCATCCTTCAGTGAATTACCTATCATGGATTTTGACATGATCTACAATAAACTGGACTAGTGGTCAAAAATATTCTATAACAACCTAACCCTAAATTTGACAAGTTACGTTTCTTTTTCTACAAAATTCTTACGTTAACTTTTACCTGGTTGTAAAAGGCTTTCCAAGACAATAATACATATACGCCGACGAGTGGTACTTTTTACACCATCATTATCTTTTCTCCGCTCATACTACACTTTCTGCATTCAAAACCCAAATGAACAATAATAATGTCCATATAAGAAGATGCTAAGAGAATGAAATTTATAGACCACAATGGAAGTAAATTAAAAAAAAGTGAAGCTGAGTGTCAAATTGACCACCACCTCCGTAGTTAAAGGATATTAAATAGTAAGTAATGTTTATAAATCAACCATAAAATTTTGAATTTTTTTGAACTACAAAAAAGGGACAAAATTGAAAAAAAACCCCCCAACCCAAATATGAAATCACACCCCAAAACACCAAAATAAATATTAATGAGCCCAACAAAACACTAGGAAAACCTAAATATATGCATTAAAGTATGCTACACAAAAAGTATAAATAATTTCCAAGTAACTTATCACACAACAAATGTACAAATATATAAGGCTTCTCACTACTAACTACAACGCGCATCTCAAATATTCGATTGCTCAGGAGATAGAATTCACTATTTCAAAACTAATAAAATAAGGAACCTAACCTCATAACTATGTAGTTTGCTGTAATTAAAAACTTTGAACTAATCTTCACCAACGACCATACCACGCTGAATACATCGGTTCTCGTCCGATCACCGAAATTAAGCAGCGTCGGGCGTGGTTAGTACTTAGATGGGGGACCGCTTGGGAACACCGCGTGTTGTTGGCTTCCAACAATTTTTTGAATTTTTTCCATAAATATATTTTTTTTAATTTAAAAATGATTTAAAATATAACAATTTAAAGAAAATCCTCCAAAAATGTTTGACAGCAAAAACAAAATTGATTTTCTTTGTGTTTTTACATTTCGTACAGCTAAATGTAGCTATACAAAATTTTAACATAGCAAAGTAGTCGTGTTATTTTTGTACGAACATACATTCACATTTATGTATGCAATGAACACAACATTGATGAAAAACGTTTCGTTTGGTTATAAGTTTTGACATAAGTAAACGCTTATTTATTAATACCTACATATGCATATACTCGTATGTAAGTAAAATTAAGGAATTATTTGAATGAAATATATATTCATATAAGTAGCCTGTTAGACTATAGTATTTTGCCAACGACCATACCACGCTGAATACATCGGTTCTCGTCCGATCACCGAAATTAAGCAGCGTCGGGCGTGGTTAGTACTTAGATGGGGGACCGCTTGGGAACACCGCGTGTTGTTGGCTTCCAACAATTTTTTGAATTTTTTCCATAAATATATTTTTTTTAATTTAAAAATGATTTAAAATATAACAATTTAAAGAAAATCCTCCAAAAATGTTTGACAGCAAAAACAAAATTGATTTTCTTTGTGTTTTTACATTTCGTACAGCTAAATGTAGCTATACAAAATTTTAACATAGCAAAGTAGTCGTGTTATTTTTGTACGAACATACATTCACATTTATGTATGCAATGAACACAACATTGATGAAAAACGTTTCGTTTGGTTATAAGTTTTGACATAAGTAAACGCTTATTTATTAATACCTACATATGCATATACTCGTATGTAAGTAAAATTAAGGAATTATTTGAATGAAATATATATTCATATAAGTAGCCTGTTAGACTATAGTATTTTGCCAACGACCATACCACGCTGAATACATCGGTTCTCGTCCGATCACCGAAATTAAGCAGCGTCGGGCGTGGTTAGTACTTAGATGGGGGACCGCTTGGGAACACCGCGTGTTGTTGGCTTCCAACAATTTTTTGAATTTTTTCCATAAATATATTTTTTTTAATTTAAAAATGATTTAAAATATAACAATTTAAAGAAAATCCTCCAAAAATGTTTGACAGCAAAAACAAAATTGATTTTCTTTGTGTTTTTACATTTCGTACAGCTAAATGTAGCTATACAAAATTTTAACATAGCAAAGTAGTCGTGTTATTTTTGTACGAACATACATTCACATTTATGTATGCAATGAACACAACATTGATGAAAAACGTTTCGTTTGGTTATAAGTTTTGACATAAGTAAACGCTTATTTATTAATACCTACATATGCATATACTCGTATGTAAGTAAAATTAAGGAATTATTTGAATGAAATATATATTCATATAAGTAGCCTGTTAGACTATAGTATTTTGCCAACGACCATACCACGCTGAATACATCGGTTCTCGTCCGATCACCGAAATTAAGCAGCGTCGGGCGTGGTTAGTACTTAGATGGGGGACCGCTTGGGAACACCGCGTGTTGTTGGCTTCCAACAATTTTTTGAATTTTTTCCATAAATATATTTTTTTTAATTTAAAAATGATTTAAAATATAACAATTTAAAGAAAATCCTCCAAAAATGTTTGACAGCAAAAACAAAATTGATTTTCTTTGTGTTTTTACATTTCGTACAGATAAATGTAGCTATACAAAATTTTAACATAGTAAAGTAGTCGTGTTATATTTGTACGAACATACATTCACATCTATGTATACAATAAACACAACATTGATGAAAAACGTTTCGTTTGGTTATAAGTTTTGACATAAGTAAACGCTTATTTATTAATACCTACATATGCATATACACGCATGTAAGTAAAATTAAGGAATTATTTGAATGAAATATATATTCATATAAGTAGCCTGTTAGACTATAGTATTACGCCAACGACCATACCACGCTGAATACATCGGTTCTCGTCCGATCACCGAAATTAAGCAGCGTCGGGCGTGGTTAGTACTTAGATGGGGGACCGCTTGGGAACACCGCGTGTTGTTGGCTTCCAACAATTTTTTGAATTTTTTCCATAAATATATTTTTTTTAATTTAAAAATGATTTAAAATATAACAATTTAAAGAAAATCCTCCAAAAATGTTTGACAGCAAAAACAAAATTGATTTTCTTTGTGTTTTTACATTTCGTACAGCTAAATGTAGCTATACAAAATTTTAACATAGCAAAGTAGTCGTGTTATATTTGTACGAACATACATTCACATCTATGTATACAATAAACACAACATTGATGAAAAACGTTTCGTTTGGTTATAAGTTTTGACATAAGTAAACGCTTATTTATTAATACCTACATATGCATATACACGCATGTAAGTAAAATTAAGGAATTATTTGAATGAAATATATATTCATATAAGTAGCCTGTTAGACTATAGTATTTTGCCAACGACCATACCACGCTGAATACATCGGTTCTCGTCCGATCACCGAAATTAAGCAGCGTCGGGCGTGGTTAGTACTTAGATGGGGGACCGCTTGGGAACACCGCGTGTTGTTGGCTTCCAACAATTTTTTGAATTTTTTCCATAAATATATTTTTTTTAATTTAAAAATGATTTAAAATATAACAATTTAAAGAAAATCCTCCAAAAATGTTTGACAGCAAAAACAAAATTGATTTTCTTTGTGTTTTTACATTTCGTACAGCTAAATGTAGCTATACAAAATTTTAACATAGCAAAGTAGTCGTGTTATTTTTGTACGAACATACATTCACATTTATGTATGCAATGAACACAACATTGATGAAAAACGTTTCGTTTGGTTATAAGTTTTGACATAAGTAAACGCTTATTTATTAATACCTACATATGCATATACTCGTATGTAAGTAAAATTAAGGAATTATTTGAATGAAATATATATTCATATAAGTAGCCTGTTAGACTATAGTATTTTGCCAACGACCATACCACGCTGAATACATCGGTTCTCGTCCGATCACCGAAATTAAGCAGCGTCGGGCGTGGTTAGTACTTAGATGGGGGACCGCTTGGGAACACCGCGTGTTGTTGGCTTCCAACAATTTTTTGAATTTTTTCCATAAATATATTTTTTTTAATTTAAAAATGATTTAAAATATAACAATTTAAAGAAAATCCTCCAAAAATGTTTGACAGCAAAAACAAAATTGATTTTCTTTGTGTTTTTACATTTCGTACAGCTAAATGTAGCTATACAAAATTTTAACATAGCAAAGTAGTCGTGTTATTTTTGTACGAACATACATTCACATTTATGTATGCAATGAACACAACATTGATGAAAAACGTTTCGTTTGGTTATAAGTTTTGACATAAGTAAACGCTTATTTATTAATACCTACATATGCATATACTCGTATGTAAGTAAAATTAAGGAATTATTTGAATGAAATATATATTCATATAAGTAGCCTGTTAGACTATAGTATTTTGCCAACGACCATACCACGCTGAATACATCGGTTCTCGTCCGATCACCGAAATTAAGCAGCGTCGGGCGTGGTTAGTACTTAGATGGGGGACCGCTTGGGAACACCGCGTGTTGTTGGCTTCCAACAATTTTTTGAATTTTTTCCATAAATATATTTTTTTTAATTTAAAAATGATTTAAAATATAACAATTTAAAGAAAATCCTCCAAAAATGTTTGACAGCAAAAACAAAATTGATTTTCTTTGTGTTTTTACATTTCGTACAGCTAAATGTAGCTATACAAAATTTTAACATAGCAAAGTAGTCGTGTTATTTTTGTACGAACATACATTCACATTTATGTATGCAATGAACACAACATTGATGAAAAACGTTTCGTTTGGTTATAAGTTTTGACATAAGTAAACGCTTATTTATTAATACCTACATATGCATATACTCGTATGTAAGTAAAATTAAGGAATTATTTGAATGAAATATATATTCATATAAGTAGCCTGTTAGACTATAGTATTTTGCCAACGACCATACCACGCTGAATACATCGGTTCTCGTCCGATCACCGAAATTAAGCAGCGTCGGGCGTGGTTAGTACTTAGATGGGGGACCGCTTGGGAACACCGCGTGTTGTTGGCTTCCAACAATTTTTTGAATTTTTTCCATAAATATATTTTTTTTAATTTAAAAATGATTTAAAATATAACAATTTAAAGAAAATCCTCCAAAAATGTTTGACAGCAAAAACAAAATTGATTTTCTTTGTGTTTTTACATTTCGTACAGATAAATGTAGCTATACAAAATTTTAACATAGTAAAGTAGTCGTGTTATATTTGTACGAACATACATTCACATCTATGTATACAATAAACACAACATTGATGAAAAACGTTTCGTTTGGTTATAAGTTTTGACATAAGTAAACGCTTATTTATTAATACCTACATATGCATATACACGCATGTAAGTAAAATTAAGGAATTATTTGAATGAAATATATATTCATATAAGTAGCCTGTTAGACTATAGTATTACGCCAACGACCATACCACGCTGAATACATCGGTTCTCGTCCGATCACCGAAATTAAGCAGCGTCGGGCGTGGTTAGTACTTAGATGGGGGACCGCTTGGGAACACCGCGTGTTGTTGGCTTCCAACAATTTTTTGAATTTTTTCCATAAATATATTTTTTTTAATTTAAAAATGATTTAAAATATAACAATTTAAAGAAAATCCTCCAAAAATGTTTGACAGCAAAAACAAAATTGATTTTCTTTGTGTTTTTACATTTCGTACAGCTAAATGTAGCTATACAAAATTTTAACATAGCAAAGTAGTCGTGTTATATTTGTACGAACATACATTCACATCTATGTATACAATAAACACAACATTGATGAAAAACGTTTCGTTTGGTTATAAGTTTTGACATAAGTAAACGCTTATTTATTAATACCTACATATGCATATACACGCATGTAAGTAAAATTAAGGAATTATTTGAATGAAATATATATTCATATAAGTAGCCTGTTAGACTATAGTATTTTGCCAACGACCATACCACGCTGAATACATCGGTTCTCGTCCGATCACCGAAATTAAGCAGCGTCGGGCGTGGTTAGTACTTAGATGGGGGACCGCTTGGGAACACCGCGTGTTGTTGGCTTCCAACAATTTTTTGAATTTTTTCCATAAATATATTTTTTTTAATTTAAAAATGATTTAAAATATAACAATTTAAAGAAAATCCTCCAAAAATGTTTGACAGCAAAAACAAAATTGATTTTCTTTGTGTTTTTACATTTCGTACAGCTAAATGTAGCTATACAAAATTTTAACATAGCAAAGTAGTCGTGTTATTTTTGTACGAACATACATTCACATTTATGTATGCAATGAACACAACATTGATGAAAAACGTTTCGTTTGGTTATAAGTTTTGACATAAGTAAACGCTTATTTATTAATACCTACATATGCATATACTCGTATGTAAGTAAAATTAAGGAATTATTTGAATGAAATATATATTCATATAAGTAGCCTGTTAGACTATAGTATTTTGCCAACGACCATACCACGCTGAATACATCGGTTCTCGTCCGATCACCGAAATTAAGCAGCGTCGGGCGTGGTTAGTACTTAGATGGGGGACCGCTTGGGAACACCGCGTGTTGTTGGCTTCCAACAATTTTTTGAATTTTTTCCATAAATATATTTTTTTTAATTTAAAAATGATTTAAAATATAACAATTTAAAGAAAATCCTCCAAAAATGTTTGACAGCAAAAACAAAATTGATTTTCTTTGTGTTTTTACATTTCGTACAGCTAAATGTAGCTATACAAAATTTTAACATAGCAAAGTAGTCGTGTTATTTTTGTACGAACATACATTCACATTTATGTATGCAATGAACACAACATTGATGAAAAACGTTTCGTTTGGTTATAAGTTTTGACATAAGTAAACGCTTATTTATTAATACCTACATATGCATATACTCGTATGTAAGTAAAATTAAGGAATTATTTGAATGAAATATATATTCATATAAGTAGCCTGTTAGACTATAGTATTTTGCCAACGACCATACCACGCTGAATACATCGGTTCTCGTCCGATCACCGAAATTAAGCAGCGTCGGGCGTGGTTAGTACTTAGATGGGGGACCGCTTGGGAACACCGCGTGTTGTTGGCTTCCAACAATTTTTTGAATTTTTTCCATAAATATATTTTTTTTAATTTAAAAATGATTTAAAATATAACAATTTAAAGAAAATCCTCCAAAAATGTTTGACAGCAAAAACAAAATTGATTTTCTTTGTGTTTTTACATTTCGTACAGCTAAATGTAGCTATACAAAATTTTAACATAGCAAAGTAGTCGTGTTATTTTTGTACGAACATACATTCACATTTATGTATGCAATGAACACAACATTGATGAAAAACGTTTCGTTTGGTTATAAGTTTTGACATAAGTAAACGCTTATTTATTAATACCTACATATGCATATACTCGTATGTAAGTAAAATTAAGGAATTATTTGAATGAAATATATATTCATATAAGTAGCCTGTTAGACTATAGTATTTTGCCAACGACCATACCACGCTGAATACATCGGTTCTCGTCCGATCACCGAAATTAAGCAGCGTCGGGCGTGGTTAGTACTTAGATGGGGGACCGCTTGGGAACACCGCGTGTTGTTGGCTTCCAACAATTTTTTGAATTTTTTCCATAAATATATTTTTTTTAATTTAAAAATGATTTAAAATATAACAATTTAAAGAAAATCCTCCAAAAATGTTTGACAGCAAAAACAAAATTGATTTTCTTTGTGTTT
Organism: Phania funesta; assembly: GCA_963932375.1. Classification (NCBI taxonomy): domain Eukaryota; kingdom Metazoa; phylum Arthropoda; class Insecta; order Diptera; family Tachinidae; genus Phania; species Phania funesta. The sequence continues at coordinate 80,620,261 of OZ010653.1, read as the reverse complement.
TTACATTTCGTACAGATAAATGTAGCTATACAAAATTTTAACATAGTAAAGTAGTCGTGTTATATTTGTACGAACATACATTCACATCTATGTATACAATAAACACAACATTGATGAAAAACGTTTCGTTTGGTTATAAGTTTTGACATAAGTAAACGCTTATTTATTAATACCTACATATGCATATACACGCATGTAAGTAAAATTAAGGAATTATTTGAATGAAATATATATTCATATAAGTAGCCTGTTAGACTATAGTATTACGCCAACGACCATACCACGCTGAATACATCGGTTCTCGTCCGATCACCGAAATTAAGCAGCGTCGGGCGTGGTTAGTACTTAGATGGGGGACCGCTTGGGAACACCGCGTGTTGTTGGCTTCCAACAATTTTTTGAATTTTTTCCATAAATATATTTTTTTTAATTTAAAAATGATTTAAAATATAACAATTTAAAGAAAATCCTCCAAAAATGTTTGACAGCAAAAACAAAATTGATTTTCTTTGTGTTTTTACATTTCGTACAGCTAAATGTAGCTATACAAAATTTTAACATAGCAAAGTAGTCGTGTTATATTTGTACGAACATACATTCACATCTATGTATACAATAAACACAACATTGATGAAAAACGTTTCGTTTGGTTATAAGTTTTGACATAAGTAAACGCTTATTTATTAATACCTACATATGCATATACACGCATGTAAGTAAAATTAAGGAATTATTTGAATGAAATATATATTCATATAAGTAGCCTGTTAGACTATAGTATTTTGCCAACGACCATACCACGCTGAATACATCGGTTCTCGTCCGATCACCGAAATTAAGCAGCGTCGGGCGTGGTTAGTACTTAGATGGGGGACCGCTTGGGAACACCGCGTGTTGTTGGCTTCCAACAATTTTTTGAATTTTTTCCATAAATATATTTTTTTTAATTTAAAAATGATTTAAAATATAACAATTTAAAGAAAATCCTCCAAAAATGTTTGACAGCAAAAACAAAATTGATTTTCTTTGTGTTTTTACATTTCGTACAGCTAAATGTAGCTATACAAAATTTTAACATAGCAAAGTAGTCGTGTTATTTTTGTACGAACATACATTCACATTTATGTATGCAATGAACACAACATTGATGAAAAACGTTTCGTTTGGTTATAAGTTTTGACATAAGTAAACGCTTATTTATTAATACCTACATATGCATATACTCGTATGTAAGTAAAATTAAGGAATTATTTGAATGAAATATATATTCATATAAGTAGCCTGTTAGACTATAGTATTTTGCCAACGACCATACCACGCTGAATACATCGGTTCTCGTCCGATCACCGAAATTAAGCAGCGTCGGGCGTGGTTAGTACTTAGATGGGGGACCGCTTGGGAACACCGCGTGTTGTTGGCTTCCAACAATTTTTTGAATTTTTTCCATAAATATATTTTTTTTAATTTAAAAATGATTTAAAATATAACAATTTAAAGAAAATCCTCCAAAAATGTTTGACAGCAAAAACAAAATTGATTTTCTTTGTGTTTTTACATTTCGTACAGCTAAATGTAGCTATACAAAATTTTAACATAGCAAAGTAGTCGTGTTATTTTTGTACGAACATACATTCACATTTATGTATGCAATGAACACAACATTGATGAAAAACGTTTCGTTTGGTTATAAGTTTTGACATAAGTAAACGCTTATTTATTAATACCTACATATGCATATACTCGTATGTAAGTAAAATTAAGGAATTATTTGAATGAAATATATATTCATATAAGTAGCCTGTTAGACTATAGTATTTTGCCAACGACCATACCACGCTGAATACATCGGTTCTCGTCCGATCACCGAAATTAAGCAGCGTCGGGCGTGGTTAGTACTTAGATGGGGGACCGCTTGGGAACACCGCGTGTTGTTGGCTTCCAACAATTTTTTGAATTTTTTCCATAAATATATTTTTTTTAATTTAAAAATGATTTAAAATATAACAATTTAAAGAAAATCCTCCAAAAATGTTTGACAGCAAAAACAAAATTGATTTTCTTTGTGTTTTTACATTTCGTACAGATAAATGTAGCTATACAAAATTTTAACATAGTAAAGTAGTCGTGTTATATTTGTACGAACATACATTCACATCTATGTATACAATAAACACAACATTGATGAAAAACGTTTCGTTTGGTTATAAGTTTTGACATAAGTAAACGCTTATTTATTAATACCTACATATGCATATACACGCATGTAAGTAAAATTAAGGAATTATTTGAATGAAATATATATTCATATAAGTAGCCTGTTAGACTATAGTATTACGCCAACGACCATACCACGCTGAATACATCGGTTCTCGTCCGATCACCGAAATTAAGCAGCGTCGGGCGTGGTTAGTACTTAGATGGGGGACCGCTTGGGAACACCGCGTGTTGTTGGCTTCCAACAATTTTTTGAATTTTTTCCATAAATATATTTTTTTTAATTTAAAAATGATTTAAAATATAACAATTTAAAGAAAATCCTCCAAAAATGTTTGACAGCAAAAACAAAATTGATTTTCTTTGTGTTTTTACATTTCGTACAGCTAAATGTAGCTATACAAAATTTTAACATAGCAAAGTAGTCGTGTTATATTTGTACGAACATACATTCACATCTATGTATACAATAAACACAACATTGATGAAAAACGTTTCGTTTGGTTATAAGTTTTGACATAAGTAAACGCTTATTTATTAATACCTACATATGCATATACACGCATGTAAGTAAAATTAAGGAATTATTTGAATGAAATATATATTCATATAAGTAGCCTGTTAGACTATAGTATTTTGCCAACGACCATACCACGCTGAATACATCGGTTCTCGTCCGATCACCGAAATTAAGCAGCGTCGGGCGTGGTTAGTACTTAGATGGGGGACCGCTTGGGAACACCGCGTGTTGTTGGCTTCCAACAATTTTTTGAATTTTTTCCATAAATATATTTTTTTTAATTTAAAAATGATTTAAAATATAACAATTTAAAGAAAATCCTCCAAAAATGTTTGACAGCAAAAACAAAATTGATTTTCTTTGTGTTTTTACATTTCGTACAGCTAAATGTAGCTATACAAAATTTTAACATAGCAAAGTAGTCGTGTTATTTTTGTACGAACATACATTCACATTTATGTATGCAATGAACACAACATTGATGAAAAACGTTTCGTTTGGTTATAAGTTTTGACATAAGTAAACGCTTATTTATTAATACCTACATATGCATATACTCGTATGTAAGTAAAATTAAGGAATTATTTGAATGAAATATATATTCATATAAGTAGCCTGTTAGACTATAGTATTTTGCCAACGACCATACCACGCTGAATACATCGGTTCTCGTCCGATCACCGAAATTAAGCAGCGTCGGGCGTGGTTAGTACTTAGATGGGGGACCGCTTGGGAACACCGCGTGTTGTTGGCTTCCAACAATTTTTTGAATTTTTTCCATAAATATATTTTTTTTAATTTAAAAATGATTTAAAATATAACAATTTAAAGAAAATCCTCCAAAAATGTTTGACAGCAAAAACAAAATTGATTTTCTTTGTGTTTTTACATTTCGTACAGCTAAATGTAGCTATACAAAATTTTAACATAGCAAAGTAGTCGTGTTATTTTTGTACGAACATACATTCACATTTATGTATGCAATGAACACAACATTGATGAAAAACGTTTCGTTTGGTTATAAGTTTTGACATAAGTAAACGCTTATTTATTAATACCTACATATGCATATACTCGTATGTAAGTAAAATTAAGGAATTATTTGAATGAAATATATATTCATATAAGTAGCCTGTTAGACTATAGTATTTTGCCAACGACCATACCACGCTGAATACATCGGTTCTCGTCCGATCACCGAAATTAAGCAGCGTCGGGCGTGGTTAGTACTTAGATGGGGGACCGCTTGGGAACACCGCGTGTTGTTGGCTTCCAACAATTTTTTGAATTTTTTCCATAAATATATTTTTTTTAATTTAAAAATGATTTAAAATATAACAATTTAAAGAAAATCCTCCAAAAATGTTTGACAGCAAAAACAAAATTGATTTTCTTTGTGTTTTTACATTTCGTACAGCTAAATGTAGCTATACAAAATTTTAACATAGCAAAGTAGTCGTGTTATTTTTGTACGAACATACATTCACATTTATGTATGCAATGAACACAACATTGATGAAAAACGTTTCGTTTGGTTATAAGTTTTGACATAAGTAAACGCTTATTTATTAATACCTACATATGCATATACTCGTATGTAAGTAAAATTAAGGAATTATTTGAATGAAATATATATTCATATAAGTAGCCTGTTAGACTATAGTATTTTGCCAACGACCATACCACGCTGAATACATCGGTTCTCGTCCGATCACCGAAATTAAGCAGCGTCGGGCGTGGTTAGTACTTAGATGGGGGACCGCTTGGGAACACCGCGTGTTGTTGGCTTCCAACAATTTTTTGAATTTTTTCCATAAATATATTTTTTTTAATTTAAAAATGATTTAAAATATAACAATTTAAAGAAAATCCTCCAAAAATGTTTGACAGCAAAAACAAAATTGATTTTCTTTGTGTTTTTACATTTCGTACAGCTAAATGTAGCTATACAAAATTTTAACATAGCAAAGTAGTCGTGTTATTTTTGTACGAACATACATTCACATTTATGTATGCAATGAACACAACATTGATGAAAAACGTTTCGTTTGGTTATAAGTTTTGACATAAGTAAACGCTTATTTATTAATACCTACATATGCATATACTCGTATGTAAGTAAAATTAAGGAATTATTTGAATGAAATATATATTCATATAAGTAGCCTGTTAGACTATAGTATTTTGCCAACGACCATACCACGCTGAATACATCGGTTCTCGTCCGATCACCGAAATTAAGCAGCGTCGGGCGTGGTTAGTACTTAGATGGGGGACCGCTTGGGAACACCGCGTGTTGTTGGCTTCCAACAATTTTTTGAATTTTTTCCATAAATATATTTTTTTTAATTTAAAAATGATTTAAAATATAACAATTTAAAGAAAATCCTCCAAAAATGTTTGACAGCAAAAACAAAATTGATTTTCTTTGTGTTTTTACATTTCGTACAGATAAATGTAGCTATACAAAATTTTAACATAGTAAAGTAGTCGTGTTATATTTGTACGAACATACATTCACATCTATGTATACAATAAACACAACATTGATGAAAAACGTTTCGTTTGGTTATAAGTTTTGACATAAGTAAACGCTTATTTATTAATACCTACATATGCATATACACGCATGTAAGTAAAATTAAGGAATTATTTGAATGAAATATATATTCATATAAGTAGCCTGTTAGACTATAGTATTACGCCAACGACCATACCACGCTGAATACATCGGTTCTCGTCCGATCACCGAAATTAAGCAGCGTCGGGCGTGGTTAGTACTTAGATGGGGGACCGCTTGGGAACACCGCGTGTTGTTGGCTTCCAACAATTTTTTGAATTTTTTCCATAAATATATTTTTTTTAATTTAAAAATGATTTAAAATATAACAATTTAAAGAAAATCCTCCAAAAATGTTTGACAGCAAAAACAAAATTGATTTTCTTTGTGTTTTTACATTTCGTACAGCTAAATGTAGCTATACAAAATTTTAACATAGCAAAGTAGTCGTGTTATATTTGTACGAACATACATTCACATCTATGTATACAATAAACACAACATTGATGAAAAACGTTTCGTTTGGTTATAAGTTTTGACATAAGTAAACGCTTATTTATTAATACCTACATATGCATATACACGCATGTAAGTAAAATTAAGGAATTATTTGAATGAAATATATATTCATATAAGTAGCCTGTTAGACTATAGTATTTTGCCAACGACCATACCACGCTGAATACATCGGTTCTCGTCCGATCACCGAAATTAAGCAGCGTCGGGCGTGGTTAGTACTTAGATGGGGGACCGCTTGGGAACACCGCGTGTTGTTGGCTTCCAACAATTTTTTGAATTTTTTCCATAAATATATTTTTTTTAATTTAAAAATGATTTAAAATATAACAATTTAAAGAAAATCCTCCAAAAATGTTTGACAGCAAAAACAAAATTGATTTTCTTTGTGTTTTTACATTTCGTACAGCTAAATGTAGCTATACAAAATTTTAACATAGCAAAGTAGTCGTGTTATTTTTGTACGAACATACATTCACATTTATGTATGCAATGAACACAACATTGATGAAAAACGTTTCGTTTGGTTATAAGTTTTGACATAAGTAAACGCTTATTTATTAATACCTACATATGCATATACTCGTATGTAAGTAAAATTAAGGAATTATTTGAATGAAATATATATTCATATAAGTAGCCTGTTAGACTATAGTATTTTGCCAACGACCATACCACGCTGAATACATCGGTTCTCGTCCGATCACCGAAATTAAGCAGCGTCGGGCGTGGTTAGTACTTAGATGGGGGACCGCTTGGGAACACCGCGTGTTGTTGGCTTCCAACAATTTTTTGAATTTTTTCCATAAATATATTTTTTTTAATTTAAAAATGATTTAAAATATAACAATTTAAAGAAAATCCTCCAAAAATGTTTGACAGCAAAAACAAAATTGATTTTCTTTGTGTTTTTACATTTCGTACAGCTAAATGTAGCTATACAAAATTTTAACATAGCAAAGTAGTCGTGTTATTTTTGTACGAACATACATTCACATTTATGTATGCAATGAACACAACATTGATGAAAAACGTTTCGTTTGGTTATAAGTTTTGACATAAGTAAACGCTTATTTATTAATACCTACATATGCATATACTCGTATGTAAGTAAAATTAAGGAATTATTTGAATGAAATATATATTCATATAAGTAGCCTGTTAGACTATAGTATTTTGCCAACGACCATACCACGCTGAATACATCGGTTCTCGTCCGATCACCGAAATTAAGCAGCGTCGGGCGTGGTTAGTACTTAGATGGGGGACCGCTTGGGAACACCGCGTGTTGTTGGCTTCCAACAATTTTTTGAATTTTTTCCATAAATATATTTTTTTTAATTTAAAAATGATTTAAAATATAACAATTTAAAGAAAATCCTCCAAAAATGTTTGACAGCAAAAACAAAATTGATTTTCTTTGTGTTTTTACATTTCGTACAGCTAAATGTAGCTATACAAAATTTTAACATAGCAAAGTAGTCGTGTTATTTTTGTACGAACATACATTCACATTTATGTATGCAATGAACACAACATTGATGAAAAACGTTTCGTTTGGTTATAAGTTTTGACATAAGTAAACGCTTATTTATTAATACCTACATATGCATATACTCGTATGTAAGTAAAATTAAGGAATTATTTGAATGAAATATATATTCATATAAGTAACCTGTTAGACTATAGTATTTTGCCAACGACCATACCACGCTGAATACATCGGTTCTCGTCCGATCACCGAAATTAAGCAGCGTCGGGCGTGGTTAGTACTTAGATGGGGGACCGCTTGGGAACACCGCGTGTTGTTGGCTTCCAACAATTTTTTGAATTTTTTCCATAAATATATTTTTTTTAATTTAAAAATGATTTAAAATATAACAATTTAAAGAAAATCCTCCAAAAATGTTTGACAGCAAAAACAAAATTGATTTTCTTTGTGTTTTTACATTTCGTACAGCTAAATGTAGCTATACAAAATTTTAACATAGCAAAGTAGTCGTGTTATTTTTGTACGAACATACATTCACATTTATGTATGCAATGAACACAACATTGATGAAAAACGTTTCGTTTGGTTATAAGTTTTGACATAAGTAAACGCTTATTTATTAATACCTACATATGCATATACTCGTATGTAAGTAAAATTAAGGAATTATTTGAATGAAATATATATTCATATAAGTAGCCTGTTAGACTATAGTATTTTGCCAACGACCATACCACGCTGAATACATCGGTTCTCGTCCGATCACCGAAATTAAGCAGCGTCGGGCGTGGTTAGTACTTAGATGGGGGACCGCTTGGGAACACCGCGTGTTGTTGGCTTCCAACAATTTTTTGAATTTTTTCCATAAATATATTTTTTTTAATTTAAAAATGATTTAAAATATAACAATTTAAAGAAAATCCTCCAAAAATGTTTGACAGCAAAAACAAAATTGATTTTCTTTGTGTTTTTACATTTCGTACAGATAAATGTAGCTATACAAAATTTTAACATAGCAAAGTAGTCGTGTTATTTTTGTACGAACATACATTCACATTTATGTATGCAATGAACACAACATTGATGAAAAACGTTTCGTTTGGTTATAAGTTTTGACATAAGTAAACGCTTATTTATTAATACCTACATATGCATATACTCGTATGTAAGTAAAATTAAGGAATTATTTGAATGAAATATATATTCATATAAGTAACCTGTTAGACTATAGTATTTTGCCAACGACCATACCACGCTGAATACATCGGTTCTCGTCCGATCACCGAAATTAAGCAGCGTCGGGCGTGGTTAGTACTTAGATGGGGGACCGCTTGGGAACACCGCGTGTTGTTGGCTTCCAACAATTTTTTGAATTTTTTCCATAAATATATTTTTTTTAATTTAAAAATGATTTAAAATATAACAATTTAAAGAAAATCCTCCAAAAATGTTTGACAGCAAAAACAAAATTGATTTTCTTTGTGTTTTTACATTTCGTACAGCTAAATGTAGCTATACAAAATTTTAACATAGCAAAGTAGTCGTGTTATTTTTGTACGAACATACATTCACATTTATGTATGCAATGAACACAACATTGATGAAAAACGTTTCGTTTGGTTATAAGTTTTGACATAAGTAAACGCTTATTTATTAATACCTACATATGCATATACTCGTATGTAAGTAAAATTAAGGAATTATTTGAATGAAATATATATTCATATAAGTAGCCTGTTAGACTATAGTATTTTGCCAACGACCATACCACGCTGAATACATCGGTTCTCGTCCGATCACCGAAATTAAGCAGCGTCGGGCGTGGTTAGTACTTAGATGGGGGACCGCTTGGGAACACCGCGTGTTGTTGGCTTCCAACAATTTTTTGAATTTTTTCCATAAATATATTTTTTTTAATTTAAAAATGATTTAAAATATAACAATTTAAAGAAAATCCTCCAAAAATGTTTGACAGCAAAAACAAAATTGATTTTCTTTGTGTTTTTACATTTCGTACAGATAAATGTAGCTATACAAAATTTTAACATAGTAAAGTAGTCGTGTTATATTTGTACGAACATACATTCACATCTATGTATACAATAAACACAACATTGATGAAAAACGTTTCGTTTGGTTATAAGTTTTGACATAAGTAAACGCTTATTTATTAATACCTACATATGCATATACACGCATGTAAGTAAAATTAAGGAATTATTTGAATGAAATATATATTCATATAAGTAGCCTGTTAGACTATAGTATTACGCCAACGACCATACCACGCTGAATACATCGGTTCTCGTCCGATCACCGAAATTAAGCAGCGTCGGGCGTGGTTAGTACTTAGATGGGGGACCGCTTGGGAACACCGCGTGTTGTTGGCTTCCAACAATTTTTTGAATTTTTTCCATAAATATATTTTTTTTAATTTAAAAATGATTTAAAATATAACAATTTAAAGAAAATCCTCCAAAAATGTTTGACAGCAAAAACAAAATTGATTTTCTTTGTGTTTTTACATTTCGTACAGCTAAATGTAGCTATACAAAATTTTAACATAGCAAAGTAGTCGTGTTATATTTGTACGAACATACATTCACATCTATGTATACAATAAACACAACATTGATGAAAAACGTTTCGTTTGGTTATAAGTTTTGACATAAGTAAACGCTTATTTATTAATACCTACATATGCATATACACGCATGTAAGTAAAATTAAGGAATTATTTGAATGAAATATATATTCATATAAGTAGCCTGTTAGACTATAGTATTTTGCCAACGACCATACCACGCTGAATACATCGGTTCTCGTCCGATCACCGAAATTAAGCAGCGTCGGGCGTGGTTAGTACTTAGATGGGGGACCGCTTGGGAACACCGCGTGTTGTTGGCTTCCAACAATTTTTTGAATTTTTTCCATAAATATATTTTTTTTAATTTAAAAATGATTTAAAATATAACAATTTAAAGAAAATCCTCCAAAAATGTTTGACAGCAAAAACAAAATTGATTTTCTTTGTGTTTTTACATTTCGTACAGCTAAATGTAGCTATACAAAATTTTAACATAGCAAAGTAGTCGTGTTATTTTTGTACGAACATACATTCACATTTATGTATGCAATGAACACAACATTGATGAAAAACGTTTCGTTTGGTTATAAGTTTTGACATAAGTAAACGCTTATTTATTAATACCTACATATGCATATACTCGTATGTAAGTAAAATTAAGGAATTATTTGAATGAAATATATATTCATATAAGTAGCCTGTTAGACTATAGTATTTTGCCAACGACCATACCACGCTGAATACATCGGTTCTCGTCCGATCACCGAAATTAAGCAGCGTCGGGCGTGGTTAGTACTTAGATGGGGGACCGCTTGGGAACACCGCGTGTTGTTGGCTTCCAACAATTTTTTGAATTTTTTCCATAAATATATTTTTTTTAATTTAAAAATGATTTAAAATATAACAATTTAAAGAAAATCCTCCAAAAATGTTTGACAGCAAAAACAAAATTGATTTTCTTTGTGTTTTTACATTTCGTACAGCTAAATGTAGCTATACAAAATTTTAACATAGCAAAGTAGTCGTGTTATTTTTGTACGAACATACATTCACATTTATGTATGCAATGAACACAACATTGATGAAAAACGTTTCGTTTGGTTATAAGTTTTGACATAAGTAAACGCTTATTTATTAATACCTACATATGCATATACTCGTATGTAAGTAAAATTAAGGAATTATTTGAATGAAATATATATTCATATAAGTAGCCTGTTAGACTATAGTATTTTGCCAACGACCATACCACGCTGAATACATCGGTTCTCGTCCGATCACCGAAATTAAGCAGCGTCGGGCGTGGTTAGTACTTAGATGGGGGACCGCTTGGGAACACCGCGTGTTGTTGGCTTCCAACAATTTTTTGAATTTTTTCCATAAATATATTTTTTTTAATTTAAAAATGATTTAAAATATAACAATTTAAAGAAAATCCTCCAAAAATGTTTGACAGCAAAAACAAAATTGATTTTCTTTGTGTTTTTACATTTCGTACAGATAAATGTAGCTATACAAAATTTTAACATAGTAAAGTAGTCGTGTTATATTTGTACGAACATACATTCACATCTATGTATACAATAAACACAACATTGATGAAAAACGTTTCGTTTGGTTATAAGTTTTGACATAAGTAAACGCTTATTTATTAATACCTACATATGCATATACACGCATGTAAGTAAAATTAAGGAATTATTTGAATGAAATATATATTCATATAAGTAGCCTGTTAGACTATAGTATTACGCCAACGACCATACCACGCTGAATACATCGGTTCTCGTCCGATCACCGAAATTAAGCAGCGTCGGGCGTGGTTAGTACTTAGATGGGGGACCGCTTGGGAACACCGCGTGTTGTTGGCTTCCAACAATTTTTTGAATTTTTTCCATAAATATATTTTTTTTAATTTAAAAATGATTTAAAATATAACAATTTAAAGAAAATCCTCCAAAAATGTTTGACAGCAAAAACAAAATTGATTTTCTTTGTGTTTTTACATTTCGTACAGCTAAATGTAGCTATACAAAATTTTAACATAGCAAAGTAGTCGTGTTATATTTGTACGAACATACATTCACATCTATGTATACAATAAACACAACATTGATGAAAAACGTTTCGTTTGGTTATAAGTTTTGACATAAGTAAACGCTTATTTATTAATACCTACATATGCATATACACGCATGTAAGTAAAATTAAGGAATTATTTGAATGAAATATATATTCATATAAGTAGCCTGTTAGACTATAGTATTTTGCCAACGACCATACCACGCTGAATACATCGGTTCTCGTCCGATCACCGAAATTAAGCAGCGTCGGGCGTGGTTAGTACTTAGATGGGGGACCGCTTGGGAACACCGCGTGTTGTTGGCTTCCAACAATTTTTTGAATTTTTTCCATAAATATATTTTTTTTAATTTAAAAATGATTTAAAATATAACAATTTAAAGAAAATCCTCCAAAAATGTTTGACAGCAAAAACAAAATTGATTTTCTTTGTGTTTTTACATTTCGTACAGCTAAATGTAGCTATACAAAATTTTAACATAGCAAAGTAGTCGTGTTATTTTTGTACGAACATACATTCACATTTATGTATGCAATGAACACAACATTGATGAAAAACGTTTCGTTTGGTTATAAGTTTTGACATAAGTAAACGCTTATTTATTAATACCTACATATGCATATACTCGTATGTAAGTAAAATTAAGGAATTATTTGAATGAAATATATATTCATATAAGTAGCCTGTTAGACTATAGTATTTTGCCAACGACCATACCACGCTGAATACATCGGTTCTCGTCCGATCACCGAAATTAAGCAGCGTCGGGCGTGGTTAGTACTTAGATGGGGGACCGCTTGGGAACACCGCGTGTTGTTGGCTTCCAACAATTTTTTGAATTTTTTCCATAAATATATTTTTTTTAATTTAAAAATGATTTAAAATATAACAATTTAAAGAAAATCCTCCAAAAATGTTTGACAGCAAAAACAAAATTGATTTTCTTTGTGTTTTTACATTTCGTACAGATAAATGTAGCTATACAAAATTTTAACATAGTAAAGTAGTCGTGTTATATTTGTACGAACATACATTCACATCTATGTATACAATAAACACAACATTGATGAAAAACGTTTCGTTTGGTTATAAGTTTTGACATAAGTAAACGCTTATTTATTAATACCTACATATGCATATACACGCATGTAAGTAAAATTAAGGAATTATTTGAATGAAATATATATTCATATAAGTAGCCTGTTAGACTATAGTATTACGCCAACGACCATACCACGCTGAATACATCGGTTCTCGTCCGATCACCGAAATTAAGCAGCGTCGGGCGTGGTTAGTACTTAGATGGGGGACCGCTTGGGAACACCGCGTGTTGTTGGCTTCCAACAATTTTTTGAATTTTTTCCATAAATATATTTTTTTTAATTTAAAAATGATTTAAAATATAACAATTTAAAGAAAATCCTCCAAAAATGTTTGACAGCAAAAACAAAATTGATTTTCTTTGTGTTTTTACATTTCGTACAGATAAATGTAGCTATACAAAATTTTAACATAGTAAAGTAGTCGTGTTATATTTGTACGAACATACATTCACATCTATGTATACAATAAACACAACATTGAAGAAAAACGTTTCGTTTGTTTATAAGTTTTGACATAAGTAAACGCTTATTTATTAATACCTACATATGCATATACTCGTATGTAAGTAAAATTAAGGAATTATTTGAATGAAATATATATTCATATAAGTAGCCTGTTAGACTATAGTATTTTGCCAACGACCATACCACGCTGAATACATCGGTTCTCGTCCGATCACCGAAATTAAGCAGCGTCGGGCGTGGTTAGTACTTAGATGGGGGACCGCTTGGGAACACCGCGTGTTGTTGGCTTCCAACAATTTTTTGAATTTTTTCCATAAATATATTTTTTTTAATTTAAAAATGATTTAAAATATAACAATTTAAAGAAAATCCTCCAAAAATGTTTGACAGCAAAAACAAAATTGATTTTCTTTGTGTTTTTACATTTCGTACAGCTAAATGTAGCTATACAAAATTTTAACATAGCAAAGTAGTCGTGTTATTTTTGTACGAACATACATTCACATTTATGTATGCAATGAACACAACATTGATGAAAAACGTTTCGTTTGGTTATAAGTTTTGACATAAGTAAACGCTTATTTATTAATACCTACATATGCATATACTCGTATGTAAGTAAAATTAAGGAATTATTTGAATGAAATATATATTCATATAAGTAGCCTGTTAGACTATAGTATTTTGCCAACGACCATACCACGCTGAATACATCGGTTCTCGTCCGATCACCGAAATTAAGCAGCGTCGGGCGTGGTTAGTACTTAGATGGGGGACCGCTTGGGAACACCGCGTGTTGTTGGCTTCCAACAATTTTTTGAATTTTTTCCATAAATATATTTTTTTTAATTTAAAAATGATTTAAAATATAACAATTTAAAGAAAATCCTCCAAAAATGTTTGACAGCAAAAACAAAATTGATTTTCTTTGTGTTTTTACATTTCGTACAGCTAAATGTAGCTATACAAAATTTTAACATAGCAAAGTAGTCGTGTTATTTTTGTACGAACATACATTCACATTTATGTATGCAATGAACACAACATTGATGAAAAACGTTTCGTTTGGTTATAAGTTTTGACATAAGTAAACGCTTATTTATTAATACCTACATATGCATATACTCGTATGTAAGTAAAATTAAGGAATTATTTGAATGAAATATATATTCATATAAGTAGCCTGTTAGACTATAGTATTTTGCCAACGACCATACCACGCTGAATACATCGGTTCTCGTCCGATCACCGAAATTAAGCAGCGTCGGGCGTGGTTAGTACTTAGATGGGGGACCGCTTGGGAACACCGCGTGTTGTTGGCTTCCAACAATTTTTTGAATTTTTTCCATAAATATATTTTTTTTAATTTAAAAATGATTTAAAATATAACAATTTAAAGAAAATCCTCCAAAAATGTTTGACAGCAAAAACAAAATTGATTTTCTTTGTGTTTTTACATTTCGTACAGCTAAATGTAGCTATACAAAATTTTAACATAGCAAAGTAGTCGTGTTATTTTTGTACGAACATACATTCACATTTATGTATGCAATGAACACAACATTGATGAAAAACGTTTCGTTTGGTTATAAGTTTTGACATAAGTAAACGCTTATTTATTAATACCTACATATGCATATACTCGTATGTAAGTAAAATTAAGGAATTATTTGAATGAAATATATATTCATATAAGTAGCCTGTTAGACTATAGTATTTTGCCAACGACCATACCACGCTGAATACATCGGTTCTCGTCCGATCACCGAAATTAAGCAGCGTCGGGCGTGGTTAGTACTTAGATGGGGGACCGCTTGGGAACACCGCGTGTTGTTGGCTTCCAACAATTTTTTGAATTTTTTCCATAAATATATTTTTTTTAATTTAAAAATGATTTAAAATATAACAATTTAAAGAAAATCCTCCAAAAATGTTTGACAGCAAAAACAAAATTGATTTTCTTTGTGTTTTTACATTTCGTACAGCTAAATGTAGCTATACAAAATTTTAACATAGCAAAGTAGTCGTGTTATTTTTGTACGAACATACATTCACATTTATGTATGCAATGAACACAACATTGATGAAAAACGTTTCGTTTGGTTATAAGTTTTGACATAAGTAAACGCTTATTTATTAATACCTACATATGCATATACTCGTATGTAAGTAAAATTAAGGAATTATTTGAATGAAATATATATTCATATAAGTAGCCTGTTAGACTATAGTATTTTGCCAACGACCATACCACGCTGAATACATCGGTTCTCGTCCGATCACCGAAATTAAGCAGCGTCGGGCGTGGTTAGTACTTAGATGGGGGACCGCTTGGGAACACCGCGTGTTGTTGGCTTCCAACAATTTTTTGAATTTTTTCCATAAATATATTTTTTTTAATTTAAAAATGATTTAAAATATAACAATTTAAAGAAAATCCTCCAAAAATGTTTGACAGCAAAAACAAAATTGATTTTCTTTGTGTTTTTACATTTCGTACAGATAAATGTAGCTATACAAAATTTTAACATAGTAAAGTAGTCGTGTTATATTTGTACGAACATACATTCACATCTATGTATACAATAAACACAACATTGATGAAAAACGTTTCGTTTGGTTATAAGTTTTGACATAAGTAAACGCTTATTTATTAATACCTACATATGCATATACACGCATGTAAGTAAAATTAAGGAATTATTTGAATGAAATATATATTCATATAAGTAGCCTGTTAGACTATAGTATTACGCCAACGACCATACCACGCTGAATACATCGGTTCTCGTCCGATCACCGAAATTAAGCAGCGTCGGGCGTGGTTAGTACTTAGATGGGGGACCGCTTGGGAACACCGCGTGTTGTTGGCTTCCAACAATTTTTTGAATTTTTTCCATAAATATATTTTTTTTAATTTAAAAATGATTTAAAATATAACAATTTAAAGAAAATCCTCCAAAAATGTTTGACAGCAAAAACAAAATTGATTTTCTTTGTGTTTTTACATTTCGTACAGCTAAATGTAGCTATACAAAATTTTAACATAGCAAAGTAGTCGTGTTATATTTGTACGAACATACATTCACATCTATGTATACAATAAACACAACATTGATGAAAAACGTTTCGTTTGGTTATAAGTTTTGACATAAGTAAACGCTTATTTATTAATACCTACATATGCATATACACGCATGTAAGTAAAATTAAGGAATTATTTGAATGAAATATATATTCATATAAGTAGCCTGTTAGACTATAGTATTTTGCCAACGACCATACCACGCTGAATACATCGGTTCTCGTCCGATCACCGAAATTAAGCAGCGTCGGGCGTGGTTAGTACTTAGATGGGGGACCGCTTGGGAACACCGCGTGTTGTTGGCTTCCAACAATTTTTTGAATTTTTTCCATAAATATATTTTTTTTAATTTAAAAATGATTTAAAATATAACAATTTAAAGAAAATCCTCCAAAAATGTTTGACAGCAAAAACAAAATTGATTTTCTTTGTGTTTTTACATTTCGTACAGCTAAATGTAGCTATACAAAATTTTAACATAGCAAAGTAGTCGTGTTATTTTTGTACGAACATACATTCACATTTATGTATGCAATGAACACAACATTGATGAAAAACGTTTCGTTTGGTTATAAGTTTTGACATAAGTAAACGCTTATTTATTAATACCTACATATGCATATACTCGTATGTAAGTAAAATTAAGGAATTATTTGAATGAAATATATATTCATATAAGTAGCCTGTTAGACTATAGTATTTTGCCAACGACCATACCACGCTGAATACATCGGTTCTCGTCCGATCACCGAAATTAAGCAGCGTCGGGCGTGGTTAGTACTTAGATGGGGGACCGCTTGGGAACACCGCGTGTTGTTGGCTTCCAACAATTTTTTGAATTTTTTCCATAAATATATTTTTTTTAATTTAAAAATGATTTAAAATATAACAATTTAAAGAAAATCCTCCAAAAATGTTTGACAGCAAAAACAAAATTGATTTTCTTTGTGTTTTTACATTTCGTACAGCTAAATGTAGCTATACAAAATTTTAACATAGCAAAGTAGTCGTGTTATTTTTGTACGAACATACATTCACATTTATGTATGCAATGAACACAACATTGATGAAAAACGTTTCGTTTGGTTATAAGTTTTGACATAAGTAAACGCTTATTTATTAATACCTACATATGCATATACTCGTATGTAAGTAAAATTAAGGAATTATTTGAATGAAATATATATTCATATAAGTAGCCTGTTAGACTATAGTATTTTGCCAACGACCATACCACGCTGAATACATCGGTTCTCGTCCGATCACCGAAATTAAGCAGCGTCGGGCGTGGTTAGTACTTAGATGGGGGACCGCTTGGGAACACCGCGTGTTGTTGGCTTCCAACAATTTTTTGAATTTTTTCCATAAATATATTTTTTTTAATTTAAAAATGATTTAAAATATAACAATTTAAAGAAAATCCTCCAAAAATGTTTGACAGCAAAAACAAAATTGATTTTCTTTGTGTTTTTACATTTCGTACAGCTAAATGTAGCTATACAAAATTTTAACATAGCAAAGTAGTCGTGTTATTTTTGTACGAACATACATTCACATTTATGTATGCAATGAACACAACATTGATGAAAAACGTTTCGTTTGGTTATAAGTTTTGACATAAGTAAACGCTTATTTATTAATACCTACATATGCATATACTCGTATGTAAGTAAAATTAAGGAATTATTTGAATGAAATATATATTCATATAAGTAGCCTGTTAGACTATAGTATTTTGCCAACGACCATACCACGCTGAATACATCGGTTCTCGTCCGATCACCGAAATTAAGCAGCGTCGGGCGTGGTTAGTACTTAGATGGGGGACCGCTTGGGAACACCGCGTGTTGTTGGCTTCCAACAATTTTTTGAATTTTTTCCATAAATATATTTTTTTTAATTTAAAAATGATTTAAAATATAACAATTTAAAGAAAATCCTCCAAAAATGTTTGACAGCAAAAACAAAATTGATTTTCTTTGTGTTTTTACATTTCGTACAGATAAATGTAGCTATACAAAATTTTAACATAGTAAAGTAGTCGTGTTATATTTGTACGAACATACATTCACATCTATGTATACAATAAACACAACATTGATGAAAAACGTTTCGTTTGGTTATAAGTTTTGACATAAGTAAACGCTTATTTATTAATACCTACATATGCATATACACGCATGTAAGTAAAATTAAGGAATTATTTGAATGAAATATATATTCATATAAGTAGCCTGTTAGACTATAGTATTTTGCCAACGACCATACCACGCTGAATACATCGGTTCTCGTCCGATCACCGAAATTAAGCAGCGTCGGGCGTGGTTAGTACTTAGATGGGGGACCGCTTGGGAACACCGCGTGTTGTTGGCTTCCAACAATTTTTTGAATTTTTTCCATAAATATATTTTTTTTAATTTAAAAATGATTTAAAATATAACAATTTAAAGAAAATCCTCCAAAAATGTTTGACAGCAAAAACAAAATTGATTTTCTTTGTGTTTTTACATTTCGTACAGATAAATGTAGCTATACAAAATTTTAACATAGTAAAGTAGTCGTGTTATATTTGTACGAACATACATTCACATCTATGTATACAATAAACACAACATTGATGAAAAACGTTTCGTTTGGTTATAAGTTTTGACATAAGTAAACGCTTATTTATTAATACCTACATATGCATATACACGCATGTAAGTAAAATTAAGGAATTATTTGAATGAAATATATATTCATATAAGTAGCCTGTTAGACTATAGTATTACGCCAACGACCATACCACGCTGAATACATCGGTTCTCGTCCGATCACCGAAATTAAGCAGCGTCGGGCGTGGTTAGTACTTAGATGGGGGACCGCTTGGGAACACCGCGTGTTGTTGGCTTCCAACAATTTTTTGAATTTTTTCCATAAATATATTTTTTTTAATTTAAAAATGATTTAAAATATAACAATTTAAAGAAAATCCTCCAAAAATGTTTGACAGCAAAAACAAAATTGATTTTCTTTGTGTTTTTACATTTCGTACAGATAAATGTAGCTATACAAAATTTTAACATAGTAAAGTAGTCGTGTTATATTTGTACGAACATACATTCACATCTATGTATACAATAAACACAACATTGAAGAAAAACGTTTCGTTTGTTTATAAGTTTTGACATAAGTAAACGCTTATTTATTAATACCTACATATGCATATACTCGTATGTAAGTAAAATTAAGGAATTATTTGAATGAAATATATATTCATATAAGTAGCCTGTTAGACTATAGTATTTTGCCAACGACCATACCACGCTGAATACATCGGTTCTCGTCCGATCACCGAAATTAAGCAGCGTCGGGCGTGGTTAGTACTTAGATGGGGGACCGCTTGGGAACACCGCGTGTTGTTGGCTTCCAACAATTTTTTGAATTTTTTCCATAAATATATTTTTTTTAATTTAAAAATGATTTAAAATATAACAATTTAAAGAAAATCCTCCAAAAATGTTTGACAGCAAAAACAAAATTGATTTTCTTTGTGTTTTTACATTTCGTACAGCTAAATGTAGCTATACAAAATTTTAACATAGCAAAGTAGTCGTGTTATTTTTGTACGAACATACATTCACATTTATGTATGCAATGAACACAACATTGATGAAAAACGTTTCGTTTGGTTATAAGTTTTGACATAAGTAAACGCTTATTTATTAATACCTACATAAGCATATACTCGTATGTAAGTAAAATTAAGGAATTATTTGAATGAAATATATATTCATATAAGTAGCCTGTTAGACTATAGTATTTTGCCAACGACCATACCACGCTGAATACATCGGTTCTCGTCCGATCTCCGAAATTAAGCAGCGTCGGGCGTGGTTAGTACTTAGATGGGGGACCGCTTGGGAACACCGCGTGTTGTTGGCTTCCAACAATTTTTTGAATTTTTTCCATAAATATATTTTTTTTAATTTAAAAATGATTTAAAATATAACAATTTAAAGAAAATCCTCCAAAAATGTTTGACAGCAAAAACAAAATTGATTTTCTTTGTGTTTTTACATTTCGTACAGCTAAATGTAGCTATACAAAATTTTAACATAGCAAAGTA
The DNA here is from genome assembly GCA_963932375.1 of Phania funesta. Taxonomy (NCBI): domain Eukaryota; kingdom Metazoa; phylum Arthropoda; class Insecta; order Diptera; family Tachinidae; genus Phania; species Phania funesta. The sequence continues at coordinate 80,599,528 of OZ010653.1, read as the reverse complement.
GTCGTGTTATTTTTGTACGAACATACATTCACATTTATGTATGCAATGAACACAACATTGATGAAAAACGTTTCGTTTGGTTATAAGTTTTGACATAAGTAAACGCTTATTTATTAATACCTACATAAGCATATACTCGTATGTAAGTAAAATTAAGGAATTATTTGAATGAAATATATATTCATATAAGTAGCCTGTTAGACTATAGTATTTTGCCAACGACCATACCACGCTGAATACATCGGTTCTCGTCCGATCTCCGAAATTAAGCAGCGTCGGGCGTGGTTAGTACTTAGATGGGGGACCGCTTGGGAACACCGCGTGTTGTTGGCTTCCAACAATTTTTTGAATTTTTTCCATAAATATATTTTTTTTAATTTAAAAATGATTTAAAATATAACAATTTAAAGAAAATCCTCCAAAAATGTTTGACAGCAAAAACAAAATTGATTTTCTTTGTGTTTTTACATTTCGTACAGCTAAATGTAGCTATACAAAATTTTAACATAGCAAAGTAGTCGTGTTATTTTTGTACGAACATACATTCACATTTATGTATGCAATGAACACAACATTGATGAAAAACGTTTCGTTTGGTTATAAGTTTTGACATAAGTAAACGCTTATTTATTAATACCTACATATGCATATACTCGTATGTAAGTAAAATTAAGGAATTATTTGAATGAAATATATATTCATATAAGTAGCCTGTTAGACTATAGTATTTTGCCAACGACCATACCACGCTGAATACATCGGTTCTCGTCCGATCACCGAAATTAAGCAGCGTCGGGCGTGGTTAGTACTTAGATGGGGGACCGCTTGGGAACACCGCGTGTTGTTGGCTTCCAACAATTTTTTGAATTTTTTCCATAAATATATTTTTTTTAATTTAAAAATGATTTAAAATATAACAATTTAAAGAAAATCCTCCAAAAATGTTTGACAGCAAAAACAAAATTGATTTTCTTTGTGTTTTTACATTTCGTACAGCTAAATGTAGCTATACAAAATTTTAACATAGCAAAGTAGTCGTGTTATTTTTGTACGAACATACATTCACATTTATGTATGCAATGAACACAACATTGATGAAAAACGTTTCGTTTGGTTATAAGTTTTGACATAAGTAAACGCTTATTTATTAATACCTACATATGCATATACTCGTATGTAAGTAAAATTAAGGAATTATTTGAATGAAATATATATTCATATAAGTAGCCTGTTAGACTATAGTATTTTGCCAACGACCATACCACGCTGAATACATCGGTTCTCGTCCGATCTCCGAAATTAAGCAGCGTCGGGCGTGGTTAGTACTTAGATGGGGGACCGCTTGGGAACACCGCGTGTTGTTGGCTTCCAACAATTTTTTGAATTTTTTCCATAAATATATTTTTTTTATTTTAAAAATGATTTAAAATATAACAATTTAAAGAAAATCCTCCAAAAATGTTTGACAGCAAAAACAAAATTGATTTTCTTTGTGTTTTTACATTTCGTACAGCTAAATGTAGCTATACAAAATTTTAACATAGCAAAGTAGTCGTGTTATTTTTGTACGAACATACATTCACATTTATGTATGCAATGAACACAACATTGATGAAAAACGTTTCGTTTGGTTATAAGTTTTGACATAAGTAAACGCTTATTTATTAATACCTACATATGCATATACTCGTATGTAAGTAAAATTAAGGAATTATTTGAATGAAATATATATTCATATAAGTAGCCTGTTAGACTATAGTATTTTGCCAACGACCATACCACGCTGAATACATCGGTTCTCGTCCGATCACCGAAATTAAGCAGCGTCGGGCGTGGTTAGTACTTAGATGGGGGACCGCTTGGGAACACCGCGTGTTGTTGGCTTCCAACAATTTTTTGAATTTTTTCCATAAATATATTTTTTTTAATTTAAAAATGATTTAAAATATAACAATTTAAAGAAAATCCTCCAAAAATGTTTGACAGCAAAAACAAAATTGATTTTCTTTGTGTTTTTACATTTCGTACAGCTAAATGTAGCTATACAAAATTTTAACATAGCAAAGTAGTCGTGTTATTTTTGTACGAACATACATTCACATTTATGTATGCAATGAACACAACATTGATGAAAAACGTTTCGTTTGGTTATAAGTTTTGACATAAGTAAACGCTTATTTATTAATACCTACATATGCATATACTCGTATGTAAGTAAAATTAAGGAATTATTTGAATGAAATATATATTCATATAAGTAGCCTGTTAGACTATAGTATTTTGCCAACGACCATACCACGCTGAATACATCGGTTCTCGTCCGATCACCGAAATTAAGCAGCGTCGGGCGTGGTTAGTACTTAGATGGGGGACCGCTTGGGAACACCGCGTGTTGTTGGCTTCCAACAATTTTTTGAATTTTTTCCATAAATATATTTTTTTTAATTTAAAAATGATTTAAAATATAACAATTTAAAGAAAATCCTCCAAAAATGTTTGACAGCAAAAACAAAATTGATTTTCTTTGTGTTTTTACATTTCGTACAGCTAAATGTAGCTATACAAAATTTTAACATAGCAAAGTAGTCGTGTTATTTTTGTACGAACATACATTCACATTTATGTATGCAATGAACACAACATTGATGAAAAACGTTTCGTTTGGTTATAAGTTTTGACATAAGTAAACGCTTATTTATTAATACCTACATATGCATATACTCGTATGTAAGTAAAATTAAGGAATTATTTGAATGAAATATATATTCATATAAGTAGCCTGTTAGACTATAGTATTTTGCCAACGACCATACCACGCTGAATACATCGGTTCTCGTCCGATCACCGAAATTAAGCAGCGTCGGGCGTGGTTAGTACTTAGATGGGGGACCGCTTGGGAACACCGCGTGTTGTTGGCTTCCAACAATTTTTTGAATTTTTTCCATAAATATATTTTTTTTAATTTAAAAATGATTTAAAATATAACAATTTAAAGAAAATCCTCCAAAAATGTTTGACAGCAAAAACAAAATTGATTTTCTTTGTGTTTTTACATTTCGTACAGCTAAATGTAGCTATACAAAATTTTAACATAGCAAAGTAGTCGTGTTATTTTTGTACGAACATACATTCACATTTATGTATGCAATGAACACAACATTGATGAAAAACGTTTCGTTTGGTTATAAGTTTTGACATAAGTAAACGCTTATTTATTAATACCTACATATGCATATACTCGTATGTAAGTAAAATTAAGGAATTATTTGAATGAAATATATATTCATATAAGTAGCCTGTTAGACTATAGTATTTTGCCAACGACCATACCACGCTGAATACATCGGTTCTCGTCCGATCACCGAAATTAAGCAGCGTCGGGCGTGGTTAGTACTTAGATGGGGGACCGCTTGGGAACACCGCGTGTTGTTGGCTTCCAACAATTTTTTGAATTTTTTCCATAAATATATTTTTTTTAATTTAAAAATGATTTAAAATATAACAATTTAAAGAAAATCCTCCAAAAATGTTTGACAGCAAAAACAAAATTGATTTTCTTTGTGTTTTTACATTTCGTACAGCTAAATGTAGCTATACAAAATTTTAACATAGCAAAGTAGTCGTGTTATTTTTGTACGAACATACATTCACATTTATGTATGCAATGAACACAACATTGATGAAAAACGTTTCGTTTGGTTATAAGTTTTGACATAAGTAAACGCTTATTTATTAATACCTACATATGCATATACTCGTATGTAAGTAAAATTAAGGAATTATTTGAATGAAATATATATTCATATAAGTAGCCTGTTAGACTATAGTATTTTGCCAACGACCATACCACGCTGAATACATCGGTTCTCGTCCGATCACCGAAATTAAGCAGCGTCGGGCGTGGTTAGTACTTAGATGGGGGACCGCTTGGGAACACCGCGTGTTGTTGGCTTCCAACAATTTTTTGAATTTTTTCCATAAATATATTTTTTTTAATTTAAAAATGATTTAAAATATAACAATTTAAAGAAAATCCTCCAAAAATGTTTGACAGCAAAAACAAAATTGATTTTCTTTGTGTTTTTACATTTCGTACAGCTAAATGTAGCTATACAAAATTTTAACATAGCAAAGTAGTCGTGTTATTTTTGTACGAACATACATTCACATTTATGTATGCAATGAACACAACATTGATGAAAAACGTTTCGTTTGGTTATAAGTTTTGACATAAGTAAACGCTTATTTATTAATACCTACATATGCATATACTCGTATGTAAGTAAAATTAAGGAATTATTTGAATGAAATATATATTCATATAAGTAGCCTGTTAGACTATAGTATTTTGCCAACGACCATACCACGCTGAATACATCGGTTCTCGTCCGATCACCGAAATTAAGCAGCGTCGGGCGTGGTTAGTACTTAGATGGGGGACCGCTTGGGAACACCGCGTGTTGTTGGCTTCCAACAATTTTTTGAATTTTTTCCATAAATATATTTTTTTTAATTTAAAAATGATTTAAAATATAACAATTTAAAGAAAATCCTCCAAAAATGTTTGACAGCAAAAACAAAATTGATTTTCTTTGTGTTTTTACATTTCGTACAGCTAAATGTAGCTATACAAAATTTTAACATAGCAAAGTAGTCGTGTTATTTTTGTACGAACATACATTCACATTTATGTATGCAATGAACACAACATTGATGAAAAACGTTTCGTTTGGTTATAAGTTTTGACATAAGTAAACGCTTATTTATTAATACCTACATATGCATATACACGCATGTAAGTAAAATTAAGGAATTATTTGATTAAAAATATATATTCATATAAGTAGCCTGTTAGACTATAGTATTTCGCCAACGACCATACCACGCTGAATACATCGGTTCTCGTCCGATCACCGAAATTAAGCAGCGTCGGGCGTGGTTAGTACTTAGATGGGGGCCGCTTGGGAACACCGCGTGTTGTTGGCTTCCAACAATTTTTTGAATTTTTTCCATAAATATATTTTTTTTAATTTAAAAATGATTTAAAATATAACAATTTAAAGAAAATCCTCCAAAAATGTTTGATAGCAAAAACAAAATTGATTTTCTTTGTGTTTTTACATTTCGTACAGCTAAATGTAGCTATACAAAATTTTAACATAGCAAAGTAGTCGTGTTATTTTTGTACGAACATACATTCACATTTATGTATGCAATGAACACAACATTGATGAAAAACGTTTCGTTTGGTTATAAGTTTTGACATAAGTAAACGCTTATTTATTAATACCTACATATGCATATACTCGTATGTAAGTAAAATTAAGGAATTATTTGAATGAAATATATATTCATATAAGTAGCCTGTTAGACTATAGTATTTTGCCAACGACCATACCACGCTGAATACATCGGTTCTCGTCCGATCACCGAAATTAAGCAGCGTCGGGCGTGGTTAGTACTTAGATGGGGGACCGCTTGGGAACACCGCGTGTTGTTGGCTTCCAACAATTTTTTGAATTTTTTCCATAAATATATTTTTTTTAATTTAAAAATGATTTAAAATATAACAATTTAAAGAAAATCCTCCAAAAATGTTTGACAGCAAAAACAAAATTGATTTTCTTTGTGTTTTTACATTTCGTACAGCTAAATGTAGCTATACAAAATTTTAACATAGCAAAGTAGTCGTGTTATTTTTGTACGAACATACATTCACATTTATGTATGCAATGAACACAACATTGATGAAAAACGTTTCGTTTGGTTATAAGTTTTGACATAAGTAAACGCTTATTTATTAATACCTACATATGCATATACTCGTATGTAAGTAAAATTAAGGAATTATTTGAATGAAATATATATTCATATAAGTAGCCTGTTAGACTATAGTATTTTGCCAACGACCATACCACGCTGAATACATCGGTTCTCGTCCGATCACCGAAATTAAGCAGCGTCGGGCGTGGTTAGTACTTAGATGGGGGACCGCTTGGGAACACCGCGTGTTGTTGGCTTCCAACAATTTTTTGAATTTTTTCCATAAATATATTTTTTTTAATTTAAAAATGATTTAAAATATAACAATTTAAAGAAAATCCTCCAAAAATGTTTGACAGCAAAAACAAAATTGATTTTCTTTGTGTTTTTACATTTCGTACAGCTAAATGTAGCTATACAAAATTTTAACATAGCAAAGTAGTCGTGTTATTTTTGTACGAACATACATTCACATTTATGTATGCAATGAACACAACATTGATGAAAAACGTTTCGTTTGGTTATAAGTTTTGACATAAGTAAACGCTTATTTATTAATACCTACATATGCATATACTCGTATGTAAGTAAAATTAAGGAATTATTTGAATGAAATATATATTCATATAAGTAGCCTGTTAGACTATAGTATTTTGCCAACGACCATACCACGCTGAATACATCGGTTCTCGTCCGATCACCGAAATTAAGCAGCGTCGGGCGTGGTTAGTACTTAGATGGGGGACCGCTTGGGAACACCGCGTGTTGTTGGCTTCCAACAATTTTTTGAATTTTTTCCATAAATATATTTTTTTTAATTTAAAAATGATTTAAAATATAACAATTTAAAGAAAATCCTCCAAAAATGTTTGACAGCAAAAACAAAATTGATTTTCTTTGTGTTTTTACATTTCGTACAGCTAAATGTAGCTATACAAAATTTTAACATAGCAAAGTAGTCGTGTTATTTTTGTACGAACATACATTCACATTTATGTATGCAATGAACACAACATTGATGAAAAACGTTTCGTTTGGTTATAAGTTTTGACATAAGTAAACGCTTATTTATTAATACCTACATATGCATATACTCGTATGTAAGTAAAATTAAGGAATTATTTGAATGAAATATATATTCATATAAGTAGCCTGTTAGACTATAGTATTTTGCCAACGACCATTCCACGCTGAATACATCGGTTCTCGTCCGATCACCGAAATTAAGCAGCGTCGGGCGTGGTTAGTACTTAGATGGGGGACCGCTTGGGAACACCGCGTGTTGTTGGCTTCCAACAATTTTTTGAATTTTTTCCATAAATATATTTTTTTTAATTTAAAAATGATTTAAAATATAACAATTTAAAGAAAATCCTCCAAAAATGTTTGACAGCAAAAACAAAATTGATTTTCTTTGTGTTTTTACATTTCGTACAGCTAAATGTAGCTATACAAAATTTTAACATAGCAAAGTAGTCGTGTTATTTTTGTACGAACATACATTCACATTTATGTATGCAATGAACACAACATTGATGAAAAACGTTTCGTTTGGTTATAAGTTTTGACATAAGTAAACGCTTATTTATTAATACCTACATATGCATATACTCGTATGTAAGTAAAATTAAGGAATTATTTGAATGAAATATATATTCATATAAGTAGCCTGTTAGACTATAGTATTTTGCCAACGACCATACCACGCTGAATACATCGGTTCTCGTCCGATCACCGAAATTAAGCAGCGTCGGGCGTGGTTAGTACTTAGATGGGGGACCGCTTGGGAACACCGCGTGTTGTTGGCTTCCAACAATTTTTTGAATTTTTTCCATAAATATATTTTTTTTAATTTAAAAATGATTTAAAATATAACAATTTAAAGAAAATCCTCCAAAAATGTTTGATAGCAAAAACAAAATTGATTTTCTTTGTGTTTTTACATTTCGTACAGCTAAATGTAGCTATACAAAATTTTAACATAGCAAAGTAGTCGTGTTATTTTTGTACGAACATACATTCACATTTATGTATGCAATGAACACAACATTGATGAAAAACGTTTCGTTTGGTTATAAGTTTTGACATAAGTAAACGCTTATTTATTAATACCTACATATGCATATACTCGTATGTAAGTAAAATTAAGGAATTATTTGAATGAAATATATATTCATATAAGTAGCCTGTTAGACTATAGTATTTTGCCAACGACCATACCACGCTGAATACATCGGTTCTCGTCCGATCACCGAAATTAAGCAGCGTCGGGCGTGGTTAGTACTTAGATGGGGGACCGCTTGGGAACACCGCGTGTTGTTGGCTTCCAACAATTTTTTGAATTTTTTCCATAAATATATTTTTTTTAATTTAAAAATGATTTAAAATATAACAATTTAAAGAAAATCCTCCAAAAATGTTTGACAGCAAAAACAAAATTGATTTTCTTTGTGTTTTTACATTTCGTACAGCTAAATGTAGCTATACAAAATTTTAACATAGCAAAGTAGTCGTGTTATTTTTGTACGAACATACATTCACATTTATGTATGCAATGAACACAACATTGATGAAAAACGTTTCGTTTGGTTATAAGTTTTGACATAAGTAAACGCTTATTTATTAATACCTACATATGCATATACTCGTATGTAAGTAAAATTAAGGAATTATTTGAATGAAATATATATTCATATAAGTAGCCTGTTAGACTATAGTATTTTGCCAACGACCATACCACGCTGAATACATCGGTTCTCGTCCGATCACCGAAATTAAGCAGCGTCGGGCGTGGTTAGTACTTAGATGGGGGACCGCTTGGGAACACCGCGTGTTGTTGGCTTCCAACAATTTTTTGAATTTTTTCCATAAATATATTTTTTTTAATTTAAAAATGATTTAAAATATAACAATTTAAAGAAAATCCTCCAAAAATGTTTGACAGCAAAAACAAAATTGATTTTCTTTGTGTTTTTACATTTCGTACAGCTAAATGTAGCTATACAAAATTTTAACATAGCAAAGTAGTCGTGTTATTTTTGTACGAACATACATTCACATTTATGTATGCAATGAACACAACATTGATGAAAAACGTTTCGTTTGGTTATAAGTTTTGACATAAGTAAACGCTTATTTATTAATACCTACATATGCATATACTCGTATGTAAGTAAAATTAAGGAATTATTTGAATGAAATATATATTCATATAAGTAGCCTGTTAGACTATAGTATTTTGCCAACGACCATACCACGCTGAATACATCGGTTCTCGTCCGATCACCGAAATTAAGCAGCGTCGGGCGTGGTTAGTACTTAGATGGGGGACCGCTTGGGAACACCGCGTGTTGTTGGCTTCCAACAATTTTTTGAATTTTTTCCATAAATATATTTTTTTTAATTTAAAAATGATTTAAAATATAACAATTTAAAGAAAATCCTCCAAAAATGTTTGACAGCAAAAACAAAATTGATTTTCTTTGTGTTTTTACATTTCGTACAGCTAAATGTAGCTATACAAAATTTTAACATAGCAAAGTAGTCGTGTTATTTTTGTACGAACATACATTCACATTTATGTATGCAATGAACACAACATTGATGAAAAACGTTTCGTTTGGTTATAAGTTTTGACATAAGTAAACGCTTATTTATTAATACCTACATATGCATATACTCGTATGTAAGTAAAATTAAGGAATTATTTGAATGAAATATATATTCATATAAGTAGCCTGTTAGACTATAGTATTTTGCCAACGACCATACCACGCTGAATACATCGGTTCTCGTCCGATCACCGAAATTAAGCAGCGTCGGGCGTGGTTAGTACTTAGATGGGGGACCGCTTGGGAACACCGCGTGTTGTTGGCTTCCAACAATTTTTTGAATTTTTTCCATAAATATATTTTTTTTAATTTAAAAATGATTTAAAATATAACAATTTAAAGAAAATCCTCCAAAAATGTTTGACAGCAAAAACAAAATTGATTTTCTTTGTGTTTTTACATTTCGTACAGCTAAATGTAGCTATACAAAATTTTAACATAGCAAAGTAGTCGTGTTATTTTTGTACGAACATACATTCACATTTATGTATGCAATGAACACAACATTGATGAAAAACGTTTCGTTTGGTTATAAGTTTTGACATAAGTAAACGCTTATTTATTAATACCTACATATGCATATACTCGTATGTAAGTAAAATTAAGGAATTATTTGAATGAAATATATATTCATATAAGTAGCCTGTTAGACTATAGTATTTTGCCAACGACCATACCACGCTGAATACATCGGTTCTCGTCCGATCACCGAAATTAAGCAGCGTCGGGCGTGGTTAGTACTTAGATGGGGGACCGCTTGGGAACACCGCGTGTTGTTGGCTTCCAACAATTTTTTGAATTTTTTCCATAAATATATTTTTTTTAATTTAAAAATGATTTAAAATATAACAATTTAAAGAAAATCCTCCAAAAATGTTTGACAGCAAAAACAAAATTGATTTTCTTTGTGTTTTTACATTTCGTACAGCTAAATGTAGCTATACAAAATTTTAACATAGCAAAGTAGTCGTGTTATTTTTGTACGAACATACATTCACATTTATGTATGCAATGAACACAACATTGATGAAAAACGTTTCGTTTGGTTATAAGTTTTGACATAAGTAAACGCTTATTTATTAATACCTACATATGCATATACACGCATGTAAGTAAAATTAAGGAATTATTTGAATGAAATATATATTCATATAAGTAGCCTGTTAGACTATAGTATTTCGCCAACGACCATACCACGCTGAATACATCGGTTCTCGTCCGATCACCGAAATTAAGCAGCGTCGGGCGTGGTTAGTACTTAGATGGGGGACCGCTTGGGAACACCGCGTGTTGTTGGCTTCCAACAATTTTTTGAATTTTTTCCATAAATATATTTTTTTTAATTTAAAAATGATTTAAAATATAACAATTTAAAGAAAATCCTCCAAAAATGTTTGATAGCAAAAACAAAATTGATTTTCTTTGTGTTTTTACATTTCGTACAGCTAAATGTAGCTATACAAAATTTTAACATAGCAAAGTAGTCGTGTTATTTTTGTACGAACATACATTCACATTTATGTATGCAATGAACACAACATTGATGAAAAACGTTTCGTTTGGTTATAAGTTTTGACATAAGTAAACGCTTATTTATTAATACCTACATATGCATATACTCGTATGTAAGTAAAATTAAGGAATTATTTGAATGAAATATATATTCATATAAGTAGCCTGTTAGACTATAGTATTTTGCCAACGACCATACCACGCTGAATACATCGGTTCTCGTCCGATCACCGAAATTAAGCAGCGTCGGGCGTGGTTAGTACTTAGATGGGGGACCGCTTGGGAACACCGCGTGTTGTTGGCTTCCAACAATTTTTTGAATTTTTTCCATAAATATATTTTTTTTAATTTAAAAATGATTTAAAATATAACAATTTAAAGAAAATCCTCCAAAAATGTTTGACAGCAAAAACAAAATTGATTTTCTTTGTGTTTTTACATTTCGTACAGCTAAATGTAGCTATACAAAATTTTAACATAGCAAAGTAGTCGTGTTATTTTTGTACGAACATACATTCACATTTATGTATGCAATGAACACAACATTGATGAAAAACGTTTCGTTTGGTTATAAGTTTTGACATAAGTAAACGCTTATTTATTAATACCTACATATGCATATACACGCATGTAAGTAAAATTAAGGAATTATTTGAATGAAATATATATTCATATAAGTAGCCTGTTAGACTATAGTATTTCGCCAACGACCATACCACGCTGAATACATCGGTTCTCGTCCGATCACCGAAATTAAGCAGCGTCGGGCGTGGTTAGTACTTAGATGGGGGCCGCTTGGGAACACCGCGTGTTGTTGGCTTCCAACAATTTTTTGAATTTTTTCCATAAATATATTTTTTTTAATTTAAAAATGATTTAAAATATAACAATTTAAAGAAAATCCTCCAAAAATGTTTGACAGCAAAAACAAAATTGATTTTCTTTGTGTTTTTACATTTCGTACAGCTAAATGTAGCTATACAAAATTTTAACATAGCAAAGTAGTCGTGTTATTTTTGTACGAACATACATTCACATTTATGTATGCAATGAACACAACATTGATGAAAAACGTTTCGTTTGGTTATAAGTTTTGACATAAGTAAACGCTTATTTATTAATACCTACATATGCATATACTCGTATGTAAGTAAAATTAAGGAATTATTTGAATGAAATATATATTCATATAAGTAGCCTGTTAGACTATAGTATTTTGCCAACGACCATACCACGCTGAATACATCGGTTCTCGTCCGATCACCGAAATTAAGCAGCGTCGGGCGTGGTTAGTACTTAGATGGGGGACCGCTTGGGAACACCGCGTGTTGTTGGCTTCCAACAATTTTTTGAATTTTTTCCATAAATATATTTTTTTTAATTTAAAAATGATTTAAAATATAACAATTTAAAGAAAATCCTCCAAAAATGTTTGACAGCAAAAACAAAATTGATTTTCTTTGTGTTTTTACATTTCGTACAGCTAAATGTAGCTATACAAAATTTTAACATAGCAAAGTAGTCGTGTTATTTTTGTACGAACATACATTCACATTTATGTATGCAATGAACACAACATTGATGAAAAACGTTTCGTTTGGTTATAAGTTTTGACATAAGTAAACGCTTATTTATTAATACCTACATATGCATATACTCGTATGTAAGTAAAATTAAGGAATTATTTGAATGAAATATATATTCATATAAGTAGCCTGTTAGACTATAGTATTTTGCCAACGACCATACCACGCTGAATACATCGGTTCTCGTCCGATCACCGAAATTAAGCAGCGTCGGGCGTGGTTAGTACTTAGATGGGGGACCGCTTGGGAACACCGCGTGTTGTTGGCTTCCAACAATTTTTTGAATTTTTTCCATAAATATATTTTTTTTAATTTAAAAATGATTTAAAATATAACAATTTAAAGAAAATCCTCCAAAAATGTTTGACAGCAAAAACAAAATTGATTTTCTTTGTGTTTTTACATTTCGTACAGATAAATGTAGCTATACAAAATTTTAACATAGCAAAGTAGTCGTGTTATTTTTGTACGAACATACATTCATTCACATTTATGTATGCAATGAACACAACATTGATGAAAAACGTTTCGTTTGGTTATAAGTTTTGACATAAGTAAACGCTTATTTATTAATACCTACATATGCATATACTCGTATGTAAGTAAAATTAAGGAATTATTTGAATGAAATATATATTCATATAAGTAGCCTGTTAGACTATAGTATTTTGCCAACGACCATACCACGCTGAATACATCGGTTCTCGTCCGATCACCGAAATTAAGCAGCGTCGGGCGTGGTTAGTACTTAGATGGGGGACCGCTTGGGAACACCGCGTGTTGTTGGCTTCCAACAATTTTTTGAATTTTTTCCATAAATATATTTTTTTTAATTTAAAAATGATTTAAAATATAACAATTTAAAGAAAATCCTCCAAAAATGTTTGACAGCAAAAACAAAATTGATTTTCTTTGTGTTTTTACATTTCGTACAGCTAAATGTAGCTATACAAAATTTTAACATAGCAAAGTAGTCGTGTTATTTTTGTACGAACATACATTCACATTTATGTATGCAATGAACACAACATTGATGAAAAACGTTTCGTTTGGTTATAAGTTTTGACATAAGTAAACGCTTATTTATTAATACCTACATATGCATATACTCGTATGTAAGTAAAATTAAGGAATTATTTGAATGAAATATATATTCATATAAGTAGCCTGTTAGACTATAGTATTTTGCCAACGACCATACCACGCTGAATACATCGGTTCTCGTCCGATCACCGAAATTAAGCAGCGTCGGGCGTGGTTAGTACTTAGATGGGGGACCGCTTGGGAACACCGCGTGTTGTTGGCTTCCAACAATTTTTTGAATTTTTTCCATAAATATATTTTTTTTAATTTAAAAATGATTTAAAATATAACAATTTAAAGAAAATCCTCCAAAAATGTTTGATAGCAAAAACAAAATTGATTTTCTTTGTGTTTTTACATTTCGTACAGCTAAATGTAGCTATACAAAATTTTAACATAGCAAAGTAGTCGTGTTATTTTTGTACGAACATACATTCACATTTATGTATGCAATGAACACAACATTGATGAAAAACGTTTCGTTTGGTTATAAGTTTTGACATAAGTAAACGCTTATTTATTAATACCTACATATGCATATACTCGTATGTAAGTAAAATTAAGGAATTATTTGAATGAAATATATATTCATATAAGTAGCCTGTTAGACTATAGTATTTTGCCAACGACCATACCACGCTGAATACATCGGTTCTCGTCCGATCACCGAAATTAAGCAGCGTCGGGCGTGGTTAGTACTTAGATGGGGGACCGCTTGGGAACACCGCGTGTTGTTGGCTTCCAACAATTTTTTGAATTTTTTCCATAAATATATTTTTTTTAATTTAAAAATGATTTAAAATATAACAATTTAAAGAAAATCCTCCAAAAATGTTTGATAGCAAAAACAAAATTGATTTTCTTTGTGTTTTTACATTTCGTACAGCTAAATGTAGCCATACAAAATTTTAACATAGCAAAGTAGTCGTGTTATTTTTGTACGAACATACATTCACATTTATGTATGCAATGAACACAACATTGATGAAAAACGTTTCGTTTGGTTATAAGTTTTGACATAAGTAAACGCTTATTTATTAATACCTACATATGCATATACTCGTATGTAAGTAAAATTAAGGAATTATTTGAATGAAATATATATTCATATAAGTAGCCTGTTAGACTATAGTATTTTGCCAACGACCATACCACGCTGAATACATCGGTTCTCGTCCGATCACCGAAATTAAGCAGCGTCGGGCGTGGTTAGTACTTAGATGGGGGACCGCTTGGGAACACCGCGTGTTGTTGGCTTCCAACAATTTTTTGAATTTTTTCCATAAATATATTTTTTTTAATTTAAAAATGATTTAAAATATAACAATTTAAAGAAAATCCTCCAAAAATGTTTGACAGCAAAAACAAAATTGATTTTCTTTGTGTTTTTACATTTCGTACAGCTAAATGTAGCTATACAAAATTTTAACATAGCAAAGTAGTCGTGTTATTTTTGTACGAACATACATTCACATTTATGTATGCAATGAACACAACATTGATGAAAAACGTTTCGTTTGGTTATAAGTTTTGACATAAGTAAACGCTTATTTATTAATACCTACATATGCATATACTCGTATGTAAGTAAAATTAAGGAATTATTTGAATGAAATATATATTCATATAAGTAGCCTGTTAGACTATAGTATTTTGCCAACGACCATACCACGCTGAATACATCGGTTCTCGTCCGATCACCGAAATTAAGCAGCGTCGGGCGTGGTTAGTACTTAGATGGGGGACCGCTTGGGAACACCGCGTGTTGTTGGCTTCCAACAATTTTTTGAATTTTTTCCATAAATATATTTTTTTTAATTTAAAAATGATTTAAAATATAACAATTTAAAGAAAATCCTCCAAAAATGTTTGACAGCAAAAACAAAATTGATTTTCTTTGTGTTTTTACATTTCGTACAGCTAAATGTAGCTATACAAAATTTTAACATAGCAAAGTAGTCGTGTTATTTTTGTACGAACATACATTCACATTTATGTATGCAATGAACACAACATTGATGAAAAACGTTTCGTTTGGTTATAAGTTTTGACATAAGTAAACGCTTATTTATTAATACCTACATATGCATATACTCGTATGTAAGTAAAATTAAGGAATTATTTGAATGAAATATATATTCATATAAGTAGCCTGTTAGACTATAGTATTTTGCCAACGACCATACCACGCTGAATACATCGGTTCTCGTCCGATCACCGAAATTAAGCAGCGTCGGGCGTGGTTAGTACTTAGATGGGGGACCGCTTGGGAACACCGCGTGTTGTTGGCTTCCAACAATTTTTTGAATTTTTTCCATAAATATATTTTTTTTAATTTAAAAATGATTTAAAATATAACAATTTAAAGAAAATCCTCCAAAAATGTTTGACAGCAAAAACAAAATTGATTTTCTTTGTGTTTTTACATTTCGTACAGCTAAATGTAGCTATACAAAATTTTAACATAGCAAAGTAGTCGTGTTATTTTTGTACGAACATACATTCACATTTATGTATGCAATGAACACAACATTGATGAAAAACGTTTCGTTTGGTTATAAGTTTTGACATAAGTAAACGCTTATTTATTAATACCTACATATGCATATACTCGTATGTAAGTAAAATTAAGGAATTATTTGAATGAAATATATATTCATATAAGTAGCCTGTTAGACTATAGTATTTTGCCAACGACCATACCACGCTGAATACATCGGTTCTCGTCCGATCACCGAAATTAAGCAGCGTCGGGCGTGGTTAGTACTTAGATGGGGGACCGCTTGGGAACACCGCGTGTTGTTGGCTTCCAACAATTTTTTGAATTTTTTCCATAAATATATTTTTTTTAATTTAAAAATGATTTAAAATATAACAATTTAAAGAAAATCCTCCAAAAATGTTTGACAGCAAAAACAAAATTGATTTTCTTTGTGTTTTTACATTTCGTACAGCTAAATGTAGCTATACAAAATTTTAACATAGCAAAGTAGTCGTGTTATTTTTGTACGAACATACATTCACATTTATGTATGCAATGAACACAACATTGATGAAAAACGTTTCGTTTGGTTATAAGTTTTGACATAAGTAAACGCTTATTTATTAATACCTACATATGCATATACTCGTATGTAAGTAAAATTAAGGAATTATTTGAATGAAATATATATTCATATAAGTAGCCTGTTAGACTATAGTATTTTGCCAACGACCATACCACGCTGAATACATCGGTTCTCGTCCGATCACCGAAATTAAGCAGCGTCGGGCGTGGTTAGTACTTAGATGGGGGACCGCTTGGGAACACCGCGTGTTGTTGGCTTCCAACAATTTTTTGAATTTTTTCCATAAATATATTTTTTTTAATTTAAAAATGATTTAAAATATAACAATTTAAAGAAAATCCTCCAAAAATGTTTGACAGCAAAAACAAAATTGATTTTCTTTGTGTTTTTACATTTCGTACAGCTAAATGTAGCTATACAAAATTTTAACATAGCAAAGTAGTCGTGTTATTTTTGTACGAACATACATTCACATTTATGTATGCAATGAACACAACATTGATGAAAAACGTTTCGTTTGGTTATAAGTTTTGACATAAGTAAACGCTTATTTATTAATACCTACATATGCATATACTCGTATGTAAGTAAAATTAAGGAATTATTTGAATGAAATATATATTCATATAAGTAGCCTGTTAGACTATAGTATTTTGCCAACGACCATACCACGCTGAATACATCGGTTCTCGTCCGATCACCGAAATTAAGCAGCGTCGGGCGTGGTTAGTACTTAGATGGGGGACCGCTTGGGAACACCGCGTGTTGTTGGCTTCCAACAATTTTTTGAATTTTTTCCATAAATATATTTTTTTTAATTTAAAAATGATTTAAAATATAACAATTTAAAGAAAATCCTCCAAAAATGTTTGACAGCAAAAACAAAATTGATTTTCTTTGTGTTTTTACATTTCGTACAGCTAAATGTAGCTATACAAAATTTTAACATAGCAAAGTAGTCGTGTTATTTTTGTACGAACATACATTCACATTTATGTATGCAATGAACACAACATTGATGAAAAACGTTTCGTTTGGTTATAAGTTTTGACATAAGTAAACGCTTATTTATTAATACCTACATATGCATATACTCGTATGTAAGTAAAATTAAGGAATTATTTGAATGAAATATATATTCATATAAGTAGCCTGTTAGACTATAGTATATGTTAGACTATAGTATGAATACATCGGTTCTCGTCCGATCACCGAAATTAAGCAGCGTCGGGCGTGGTTAGTACTTAGATGGGGGACCGCTTGGGAACACCGCGTGTTGTTGGCTTCCAACAATTTTTTGAATTTTTTCCATAAATATATTTTTTTTAATTTAAAAATGATTTAAAATATAACAATTTAAAGAAAATCCTCCAAAAATGTTTGACAGCAAAAACAAAATTGATTTTCTTTGTGTTTTTACATTTCGTACAGCTAAATGTAGCTATACAAAATTTTAACATAGCAAAGTAGTCGTGTTATTTTTGTACGAACATACATTCACATTTATGTATGCAATGAACACAACATTGATGAAAAACGTTTCGTTTGGTTATAAGTTTTGACATAAGTAAACGCTTATTTATTAATACCTACATATGCATATACACGCATGTAAGTAAAATTAAGGAATTATTTGAATGAAATATATATTCATATAAGTAGCATGTTAGACTATATTATTTCGCCAACGACCATACCACGCTGAATACATCTGTTCTCGTCCGATCACCGAAATTAAGCAGCGTCGGGCGTGGTTAGTACTTAGATGGGGGACCGCTTGGGAACACCGCGTGTTGTTGGCTTCCAACAATTTTTTGAATTTTTTCCATAAATATATTTTTTTTAATTTAAAAATGATTTAAAATATAACAATTTAAAGAAAATCCTCCAAAAATGTTTGACAGCAAAAACAAAATTGATTTTCTTTGTGTTTTTACATTTCGTACAGATAAATGTAGCTATACAAAATTTTAACATAGCAAAGTAGTCGTGTTATTTTTGTACGAACATACATTCACATTTATGTATGCAATGAACACAACATTGATGGAAAACGTTTCGTTTGGTTATAAGTTTTGACATAAGTAAACGCTTATTTATTAATACCTACATATGCATATACACGCATGTAAGTAAAATTAAGGAATTATTTGAATGAAATATATATTCATATAAGTAGCCTGTTAGACTATAGTATATGTTAGACTATAGTATGAATACATCGGTTCTCGTCCGATCACCGAAATTAAGCAGCGTCGGGCGTGGTTAGTACTTAGATGGGGGACCGCTTGGGAACACCGCGTGTTGTTGGCTTCCAACAATTTTTTGAATTTTTTCCATAAATATATTTTTTTTAATTTAAAAATGATTTAAAATATAACAATTTAAAGAAAATCCTCCAAAAATGTTTGACAGCAAAAACAAAATTGATTTTCTTTGTGTTTTTACATTTCGTACAGATAAATGTAGCTATACAAAATTTTAACATAGCAAAGTAGTCGTGTTATTTTTGTACGAACATACATTCACATTTATGTATGCAATGAACACAACATTGATGAAAAACGTTTCGTTTGGTTATAAGTTTTGACATAAGTAAACGCTTATTTATTAATACCTACATATGCATATACACGCATGTAAGTAAAATTAAGGAATTATTTGAATGAAATATATATTCATATAAGTAGCCTGTTAGACTATAGTATATGTTAGACTATAGTATGAATACATCGGTTCTCGTCCGATCACCGAAATTAAGCAGCGTCGGGCGTGGTTAGTACTTAGATGGGGGACCGCTTGGGAACACCGCGTGTTGTTGGCTTCCAACAATTTTTTGAATTTTTTCCATAAATATATTTTTTTTAATTTAAAAATGATTTAAAATATAACAATTTAAAGAAAATCCTCCAAAAATGTTTGACAGCAAAAACAAAATTGATTTTCTTTGTGTTTTTACATTTCGTACAGATAAATGTAGCTATACAAAATTTTAACATAGCAAAGTAGTCGTGTTATTTTTGTACGAACATACATTCACATTTATGTATGCAATGAACACAACATTGATGAAAAACGTTTCGTTTGGTTATAAGTTTTGACATAAGTAAACGCTTATTTATTAATACCTACATATGCATATACACGCATGTAAGTAAAATTAAGGAATTATTTGAATGAAATATATATTCATATAAGTAGCCTGTTAGACTATAGTATATGTTAGACTATAGTATGAATACATCGGTTCTCGTCCGATCACCGAAATTAAGCAGCGTCGGGCGTGGTTAGTACTTAGATGGGGGACCGCTTGGGAACACCGCGTGTTGTTGGCTTCCAACAATTTTTTGAATTTTTTCCATAAATATATTTTTTTTAATTTAAAAATGATTTAAAATATAACAATTTAAAGAAAATCCTCCAAAAATGTTTGACAGCAAAAACAAAATTGATTTTCTTTGTGTTTTTACATTTCGTACAGATAAATGTAGCTATACAAAATTTTAACATAGCAAAGTAGTCGTGTTATTTTTGTACGAACATACATTCACATTTATGTATGCAATGAACACAACATTGATGAAAAACGTTTCGTTTGGTTATAAGTTTTGACATAAGTAAACGCTTATTTATTAATACCTACATATGCATATACACGCATGTAAGTAAAATTAAGGAATTATTTGAATGAAATATATATTCATATAAGTAGCCTGTTAGACTATAGTATATGTTAGACTATAGTATGAATACATCGGTTCTCGTCCGATCACCGAAATTAAGCAGCGTCGGGCGTGGTTAGTACTTAGATGGGGGACCGCTTGGGAACACCGCGTGTTGTTGGCTTCCAACAATTTTTTGAATTTTTTCCATAAATATATTTTTTTAAATTTAAAAATGATTTAAAATATAACAATTTAAAGAAAATCCTCCAAAAATGTTTGACAGCAAAAACAAAATTGATTTTCTTTGTGTTTTTACATTTCGTACAGATAAATGTAGCTATACAAAATTTTAACATAGCAAAGTAGTCGTGTTATTTTTGTACGAACATACATTCACATTTATGTATGCAATGAACACAACCTTGATGAAAAACGTTTCGTTTGGTTATAAGTTTTGACATAAGTAAACGCTTATTTATTAATACCTACATATGCATATACACGCATGTAAGTAAAATTAAGGAATTATTTGAATGAAATATATATTCATATAAGTAGCCTGTTAGACTATAGTATATGTTAGACTATAGTATGAATACATCGGTTCTCGTCCGATCACCGAAATTAAGCAGCGTCGGGCGTGGTTAGTACTTAGATGGGGGACCGCTTGGGAACACCGCGTGTTGTTGGCTTCCAACAATTTTTTGAATTTTTTCCATAAATATATTTTTTTTAATTTAAAAATGATTTAAAATATAACAATTTAAAGAAAATCCTCCAAAAATGTTTGACAGCAAAAACAAAATTGATTTTCTTTGTGTTTTTACATTTCGTACAGATAAATGTAGCTATACAAAATTTTAACATAGCAAAGTAGTCGTGTTATTTTTGTACGAACATACATTCACATTTATGTATGCAATGAACACAACCTTGATGAAAAACGTTTCGTTTGGTTATAAGTTTTGACATAAGTAAACGCTTATTTATTAATACCTACATATGCATATACACGCATGTAAGTAAAATTAAGGAATTATTTGAATGAAATATATATTCATATAAGTAGCCTGTTAGACTATAGTATATGTTAGACTATAGTATGAATACATCGGTTCTCGTCCGATCACCGAAATTAAGCAGCGTCGGGCGTGGTTAGTACTTAGATGGGGGACCGCTTGGGAACACCGCGTGTTGTTGGCTTCCAACAATTTTTTGAATTTTTTCCATAAATATATTTTTTTTAATTTAAAAATGATTTAAAATATAACAATTTAAAGAAAATCCTCCAAAAATGTTTGACAGCAAAAACAAAATTGATTTTCTTTGTGTTTTTACATTTCGTACAGATAAATGTAGCTATACAAAATTTTAACATAGCAAAGTAGTCGTGTTATTTTTGTACGAACATACATTCACATTTATGTATGCAATGAACACAACATTGATGAAAAACGTTTCGTTTGGTTATAAGTTTTGACATAAGTAAACGCTTATTTATTAATACCTACATATGCATATACACGCATGTAAGTAAAATTAAGGAATTATTTGAATGAAATATATATTCATATAAGTAGCCTGTTAGACTATAGTATATGTTAGACTATAGTATGAATACATCGGTTCTCGTCCGATCACCGAAATTAAGCAGCGTCGGGCGTGGTTAGTACTTAGATGGGGGACCGCTTGGGAACACCGCGTGTTGTTGGCTTCCAACAATTTTTTGAATTTTTTCCATAAATATATTTTTTTTAATTTAAAAATGATTTAAAATATAACAATTTAAAGAAAATCCTCCAAAAATGTTTGACAGCAAAAACAAAATTGATTTTCTTTGTGTTTTTACATTTCGTACAGATAAATGTAGCTATACAAAATTTTAACATAGCAAAGTAGTCGTGTTATTTTTGTACGAACATACATTCACATTTATGTATGCAATAAACACAACATTGATGAAAAACGTTTCGTTTGGTTATAAGTTTTGACATAAGTAAACGCTTATTTATTAATACCTACATATGCATATACACGCATGTAAGTAAAATTAAGGAATTATTTGAATGAAATATATATTCATATAAGTAGCCTGTTAGACTATAGTATATGTTAGACTATAGTATGAATACATCGGTTCTCGTCCGATCACCGAAATTAAGCAGCGTCGGGCGTGGTTAGTACTTAGATGGGGGACCGCTTGGGAACACCGCGTGTTGTTGGCTTCCAACAATTTTTTGAATTTTTTCCATAAATATATTTTTTTTAATTTAAAAATGATTTAAAATATAACAATTTAAAGAAAATCCTCCAAAAATGTTTGACAGCAAAAACAAAATTGATTTTCTTTGTGTTTTTACATTTCGTACAGATAAATGTAGCTATACAAAATTTTAACATAGCAAAGTAGTCGTGTTATTTTTGTACGAACATACATTCACATTTATGTATGCAATGAACACAACATTGATGAAAAACGTTTCGTTTGGTTATAAGTTTTGACATAAGTAAACGCTTATTTATTAATACCTACATATGCATATACACGCATGTAAGTAAAATTAAGGAATTATTTGAATGAAATATATATTCATATAAGTAGCCTGTTAGACTATAGTATATGTTAGACTATAGTATGAATACATCGGTTCTCGTCCGATCACCGAAATTAAGCAGCGTCGGGCGTGGTTAGTACTTAGATGGGGGACCGCTTGGGAACACCGCGTGTTGTTGGCTTCCAACAATTTTTTGAATTTTTTCCATAAATATATTTTTTTTAATTTAAAAATGATTTAAAATATAACAATTTAAAGAAAATCCTCCAAAAATGTTTGACAGCAAAAACAAAATTGATTTTCTTTGTGTTTTTACATTTCGTACAGATAAATGTAGCTATACAAAATTTTAACATAGCAAAGTAGTCGTGTTATTTTTGTACGAACATACATTCACATTTATGTATGCAATAAACACAACATTGATGAAAAACGTTTCGTTTGGTTATAAGTTTTGACATAAGTAAACGCTTATTTATTAATACCTACATATGCATATACACGCATGTAAGTAAAATTAAGGAATTATTTGAATGAAATATATATTCATATAAGTAGCCTGTTAGACTATAGTATATGTTAGACTATAGTATGAATACATCGGTTCTCGTCCGATCACCGAAATTAAGCAGCGTCGGGCGTGGTTAGTACTTAGATGGGGGACCGCTTGGGAACACCGCGTGTTGTTGGCTTCCAACAATTTTTTGAATTTTTTCCATAAATATATTTTTTTTAATTTAAAAATGATTTAAAATATAACAATTTAAAGAAAATCCTCCAAAAATGTTTGACAGCAAAAACAAAATTGATTTTCTTTGTGTTTTTACATTTCGTACAGATAAATGTAGCTATACAAAATTTTAACATAGCAAAGTAGTCGTGTTATTTTTGTACGAACATACATTCACATTTATGTATGCAATGAACACAACATTGATGAAAAACGTTTCGTTTGGTTATAAGTTTTGACATAAGTAAACGCTTATTTATTAATACCTACATATGCATATACACGCATGTAAGTAAAATTAAGGAATTATTTGAATGAAATATATATTCATATAAGTAGCATGTTAGACTATAGTATTTCGCCAACGACCATACCACGCTGAATACATCTGTTCTCGTCCGATCACCGAAATTAAGCAGCGTCGGGCGTGGTTAGTACTTAGATGGGGGACCGCTTGGGAACACCGCGTGTTGTTGGCTTCCAACAATTTTTTGAATTTTTTCCATAAATATATTTTTTTTAATTTAAAAATGATTTAAAATATAACAATTTAAAGAAAATCCTCCAAAAATGTTTGACAGCAAAAACAAAATTGATTTTCTTTGTGTTTTTACATTTCGTACAGATAAATGTAGCTATACAAAATTTTAACATAGCAAAGTAGTCGTGTTATTTTTGTACGAACATACATTCACATTTATGTATGCAATGAACACAACATTGATGAAAAACGTTTCGTTTGGTTATAAGTTTTGACATAAGCAAACGCTTATTTATTAATACCTACATATGCATATACACGCATGTAAGTAAAATTATGGAATTATTTGAATGAAATATATATTCATATAAGTAGCCTGTTAGATTATAGTATTTCGCCAACGACCATACCACGCTGAATACATCGGTTCTCGTCCGATCACCGAAATTAAGCAGCGTCGGGCGTGGTTAGTACTTAGATGGGGGACCGCTTGGGAACACCGCGTGTTGTTGGCTTCCAACAATTTTTTGAATTTTTTCCATAAATATATTTTTTTTAATTTAAAAATGATTTAAAATATAACAATTTAAAGAAAATCCTCCAAAAATGTTTGACAGCAAAAACAAAATTGATTTTCTTTGTGTTTTTACATTTCGTACAGATAAATGTAGCTATACAAAATTTTAACATAGCAAAGTAGTCGTGTTATTTTTGTACGAACATACATTCACATTTATGTATGCAATGAACACAACATTGATGAAAAACGTTTCGTTTGGTTATAAGTTTTGACATAAGTAAACGCTTATTTATTAATACCTACATATGCATATACACGCATGTAAGTAAAATTAAGGAATTATTTGAATGAAATATATATTCATATAAGTAGCCTGTTAGACTATAGTATATGTTAGACTATAGTATGAATACATCGGTTCTCGTCCGATCACCGAAATTAAGCAGCGTCGGGCGTGGTTAGTACTTAGATGGGGGACCGCTTGGGAACACCGCGTGTTGTTGGCTTCCAACAATTTTTTGAATTTTTTCCATAAATATATTTTTTTTAATTTAAAAATGATTTAAAATATAACAATTTAAAGAAAATCCTCCAAAAATGTTTGACAGCAAAAACAAAATTGATTTTCTTTGTGTTTTTACATTTCGTACAGATAAATGTAGCTATACAAAATTTTAACATAGCAAAGTAGTCGTGTTATTTTTGTACGAACATACATTCACATTTATGTATGCAATAAACACAACATTGATGAAAAACGTTTCGTTTGGTTATAAGTTTTGACATAAGTAAACGCTTATTTATTAATACCTACATATGCATATACACGCATGTAAGTAAAATTAAGGAATTATTTGAATGAAATATATATTCATATAAGTAGCCTGTTAGACTATAGTATATGTTAGACTATAGTATGAATACATCGGTTCTCGTCCGATCACCGAAATTAAGCAGCGTCGGGCGTGGTTAGTACTTAGATGGGGGACCGCTTGGGAACACCGCGTGTTGTTGGCTTCCAACAATTTTTTGAATTTTTTCCATAAATATATTTTTTTTAATTTAAAAATGATTTAAAATATAACAATTTAAAGAAAATCCTCCAAAAATGTTTGACAGCAAAAACAAAATTGATTTTCTTTGTGTTTTTACATTTCGTACAGATAAATGTAGCTATACAAAATTTTAACATAGCAAAGTAGTCGTGTTATTTTTGTACGAACATACATTCACATTTATGTATGCAATGAACACAACATTGATGAAAAACGTTTCGTTTGGTTATAAGTTTTGACATAAGTAAACGCTTATTTATTAATACCTACATATGCATATACACGCATGTAAGTAAAATTAAGGAATTATTTGAATGAAATATATATTCATATAAGTAGCCTGTTAGACTATAGTATTTCGCCAACGACCATACCACGCTGAATACATCGGTTCTCGTCCGATCACCGAAATTAAGCAGCGTCGGGCGTGGTTAGTACTTAGATGGGGGACCGCTTGGGAACACCGCGTGTTGTTGGCTTCCAACAATTTTTTGAATTTTTTCCATAAATATATTTTTTTTAATTTAAAAATGATTTAAAATATAACAATTTAAAGAAAATCCTCCAAAAATGTTTGACAGCAAAAACAAAATTGATTTTCTTTGTGTTTTTACATTTCGTACAGATAAATGTAGCTATACAAAATTTTAACATAGCAAAGTAGTCGTGTTATTTTTGTACGAACATACATTCACATTTATGTATGCAACGAACACAACATTGATGAAAAACGTTTCGTTTGGTTATAAGTTTTGACATAAGTAAACGCTTATTTATTAATACCTACATATGCATATACACGCATGTAAGTAAAATTATGGAATTATTTGAATGAAATATATATTCATATAAGTACCATGTTAGACTATAGTATTTCGCCAACGACCATACCACGCTGAATACATCGGTTCTCGTCCGATCACCGAAATTAAGCAGCGTCGGGCGTGGTTAGTACTTAGATGGGGGACCGCTTGGGAACACCGCGTGTTGTTGGCTTCCAACAATTTTTTGAATTTTTTCCATAAATATATTTTTTTTAATTTAAAAATGATTTAAAATATAACAATTTAAAGAAAATCCTCCAAAAATGTTTGACAGCAAAAACAAAATTGATTTTCTTTGTGTTTTTACATTTCGTACAGATAAATGTAGCTATACAAAATTTTAACATAGCAAAGTAGTCGTGTTATTTTTGTACGAACATACATTCACATTTATGTATGCAATGAACACAACATTGATGAAAAACGTTTCGTTTGGTTATAAGTTTTGACATAAGTAAACGCTTATTTATTAATACCTACATATGCATATACACGCATGTAAGTAAAATTAAGGAATTATTTGAATGAAATATATATTCATATAAGTAGCATGTTAGACTATAGTATATGTTAGACTATAGTATGAATACATCTGTTCTCGTCCGATCACCGAAATTAAGCAGCGTCGGGCGTGGTTAGTACTTAGATGGGGGACCGCTTGGGAACACCGCGTGTTGTTGGCTTCCAACAATTTTTTGAATTTTTTCCATAAATATATTTTTTTTAATTTAAAAATGACTTAAAATATAACAATTTAAAGAAAATCCTCCAAAAATGTTTGACAGCAAAAACAAAATTGATTTTCTTTGTGTTTTTACATTTCGTACAGATAAATGTAGCTATACAAAATTTTAACATAGCAAAGTAGTCGTGTTATTTTTGTACGAACATACATTCACATTTATGTATGCAATAAACACAACATTGATGAAAAACGTTTCGCTTGGTTATAAGTTTTGACATAAGTAAACGCTTATTTATTAATACCTACATATGCATATACGCATGTAAGTAAAATTAAGGAATTATTTGAATGAAATATATATTCATATAAGTAGCATGTTAGACTATAGTATTTCGCCAACGACCATACCACGCTGAATACATCTGTTCTCGTCCGATCACCGAAATTAAGCAGCGTCGGGCGTGGTTAGTACTTAGATGGGGGACCGCTTGGGAACACCGCGTGTTGTTGGCTTCCAACAATTTTTTGAATTTTTTCCATAAATATATTTTTTTTAATTTAAAAATGATTTAAAATATAACAATTTAAAGAAAATCCTCCAAAAATGTTTGACAGCAAAAACAAAATTGATTTTCTTTGTGTTTTTACATTTCGTACAGATAAATGTAGCTATACAAAATTTTAACATAGCAAAGTAGTCGTGTTATTTTTGTACGAACATACATTTACATTAATTATGCAATGAACACAACATTGATGAAAAACGTTTCGTTTGGTTATAAGTTTTGACATAAGTAAACGCTTATTTATTAATACCTACATATGCATATACACGCATGTAAGTAAAATTATGGAATTATTTGAATGAAATATATATTCATATAAGTAGCCTGTTAGATTATAGTATTTCGCCAACGACCATACCACGCTGAATTCATCGGTTCTCGTCCGATCACCGAAATTAAGCAGCGTCGGGCATGGTTAGTACTTAGATGGGGGACCGCTTGGGAACACCGCGTGTTGTTGGCTTCCAACAATTTTTTGAATTTTTTCCATAAATATATTTTTTTTAATTTAAAAATGATTTAAAATATAACAATTTAAAGAAAATCCTCCAAAAATGTTTGACAGCAAAAACAAAATTGATTTTCTTTGTGTTTTTACATTTCGTACAGATAAATGTAGCTATACAAAATTTTAACATAGCAAAGTAGTCGTGTTATTTTTGTACGAACATACATTCACATTTATGTATGCAATGAACACAACATTGATGAAAAACGTTTCGTTTGGTTATAAGTTTTGACATAAGTAAACGCTTATTTATTAATACCTACATATGCATATACACGCATGTAAGTAAAATTAAGGAATTATTTGAATGAAATATATATTCATATAAGTAGCATGTTAGACTATAGTATTTCGCCAACGACCATACCACGCTGAATACATCTGTTCTCGTCCGATCACCGAAATTAAGCAGCGTCGGGTGTGGTTAGTACTTAGATGGGGGACCGCTTGGGAACACCGCGTGTTGTTGGCTTCCAACAATTTTTTGAATTTTTTCCATAAATATATTTTTTTTAATTTAAAAATGATTTAAAATATAACAATTTAAAGAAAATCCTCCAAAAATGTTTGACAGCAAAAACAAAATTGATTTTCTTTGTGTTTTTACATTTCGTACAGATAAATGTAGCTATACAAAATTTTAACATAGCAAAGTAGTCGTGTTATTTTTGTACGAACATACATTCACATTTATGTATGCAATGAACACAACATTGATGAAAAACGTTTCGTTTGGTTATAAGTTTTGACATAAGTAAACGCTTATTTATTAATACCTACATATGCATATACACGCATGTAAGTAAAATTAAGGAATTATTTGAATGAAATATATATTCATATAAGTAGCATGTTAGACTATAGTATTTCGCCAACGACCATACCACGCTGAATACATCTGTTCTCGTCCGATCACCGAAATTAAGCAGCGTCGGGCGTGGTTAGTACTTAGATGGGGGACCGCTTGGGAACACCGCGTGTTGTTGGCTTCCAACAATTTTTTGAATTTTTTCCATAAATATATTTTTTTTAATTTAAAAATGATTTAAAATATAACAATTTAAAGAAAATCCTCCAAAAATGTTTGACAGCAAAAACAAAATTGATTTTCTTTGTGTTTTTACATTTCGTACAGATAAATGTAGCTATACAAAATTTTAACATAGCAAAGTAGTCGTGTTATTTTTGTACGAACATACATTCACATTTATGTATGCAATGAACACAACATTGATGAAAAACGTTTCGTTTGGTTATAAGTTTTGACATAAGTAAACGCTTATTTATTAATACCTACATATGCATATACACGCATGTAAGTAAAATTAAGGAATTATTTGAATGAAATATATATTCATATAAGTAGCCTGTTAGACTATAGTATTTCGCCAACGACCATACCACGCTGAATACATCGGTTCTCGTCCGATCACCGAAATTAAGCAGCGTCGGGCGTGGTTAGTACTTAGATGGGGGACCGCTTGGGAACACCGCGTGTTGTTGGCTTCCAACAATTTTTTGAATTTTTTCCATAAATATATTTTTTTTAATTTAAAAATGATTTAAAATATAACAATTTAAAGAAAATCCTCCAAAAATGTTTGACAGCAAAAACAAAATTGATTTTCTTTGTGTTTTTACATTTCGTACAGATAAATGTAGCTATACAAAATTTTAACATAGCAAAGTAGTCGTGTTATTTTTGTACGAACATACATTCACATTTATGTATGCAATGAACACAACATTGATGAAAAACGTTTCGTTTGGTTATAAGTTTTGACATAAGTAAACGCTTATTTATTAATACCTACATATGCATATACACGCATGTAAGTAAAATTATGGAATTATTTGAATGAAATATATATTCATATAAGTAGCCTGTTAGATTATAGTATTTCGCCAACGACCATACCACGCTGAATACATCGGTTATCGTCCGATCACCGAAATTAAGCAGCGTCGGGCGTGGTTAGTACTTAGATGGGGGAGCGCTTGGGAACACCGCGTGTTGTTGGCTTCCAACAATTTTTTGAATTTTTTCCATAAATATATTTTTTTTAATTTAAAAATGATTTAAAATATAACAATTTAAAGAAAATCCTCCAAAAATGTTTGACAGCAAAAACAAAATTGATTTTCTTTGTGTTTTTACATTTCGTACAGATAAATGTAGCTATACAAAATTTTAACATAGCAAAGTAGTCGTGTTATTTTTGTACGAACATACATTCACATTTATGTATGCAATGAACACAACATTGATGAAAAACGTTTCGTTTGGTTATAAGTTTTGACATAAGTAAACGCTTATTTATTAATACCTACATATGCATATACACGCATGTAAGTAAAATTAAGGAATTATTTGAATGAAATATATATTCATATAAGTAGCCTGTTAGACTATAGTATATGTTAGACTATAGTATGAATACATCGGTTCTCGTCCGATCACCGAAATTAAGCAGCGTCGGGCGTGGTTAGTACTTAGATGGGGGACCGCTTGGGAACACCGCGTGTTGTTGGCTTCCAACAATTTTTTGAATTTTTTCCATAAATATATTTTTTTTAATTTAAAAATGATTTAAAATATAACAATTTAAAGAAAATCCTCCAAAAATGTTTGACAGCAAAAACAAAATTGATTTTCTTTGTGTTTTTACATTTCGTACAGATAAATGTAGCTATACAAAATTTTAACATAGCAAAGTAGTCGTGTTATTTTTGTACGAACATACATTCACATTTATGTATGCAATGAACACAACATTGATGAAAAACGTTTCGTTTGGTTATAAGTTTTGACATAAGTAAACGCTTATTTATTAATACCTACATATGCATATACACGCATGTAAGTAAAATTAAGGAATTATTTGAATGAAATATATATTCATATAAGTAGCCTGTTAGACTATAGTATTTCGCCAACGACCATACCACGCTGAATACATCGGTTCTCGTCCGATCACCGAAATTAAGCAGCGTCGGGCGTGGTTAGTACTTAGATGGGGGACCGCTTGGGAACACCGCGTGTTGTTGGCTTCCAACAATTTTTTGAATTTTTTCCATAAATATATTTTTTTTAATTTAAAAATGATTTAAAATATAACAATTTAAAGAAAATCCTCCAAAAATGTTTGACAGCAAAAACAAAATTGATTTTCTTTGTGTTTTTACATTTCGTACAGATAAATGTAGCTATACAAAATTTTAACATAGCAAAGTAGTCGTGTTATTTTTGTACGAACATACATTCACATTTATGTATGCAATGAACACAACATTGATGAAAAACGTTTCGTTTGGTTATAAGTTTTGACATAAGTAAACGCTTATTTATTAATACCTACATATGCATATACACGCATGTAAGTAAAATTAAGGAATTATTTGAATGAAATATATATTCATATAAGTAGCCTGTTAGACTATAGTATTTCGCCAACGACCATACCACGCTGAATACATCGGTTCTCGTCCGATCACCGAAATTAAGCAGCGTCGGGCGTGGTTAGTACTTAGATGGGGGACCGCTTGGGAACACCGCGTGTTGTTGGCTTCCAACAATTTTTTGAATTTTTTCCATAAATATATTTTTTTTAATTTAAAAATGATTTAAAATATAACAATTTAAAGAAAATCCTCCAAAAATGTTTGACAGCAAAAACAAAATTGATTTTCTTTGTGTTTTTACATTTCGTACAGATAAATGTAGCTATACAAAATTTTAACATAGCAAAGTAGTCGTGTTATTTTTGTACGAACATACATTCACATTTATGTATGCAATGAACACAACATTGATGAAAAACGTTTCGTTTGGTTATAAGTTTTGACATAAGTAAACGCTTATTTATTAATACCTACATATGCATATACACGCATGTAAGTAAAATTAAGGAATTATTTGAATGAAATATATATTCATATAAGTAGCCTGTTAGACTATAGTATTTCGCCAACGACCATACCACGCTGAATACATCGGTTCTCGTCCGATCACCGAAATTAAGCAGCGTCGGGCGTGGTTAGTACTTAGATGGGGGACCGCTTGGGAACACCGCGTGTTGTTGGCTTCCAACAATTTTTTGAATTTTTTCCATAAATATATTTTTTTTAATTTAAAAATGATTTAAAATATAACAATTTAAAGAAAATCCTCCAAAAATGTTTGACAGCAAAAACAAAATTGATTTTCTTTGTGTTTTTACATTTCGTACAGATAAATGTAGCTATACAAAATTTTAACATAGCAAAGTAGTCGTGTTATTTTTGTACGAACATATATTCACATTTATGTATGCAATGAACACAACATTGATGAAAAACGTTTCGTTTGGTTATAAGTTTTGACATAAGTAAACGCTTATTTATTAATACCTACATATGCATATACACGCATGTAAGTAAAATTAAGGAATTATTTGAATGAAATATATATTCATATAAGTAGCCTGTTAGACTATAGTATTTCGCCAACGACCATACCACGCTGAATACATCGGTTCTCGTCCGATCACCGAAATTAAGCAGCGTCGGGCGTGGTTAGTACTTAGATGGGGGACCGCTTGGGAACACCGCGTGTTGTTGGCTTCCAACAATTTTTTGAATTTTTTCCATAAATATATTTTTTTTAATTTAAAAATGATTTAAAATATAACAATTTAAAGAAAATCCTCCAAAAATGTTTGACAGCAAAAACAAAATTGATTTTCTTTGTGTTTTTACATTTCGTACAGATAAATGTAGCTATACAAAATTTTAACATAGCAAAGTAGTCGTGTTATTTTTGTACGAACATATATTCACATTTATGTATGCAATGAACACAACATTGATGAAAAACGTTTCGTTTGGTTATAAGTTTTGACATAAGTAAACGCTTATTTATTAATACCTACATATGCATATACAGGCATGTAAGTAAAATTAAGGAATTATTTGAATGAAATATATATTCATATAAGTAGCCTGTTAGACTATAGTATTTCGCCAACGACCATACCACGCTGAATACATCGGTTCTCGTCCGATCACCGAAATTAAGCAGCGTCGGGCGTGGTTAGTACTTAGATGGGGGAGGACCGCTTGGGAACACCGCGTGTTGTTGGCTTCCAACAATTTTTTGAATTTTTTCCATAAATATATTTTTTTTAATTTAAAAATGATTTAAAATATAACAATTTAAAGAAAATCCTCCAAAAATGTTTGACAGCAAAAACAAAATTGATTTTCTTTGTGTTTTTACATTTCGTACAGATAAATGTAGCTATACAAAATTTTAACATAGCAAAGTAGTCGTGTTATTTTTGTACGAACATATATTCACATTTATGTATGCAATGAACACAACATTGATGAAAAACGTTTCGTTTGGTTATAAGTTTTGACATAAGTAAACGCTTATTTATTAATACCTACATATGCATATACACGCATGTAAGTAAAATTAAGGAATTATTTGAATGAAATATATATTCATATAAGTAGCCTGTTAGACTATAGTATATGTTAGACTATAGTATGAATACATCGGTTCTCGTCCGATCACCGAAATTAAGCAGCGTCGGGCGTGGTTAGTACTTAAATGGGGGACCGCTTGGGAACACCGCGTGTTGTTGGCTTCCAACAATTTTTTGAATTTTTTCCATAAATATATTTTTTTTAATTTAAAAATGATTTAAAATATAACAATTTAAAGAAAATCCTCCAAAAATGTTTGACAGCAAAAACAAAATTGATTTTCTTTGTGTTTTTACATTTCGTACAGATAAATGTAGCTATACAAAATTTTAACATAGCAAAGTAGTCGTGTTATTTTTGTACGAACATATATTCACATTTATGTATGCAATGAACACAACATTGATGAAAAACGTTTCGTTTGGTTATAAGTTTTGACATAAGTAAACGCTTATTTATTAATACCTACATATGCATATACACGCATGTAAGTAAAATTAAGGAATTATTTGAATGAAATATATATTCATATAAGTAGCCTGTTAGACTATAGTATATGTTAGACTATAGTATGAATACATCGGTTCTCGTCCGATCACCGAAATTAAGCAGCGTCGGGCGTGGTTAGTACTTAAATGGGGGACCGCTTGGGAACACCGCGTGTTGTTGGCTTCCAACAATTTTTTGAATTTTTTCCATAAATATATTTTTTTTAATTTAAAAATGATTTAAAATATAACAATTTAAAGAAAATCCTCCAAAAATGTTTGACAGCAAAAACAAAATTGATTTTCTTTGTGTTTTTACATTTCGTACAGATAAATGTAGCTATACAAAATTTTAACATAGCAAAGTAGTCGTGTTATTTTTGTACGAACATACATTCACATTTATGTATGCAATGAACACAACATTGATGAAAAACGTTTCGTTTGGTTATAAGTTTTGACATAAGTAAACGCTTATTTATTAATACCTACATATGCATATACAGGCATGTAAGTAAAATTAAGGAATTATTTGAATGAAATATATATTCATATAAGTAGCCTGTTAGACTATAGTATTTCGCCAACGACCATACCACGCTGAATACATCGGTTCTCGTCCGATCACCGAAATTAAGCAGCGTCGGGCGTGGTTAGTACTTAGATGGGGGACCGCTTGGGAACACCGCGTGTTGTTGGCTTCCAACAATTTTTTGAATTTTTTCCATAAATATATTTTTTTTAATTTAAAAATGATTTAAAATATAACAATTTAAAGAAAATCCTCCAAAAATGTTTGACAGCAAAAACAAAATTGATTTTCTTTGTGTTTTTACATTTCGTACAGATAAATGTAGCTATACAAAATTTTAACATAGCAAAGTAGTCGTGTTATTTTTGTACGAACATACATTCACATTTATGTATGCAATGAACACAACATTGATGAAAAACGTTTCGTTTGGTTATAAGTTTTGACATAAGTAAACGCTTATTTATTAATACCTACATATGCATATACACGCATGTAAGTAAAATTAAGGAATTATTTGAATGAAATATATATTCATATAAGTAGCCTGTTAGACTATAGTATTTCGCCAACGACCATACCACGCTGAATACATCGGTTCTCGTCCGATCACCGAAATTAAGCAGCGTCGGGCGTGGTTAGTACTTAGATGGGGGACCGCTTGGGAACACCGCGTGTTGTTGGCTTCCAACAAGTTTTTGAATTTTTTCCATAAATATATTTTTTTTAATTTAAAAATGATTTAAAATATAACAATTTAAAGAAAATCCTCCAAAAATGTTTGACAGCAAAAACAAAATTGATTTTCTTTGTGTTTTTACATTTCGTACAGATAAATGTAGCTATACAAAATTTTAACATAGCAAAGTAGTCGTGTTATTTTTGTACGAACATACATTCACATTTATGTATGCAATGAACACAACATTGATGAAAAACGTTTCGTTTGGTTATAAGTTTTGACATAAGTAAACGCTTATTTATTAATACCTACATATGCATATACACGCATGTAAGTAAAATTAAGGAATTATTTGAATGAAATATATATTCATATAAGTAGCCTGTTAGACTATAGTATATGTTAGACTATAGTATGAATACATCGGTTCTCGTCCGATCACCGAAATTAAGCAGCGTCGGGCGTGGTTAGTACTTAAATGGGGGACCGCTTGGGAACACCGCGTGTTGTTGGCTTCCAACAATTTTTTGAATTTTTTCCATAAATATATTTTTTTTAATTTAAAAATGATTTAAAATATAACAATTTAAAGAAAATCCTCCAAAAATGTTTGACAGCAAAAACAAAATTGATTTTCTTTGTGTTTTTACATTTCGTACAGATAAATGTAGCTATACAAAATTTTAACATAGCAAAGTAGTCGTGTTATTTTTGTACGAACATACATTCACATTTATGTATGCAATGAACACAACATTGATGAAAAACGTTTCGTTTGGTTATAAGTTTTGACATAAGTAAACGCTTATTTATTAATACCTACATATGCATATACAGGCATGTAAGTAAAATTAAGGAATTATTTGAATGAAATATATATTCATATAAGTAGCCTGTTAGACTATAGTATTTCGCCAACGACCATACCACGCTGAATACATCGGTTCTCGTCCGATCACCGAAATTAAGCAGCGTCGGGCGTGGTTAGTACTTAGATGGGGGACCGCTTGGGAACACCGCGTGTTGTTGGCTTCCAACAATTTTTTGAATTTTTTCCATAAATATATTTTTTTTAATTTAAAAATGATTTAAAATATAACAATTTAAAGAAAATCCTCCAAAAATGTTTGACAGCAAAAACAAAATTGATTTTCTTTGTGTTTTTACATTTCGTACAGATAAATGTAGCTATACAAAATTTTAACATAGCAAAGTAGTCGTGTTATTTTTGTACGAACATACATTCACATTTATGTATGCAATGAACACAACATTGATGAAAAACGTTTCGTTTGGTTATAAGTTTTGACATAAGTAAACGCTTATTTATTAATACCTACATATGCATATACACGCATGTAAGT
The DNA here is from genome assembly GCA_963932375.1 of Phania funesta. Taxonomy (NCBI): domain Eukaryota; kingdom Metazoa; phylum Arthropoda; class Insecta; order Diptera; family Tachinidae; genus Phania; species Phania funesta. The sequence continues at coordinate 80,562,778 of OZ010653.1, read as the reverse complement.
AAAATTAAGGAATTATTTGAATGAAATATATATTCATATAAGTAGCCTGTTAGACTATAGTATATGTTAGACTATAGTATGAATACATCGGTTCTCGTCCGATCACCGAAATTAAGCAGCGTCGGGCGTGGTTAGTACTTAGATGGGGGACCGCTTGGGAACACCGCGTGTTGTTGGCTTCCAACAATTTTTTGAATTTTTTCCATAAATATATTTTTTTTAATTTAAAAATGATTTAAAATATAACAATTTAAAGAAAATCCTCCAAAAATGTTTGACAGCAAAAACAAAATTGATTTTCTTTGTGTTTTTACATTTCGTACAGATAAATGTAGCTATACAAAATTTTAACATAGCAAAGTAGTCGTGTTATTTTTGTACGAACATACATTCACATTTATGTATGCAATGAACACAACATTGATGAAAAACGTTTCGTTTGGTTATAAGTTTTGACATAAGTAAACGCTTATTTATTAATACCTACATATGCATATACACGCATGTAAGTAAAATTAAGGAATTATTTGAATGAAATATATATTCATATAAGTAGCCTGTTAGACTATAGTATTTCGCCAACGACCATACCACGCTGAATACATCGGTTCTCGTCCGATCACCGAAATTAAGCAGCGTCGGGCGTGGTTAGTACTTAGATGGGGGACCGCTTGGGAACACCGCGTGTTGTTGGCTTCCAACAAGTTTTTGAATTTTTTCCATAAATATATTTTTTTTAATTTAAAAATGATTTAAAATATAACAATTTAAAGAAAATCCTCCAAAAATGTTTGACAGCAAAAACAAAATTGATTTTCTTTGTGTTTTTACATTTCGTACAGATAAATGTAGCTATACAAAATTTTAACATAGCAAAGTAGTCGTGTTATTTTTGTACGAACATACATTCACATTTATGTATGCAATGAACACAACATTGATGAAAAACGTTTCGTTTGGTTATAAGTTTTGACATAAGTAAACGCTTATTTATTAATACCTACATATGCATATACACGCATGTAAGTAAAATTAAGGAATTATTTGAATGAAATATATATTCATATAAGTAGCCTGTTAGACTATAGTATTTCGCCAACGACCATACCACGCTGAATACATCGGTTCTCGTCCGATCACCGAAATTAAGCAGCGTCGGGCGTGGTTAGTACTTAGATGGGAGACCGCTTGGGAACACCGCGTGTTGTTGGCTTCCAACAATTTTTTGAATTTTTTCCATAAATATATTTTTTTTAATTTAAAAATGATTTAAAATATAACAATTTAAAGAAAATCCTCCAAAAATGTTTGACAGCAAAAACAAAATTGATTTTCTTTGTGTTTTTACATTTCGTACAGATAAATGTAGCTATACAAAATTTTAACATAGCAAAGTAGTCGTGTTATTTTTGTACGAACATATATTCACATTTATGTATGCAATGAACACAACATTGATGAAAAACGTTTCGTTTGGTTATAAGTTTTGACATAAGTAAACGCTTATTTATTAATACCTACATATGCATATACACGCATGTAAGTAAAATTAAGGAATTATTTGAATGAAATATATATTCATATAAGTAGCCTGTTAGACTATAGTATTTCGCCAACGACCATACCACGCTGAATACATCGGTTCTCGTCCGATCACCGAAATTAAGCAGCGTCGGGCGTGGTTAGTACTTAGATGGGGGACCGCTTGGGAACACCGCGTGTTGTTGGCTTCCAACAATTTTTTGAATTTTTTCCATAAATATATTTTTTTTAATTTAAAAATGATTTAAAATATAACAATTTAAAGAAAATCCTCCAAAAATGTTTGACAGCAAAAACAAAATTGATTTTCTTTGTGTTTTTACATTTCGTACAGATAAATGTAGCTATACAAAATTTTAACATAGCAAAGTAGTCGTGTTATTTTTGTACGAACATACATTCACATTTATGTATGCAATGAACACAACATTGATGAAAAACGTTTCGTTTGGTTATAAGTTTTGACATAAGTAAACGCTTATTTATTAATACCTACATATGCATATACACGCATGTAAGTAAAATTAAGGAATTATTTGAATGAAATATATATTCATATAAGTAGCCTGTTAGACTATAGTATATGTTAGACTATAGTATGAATACATCGGTTCTCGTCCGATCACCGAAATTAAGCAGCGTCGGGCGTGGTTAGTACTTAGATGGGGGACCGCTTGGGAACACCGCGTGTTGTTGGCTTCCAACAATTTTTTGAATTTTTTCCATAAATATATTTTTTTTAATTTAAAAATGATTTAAAATATAACAATTTAAAGAAAATCCTCCAAAAATGTTTGACAGCAAAAACAAAATTGATTTTCTTTGTGTTTTTACATTTCGTACAGATAAATGTAGCTATACAAAATTTTAACATAGCAAAGTAGTCGTGTTATTTTTGTACGAACATACATTCACATTTATGTATGCAATGAACACAACATTGATGAAAAACGTTTCGTTTGGTTATAAGTTTTGACATAAGTAAACGCTTATTTATTAATACCTACATATGCATATACACGCATGTAAGTAAAATTAAGGAATTATTTGAATGAAATATATATTCATATAAGTAGCCTGTTAGACTATAGTATTTCGCCAACGACCATACCACGCTGAATACATCGGTTCTCGTCCGATCACCGAAATTAAGCAGCGTCGGGCGTGGTTAGTACTTAGATGGGAGACCGCTTGGGAACACCGCGTGTTGTTGGCTTCCAACAATTTTTTGAATTTTTTCCATAAATATATTTTTTTTAATTTAAAAATGATTTAAAATATAACAATTTAAAGAAAATCCTCCAAAAATGTTTGACAGCAAAAACAAAATTGATTTTCTTTGTGTTTTTACATTTCGTACAGATAAATGTAGCTATACAAAATTTTAACATAGCAAAGTAGTCGTGTTATTTTTGTACGAACATACATTCACATTTATGTATGCAATGAACACAACATTGATGAAAAACGTTTCGTTTGGTTATAAGTTTTGACATAAGTAAACGCTTATTTATTAATACCTACATATGCATATACACGCATGTAAGTAAAATTAAGGAATTATTTGAATGAAATATATATTCATATAAGTAGCCTGTTAGACTATAGTATTTCGCCAACGACCATACCACGCTGAATACATCGGTTCTCGTCCGATCACCGAAATTAAGCAGCGTCGGGCGTGGTTAGTACTTAGATGGGGGACCGCTTGGGAACACCGCGTGTTGTTGGCTTCCAACAATTTTTTGAATTTTTTCCATAAATATATTTTTTTTAATTTAAAAATGATTTAAAATATAACAATTTAAAGAAAATCCTCCAAAAATGTTTGACAGCAAAAACAAAATTGATTTTCTTTGTGTTTTTACATTTCGTACAGATAAATGTAGCTATACAAAATTTTAACATAGCAAAGTAGTCGTGTTATTTTTGTACGAACATACATTCACATTTATGTATGCAATGAACACAACATTGATGAAAAACGTTTCGTTTGGTTATAAGTTTTGACATAAGTAAACGCTTATTTATTAATACCTACATATGCATATACACGCATGTAAGTAAAATTAAGGAATTATTTGAATGAAATATATATTCATATAAGTAGCCTGTTAGACTATAGTATATGTTAGACTATAGTATGAATACATCGGTTCTCGTCCGATCACCGAAATTAAGCAGCGTCGGGCGTGGTTAGTACTTAGATGGGGGACCGCTTGGGAACACCGCGTGTTGTTGGCTTCCAACAATTTTTTGAATTTTTTCCATAAATATATTTTTTTTAATTTAAAAATGATTTAAAATATAACAATTTAAAGAAAATCCTCCAAAAATGTTTGACAGCAAAAACAAAATTGATTTTCTTTGTGTTTTTACATTTCGTACAGATAAATGTAGCTATACAAAATTTTAACATAGCAAAGTAGTCGTGTTATTTTTGTACGAACATACATTCACATTTATGTATGCAATGAACACAACATTGATGAAAAACGTTTCGTTTGGTTATAAGTTTTGACATAAGTAAACGCTTATTTATTAATACCTACATATGCATATACACGCATGTAAGTAAAATTAAGGAATTATTTGAATGAAATATATATTCATATAAGTAGCCTGTTAGACTATAGTATTTCGCCAACGACCATACCACGCTGAATACATCGGTTCTCGTCCGATCACCGAAATTAAGCAGCGTCGGGCGTGGTTAGTACTTAGATGGGGGACCGCTTGGGAACACCGCGTGTTGTTGGCTTCCAACAAGTTTTTGAATTTTTTCCATAAATATATTTTTTTTAATTTAAAAATGATTTAAAATATAACAATTTAAAGAAAATCCTCCAAAAATGTTTGACAGCAAAAACAAAATTGATTTTCTTTGTGTTTTTACATTTCGTACAGATAAATGTAGCTATACAAAATTTTAACATAGCAAAGTAGTCGTGTTATTTTTGTACGAACATACATTCACATTTATGTATGCAATGAACACAACATTGATGAAAAACGTTTCGTTTGGTTATAAGTTTTGACATAAGTAAACGCTTATTTATTAATACCTACATATGCATATACACGCATGTAAGTAAAATTAAGGAATTATTTGAATGAAATATATATTCATATAAGTAGCCTGTTAGACTATAGTATTTCGCCAACGACCATACCACGCTGAATACATCGGTTCTCGTCCGATCACCGAAATTAAGCAGCGTCGGGCGTGGTTAGTACTTAGATGGGAGACCGCTTGGGAACACCGCGTGTTGTTGGCTTCCAACAATTTTTTGAATTTTTTCCATAAATATATTTTTTTTAATTTAAAAATGATTTAAAATATAACAATTTAAAGAAAATCCTCCAAAAATGTTTGACAGCAAAAACAAAATTGATTTTCTTTGTGTTTTTACATTTCGTACAGATAAATGTAGCTATACAAAATTTTAACATAGCAAAGTAGTCGTGTTATTTTTGTACGAACATACATTCACATTTATGTATGCAATGAACACAACATTGATGAAAAACGTTTCGTTTGGTTATAAGTTTTGACATAAGTAAACGCTTATTTATTAATACCTACATATGCATATACACGCATGTAAGTAAAATTAAGGAATTATTTGAATGAAATATATATTCATATAAGTAGCCTGTTAGACTATAGTATTTCGCCAACGACCATACCACGCTGAATACATCGGTTCTCGTCCGATCACCGAAATTAAGCAGCGTCGGGCGTGGTTAGTACTTAGATGGGGGACCGCTTGGGAACACCGCGTGTTGTTGGCTTCCAACAATTTTTTGAATTTTTTCCATAAATATATTTTTTTTAATTTAAAAATGATTTAAAATATAACAATTTAAAGAAAATCCTCCAAAAATGTTTGACAGCAAAAACAAAATTGATTTTCTTTGTGTTTTTACATTTCGTACAGATAAATGTAGCTATACAAAATTTTAACATAGCAAAGTAGTCGTGTTATTTTTGTACGAACATACATTCACATTTATGTATGCAATGAACACAACATTGATGAAAAACGTTTCGTTTGGTTATAAGTTTTGACATAAGTAAACGCTTATTTATTAATACCTACATATGCATATACACGCATGTAAGTAAAATTAAGGAATTATTTGAATGAAATATATATTCATATAAGTAGCCTGTTAGACTATAGTATTTCGCCAACGACCATACCACGCTGAATACATCGGTTCTCGTCCGATCACCGAAATTAAGCAGCGTCGGGCGTGGTTAGTACTTAGATGGGGGACCGCTTGGGAACACCGCGTGTTGTTGGCTTCCAACAATTTTTTGAATTTTTTCCATAAATATATTTTTTTTAATTTAAAAATGATTTAAAATATAACAATTTAAAGAAAATCCTCCAAAAATGTTTGACAGCAAAAACAAAATTGATTTTCTTTGTGTTTTTACATTTCGTACAGATAAATGTAGCTATACAAAATTTTAACATAGCAAAGTAGTCGTGTTATTTTTGTACGAACATACATTCACATTTATGTATGCAATGAACACAACATTGATGAAAAACGTTTCGTTTGGTTATAAGTTTTGACATAAGTAAACGCTTATTTATTAATACCTACATATGCATATACACGCATGTAAGTAAAATTAAGGAATTATTTGAATGAAATATATATTCATATAAGTAGCCTGTTAGACTATAGTATATGTTAGACTATAGTATGAATACATCGGTTCTCGTCCGATCACCGAAATTAAGCAGCGTCGGGCGTGGTTAGTACTTAGATGGGGGACCGCTTGGGAACACCGCGTGTTGTTGGCTTCCAACAATTTTTTGAATTTTTTCCATAAATATATTTTTTTTAATTTAAAAATGATTTAAAATATAACAATTTAAAGAAAATCCTCCAAAAATGTTTGACAGCAAAAACAAAATTGATTTTCTTTGTGTTTTTACATTTCGTACAGATAAATGTAGCTATACAAAATTTTAACATAGCAAAGTAGTCGTGTTATTTTTGTACGAACATACATTCACATTTATGTATGCAATGAACACAACATTGATGAAAAACGTTTCGTTTGGTTATAAGTTTTGACATAAGTAAACGCTTATTTATTAATACCTACATATGCATATACACGCATGTAAGTAAAATTAAGGAATTATTTGAATGAAATATATATTCATATAAGTAGCCTGTTAGACTATAGTATTTCGCCAACGACCATACCACGCTGAATACATCGGTTCTCGTCCGATCACCGAAATTAAGCAGCGTCGGGCGTGGTTAGTACTTAGATGGGGGACCGCTTGGGAACACCGCGTGTTGTTGGCTTCCAACAATTTTTTGAATTTTTTCCATAAATATATTTTTTTTAATTTAAAAATGATTTAAAATATAACAATTTAAAGAAAATCCTCCAAAAATGTTTGACAGCAAAAACAAAATTGATTTTCTTTGTGTTTTTACATTTCGTACAGATAAATGTAGCTATACAAAATTTTAACATAGCAAAGAAGTCGTGTTATTTGTGTACGAACATACATTCACATTTATGTATGCAATGAACACAACATTGATGAAAAACGTTTCGTTTGGTTATAAGTTTTGACATAAGTAAACGCTTATTTATTAATACCTACATATGCATATACACGCATGTAAGTAAAATTAAGGAATTATTTGAATGAAATATATATTCATATAAGTAGCCTGTTAGACTATAGTATTTCGCCAACGACCATACCACGCTGAATACATCGGTTCTCGTCCGATCACCGAAATTAAGCAGCGTCGGGCGTGGTTAGTACTTAGATGGGGGACCGCTTGGGAACACCGCGTGTTGTTGGCTTCCAACAATTTTTTGAATTTTTTCCATAAATATATTTTTTTTAATTTAAAAATGATTTAAAATATAACAATTTAAAGAAAATCCTCCAAAAATGTTTGACAGCAAAAACAAAATTGATTTTCTTTGTGTTTTTACATTTCGTACAGCTAAATGTAGCTATACAAAATTTTAACATAGCAAAGTAGTCGTGTTATTTTTGTACGAACATACATTCACATTTATGTATGCAATGAACACAACATTGATGAAAAACGTTTCGTTTGGTTATAAGTTTTGACATAAGTAAACGCTTATTTATTAATACCTACATATGCATATACACGCATGTAAGTAAAATTAAGGAATTATTTGAATGAAATATATATTCATATAAGTAGCCTGTTAGACTATAGTATTTCGCCAACGACCATACCACGCTGAATACATCGGTTCTCGTCCGATCACCGAAATTAAGCAGCGTCGGGCGTGGTTAGTACTTAGATGGGGGACCGCTTGGGAACACCGCGTGTTGTTGGCTTCCAACAATTTTTTGAATTTTTTCCATAAATATATTTTTTTTAATTTAAAAATGATTTAAAATATAACAATTTAAAGAAAATCCTCCAAAAATGTTTGACAGCAAAAACAAAATTGATTTTCTTTGTGTTTTTACATTTCGTACAGATAAATGTAGCTATACAAAATTTTAACATAGCAAAGTAGTCGTGTTATTTTTGTACGAACATACATTCACATTTATGTATGCAATGAACACAACATTGATGAAAAACGTTTCGTTTGGTTATAAGTTTTGACATAAGTAAACGCTTATTTATTAATACCTACATATGCATATACAGGCATGTAAGTAAAATTAAGGAATTATTTGAATGAAATATATATTCATATAAGTAGCCTGTTAGACTATAGTATTTCGCCAACGACCATACCACGCTGAATACATCGGTTCTCGTCCGATCACCGAAATTAAGCAGCGTCGGGCGTGGTTAGTACTTAGATGGGGGACCGCTTGGGAACACCGCGTGTTGTTGGCTTCCAACAATTTTTTGAATTTTTTCCATAAATATATTTTTTTTAATTTAAAAATGATTTAAAATATAACAATTTAAAGAAAATCCTCCAAAAATGTTTGACAGCAAAAACAAAATTGATTTTCTTTGTGTTTTTACATTTCGTACAGATAAATGTAGCTATACAAAATTTTAACATAGCAAAGTAGTCGTGTTATTTTTGTACGAACATACATTCACATTTATGTATGCAATGAACACAACATTGATGAAAAACGTTTCGTTTGGTTATAAGTTTTGACATAAGTAAACGCTTATTTATTAATACCTACATATGCATATACACGCATGTAAGTAAAATTAAGGAATTATTTGAATGAAATATATATTCATATAAGTAGCCTGTTAGACTATAGTATTTCGCCAACGACCATACCACGCTGAATACATCGGTTCTCGTCCGATCACCGAAATTAAGCAGCGTCGGGCGTGGTTAGTACTTAGATGGGGGACCGCTTGGGAACACCGCGTGTTGTTGGCTTCCAACAATTTTTTGAATTTTTTCCATAAATATATTTTTTTTAATTTAAAAATGATTTAAAATATAACAATTTAAAGAAAATCCTCCAAAAATGTTTGACAGCAAAAACAAAATTGATTTTCTTTGTGTTTTTACATTTCGTACAGATAAATGTAGCTATACAAAATTTTAACATAGCAAAGTAGTCGTGTTATTTTTGTACGAACATACATTCACATTTATGTATGCAATGAACACAACATTGATGAAAAACGTTTCGTTTGGTTATAAGTTTTGACATAAGTAAACGCTTATTTATTAATACCTACATATGCATATACACGCATGTAAGTAAAATTAAGGAATTATTTGAATGAAATATATATTCATATAAGTAGCCTGTTAGACTATAGTATATGTTAGACTATAGTATGAATACATCGGTTCTCGTCCGATCACCGAAATTAAGCAGCGTCGGGCGTGGTTAGTACTTAGATGGGGGACCGCTTGGGAACACCGCGTGTTGTTGGCTTCCAACAATTTTTTGAATTTTTTCCATAAATATATTTTTTTTAATTTAAAAATGATTTAAAATATAACAATTTAAAGAAAATCCTCCAAAAATGTTTGACAGCAAAAACAAAATTGATTTTCTTTGTGTTTTTACATTTCGTACAGATAAATGTAGCTATACAAAATTTTAACATAGCAAAGTAGTCGTGTTATTTTTGTACGAACATACATTCACATTTATGTATGCAATGAACACAACATTGATGAAAAACGTTTCGTTTGGTTATAAGTTTTGACATAAGTAAACGCTTATTTATTAATACCTACATATGCATATACACGCATGTAAGTAAAATTAAGGAATTATTTGAATGAAATATATATTCATATAAGTAGCCTGTTAGACTATAGTATTTCGCCAACGACCATACCACGCTGAATACATCGGTTCTCGTCCGATCACCGAAATTAAGCAGCGTCGGGCGTGGTTAGTACTTAGATGGGGGACCGCTTGGGAACACCGCGTGTTGTTGGCTTCCAACAAGTTTTTGAATTTTTTCCATAAATATATTTTTTTTAATTTAAAAATGATTTAAAATATAACAATTTAAAGAAAATCCTCCAAAAATGTTTGACAGCAAAAACAAAATTGATTTTCTTTGTGTTTTTACATTTCGTACAGATAAATGTAGCTATACAAAATTTTAACATAGCAAAGTAGTCGTGTTATTTTTGTACGAACATACATTCACATTTATGTATGCAATGAACACAACATTGATGAAAAACGTTTCGTTTGGTTATAAGTTTTGACATAAGTAAACGCTTATTTATTAATACCTACATATGCATATACACGCATGTAAGTAAAATTAAGGAATTATTTGAATGAAATATATATTCATATAAGTAGCCTGTTAGACTATAGTATTTCGCCAACGACCATACCACGCTGAATACATCGGTTCTCGTCCGATCACCGAAATTAAGCAGCGTCGGGCGTGGTTAGTACTTAGATGGGAGACCGCTTGGGAACACCGCGTGTTGTTGGCTTCCAACAATTTTTTGAATTTTTTCCATAAATATATTTTTTTTAATTTAAAAATGATTTAAAATATAACAATTTAAAGAAAATCCTCCAAAAATGTTTGACAGCAAAAACAAAATTGATTTTCTTTGTGTTTTTACATTTCGTACAGATAAATGTAGCTATACAAAATTTTAACATAGCAAAGTAGTCGTGTTATTTTTGTACGAACATACATTCACATTTATGTATGCAATGAACACAACATTGATGAAAAACGTTTCGTTTGGTTATAAGTTTTGACATAAGTAAACGCTTATTTATTAATACCTACATATGCATATACACGCATGTAAGTAAAATTAAGGAATTATTTGAATGAAATATATATTCATATAAGTAGCCTGTTAGACTATAGTATTTCGCCAACGACCATACCACGCTGAATACATCGGTTCTCGTCCGATCACCGAAATTAAGCAGCGTCGGGCGTGGTTAGTACTTAGATGGGGGACCGCTTGGGAACACCGCGTGTTGTTGGCTTCCAACAATTTTTTGAATTTTTTCCATAAATATATTTTTTTTAATTTAAAAATGATTTAAAATATAACAATTTAAAGAAAATCCTCCAAAAATGTTTGACAGCAAAAACAAAATTGATTTTCTTTGTGTTTTTACATTTCGTACAGATAAATGTAGCTATACAAAATTTTAACATAGCAAAGTAGTCGTGTTATTTTTGTACGAACATACATTCACATTTATGTATGCAATGAACACAACATTGATGAAAAACGTTTCGTTTGGTTATAAGTTTTGACATAAGTAAACGCTTATTTATTAATACCTACATATGCATATACACGCATGTAAGTAAAATTAAGGAATTATTTGAATGAAATATATATTCATATAAGTAGCCTGTTAGACTATAGTATTTCGCCAACGACCATACCACGCTGAATACATCGGTTCTCGTCCGATCACCGAAATTAAGCAGCGTCGGGCGTGGTTAGTACTTAGATGGGGGACCGCTTGGGAACACCGCGTGTTGTTGGCTTCCAACAATTTTTTGAATTTTTTCCATAAATATATTTTTTTTAATTTAAAAATGATTTAAAATATAACAATTTAAAGAAAATCCTCCAAAAATGTTTGACAGCAAAAACAAAATTGATTTTCTTTGTGTTTTTACATTTCGTACAGATAAATGTAGCTATACAAAATTTTAACATAGCAAAGTAGTCGTGTTATTTTTGTACGAACATACATTCACATTTATGTATGCAATGAACACAACATTGATGAAAAACGTTTCGTTTGGTTATAAGTTTTGACATAAGTAAACGCTTATTTATTAATACCTACATATGCATATACACGCATGTAAGTAAAATTAAGGAATTATTTGAATGAAATATATATTCATATAAGTAGCCTGTTAGACTATAGTATATGTTAGACTATAGTATGAATACATCGGTTCTCGTCCGATCACCGAAATTAAGCAGCGTCGGGCGTGGTTAGTACTTAGATGGGGGACCGCTTGGGAACACCGCGTGTTGTTGGCTTCCAACAATTTTTTGAATTTTTTCCATAAATATATTTTTTTTAATTTAAAAATGATTTAAAATATAACAATTTAAAGAAAATCCTCCAAAAATGTTTGACAGCAAAAACAAAATTGATTTTCTTTGTGTTTTTACATTTCGTACAGATAAATGTAGCTATACAAAATTTTAACATAGCAAAGTAGTCGTGTTATTTTTGTACGAACATACATTCACATTTATGTATGCAATGAACACAACATTGATGAAAAACGTTTCGTTTGGTTATAAGTTTTGACATAAGTAAACGCTTATTTATTAATACCTACATATGCATATACACGCATGTAAGTAAAATTAAGGAATTATTTGAATGAAATATATATTCATATAAGTAGCCTGTTAGACTATAGTATTTCGCCAACGACCATACCACGCTGAATACATCGGTTCTCGTCCGATCACCGAAATTAAGCAGCGTCGGGCGTGGTTAGTACTTAGATGGGGGACCGCTTGGGAACACCGCGTGTTGTTGGCTTCCAACAATTTTTTGAATTTTTTCCATAAATATATTTTTTTTAATTTAAAAATGATTTAAAATATAACAATTTAAAGAAAATCCTCCAAAAATGTTTGACAGCAAAAACAAAATTGATTTTCTTTGTGTTTTTACATTTCGTACAGATAAATGTAGCTATACAAAATTTTAACATAGCAAAGAAGTCGTGTTATTTGTGTACGAACATACATTCACATTTATGTATGCAATGAACACAACATTGATGAAAAACGTTTCGTTTGGTTATAAGTTTTGACATAAGTAAACGCTTATTTATTAATACCTACATATGCATATACACGCATGTAAGTAAAATTAAGGAATTATTTGAATGAAATATATATTCATATAAGTAGCCTGTTAGACTATAGTATTTCGCCAACGACCATACCACGCTGAATACATCGGTTCTCGTCCGATCACCGAAATTAAGCAGCGTCGGGCGTGGTTAGTACTTAGATGGGGGACCGCTTGGGAACACCGCGTGTTGTTGGCTTCCAACAATTTTTTGAATTTTTTCCATAAATATATTTTTTTTAATTTAAAAATGATTTAAAATATAACAATTTAAAGAAAATCCTCCAAAAATGTTTGACAGCAAAAACAAAATTGATTTTCTTTGTGTTTTTACATTTCGTACAGATAAATGTAGCTATACAAAATTTTAACATAGCAAAGTAGTCGTGTTATTTTTGTACGAACATACATTCACATTTATGTATGCAATGAACACAACATTGATGAAAAACGTTTCGTTTGGTTATAAGTTTTGACATAAGTAAACGCTTATTTATTAATACCTACATATGCATATACACGCATGTAAGTAAAATTAAGGAATTATTTGAATGAAATATATATTCATATAAGTAGCCTGTTAGACTATAGTATTTCGCCAACGACCATACCACGCTGAATACATCGGTTCTCGTCCGATCACCGAAATTAAGCAGCGTCGGGCGTGGTTAGTACTTAGATGGGGGACCGCTTGGGAACACCGCGTGTTGTTGGCTTCCAACAATTTTTTGAATTTTTTCCATAAATATATTTTTTTTAATTTAAAAATGATTTAAAATATAACAATTTAAAGAAAATCCTCCAAAAATGTTTGACAGCAAAAACAAAATTGATTTTCTTTGTGTTTTTACATTTCGTACAGATAAATGTAGCTATACAAAATTTTAACATAGCAAAGTAGTCGTGTTATTTTTGTACGAACATACATTCACATTTATGTATGCAATGAACACAACATTGATGAAAAACGTTTCGTTTGGTTATAAGTTTTGACATAAGTAAACGCTTATTTATTAATACCTACATATGCATATACACGCATGTAAGTAAAATTAAGGAATTATTTGAATGAAATATATATTCATATAAGTAGCCTGTTAGACTATAGTATTTCGCCAACGACCATACCACGCTGAATACATCGGTTCTCGTCCGATCACCGAAATTAAGCAGCGTCGGGCGTGGTTAGTACTTAGATGGGGGACCGCTTGGGAACACCGCGTGTTGTTGGCTTCCAACAATTTTTTGAATTTTTTCCATAAATATATTTTTTTTAATTTAAAAATGATTTAAAATATAACAATTTAAAGAAAATCCTCCAAAAATGTTTGACAGCAAAAACAAAATTGATTTTCTTTGTGTTTTTACATTTCGTACAGATAAATGTAGCTATACAAAATTTTAACATAGCAAAGTAGTCGTGTTATTTTTGTACGAACATACATTCACATTTATGTATGCAATGAACACAACATTGATGAAAAACGTTTCGTTTGGTTATAAGTTTTGACATAAGTAAACGCTTATTTATTAATACCTACATATGCATATACACGCATGTAAGTAAAATTAAGGAATTATTTGAATGAAATATATATTCATATAAGTAGCCTGTTAGACTATAGTATTTCGCCAACGACCATACCACGCTGAATACATCGGTTCTCGTCCGATCACCGAAATTAAGCAGCGTCGGGCGTGGTTAGTACTTAGATGGGGGACCGCTTGGGAACACCGCGTGTTGTTGGCTTCCAACAATTTTTTGAATTTTTTCCATAAATATATTTTTTTTAATTTAAAAATGATTTAAAATATAACAATTTAAAGAAAATCCTCCAAAAATGTTTGACAGCAAAAACAAAATTGATTTTCTTTGTGTTTTTACATTTCGTACAGATAAATGTAGCTATACAAAATTTTAACATAGCAAAGTAGTCGTGTTATTTTTGTACGAACATACATTCACATTTATGTATGCAATGAACACAACATTGATGAAAAACGTTTCGTTTGGTTATAAGTTTTGACATAAGTAAACGCTTATTTATTAATACCTACATATGCATATACACGCATGTAAGTAAAATTAAGGAATTATTTGAATGAAATATATATTCATATAAGTAGCCTGTTAGACTATAGTATTTCGCCAACGACCATACCACGCTGAATACATCGGTTCTCGTCCGATCACCGAAATTAAGCAGCGTCGGGCGTGGTTAGTACTTAGATGGGGGACCGCTTGGGAACACCGCGTGTTGTTGGCTTCCAACAATTTTTTGAATTTTTTCCATAAATATATTTTTATTAATTTAAAAATGATTTAAAATATAACAATTTAAAGAAAATCCTCCAAAAATGTTTGACAGCAAAAACAAAATTGATTTTCTTTGTGTTTTTACATTTCGTACAGATAAATGTAGCTATACAAAATTTTAACATAGCAAAGTAGTCGTGTTATTTTTGTACGAACATACATTCACATTTATGTATGCAATGAACACAACATTGATGAAAAACGTTTCGTTTGGTTATAAGTTTTGACATAAGTAAACGCTTATTTATTAATACCTACATATGCATATACACGCATGTAAGTAAAATTAAGGAATTATTTGAATGAAATATATATTCATATAAGTAGCCTGTTAGACTATAGTATTTCGCCAACGACCATACCACGCTGAATACATCGGTTCTCGTCCGATCACCGAAATTAAGCAGCGTCGGGCGTGGTTAGTACTTAGATGGGGGACCGCTTGGGAACACCGCGTGTTGTTGGCTTCCAACAATTTTTTGAATTTTTTCCATAAATATATTTTTTTTAATTTAAAAATGATTTAAAATATAACAATTTAAAGAAAATCCTCCAAAAATGTTTGACAGCAAAAACAAAATTGATTTTCTTTGTGTTTTTACATTTCGTACAGATAAATGTAGCTATACAAAATTTTAACATAGCAAAGTAGTCGTGTTATTTTTGTACGAACATACATTCACATTTATGTATGCAATGAACACAACATTGATGAAAAACGTTTCGTTTGGTTATAAGTTTTGACATAAGTAAACGCTTATTTATTAATACCTACATATGCATATACACGCATGTAAGTAAAATTAAGGAATTATTTGAATGAAATATATATTCATATAAGTAGCCTGTTAGACTATAGTATTTCGCCAACGACCATACCACGCTGAATACATCGGTTCTCGTCCGATCACCGAAATTAAGCAGCGTCGGGCGTGGTTAGTACTTAGATGGGGGACCGCTTGGGAACACCGCGTGTTGTTGGCTTCCAACAATTTTTTGAATTTTTTCCATAAATATATTTTTATTAATTTAAAAATGATTTAAAATATAACAATTTAAAGAAAATCCTCCAAAAATGTTTGACAGCAAAAACAAAATTGATTTTCTTTGTGTTTTTACATTTCGTACAGATAAATGTAGCTATACAAAATTTTAACATAGCAAAGTAGTCGTGTTATTTTTGTACGAACATACATTCACATTTATGTATGCAATGAACACAACATTGATGAAAAACGTTTCGTTTGGTTATAAGTTTTGACATAAGTAAACGCTTATTTATTAATACCTACATATGCATATACACGCATGTAAGTAAAATTAAGGAATTATTTGAATGAAATATATATTCATATAAGTAGCCTGTTAGACTATAGTATTTCGCCAACGACCATACCACGCTGAATACATCGGTTCTCGTCCGATCACCGAAATTAAGCAGCGTCGGGCGTGGTTAGTACTTAGATGGGGGACCGCTTGGGAACACCGCGTGTTGTTGGCTTCCAACAATTTTTTGAATTTTTTCCATAAATATATTTTTTTTAATTTAAAAATGATTTAAAATATAACAATTTACAGAAAATCCTCCAAAAATGTTTGACAGCAAAAACAAAATTGATTTTCTTTGTGTTTTTACATTTCGTACAGATAAATGTAGCTATACAAAATTTTAACATAGCAAAGTAGTCGTGTTATTTTTGTACGAACATACATTCACATTTATGTATGCAATGAACACAACATTGATGAAAAACGTTTCGTTTGGTTATAAGTTTTGACATAAGTAAACGCTTATTTATTAATACCTACATATGCATATACACGCATGTAAGTAAAATTAAGGAATTATTTGAATGAAATATATATTCATATAAGTAGCCTGTTAGACTATAGTATTTCGCCAACGACCATACCACGCTGAATACATCGGTTCTCGTCCGATCACCGAAATTAAGCAGCGTCGGGCGTGGTTAGTACTTAGATGGGGGACCGCTTGGGAACACTGCGTGTTGTTGGCTTCCAACAATTTTTTGAATTTTTTCCATAAATATATTTTTTTTAATTTAAAAATGATTTAAAATATAACAATTTAAAGAAAATCCTCCAAAAATGTTTGACAGCAAAAACAAAATTGATTTTCTTTGTGTTTTTACATTTCGTACAGATAAATGTAGCTATACAAAATTTTAACATAGCAAAGTAGTCGTGTTATTTTTGTACGAACATACATTCACATTTATGTATGCAATGAACACAACATTGATGAAAAACGTTTCGTTTGGTTATAAGTTTTGACATAAGTAAACGCTTATTTATTAATACCTACATATGCATATACACGCATGTAAGTAAAATTAAGGAATTATTTGAATGAAATATATATTCATATAAGTAGCCTGTTAGAGTATAGTATTTCGCCAACGACCATACCACGCTGAATACATCGGTTCTCGTCCGATCACCGAAATTAAGCAGCGTCGGGCGTGGTTAGTACTTAGATGGGGGACCGCTTGGGAACACCGCGTGTTGTTGTTGGCTTCCAACAATTTTTTGAATTTTTTCCATAAATATATTTTTTTTAATTTAAAAATGATTTAAAATATAACAATTTAAAGAAAATCCTCCAAAAATGTTTGACAGCAAAAACAAAATTGATTTTCTTTGTGTTTTTACATTTCGTACAGATAAATGTAGCTATACAAAATTTTAACATAGCAAAGTAGTCGTGTTATTTTTGTACGAACATACATTCACATTTATGTATGCAATGAACACAACATTGATGAAAAACGTTTCGTTTGGTTATAAGTTTTGACATAAGTAAACGCTTATTTATTAATACCTACATATGCATATACACGCATGTAAGTAAAATTAAGGAATTATTTGAATGAAATATATATTCATATAAGTAGCCTGTTAGACTATAGTATTTCGCCAACGACCATACCACGCCGAATACATCGGTTCTCGTCCGATCACCGAAATTAAGCAGCGTCGGGCGTGGTTAGTACTTAGATGGGGGACCGCTTGGGAACACCGCGTGTTGTTGGCTTCCAACAATTTTTTGAATTTTTTCCATAAATATATTTTTTTTAATTTAAAAATGATTTAAAATATAACAATTTAAAGAAAATCCTCCAAAAATGTTTGACAGCAAAAACAAAATTGATTTTCTTTGTGTTTTTACATTTCGTACAGATAAATGTAGCTATACAAAATTTTAACATAGCAAAGTAGTCGTGTTATTTTTGTACGAACATACATTCACATTTATGTATGCAATGAACACAACATTGATGAAAAACGTTTCGTTTGGTTATAAGTTTTGACATAAGTAAACGCTTATTTATTAATACCTACATATGCATATACACGCATGTAAGTAAAATTAAGGAATTATTTGAATGAAATATATATTCATATAAGTAGCCTGTTAGACTATAGTATTTCGCCAACGACCATACCACGCTGAATACATCGGTTCTCGTCCGATCACCGAAATTAAGCAGCGTCGGGCGTGGTTAGTACTTAGATGGGGGACCGCTTGGGAACACCGCGTGTTGTTGGCTTCCAACAATTTTTTGAATTTTTTCCATAAATATATTTTTTTTAATTTAAAAATGATTTAAAATATAACAATTTAAAGAAAATCCTCCAAAAATGTTTGACAGCAAAAACAAAATTGATTTTCTTTGTGTTTTTACATTTCGTACAGATAAATGTAGCTATACAAAATTTTAACATAGCAAAGTAGTCGTGTTATTTTTGTACGAACATACATTCACATTTATGTATGCAATGAACACAACATTGATGAAAAACGTTTCGTTTGGTTATAAGTTTTGACATAAGTAAACGCTTATTTATTAATACCTACATATGCATATACACGCATGTAAGTAAAATTAAGGAATTATTTGAATGAAATATATATTCATATAAGTAGCCTGTTAGACTATAGTATTTCGCCAACGACCATACCACGCTGAATACATCGGTTCTCGTCCGATCACCGAAATTAAGCAGCGTCGGGCGTGGTTAGTACTTAGATGGAGGACCGCTTGGGAACACCGCGTGTTGTTGGCTTCCAACAATTTTTTGAATTTTTTCCATAAATATATTTTTTTTAATTTAAAAATGATTTAAAATATAACAATTTAAAGAAAATCCTCCAAAAATGTTTGACAGCAAAAACAAAATTGATTTTCTTTGTGTTTTTACATTTCGTACAGATAAATGTAGCTATACAAAATTTTAACATAGCAAAGTAGTCGTGTTATTTTTGTACGAACATACATTCACATTTATGTATGCAATGAACACAACATTGATGAAAAACGTTTCGTTTGGTTATAAGTTTTGACATAAGTAAACGCTTATTTATTAATACCTACATATGCATATACACGCATGTAAGTAAAATTAAGGAATTATTTGAATGAAATATATATTCATATAAGTAGCCTGTTAGACTATAGTATTTCGCCAACGACCATACCACGCTGAATACATCGGTTCTCGTCCGATCACCGAAATTAAGCAGCGTCGGGCGTGGTTAGTACTTATATGGGGGACCGCTTGGGAACACCGCGTGTTGTTGGCTTCCAACAATTTTTTGAATTTTTTCCATAAATATATTTTTTTTAATTTAAAAATGATTTAAAATATAACAATTTAAAGAAAATCCTCCAAAAATGTTTGACAGCAAAAACAAAATTGATTTTCTTTGTGTTTTTACATTTCGTACAGATAAATGTAGCTATACAAAATTTTAACATAGCAAAGTAGTCGTGTTATTTTTGTACGAACATACATTCACATTTATGTATGCAATGAACACAACATTGATGAAAAACGTTTCGTTTGGTTATAAGTTTTGACATAAGTAAACGCTTATTTATTAATACCTACATATGCATATACACGCATGTAAGTAAAATTAAGGAATTATTTGAATGAAATATATATTCATATAAGTAGCCTGTTAGACTATAGTATTTCGCCAACGACCATACCACGCTGAATACATCGGTTCTCGTCCGATCACCGAAATTAAGCAGCGTCGGGCGTGGTTAGTACTTAGATGGGGGACCGCTTGGGAACACCGCGTGTTGTTGGCTTCCAACAATTTTTTGAATTTTTTCCATAAATATATTTTTTTTAATTTAAAAATGATTTAAAATATAACAATTTACAGAAAATCCTCCAAAAATGTTTGACAGCAAAAACAAAATTGATTTTCTTTGTGTTTTTACATTTCGTACAGATAAATGTAGCTATACAAAATTTTAACATAGCAAAGTAGTCGTGTTATTTTTGTACGAACATACATTCACATTTATGTATGCAATGAACACAACATTGATGAAAAACGTTTCGTTTGGTTATAAGTTTTGACATAAGTAAACGCTTATTTATTAATACCTACATATGCATATACACGCATGTAAGTAAAATTAAGGAATTATTTGAATGAAATATATATTCATATAAGTAGCCTGTTAGACTATAGTATTTCGCCAACGACCATACCACGCTGAATACATCGGTTCTCGTCCGATCACCGAAATTAAGCAGCGTCGGGCGTGGTTAGTACTTAGATGGGGGACCGCTTGGGAACACTGCGTGTTGTTGGCTTCCAACAATTTTTTGAATTTTTTCCATAAATATATTTTTTTTAATTTAAAAATGATTTAAAATATAACAATTTAAAGAAAATCCTCCAAAAATGTTTGACAGCAAAAACAAAATTGATTTTCTTTGTGTTTTTACATTTCGTACAGATAAATGTAGCTATACAAAATTTTAACATAGCAAAGTAGTCGTGTTATTTTTGTACGAACATACATTCACATTTATGTATGCAATGAACACAACATTGATGAAAAACGTTTCGTTTGGTTATAAGTTTTGACATAAGTAAACGCTTATTTATTAATACCTACATATGCATATACACGCATGTAAGTAAAATTAAGGAATTATTTGAATGAAATATATATTCATATAAGTAGCCTGTTAGACTATAGTATTTCGCCAACGACCATACCACGCTGAATACATCGGTTCTCGTCCGATCACCGAAATTAAGCAGCGTCGGGCGTGGTTAGTACTTAGATGGGGGACCGCTTGGGAACACCGCGTGTTGTTGTTGGCTTCCAACAATTTTTTGAATTTTTTCCATAAATATATTTTTTTTAATTTAAAAATGATTTAAAATATAACAATTTAAAGAAAATCCTCCAAAAATGTTTGACAGCAAAAACAAAATTGATTTTCTTTGTGTTTTTACATTTCGTACAGATAAATGTAGCTATACAAAATTTTAACATAGCAAAGTAGTCGTGTTATTTTTGTACGAACATACATTCACATTTATGTATGCAATGAACACAACATTGATGAAAAACGTTTCGTTTGGTTATAAGTTTTGACATAAGTAAACGCTTATTTATTAATACCTACATATGCATATACACGCATGTAAGTAAAATTAAGGAATTATTTGAATGAAATATATATTCATATAAGTAGCCTGTTAGACTATAGTATTTCGCCAACGACCATACCACGCTGAATACATCGGTTCTCGTCCGATCACCGAAATTAAGCAGCGTCGGGCGTGGTTAGTACTTAGATGGGGGACCGCTTGGGAACACCGCGTGTTGTTGGCTTCCAACAATTTTTTGAATTTTTTCCATAAATATATTTTTTTTAATTTAAAAATGATTTAAAATATAACAATTTAAAGAAAATCCTCCAAAAATGTTTGACAGCAAAAACAAAATTGATTTTCTTTGTGTTTTTACATTTCGTACAGATAAATGTAGCTATACAAAATTTTAACATAGCAAAGTAGTCGTGTTATTTTTGTACGAACATACATTCACATTTATGTATGCAATGAACACAACATTGATGAAAAACGTTTCGTTTGGTTATAAGTTTTGACATAAGTAAACGCTTATTTATTAATACCTACATATGCATATACACGCATGTAAGTAAAATTAAGGAATTATTTGAATGAAATATATATTCATATAAGTAGCCTGTTAGACTATAGTATTTCGCCAACGACCATACCACGCTGAATACATCGGTTCTCGTCCGATCACCGAAATTAAGCAGCGTCGGGCGTGGTTAGTACTTAGATGGAGGACCGCTTGGGAACACCGCGTGTTGTTGGCTTCCAACAATTTTTTGAATTTTTTCCATAAATATATTTTTTTTAATTTAAAAATGATTTAAAATATAACAATTTAAAGAAAATCCTCCAAAAATGTTTGACAGCAAAAACAAAATTGATTTTCTTTGTGTTTTTACATTTCGTACAGATAAATGTAGCTATACAAAATTTTAACATAGCAAAGTAGTCGTGTTATTTTTGTACGAACATACATTCACATTTATGTATGCAATGAACACAACATTGATGAAAAACGTTTCGTTTGGTTATAAGTTTTGACATAAGTAAACGCTTATTTATTAATACCTACATATGCATATACACGCATGTAAGTAAAATTAAGGAATTATTTGAATGAAATATATATTCATATAAGTAGCCTGTTAGACTATAGTATTTCGCCAACGACCATACCACGCTGAATACATCGGTTCTCGTCCGATCACCGAAATTAAGCAGCGTCGGGCGTGGTTAGTACTTATATGGGGGACCGCTTGGGAACACCGCGTGTTGTTGGCTTCCAACAATTTTTTGAATTTTTTCCATAAATATATTTTTTTTAATTTAAAAATGATTTAAAATATAACAATTTAAAGAAAATCCTCCAAAAATGTTTGACAGCAAAAACAAAATTGATTTTCTTTGTGTTTTTACATTTCGTACAGATAAATGTAGCTATACAAAATTTTAACATAGCAAAGTAGTCGTGTTATTTTTGTACGAACATACATTCACATTTATGTATGCAATGAACACAACATTGATGAAAAACGTTTCGTTTGGTTATAAGTTTTGACATAAGTAAACGCTTATTTATTAATACCTACATATGCATATACACGCATGTAAGTAAAATTAAGGAATTATTTGAATGAAATATATATTCATATAAGTAGCCTGTTAGACTATAGTATTTCGCCAACGACCATACCACGCTGAATACATCGGTTCTCGTCCGATCACCGAAATTAAGCAGCGTCGGGCGTGGTTAGTACTTAGATGGGGGACCGCTTGGGAACACCGCGTGTTGTTGGCTTCCAACAATTTTTTGAATTTTTTCCATAAATATATTTTTTTTAATTTAAAAATGATTTAAAATATAACAATTTAAAGAAAATCCTCCAAAAATGTTTGACAGCAAAAACAAAATTGATTTTCTTTGTGTTTTTACATTTCGTACAGATAAATGTAGCTATACAAAATTTTAACATAGCAAAGTAGTCGTCTTATTTTTGTACGAACATACATTCACATTTATGTATGCAATGAACACAACATTGATGAAAAACGTTTCGTTTGGTTATAAGTTTTGACATAAGTAAACGCTTATTTATTAATACCTACAGATGCATATACACGCATGTAAGTAAAATTAAGGAATTATTTGAATGAAATATATATTCATATAAGTAGCCTGTTAGACTATAGTATTTCGCCAACGACCATACCACGCTGAATACATCGGTTCTCGTCCGATCACCGAAATTAAGCAGCGTCGGGCGTGGTTAGTACTTAGATGGGGGACCGCTTGGGAACACCGCGTGTTGTTGGCTTCCAACAATTTTTTGAATTTTTTCCATAAATATATTTTTTTTAATTTAAAAATGATTTAAAATATAACAATTTAAAGAAAATCCTCCAAAAATGTTTGACAGCAAAAACAAAATTGATTTTCTTTGTGTTTTTACATTTCGTACAGATAAATGTAGCTATACAAAATTTTAACATAGCAAAGTAGTCGTGTTATTTTTGTACGAACATACATTCACATTTATGTATGCAATGAACACAACATTGATGAAAAACGTTTCGTTTGGTTATAAGTTTTGACATAAGTAAACGCTTATTTATTAATACCTACATATGCATATACACGCATGTAAGTAAAATTAAGGAATTATTTGAATGAAATATATATTCATATAAGTAGCCTGTTAGACTATAGTATTTCGCCAACGACCATACCACGCTGAATACATCGGTTCTCGTCCGATCACCGAAATTAAGCAGCGTCGGGCGTGGTTAGTACTTAGATGGGGGACCGCTTGGGAACACCGCGTGTTGTTGGCTTCCAACAATTTTTTGAATTTTTTCCATAAATATATTTTTTTTAATTTAAAAATGATTTAAAATATAACAATTTAAAGAAAATCCTCCAAAAATGTTTGACAGCAAAAACAAAATTGATTTTCTTTGTGTTTTTACATTTCGTACAGATAAATGTAGCTATACAAAATTTTAACATAGCAAAGTAGTCGTGTTATTTTTGTACGAACATACATTCACATTTATGTATGCAATGAACACAACATTGATGAAAAACGTTTCGTTTGGTTATAAGTTTTGACATAAGTAAACGCTTATTTATTAATACCTACATATGCATATACACGCATGTAAGTAAAATTAAGGAATTATTTGAATGAAATATATATTCATATAAGTAGCCTGTTAGACTATAGTATTTCGCCAACGACCATACCACGCTGAATACATCGGTTCTCGTCCGATCACCGAAATTAAGCAGCGTCGGGCGTGGTTAGTACTTAGATGGGGGACCGCTTGGGAACACCGCGTGTTGTTGGCTTCCAACAATTTTTTGAATTTTTTCCATAAATATATTTTTTTTAATTTAAAAATGATTTAAAATATAACAATTTAAAGAAAATCCTCCAAAAATGTTTGACAGCAAAAACAAAATTGATTTTCTTTGTGTTTTTACATTTCGTACAGATAAATGTAGCTATACAAAATTTTAACATAGCAAAGTAGTCGTGTTATTTTTGTACGAACATACATTCACATTTATGTATGCAATGAACACAACATTGATGAAAAACGTTTCGTTTGGTTATAGGTTTTGACATAAGTAAACGCTTATTTATTAATACCTACATATGCATATACACGCATGTAAGTAAAATTAAGGAATTATTTGAATGAAATATATATTCATATAAGTAGCCTGTTAGACTATAGTATTTCGCCAACGACCATACCACGCTGAATACATCGGTTCTCGTCCGATCACCGAAATTAAGCAGCGTCGGGCGTGGTTAGTACTTAGATGGGGGAACGCTTGGGAACACCGCGTGTTGTTGGCTTCCAACAATTTTTTGAATTTTTTCCATAAATATATTTTTTTAATTTAAAAATGATTTAAAATATAACAATTTAAAGAAAATCCTCCAAAAATGTTTGACAGCAAAAACAAAATTGATTTTCTTTGTGTTTTTACATTTCGTACAGATAAATGTAGCTATACAAAATTTTAACATAGCAAAGTAGTCGTGTTATTTTTGTACGAACATCCATTCACATTTATGTATGCAATGAACACAACATTGATGAAAAACGTTTCGTTTGGTTATAAGTTTTGACATAAGTAAACGCTTATTTATTAATACCTACATATGCATATACACGCATGTAAGTAAAATTAAGGAATTATTTGAATGAAATATATATTCATATAAGTAGCCTGTTAGACTATAGTATTTCGCCAACGACCATACCACGCTGAATACATCGGTTCTCGTCCGATCACCGAAATTAAGCAGCGTCGGGCGTGGTTAGTACTTAGATGGGGGACCGCTTGGGAACACCGCGTGTTGTTGGCTTCCAACAATTTTTTGAATTTTTTCCATAAATATATTTTTTTTAATTTGAAAATGATTTAAAATATAACAATTTAAAGAAAATCCTCCAAAAATGTTTGACAGCAAAAACAAAATTGATTTTCTTTGTGTTTTTACATTTCGTACAGATAAATGTAGCTATACAAAATTTTAACATAGCAAAGTAGTCGTGTTATTTTTGTACGAACATACATTCACATTTATGTATGCAATGAACACAACATTGATGAAAAACGTTTCGTTTGGTTATAAGTTTTGACATAAGTAAACGCTTATTTATTAATACCTACATATGCATATACACGCATGTAAGTAAAATTAAGGAATTATTTGAATGAAATATATATTCATATAAGTAGCCTGTTAGACTATAGTATTTCGCCAACGACCATACCACGCTGAATACATCGGTTCTCGTCCGATCACCGAAATTAAGCAGCGTCGGGCGTGGTTAGTACTTAGATGGGGGACCGCTTGGGAACACCGCGTGTTGTTGGCTTCCAACAATTTTTTGAATTTTTTCCATAAATATATTTTTTTTAATTTAAAAATGATTTAAAATATAACAATTTAAAGAAAATCCTCCAAAAATGTTTGACAGCAAAAACAAAATTGATTTTCTTTGTGTTTTTACATTTCGTACAGATAAATGTAGCTATACAAAATTTTAACATAGCAAAGTAGTCGTGTTATTTTTGTACGAACATACATTCACATTTATGTATGCAATGAACACAACATTGATGAAAAACGTTTCGTTTTGTTATAAGTTTTGACATAAGTAAACGCTTATTTATTAATACCTACATATGCATATACACGCATGTAAGTAAAATTAAGGAATTATTTGAATGAAATATATATTCATATAAGTAGCCTGTTAGACTATAGTATTTCGCCAACGACCATACCACGCTGAATACATCGGTTCTCGTCCGATCACCGAAATTAAGCAGCGTCGGGCGTGGTTAGTACTTAGATGGGGGAACGCTTGGGAACACCGCGTGTTGTTGGCTTCCAACAATTTTTTGAATTTTTTCCATAAATATATTTTTTTTAATTTAAAAATGATTTAAAATATAACAATTTAAAGAAAATCCTCCAAAAATGTTTGACAGCAAAAACAAAATTGATTTTCTTTGTGTTTTTACATTTCGTACAGATAAATGTAGCTATACAAAATTTTAACATAGCAAAGTAGTCGTGTTATTTTTGTACGAACATACATTCACATTTATGTATGCAATGAACACAACATTGATGAAAAACGTTTCGTTTTGTTATAAGTTTTGACATAAGTAAACGCTTATTTATTAATACCTACATATGCATATACACGCATGTAAGTAAAATTAAGGAATTATTTGAATGAAATATATATTCATATAAGTAGCCTGTTAGACTATAGTATTTCGCCAACGACCATACCACGCTGAATACATCGGTTCTCGTCCGATCACCGAAATTAAGCAGCGTCGGGCGTGGTTAGTACTTAGATGGGGGACCGCTTGGGAACACCGCGTGTTGTTGGCTTCCAACAATTTTTTGAATTTTTTCCATAAATATATTTTTTTTAATTTAAAAATGATTTAAAATATAACAATTTAAAGAAAATCCTCCAAAAATGTTTGACAACAAAAACAAAATTGATTTTCTTTGTGTTTTTACATTTCGTACAGATAAATGTAGCTATACAAAATTTTAACATAGCAAAGTAGTCGTGTTATTTTTGTACGAACATACATTCACATTTATGTATGCAATGAACACAACATTGATGAAAAACGTTTCGTTTGGTTATAAGTTTTGACATAAGTAAACGCTTATTTATTAATACCTACATATGCATATACACGCATGTAAGTAAAATTAAGGAATTATTTGAATGAAATATATATTCATATAAGTAGCCTGTTAGACTATAGTATTTCGCCAACGACCATACCACGCTGAATACATCGGTTCTCGTCCGATCACCGAAATTAAGCAGCGTCGGGCGTGGTTAGTACTTAGATGGGGGACCGCTTGGGAACACCGCGTGTTGTTGGCTTCCAACAATTTTTTGAATTTTTTCCATAAATATATTTTTTTTAATTTAAAAATGATTTAAAATATAACAATTTAAAGAAAATCCTCCAAAAATGTTTGACAGCAAAAACAAAATTGATTTTCTTTGTGTTTTTACATTTCGTACAGATAAATGTAGCTATACAAAATTTTAACATAGCAAAGTAGTCGTGTTATTTTTGTACGAACATACATTCACATTTATGTATGCAATGAACACAACATTGATGAAAAACGTTTCGTTTGGTTATAAGTTTTGACATAAGTAAACGCTTATTTATTAATACCTACATATGCATATACACGCATGTAAGTAAAATTAAGGAATTATTTGAATGAAATATATATTCATATAAGTAGCCTGTTAGACCATAGTATTTCGCCAACGACCATACCACGCTGAATACATCGGTTCTCGTCCGATCACCGAAATTAAGCAGCGTCGGGCGTGGTTAGTACTTAGATGGGGGACCGCTTGGGAACACCGCGTGTTGTTGGCTTCCAACAATTTTTTGAATTTTTTCCATAAATATATTTTTTTTAATTTAAAAATGATTTAAAATATAACAATTTAAAGAAAATCCTCCAAAAATGTTTGACAGCAAAAACAAAATTGATTTTCTTTGTGTTTTTACATTTCGTACAGATAAATGTAGCTATACAAAATTTTAACATAGCAAAGTAGTCGTGTTATTTTTGTACGAACATACATTCATTCACATTTATGTATGCAATGAACACAACATTGATGAAAAACGTTTCGTTTGGTTATAAGTTTTGACATAAGTAAACGCTTATTTATTAATACCTACATATGCATATACACGCATGTAAGTAAAATTAAGGAATTATTTGAATGAAATATATATTCATATAAGTAGCCTGTTAGACTATAGTATTTCGCCAACGACCATACCACGCTGAATACGTCGGTTCTCGTCCGATCACCGAAATTAAGCAGCGTCGGGCGTGGTTAGTACTTAAATGGGGGACCGCTTGGGAACACCGCGTGTTGTTGGCTTCCAACAATTTTTTGAATTTTTTCCATAAATATATTTTTTTTAATTTAAAAATGATTTAAAATATAACAATTTAAAGAAAATCCTCCAAAAATGTTTGACAGCAAAAACAAAATTGATTTTCTTTGTGTTTTTACATTTCGTACAGATAAATGTAGCTATACAAAATTTTAACATAGCAAAGTAGTCGTGTTATTTTTCTACGAACATACATTCACATTTATGTATGCAATGAACACAACATTGATGAAAAACGTTTCGTTTGGTTATAAGTTTTGACATAAGTAAACGCTTATTTATTAATACCTACATATGCATATACACGCATGTAAGTAAAATTAAGGAATTATTTGAATGAAATATATATTCATATAAGTAGCCTGTTAGACTATAGTATTTCGCCAACGACCATACCACGCTGAATACATCGGTTCTCGTCCGATCACCGAAATTAAGCAGCGTCGGGCGTGGTTAGTACTTAGATGGGGGACCGCTTGGGAACACCGCGTGTTGTTGGCTTCCAACAATTTTTTGAATTTTTTCCATAAATATATTTTTTTTAATTTAAAAATGATTTAAAATATAACAATTTAAAGAAAATCCTCCAAAAATGTTTGACAGCAAAAACAAAATTGATTTTCTTTGTGTTTTTACATTTCGTACAGATAAATGTAGCTATACAAAATTTTAACATAGCAAAGTAGTCGTGTTATTTTTCTACGAACATACATTCACATTTATGTATGCAATGAACACAACATTGATGAAAAACGTTTCGTTTGGTTATAAGTTTTGACATAAGTAAACGCTTATTTATTAATACCTACATATGCATATACACGCATGTAAGTAAAATTAAGGAATTATTTGAATGAAATATATATTCATATAAGTAGCCTGTTAGACCATAGTATTTCGCCAACGACCATACCACGCTGAATACATCGGTTCTCGTCCGATCACCGAAATTAAGCAGCGTCGGGCGTGGTTAGTACTTAGATGGGGGACCGCTTGGGAACACCGCGTGTTGTTGGCTTCCAACAATTTTTTGAATTTTTTCCATAAATATATTTTTTTTAATTTAAAAATGATTTAAAATATAACAATTTAAAGAAAATCCTCCAAAAATGTTTGACAGCAAAAACAAAATTGATTTTCTTTGTGTTTTTACATTTCGTACACATAAATGTAGCTATACAAAATTTTAACATAGCAAAGTAGTCGTGTTATTTTTGTACGAACATACATTCACATTTATGTATGCAATGAACACAACATTGATGAAAAACGTTTCGTTTGGTTATAAGTTTTGACATAAGTAAACGCTTATTTATTAATACCTACATATGCATATACACGCATGTAAGTAAAATTAAGGAATTATTTGAATGAAATATATATTCATATAAGTAGCCTGTTAGACCATAGTATTTCGCCAACGACCATACCACGCTGAATACATCGGTTCTCGTCCGATCACCGAAATTAAGCAGCGTCGGGCGTGGTTAGTACTTAGATGGGGGACCGCTTGGGAACACCGCGTGTTGTTGGCTTCCAACAATTTTTTGAATTTTTTCCATAAATATATTTTTTTTAATTTAAAAATGATTTAAAATATAACAATTTAAAGAAAATCCTCCAAAAATGTTTGACAGCAAAAACAAAATTGATTTTCTTTGTGTTTTTACATTTCGTACAGATAAATGTAGCTATACAAAATTTTAACATAGCAAAGTAGTCGTGTTATTTTTGTACGAACATACATTCACATTTATGTATGCAATGAACACAACATTGATGAAAAACGTTTCGTTTGGTTATAAGTTTTGACATAAGTAAACGCTTATTTATTAATACCTACATATGCATATACACGCATGTAAGTAAAATTAAGGAATTATTTGAATGAAATATATATTCATATAAGTAGCCTGTTAGACTATAGTATTTCGCCAACGACCATACCACGCTGAATATATCGGTTCTCGTCCGATTACCGAAATTAAGCAGCGTCGGGCGTGGTTAGTACTTAGATGGGGGACCGCTTGGGAACACCGCGTGTTGTTGGCTTCCAACAATTTTATGAATTTTTTCCATAAATATATTTTTTTTAATTTAAAAATGATTTAAAATATAACAATTTAAAGAAAATCCTCCAAAAATGTTTGACAGCAAAAACAAAATTGATTTTCTTTGTGTTTTTACATTTCGTACAGATAAATGTAGCTATACAAAATTTTAACATAGCGAAGTAGTCGTGTTATTTTTGTACGAACATACATTCACATTTATGTATGCAATGAACACAACATTGATGAAAAACGTTTCGTTTGGTTATAAGTTTTGACATAAGTAAACGCTTATTTATTAATACCTACATATGCATATACACGCATGTAAGTAAAATTAAGGAATTATTTGAATGAAATATATATTCATATAAGTAGCCTGTTAGACCATAGTATTTCGCCAACGACCATACCACGCTGAATACATCGGTTCTCGTCCGATCACCGAAATTAAGCAGCGTCGGGCGTGGTTAGTACTTAGATGGGGGACCGCTTGGGAACACCGCGTGTTGTTGGCTTCCAACAATTTTTTGAATTTTTTCCATAAATATATTTTTTTTAATTTAAAAATGATTTAAAATATAACAATTTAAAGAAAATCCTCCAAAAATGTTTGACAGCAAAAACAAAATTGATTTTCTTTGTGTTTTTACATTTCGTACAGATAAATGTAGCTATACAAAATTTTAACATAGCAAAGTAGTCGTGTTATTTTTGTACGAACATACATTCACATTTATGTATGCAATGAACACAACATTGATGAAAAACGTTTCGTTTGGTTATAAGTTTTGACATAAGTAAACGCTTATTTATTAATACCTACATATGCATATACACGCATCTAAGTAAAATTAAGGAATTATTTGAATGAAATATATATTCATATAAGTAGCCTGTTAGACCATAGTATTTCGCCAACGACCATACCACGCTGAATACATCGGTTCTCGTCCGATCACCGAAATTAAGCAGCGTCGGGCGTGGTTAGTACTTAGATGGGGGACCGCTTGGGAACACCGCGTGTTGTTGGCTTCCAACAATTTTTTGAATTTTTTCCATAAATATATTTTTTTTAATTTAAAAATGATTTAAAATATAACAATTTAAAGAAAATCCTCCAAAAATGTTTGACAGCAAAAACAAAATTGATTTTCTTTGTGTTTTTACATTTCGTACAGATAAATGTAGCTATACAAAATTTTAACATAGCAAAGTAGTCGTGTTATTTTTCTACGAACATACATTCACATTTATGTATGCAATGAACACAACATTGATGAAAAACGTTTCGTTTGGTTATAAGTTTTGACATAAGTAAACGCTTATTTATTAATACCTACATATGCATATACACGCATGTAAGTAAAATTAAGGAATTATTTGAATGAAATATATATTCATATAAGTAGCCTGTTAGACCATAGTATTTCGCCAACGACCATACCACGCTGAATACATCGGTTCTCGTCCGATCACCGAAATTAAGCAGCGTCGGGCGTGGTTAAGTACTTAGATGGGGGACCGCTTGGGAACACCGCGTGTTGTTGGCTTCCAACAATTTTTTGAATTTTTTCCATAAATATATTTTTTTTAATTTAAAAATGATTTAAAATATAACAATTTAAAGAAAATCCTCCAAAAATGTTTGACAGCAAAAACAAAATTGATTTTCTTTGTGTTTTTACATTTCGTACAGATAAATGTAGCTATACAAAATTTTAACATAGCAAAGTAGTCGTGTTATTTTTGTACGAACATACATTCATTCACATTTATGTATGCAATGAACACAACATTGATGAAAAACGTTTCGTTTGGTTATAAGTTTTGACATAAGTAAACGCTTATTTATTAATACCTACATATGCATATACACGCATGTAAGTAAAATTAAGGAATTATTTGAATGAAATATATATTCATATAAGTAGCCTGTTAGACTATAGTATTTCGCCAACGACCATACCACGCTGAATACATCGGTTCTCGTCCGATCACCGAAATTAAGCAGCGTCGGGCGTGGTTAGTACTTAGATGGGGGACCGCTTGGGAACACCGCGTGTTGTTGGCTTCCAACAATTTTTTGAATTTTTTCCATAAATATATTTTTTTTAATTTAAAAATGATTTAAAATATAACAATTTAAAGAAAATCCTCCAAAAATGTTTGACAGCAAAAACAAAATTGATTTTCTTTGTGTTTTTACATTTCGTACAGATAAATGTAGCTATACAAAATTTTAACATAGCAAAGTAGTCGTGTTATTTTTGTACGAACATACATTCACATTTATGTATGCAATGAACACAACATTGATGAAAAACGTTTCGTTTGGTTATAAGTTTTGACATAAGTAAACGCTTATTTATTAATACCTACATATGCATATACACGCATGTAAGTAAAATTAAGGAATTATTTGAATGAAATATATATACATATAAGTAGCCTGTTAGACTATAGTATTTCGCCAACGACCATACCACGCTGAATACATCGGTTCTCGTCCGATCACCGAAATTAAGCAGCGTCGGGCGTGGTTAGTACTTAGATGGGGGACCGCTTGGGAACACCGCGTGTTGTTGGCTTCCAACAATTTTTTGAATTTTTTCCATAAATATATTTTTTTTAATTTAAAAATGATTTAAAATATAACAATTTAAAGAAAATCCTCCAAAAATGTTTGACAGCAGAAACAAAATTGATTTTCTTTGTGTTTTTACATTTCGTACAGATAAATGTAGCTATACAAAATTTTAACATAGCAAAGTAGTCGTGTTATTTTTGTACGAACATACATTCACATTTATGTATGCAATGAACACAACATTGATGAAAAACGTTTCGTTTGGTTATAAGTTTTGACATAAGTAAACGCTTATTTATTAATACCTACATATGCATATACACGCATGTAAGTAAAATTAAGGAATTATTTGAATGAAATATATATTCATATAAGTAGCCTGTTAGACCATAGTATTTCGCCAACGACCATACCACGCTGAATACATCGGTTCTCGTCCGATCACCGAAATTAAGCAGCGTCGGGCGTGGTTAGTACTTAGATGGGGGACCGCTTGGGAACACCGCGTGTTGTTGGCTTCCAACAATTTTTTGAATTTTTTCCATAAATATATTTTTTTTAATGTAAAAATGATTTAAAATATAACAATTTAAAGAAAATCCTCCAAAAATGTTTGACAGCAAAAACAAAATTGATTTTCTTTGTGTTTTTACATTTCGTACAGATAAATGTAGCTATACAAAATTTTAACATAGCAAAGTAGTCGTGTTATTTTTCTACGAACATACATTCACATTTATGTATGCAATGAACACAACATTGATGAAAAACGTTTCGTTTGGTTATAAGTTTTGACATAAGTAAACGCTTATTTATTAATACCTACATATGCATATACACGCATGTAAGTAAAATTAAGGAATTATTTGAATGAAATATATATTCATATAAGTAGCCTGTTAGACTATAGTATTTCGCCAACGACCATACCACGCTGAATACATCGGTTCTCGTCCGATCACCGAAATTAAGCAGCGTCGGGCGTGGTTAGTACTTAGATGGGGGACCGCTTGGGAACACCGCGTGTTGTTGGCTTCCAACAATTTTTTGAATTTTTTCCATAAATATATTTTTTTTAATTTAAAAATGATTTAAAATATAACAATTTAAAGAAAATCCTCCAAAAATGTTTGACAGCAAAAACAAAATTGATTTTCTTTGTGTTTTTACATTTCGTACAGATAAATGTAGCTATACAAAATTTTAACATAGCAAAGTAGTCGTGTTATTTTTGTACGAACATACATTCACATTTATGTATGCAATGAACACAACATTGATGAAAAACGTTTCGTTTGGTTATAAGTTTTGACATAAGTAAACGCTTATTTATTAATACCTACATATGCATATACACGCATGTAAGTAAAATTAAGGAATTATTTGAATGAAATATATATTCATATAAGTAGCCTGTTAGACCATAGTATTTCGCCAACGACCATACCACGCTGAATACATCGGTTCTCGTCCGATCACCGAAATTAAGCAGCGTCGGGCGTGGTTAGTACTTAGATGGGGGACCGCTTGGGAACACCGCGTGTTGTTGGCTTCCAACAATTTTTTGAATTTTTTCCATAAATATATTTTTTTTAATGTAAAAATGATTTAAAATATAACAATTTAAAGAAAATCCTCCAAAAATGTTTGACAGCAAAAACAAAATTGATTTTCTTTGTGTTTTTACATTTCGTACAGATAAATGTAGCTATACAAAATTTTAACATAGCAAAGTAGTCGTGTTATTTTTGTACGAACATACATTCACATTTATGTATGCAATGAACACAACATTGATGAAAAACGTTTCGTTTGGTTATAAGTTTTGACATAAGTAAACGCTTATTTATTAATACCTACATATGCATATACACGCATGTAAGTAAAATTAAGGAATTATTTGAATGAAATATATATTCATATAAGTAGCCTGTTAGACTATAGTATTTCGCCAACGACCATACCACGCTGAATACATCGGTTCTCGTCCGATCACCGAAATTAAGCAGCGTCGGGCGTGGTTAGTACTTAGATGGGGGACCGCTTGGGAACACCGCGTGTTGTTGGCTTCCAACAATTTTATGAATTTTTTCCATAAATATATTTTTTTTAATTTAAAAATGATTTAAAATATAACAATTTAAAGAAAATCCTCCAAAAATGTTTGACAGCAAAAACAAAATTGATTTTCTTTGTGTTTTTACATTTCGTACAGATAAATGTAGCTATACAAAATTTTAACATAGCAAAGTAGTCGTGTTATTTTTGTACGAACATACATTCACATTTATGTATGCAATGAACACAACATTGATGAAAAACGTTTCGTTTGGTTATAAGTTTTGACATAAGTAAACGCTTATTTATTAATACCTACATATGCATATACACGCATGTAAGTAAAATTAAGGAATTATTTGAATGAAATATATATTCATATAAGTAGCCTGTTAGACCATAGTATTTCGCCAACGACCATACCACGCTGAATACATCGGTTCTCGTCCGATCACCGAAATTAAGCAGCGTCGGGCGTGGTTAGTACTTAGATGGGGGACCGCTTGGGAACACCGCGTGTTGTTGGCTTCCAACAATTTTATGAATTTTTTCCATAAATATATTTTTTTTAATTTAAAAATGATTTAAAATATAACAATTTAAAGAAAATCCTCC
Organism: Phania funesta; assembly: GCA_963932375.1. Taxonomy (NCBI): domain Eukaryota; kingdom Metazoa; phylum Arthropoda; class Insecta; order Diptera; family Tachinidae; genus Phania; species Phania funesta. The sequence goes on along the minus strand of OZ010653.1, from coordinate 80,526,338 downwards.
AAAAATGTTTGACAGCAAAAACAAAATTGATTTTCTTTGTGTTTTTACATTTCGTACAGATAAATGTAGCTATACAAAATTTTAACATAGCAAAGTAGTCGTGTTATTTTTGTACGAACATACATTCATTCACATTTATGTATGCAATGAACACAACATTGATGAAAAACGTTTCGTTTGGTTATAAGTTTTGACATAAGTAAACGCTTATTTATTAATACCTACATATGCATATACACGCATGTAAGTAAAATTAAGGAATTATTTGAATGAAATATATATTCATATAAGTAGCCTGTTAGACTATAGTATTTCGCCAACGACCATACCACGCTGAATACGTCGGTTCTCGTCCGATCACCGAAATTAAGCAGCGTCGGGCGTGGTTAGTACTTAAATGGGGGACCGCTTGGGAACACCGCGTGTTGTTGGCTTCCAACAATTTTTTGAATTTTTTCCATAAATATATTTTTTTTAATTTAAAAATGATTTAAAATATAACAATTTAAAGAAAATCCTCCAAAAATGTTTGACAGCAAAAACAAAATTGATTTTCTTTGTGTTTTTACATTTCGTACAGATAAATGTAGCTATACAAAATTTTAACATAGCAAAGTAGTCGTGTTATTTTTGTACGAACATACATTCATTCACATTTATGTATGCAATGAACACAACATTGATGAAAAACGTTTCGTTTGGTTATAAGTTTTGACATAAGTAAACGCTTATTTATTAATACCTACATATGCATATACACGCATGTAAGTAAAATTAAGGAATTATTTGAATGAAATATATATTCATATAAGTAGCCTGTTAGACTATAGTATTTCGCCAACGACCATACCACGCTGAATACGTCGGTTCTCGTCCGATCACCGAAATTAAGCAGCGTCGGGCGTGGTTAGTACTTAAATGGGGGACCGCTTGGGAACACCGCGTGTTGTTGGCTTCCAACAATTTTTTGAATTTTTTCCATAAATATATTTTTTTTAATGTAAAAATGATTTAAAATATAACAATTTAAAGAAAATCCTCCAAAAATGTTTGACAGCAAAAACAAAATTGATTTTCTTTGTGTTTTTACATTTCGTACAGATAAATGTAGCTATACAAAATTTTAACATAGCAAAGTAGTCGTGTTATTTTTGTACGAACATACATTCACATTTATGTATGCAATGAACACAACATTGATGAAAAACGTTTCGTTTGGTTATAAGTTTTGACATAAGTAAACGCTTATTTATTAATACCTACATATGCATATACACGCATGTAAGTAAAATTAAGGAATTATTTGAATGAAATATATATTCATATAAGTAGCCTGTTAGACTATAGTATTTCGCCAACGACCATACCACGCTGAATACATCGGTTCTCGTCCGATCACCGAAATTAAGCAGCGTCGGGCGTGGTTAGTACTTAGATGGGGGACCGCTTGGGAACACCGCGTGTTGTTGGCTTCCAACAATTTTATGAATTTTTTCCATAAATATATTTTTTTTAATTTAAAAATGATTTAAAATATAACAATTTAAAGAAAATCCTCCAAAAATGTTTGACAGCAAAAACAAAATTGATTTTCTTTGTGTTTTTACATTTCGTACAGATAAATGTAGCTATACAAAATTTTAACATAGCAAAGTAGTCGTGTTATTTTTGTACGAACATACATTCACATTTATGTATGCAATGAACACAACATTGATGAAAAACGTTTCGTTTGGTTATAAGTTTTGACATAAGTAAACGCTTATTTATTAATACCTACATATGCATATACACGCATGTAAGTAAAATTAAGGAATTATTTGAATGAAATATATATTCATATAAGTAGCCTGTTAGACCATAGTATTTCGCCAACGACCATACCACGCTGAATACATCGGTTCTCGTCCGATCACCGAAATTAAGCAGCGTCGGGCGTGGTTAGTACTTAGATGGTGGACCGCTTGGGAACACCGCGTGTTGTTGGCTTCCAACAATTTTTTGAATTTTTTCCATAAATATATTTTTTTTAATTTAAAAATGATTTAAAATATAACAATTTAAAGAAAATCCTCCAAAAATGTTTGACAGCAAAAACAAAATTGATTTTCTTTGTGTTTTTACATTTCGTACAGATAAATGTAGCTATACAAAATTTTAACATAGCAAAGTAGTCGTGTTATTTTTGTACGAACATACATTCATTCACATTTATGTATGCAATGAACACAACATTGATGAAAAACGTTTCGTTTGGTTATAAGTTTTGACATAAGTAAACGCTTATTTATTAATACCTACATATGCATATACACGCATGTAAGTAAAATTAAGGAATTATTTGAATGAAATATATATTCATATAAGTAGCCTGTTAGACTATAGTATTTCGCCAACGACCATACCACGCTGAATACGTCGGTTCTCGTCCGATCACCGAAATTAAGCAGCGTCGGGCGTGGTTAGTACTTAAATGGGGGACCGCTTGGGAACACCGCGTGTTGTTGGCTTCCAACAATTTTTTGAATTTTTTCCATAAATATATTTTTTTTAATTTAAAAATGATTTAAAATATAACAATTTAAAGAAAATCCTCCAAAAATGTTTGACAGCAAAAACAAAATTGATTTTCTTTGTGTTTTTACATTTCGTACAGATAAATGTAGCTATACAAAATTTTAACATAGCAAAGTAGTCGTGTTATTTTTGTACGAACATACATTCATTCACATTTATGTATGCAATGAACACAACATTGATGAAAAACGTTTCGTTTGGTTATAAGTTTTGACATAAGTAAACGCTTATTTATTAATACCTACATATGCATATACACGCATGTAAGTAAAATTAAGGAATTATTTGAATGAAATATATATTCATATAAGTAGCCTGTTAGACTATAGTATTTCGCCAACGACCATACCACGCTGAATACGTCGGTTCTCGTCCGATCACCGAAATTAAGCAGCGTCGGGCGTGGTTAGTACTTAAATGGGGGACCGCTTGGGAACACCGCGTGTTGTTGGCTTCCAACAATTTTTTGAATTTTTTCCATAAATATATTTTTTTTAATTTAAAAATGATTTAAAATATAACAATTTAAAGAAAATCCTCCAAAAATGTTTGACAGCAAAAACAAAATTGATTTTCTTTGTGTTTTTACATTTCGTACAGATAAATGTAGCTATACAAAATTTTAACATAGCAAAGTAGTCGTGTTATTTTTGTACGAACATACATTCATTCACATTTATGTATGCAATGAACACAACATTGATGAAAAACGTTTCGTTTGGTTATAAGTTTTGACATAAGTAAACGCTTATTTATTAATACCTACATATGCATATACACGCATGTAAGTAAAATTAAGGAATTATTTGAATGAAATATATATTCATATAAGTAGCCTGTTAGACTATAGTATTTCGCCAACGACCATACCACGCTGAATACGTCGGTTCTCGTCCGATCACCGAAATTAAGCAGCGTCGGGCGTGGTTAGTACTTAAATGGGGGACCGCTTGGGAACACCGCGTGTTGTTGGCTTCCAACAATTTTTTGAATTTTTTCCATAAATATATTTTTTTTAATGTAAAAATGATTTAAAATATAACAATTTAAAGAAAATCCTCCAAAAATGTTTGACAGCAAAAACAAAATTGATTTTCTTTGTGTTTTTACATTTCGTACAGATAAATGTAGCTATACAAAATTTTAACATAGCAAAGTAGTCGTGTTATTTTTGTACGAACATACATTCACATTTATGTATGCAATGAACACAACATTGATGAAAAACGTTTCGTTTGGTTATAAGTTTTGACATAAGTAAACGCTTATTTATTAATACCTACATATGCATATACACGCATGTAAGTAAAATTAAGGAATTATTTGAATGAAATATATATTCATATAAGTAGCCTGTTAGACTATAGTATTTCGCCAACGACCATACCACGCTGAATACATCGGTTCTCGTCCGATCACCGAAATTAAGCAGCGTCGGGCGTGGTTAGTACTTAGATGGGGGACCGCTTGGGAACACCGCGTGTTGTTGGCTTCCAACAATTTTATGAATTTTTTCCATAAATATATTTTTTTTAATTTAAAAATGATTTAAAATATAACAATTTAAAGAAAATCCTCCAAAAATGTTTGACAGCAAAAACAAAATTGATTTTCTTTGTGTTTTTACATTTCGTACAGATAAATGTAGCTATACAAAATTTTAACATAGCAAAGTAGTCGTGTTATTTTTGTACGAACATACATTCACATTTATGTATGCAATGAACACAACATTGATGAAAAACGTTTCGTTTGGTTATAAGTTTTGACATAAGTAAACGCTTATTTATTAATACCTACATATGCATATACACGCATGTAAGTAAAATTAAGGAATTATTTGAATGAAATATATATTCATATAAGTAGCCTGTTAGACCATAGTATTTCGCCAACGACCATACCACGCTGAATACATCGGTTCTCGTCCGATCACCGAAATTAAGCAGCGTCGGGCGTGGTTAGTACTTAGATGGTGGACCGCTTGGGAACACCGCGTGTTGTTGGCTTCCAACAATTTTTTGAATTTTTTCCATAAATATATTTTTTTTAATTTAAAAATGATTTAAAATATAACAATTTAAAGAAAATCCTCCAAAAATGTTTGACAGCAAAAACAAAATTGATTTTCTTTGTGTTTTTACATTTCGTACAGATAAATGTAGCTATACAAAATTTTAACATAGCAAAGTAGTCGTGTTATTTTTGTACGAACATACATTCATTCACATTTATGTATGCAATGAACACAACATTGATGAAAAACGTTTCGTTTGGTTATAAGTTTTGACATAAGTAAACGCTTATTTATTAATACCTACATATGCATATACACGCATGTAAGTAAAATTAAGGAATTATTTGAATGAAATATATATTCATATAAGTAGCCTGTTAGACTATAGTATTTCGCCAACGACCATACCACGCTGAATACGTCGGTTCTCGTCCGATCACCGAAATTAAGCAGCGTCGGGCGTGGTTAGTACTTAAATGGGGGACCGCTTGGGAACACCGCGTGTTGTTGGCTTCCAACAATTTTTTGAATTTTTTCCATAAATATATTTTTTTTAATTTAAAAATGATTTAAAATATAACAATTTAAAGAAAATCCTCCAAAAATGTTTGACAGCAAAAACAAAATTGATTTTCTTTGTGTTTTACATTTCGTACAGATAAATGTAGCTATACAAAATTTTAACATAGCAAAGTAGTCGTGTTATTTTTGTACGAACATACATTCATTCACATTTATGTATGCAATGAACACAACATTGATGAAAAACGTTTCGTTTGGTTATAAGTTTTGACATAAGTAAACGCTTATTTATTAATACCTACATATGCATATACACGCATGTAAGTAAAATTAAGGAATTATTTGAATGAAATATATATTCATATAAGTAGCCTGTTAGACTATAGTATTTCGCCAACGACCATACCACGCTGAATACGTCGGTTCTCGTCCGATCACCGAAATTAAGCAGCGTCGGGCGTGGTTAGTACTTAAATGGGGGACCGCTTGGGAACACCGCGTGTTGTTGGCTTCCAACAATTTTTTGAATTTTTTCCATAAATATATTTTTTTTAATTTAAAAATGATTTAAAATATAACAATTTAAAGAAAATCCTCCAAAAATGTTTGACAGCAAAAACAAAATTGATTTTCTTTGTGTTTTTACATTTCGTACAGATAAATGTAGCTATACAAAATTTTAACATAGCAAAGTAGTCGTGTTATTTTTGTACGAACATACATTCATTCACATTTATGTATGCAATGAACACAACATTGATGAAAAACGTTTCGTTTGGTTATAAGTTTTGACATAAGTAAACGCTTATTTATTAATACCTACATATGCATATACACGCATGTAAGTAAAATTAAGGAATTATTTGAATGAAATATATATTCATATAAGTAGCCTGTTAGACTATAGTATTTCGCCAACGACCATACCACGCTGAATACATCGGTTCTCGTCCGATCACCGAAATTAAGCAGCGTCGGGCGTGGTTAGTACTTAGATGGGGGACCGCTTGGGAACACCGCGTGTTGTTGGCTTCCAACAATTTTTTGAATTTTTTCCATAAATATATTTTTTTTAATTTAAAAATGATTTAAAATATAACAATTTAAAGAAAATCCTCCAAAAATGTTTGACAGCAAAAACAAAATTGATTTTCTTTGTGTTTTTACATTTCGTACAGATAAATGTAGCTATACAAAATTTTAACATAGCAAAGTAGTCGTGTTATTTTTGTACGAACATACATTCACATTTATGTATGCAATGAACACAACATTGATGAAAAACGTTTCGTTTGGTTATAAGTTTTGACATAAGTAAACGCTTATTTATTAATACCTACATATGCATATACACGCATGTAAGTAAAATTAAGGAATTATTTGAATGAAATATATATACATATAAGTAGCCTGTTAGACTATAGTATTTCGCCAACGACCATACCACGCTGAATACATCGGTTCTCGTCCGATCACCGAAATTAAGCAGCGTCGGGCGTGGTTAGTACTTCGATGGGGGACCGCTTGGGAACACCGCGTGTTGTTGGCTTCCAACAATTTTTTGAATTTTTTCCATAAATATATTTTTTTTAATTTAAAAATGATTTAAAATATAACAATTTAAAGAAAATCCTCCAAAAATGTTTGACAGCAAAAACAAAATTGATTTTCTTTGTGTTTTTACATTTCGTACAGATAAATGTAGCTATACAAAATTTTAACATAGCAAAGTAGTCGTGTTATTTTTGTACGAACATACATTCATTCACATTTATGTATGCAATGAACACAACATTGATGAAAAACGTTTCGTTTGGTTATAAGTTTTGACATAAGTAAACGCTTATTTATTAATACCTACATATGCATATACACGCATGTAAGTAAAATTAAGGAATTATTTGAATGAAATATATATTCATATAAGTAGCCTGTTAGACTATAGTATTTCGCCAACGACCATACCACGCTGAATACGTCGGTTCTCGTCCGATCACCGAAATTAAGCAGCGTCGGGCGTGGTTAGTAGTACTTAAATGGGGGACCGCTTGGGAACACCGCGTGTTGTTGGCTTCCAACAATTTTTTGAATTTTTTCCATAAATATATTTTTTTTAATTTAAAAATGATTTAAAATATAACAATTTAAAGAAAATCCTCCAAAAATGTTTGACAGCAAAAACAAAATTGATTTTCTTTGTGTTTTTACATTTCGTACAGATAAATGTAGCTATACAAAATTTTAACATAGCAAAGTAGTCGTGTTATTTTTGTACGAACATACATTCATTCACATTTATGTATGCAATGAACACAACATTGATGAAAAACGTTTCGTTTGGTTATAAGTTTTGACATAAGTAAACGCTTATTTATTAATACCTACATATGCATATACACGCATGTAAGTAAAATTAAGGAATTATTTGAATGAAATATATATTCATATAAGTAGCCTGTTAGACTATAGTATTTCGCCAACGACCATACCACGCTGAATACGTCGGTTCTCGTCCGATCACCGAAATTAAGCAGCGTCGGGCGTGGTTAGTACTTAAATGGGGGACCGCTTGGGAACACCGCGTGTTGTTGGCTTCCAACAATTTTTTGAATTTTTTCCATAAATATATTTTTTTTAATTTAAAAATGATTTAAAATATAACAATTTAAAGAAAATCCTCCAAAAATGTTTGACAGCAAAAACAAAATTGATTTTCTTTGTGTTTTTACATTTCGTACAGATAAATGTAGCTATACAAAATTTTAACATAGCAAAGTAGTCGTGTTATTTTTGTACGAACATACATTCATTCACATTTATGTATGCAATGAACACAACATTGATGAAAAACGTTTCGTTTGGTTATAAGTTTTGACATAAGTAAACGCTTATTTATTAATACCTACATATGCATATACACGCATGTAAGTAAAATTAAGGAATTATTTGAATGAAATATATATTCATATAAGTAGCCTGTTAGACTATAGTATTTCGCCAACGACCATACCACGCTGAATACATCGGTTCTCGTCCGATCACCGAAATTAAGCAGCGTCGGGCGTGGTTAGTACTTAGATGGGGGACCGCTTGGGAACACCGCGTGTTGTTGGCTTCCAACAATTTTTTGAATTTTTTCCATAAATATATTTTTTTTAATTTAAAAATGATTTAAAATATAACAATTTAAAGAAAATCCTCCAAAAATGTTTGACAGCAAAAACAAAATTGATTTTCTTTGTGTTTTTACATTTCGTACAGATAAATGTAGCTATACAAAATTTTAACATAGCAAAGTAGTCGTGTTATTTTTGTACGAACATACATTCACATTTATGTATGCAATGAACACAACATTGATGAAAAACGTTTCGTTTGGTTATAAGTTTTGACATAAGTAAACGCTTATTTATTAATACCTACATATGCATATACACGCATGTAAGTAAAATTAAGGAATTATTTGAATGAAATATATATACATATAAGTAGCCTGTTAGACTATAGTATTTCGCCAACGACCATACCACGCTGAATACATCGGTTCTCGTCCGATCACCGAAATTAAGCAGCGTCGGGCGTGGTTAGTACTTAGATGGTGGACCGCTTGGGAACACCGCGTGTTGTTGGCTTCCAACAATTTTTTGAATTTTTTCCATAAATATATTTTTTTTAATTTAAAAATGATTTAAAATATAACAATTTAAAGAAAATCCTCCAAAAATGTTTGACAGCAAAAACAAAATTGATTTTCTTTGTGTTTTTACATTTCGTACAGATAAATGTAGCTATACAAAATTTTAACATAGCAAAGTAGTCGTGTTATTTTTGTACGAACATACATTCATTCACATTTATGTATGCAATGAACACAACATTGATGAAAAACGTTTCGTTTGGTTATAAGTTTTGACATAAGTAAACGCTTATTTATTAATACCTACATATGCATATACACGCATGTAAGTAAAATTAAGGAATTATTTGAATGAAATATATATTCATATAAGTAGCCTGTTAGACTATAGTATTTCGCCAACGACCATACCACGCTGAATACATCGGTTCTCGTCCGATCACCGAAATTAAGCAGCGTCGGGCGTGGTTAGTACTTAGATGGGGGACCGCTTGGTAACACCGCGTGTTGTTGGCTTCCAACAATTTTTTGAATTTTTTCCATAAATATATTTTTTTTAATTTAAAAATGATTTAAAATATAACAATTTAAAGAAAATCCTCCAAAAATGTTTGACAGCAAAAACAAAATTGATTTTCTTTGTGTTTTTACATTTCGTACAGATAAATGTAGCTATACAAAATTTTAACATAGCAAAGTAGTCGTGTTATTTTTGTACGAACATACATTCATTCACATTTATGTATGCAATGAACACAACATTGATGAAAAACGTTTCGTTTGGTTATAAGTTTTGACATAAGTAAACGCTTATTTATTAATACCTACATATGCATATACACGCATGTAAGTAAAATTAAGGAATTATTTGAATGAAATATATATTCATATAAGTAGCCTGTTAGACTATAGTATTTCGCCAACGACCATACCACGCTGAATACATCGGTTCTCGTCCGATCACCGAAATTAAGCAGCGTCGGGCGTGGTTAGTACTTAGATGGGGGACCGCTTGGGAACACCGCGTGTTGTTGGCTTCCAACAATTTTATGAATTTTTTCCATAAATATATTTTTTTTAATTTAAAAATGATTTAAAATATAACAATTTAAAGAAAATCCTCCAAAAATGTTTGACAGCAAAAACAAAATTGATTTTCTTTGTGTTTTTACATTTCGTACAGATAAATGTAGCTATACAAAATTTTAACATAGCAAAGTAGTCGTGTTATTTTTGTACGAACATACATTCACATTTATGTATGCAATGAACACAACATTGATGAAAAACGTTTCGTTTGGTTATAAGTTTTGACATAAGTAAACGCTTATTTATTAATACCTACATATGCATATACACGCATGTAAGTAAAATTAAGGAATTATTTGAATGAAATATATATTCATATAAGTAGCCTGTTAGACTATAGTATTTCGCCAACGACCATACCACGCTGAATACATCGGTTCTCGTCCGATCACCGAAATTAAGCAGCGTCGGGCGTGGTTAGTACTTAGATGGGGGGGGACCGCTTGGGAACACCGCGTGTTGTTGGCTTCCAACAATTTTATGAATTTTTTCCATAAATATATTTTTTTTAATTTAAAAATGATTTAAAATATAACAATTTAAAGAAAATCCTCCAAAAATGTTTGACAGCAAAAACAAAATTGATTTTCTTTGTGTTTTTACATTTCGTACAGATAAATGTAGCTATACAAAATTTTAACATAGCAAAGTAGTCGTGTTATTTTTGTACGAACATACATTCACATTTATGTATGCAATGAACACAACATTGATGAAAAACGTTTCGTTTGGTTATAAGTTTTGACATAAGTAAACGCTTATTTATTAATACCTACATATGCATATACACGCATGTAAGTAAAATTAAGGAATTATTTGAATGAAATATATATTCATATAAGTAGCCTGTTAGACTATAGTATTTCGCCAACGACCATACCACGCTGAATACATCGGTTCTCGTCCGATCACCGAAATTAAGCAGCGTCGGGCGTGGTTAGTACTTAGATGGGGGACCGCTTGGGAACACCGCGTGTTGTTGGCTTCCAACAATTTTATGAATTTTTTCCATAAATATATTTTTTTTAATTTAAAAATGATTTAAAATATAACAATTTAAAGAAAATCCTCCAAAAATGTTTGACAGCAAAAACAAAATTGATTTTCTTTGTGTTTTTACATTTCGTACAGATAAATGTAGCTATACAAAATTTTAACATAGCAAAGTAGTCGTGTTATTTTTGTACGAACATACATTCACATTTATGTATGCAATGAACACAACATTGATGAAAAACGTTTCGTTTGGTTATAAGTTTTGACATAAGTAAACGCTTATTTATTAATACCTACATATGCATATACACGCATGTAAGTAAAATTAAGGAATTATTTGAATGAAATATATATTCATATAAGTAGCCTGTTAGACTATAGTATTTCGCCAACGACCATACCACGCTGAATACATCGGTTCTCGTCCGATCACCGAAATTAAGCAGCGTCGGGCGTGGTTAGTACTTAGATGGGGGACCGCTTGGGAACACCGCGTGTTGTTGGCTTCCAACAATTTTATGAATTTTTTCCATAAATATATTTTTTTTAATTTAAAAATGATTTAAAATATAACAATTTAAAGAAAATCCTCCAAAAATGTTTGACAGCAAAAACAAAATTGATTTTCTTTGTGTTTTTACATTTCGTACAGATAAATGTAGCTATACAAAATTTTAACATAGCAAAGTAGTCGTGTTATTTTTGTACGAACATACATTCACATTTATGTATGCAATGAACACAACATTGATGAAAAACGTTTCGTTTGGTTATAAGTTTTGACATAAGTAAACGCTTATTTATTAATACCTACATATGCATATACACGCATGTAAGTAAAATTAAGGAATTATTTGAATGAAATATATATTCATATAAGTAGCCTGTTAGACTATAGTATTTCGCCAACGACCATACCACGCTGAATACATCGGTTCTCGTCCGATCACCGAAATTAAGCAGCGTCGGGCGTGGTTAGTACTTAGATGGGGGACCGCTTGGGAACACCGCGTGTTGTTGGCTTCCAACAATTTTATGAATTTTTTCCATAAATATATTTTTTTTAATTTAAAAATGATTTAAAATATAACAATTTAAAGAAAATCCTCCAAAAATGTTTGACAGCAAAAACAAAATTGATTTTCTTTGTGTTTTTACATTTCGTACAGATAAATGTAGCTATACAAAATTTTAACATAGCAAAGTAGTCGTGTTATTTTTGTACGAACATACATTCACATTTATGTATGCAATGAACACAACATTGATGAAAAACGTTTCGTTTGGTTATAAGTTTTGACATAAGTAAACGCTTATTTATTAATACCTACATATGCATATACACGCATGTAAGTAAAATTAAGGAATTATTTGAATGAAATATATATTCATATAAGTAGCCTGTTAGACTATAGTATTTCGCCAACGACCATACCACGCTGAATACATCGGTTCTCGTCCGATCACCGAAATTAAGCAGCGTCGGGCGTGGTTAGTACTTAGATGGGGGACCGCTTGGGAACACCGCGTGTTGTTGGCTTCCAACAATTTTATGAATTTTTTCCATAAATATATTTTTTTTAATTTAAAAATGATTTAAAATATAACAATTTAAAGAAAATCCTCCAAAAATGTTTGACAGCAAAAACAAAATTGATTTTCTTTGTGTTTTTACATTTCGTACAGATAAATGTAGCTATACAAAATTTTAACATAGCAAAGTAGTCGTGTTATTTTTGTACGAACATACATTCACATTTATGTATGCAATGAACACAACATTGATGAAAAACGTTTCGTTTGGTTATAAGTTTTGACATAAGTAAACGCTTATTTATTAATACCTACATATGCATATACACGCATGTAAGTAAAATTAAGGAATTATTTGAATGAAATATATATTCATATAAGTAGCCTGTTAGACTATAGTATTTCGCCAACGACCATACCACGCTGAATACATCGGTTCTCGTCCGATCACCGAAATTAAGCAGCGTCGGGCGTGGTTAGTACTTAGATGGGGGACCGCTTGGGAACACCGCGTGTTGTTGGCTTCCAACAATTTTATGAATTTTTTCCATAAATATATTTTTTTTAATTTAAAAATGATTTAAAATATAACAATTTAAAGAAAATCCTCCAAAAATGTTTGACAGCAAAAACAAAATTGATTTTCTTTGTGTTTTTACATTTCGTACAGATAAATGTAGCTATACAAAATTTTAACATAGCAAAGTAGTCGTGTTATTTTTGTACGAACATACATTCACATTTATGTATGCAATGAACACAACATTGATGAAAAACGTTTCGTTTGGTTATAAGTTTTGACATAAGTAAACGCTTATTTATTAATACCTACATATGCATATACACGCATGTAAGTAAAATTAAGGAATTATTTGAATGAAATATATATTCATATAAGTAGCCTGTTAGACTATAGTATTTCGCCAACGACCATACCACGCTGAATACATCGGTTCTCGTCCGATCACCGAAATTAAGCAGCGTCGGGCGTGGTTAGTACTTAGATGGGGGACCGCTTGGGAACACCGCGTGTTGTTGGCTTCCAACAATTTTATGAATTTTTTCCATAAATATATTTTTTTTAATTTAAAAATGATTTAAAATATAACAATTTAAAGAAAATCCTCCAAAAATGTTTGACAGCAAAAACAAAATTGATTTTCTTTGTGTTTTTACATTTCGTACAGATAAATGTAGCTATACAAAATTTTAACATAGCAAAGTAGTCGTGTTATTTTTGTACGAACATACATTCACATTTATGTATGCAATGAACACAACATTGATGAAAAACGTTTCGTTTGGTTATAAGTTTTGACATAAGTAAACGCTTATTTATTAATACCTACATATGCATATACACGCATGTAAGTAAAATTAAGGAATTATTTGAATGAAATATATATTCATATAAGTAGCCTGTTAGACTATAGTATTTCGCCAACGACCATACCACGCTGAATACATCGGTTCTCGTCCGATCACCGAAATTAAGCAGCGTCGGGCGTGGTTAGTACTTAGATGGGGGACCGCTTGGGAACACCGCGTGTTGTTGGCTTCCAACAATTTTATGAATTTTTTCCATAAATATATTTTTTTTAATTTAAAAATGATTTAAAATATAACAATTTAAAGAAAATCCTCCAAAAATGTTTGACAGCAAAAACAAAATTGATTTTCTTTGTGTTTTTACATTTCGTACAGATAAATGTAGCTATACAAAATTTTAACATAGCAAAGTAGTCGTGTTATTTTTGTACGAACATACATTCACATTTATGTATGCAATGAACACAACATTGATGAAAAACGTTTCGTTTGGTTATAAGTTTTGACATAAGTAAACGCTTATTTATTAATACCTACATATGCATATACACGCATGTAAGTAAAATTAAGGAATTATTTGAATGAAATATATATTCATATAAGTAGCCTGTTAGACTATAGTATTTCGCCAACGACCATACCACGCTGAATACATCGGTTCTCGTCCGATCACCGAAATTAAGCAGCGTCGGGCGTGGTTAGTACTTAGATGGGGGACCGCTTGGGAACACCGCGTGTTGTTGGCTTCCAACAATTTTATGAATTTTTTCCATAAATATATTTTTTTTAATTTAAAAATGATTTAAAATATAACAATTTAAAGAAAATCCTCCAAAAATGTTTGACAGCAAAAACAAAATTGATTTTCTTTGTGTTTTTACATTTCGTACAGATAAATGTAGCTATACAAAATTTTAACATAGCAAAGTAGTCGTGTTATTTTTGTACGAACATACATTCACATTTATGTATGCAATGAACACAACATTGATGAAAAACGTTTCGTTTGGTTATAAGTTTTGACATAAGTAAACGCTTATTTATTAATACCTACATATGCATATACACGCATGTAAGTAAAATTAAGGAATTATTTGAATGAAATATATATTCATATAAGTAGCCTGTTAGACTATAGTATTTCGCCAACGACCATACCACGCTGAATACATCGGTTCTCGTCCGATCACCGAAATTAAGCAGCGTCGGGCGTGGTTAGTACTTCGATGGGGGACCGCTTGGGAACACCGCGTGTTGTTGGCTTCCAACAATTTTTTGAATTTTTTCCATAAATATATTTTTTTTAATTTAAAAATGATTTAAAATATAACAATTTAAAGAAAATCCTCCAAAAATGTTTGACAGCAAAAACAAAATTGATTTTCTTTGTGTTTTTACATTTCGTACAGATAAATGTAGCTATACAAAATTTTAACATAGCAAAGTAGTCGTGTTATTTTTGTACGAACATACATTCACATTTATGTATGCAATGAACACAACATTGATGAAAAACGTTTCGTTTGGTTATAAGTTTTGACATAAGTAAACGCTTATTTATTAATACCTACATATGCATATACACGTAAGTAAAATTAAGGAATTATTTGAATGAAATATATATACATATAAGTAGCCTGTTAGACTATAGTATTTCGCCAACGACCATACCACGCTGAATACATCGGTTCTCGTCCGATCACCGAAATTAAGCAGCGTCGGGCGTGGTTAGTACTTAGATGGTGGACCGCTTGGGAACACCGCGTGTTGTTGGCTTCCAACAATTTTTTGAATTTTTTCCATAAATATATTTTTTTTAATTTAAAAATGATTTAAAATATAACAATTTAAAGAAAATCCTCCAAAAATGTTTGACAGCAAAAACAAAATTGATTTTCTTTGTGTTTTTACATTTCGTACAGATAAATGTAGCTATACAAAATTTTAACATAGCAAAGTAGTCGTGTTATTTTTGTACGAACATACATTCATTCACATTTATGTATGCAATGAACACAACATTGATGAAAAACGTTTCGTTTGGTTATAAGTTTTGACATAAGTAAACGCTTATTTATTAATACCTACATATGCATATACACGCATGTAAGTAAAATTAAGGAATTATTTGAATGAAATATATATTCATATAAGTAGCCTGTTAGACTATAGTATTTCGCCAACGACCATACCACGCTGAATACATCGGTTCTCGTCCGATCACCGAAATTAAGCAGCGTCGGGCGTGGTTAGTACTTAGATGGGGGACCGCTTGGGAACACCGCGTGTTGTTGGCTTCCAACAATTTTTTGAATTTTTTCCATAAATATATTTTTTTTAATTTAAAAATGATTTAAAATATAACAATTTAAAGAAAATCCTCCAAAAATGTTTGACAGCAAAAACAAAATTGATTTTCTTTGTGTTTTTACATTTCGTACAGATAAATGTAGCTATACAAAATTTTAACATAGCAAAGTAGTCGTGTTATTTTTGTACGAACATACATTCACATTTATGTATGCAATGAACACAACATTGATGAAAAACGTTTCGTTTGGTTATAAGTTTTGACATAAGTAAACGCTTATTTATTAATACCTACATATGCATATACACGCATGTAAGTAAAATTAAGGAATTATTTGAATGAAATATATATACATATAAGTAGCCTGTTAGACTATAGTATTTCGCCAACGACCATACCACGCTGAATACATCGGTTCTCGTCCGATCACCGAAATTAAGCAGCGTCGGGCGTGGTTAGTACTTAGATGGTGGACCGCTTGGGAACACCGCGTGTTGTTGGCTTCCAACAATTTTTTGAATTTTTTCCATAAATATATTTTTTTTAATTTAAAAATGATTTAAAATATAACAATTTAAAGAAAATCCTCCAAAAATGTTTGACAGCAAAAACAAAATTGATTTTCTTTGTGTTTTTACATTTCGTACAGATAAATGTAGCTATACAAAATTTTAACATAGCAAAGTAGTCGTGTTATTTTTGTACGAACATACATTCATTCACATTTATGTATGCAATGAACACAACATTGATGAAAAACGTTTCGTTTGGTTATAAGTTTTGACATAAGTAAACGCTTATTTATTAATACCTACATATGCATATACACGCATGTAAGTAAAATTAAGGAATTATTTGAATGAAATATATATTCATATAAGTAGCCTGTTAGACTATAGTATTTCGCCAACGACCATACCACGCTGAATACATCGGTTCTCGTCCGATCACCGAAATTAAGCAGCGTCGGGCGTGGTTAGTACTTCGATGGGGGACCGCTTGGGAACACCGCGTGTTGTTGGCTTCCAACAATTTTTTGAATTTTTTCCATAAATATATTTTTTTTAATTTAAAAATGATTTAAAATATAACAATTTAAAGAAAATCCTCCAAAAATGTTTGACAGCAAAAACAAAATTGATTTTCTTTGTGTTTTTACATTTCGTACAGATAAATGTAGCTATACAAAATTTTAACATAGCAAAGTAGTCGTGTTATTTTTGTACGAACATACATTCACATTTATGTATGCAATGAACACAACATTGATGAAAAACGTTTCGTTTGGTTATAAGTTTTGACATAAGTAAACGCTTATTTATTAATACCTACATATGCATATACACGTAAGTAAAATTAAGGAATTATTTGAATGAAATATATATACATATAAGTAGCCTGTTAGACTATAGTATTTCGCCAACGACCATACCACGCTGAATACATCGGTTCTCGTCCGATCACCGAAATTAAGCAGCGTCGGGCGTGGTTAGTACTTAGATGGTGGACCGCTTGGGAACACCGCGTGTTGTTGGCTTCCAACAATTTTTTGAATTTTTTCCATAAATATATTTTTTTTAATTTAAAAATGATTTAAAATATAACAATTTAAAGAAAATCCTCCAAAAATGTTTGACAGCAAAAACAAAATTGATTTTCTTTGTGTTTTTACATTTCGTACAGATAAATGTAGCTATACAAAATTTTAACATAGCAAAGTAGTCGTGTTATTTTTGTACGAACATACATTCATTCACATTTATGTATGCAATGAACACAACATTGATGAAAAACGTTTCGTTTGGTTATAAGTTTTGACATAAGTAAACGCTTATTTATTAATACCTACATATGCATATACACGCATGTAAGTAAAATTAAGGAATTATTTGAATGAAATATATATTCATATAAGTAGCCTGTTAGACTATAGTATTTCGCCAACGACCATACCACGCTGAATACATCGGTTCTCGTCCGATCACCGAAATTAAGCAGCGTCGGGCGTGGTTAGTACTTAGATGGGGGACCGCTTGGGAACACCGCGTGTTGTTGGCTTCCAACAATTTTTTGAATTTTTTCCATAAATATATTTTTTTTAATTTAAAAATGATTTAAAATATAACAATTTAAAGAAAATCCTCCAAAAATGTTTGACAGCAAAAACAAAATTGATTTTCTTTGTGTTTTTACATTTCGTACAGATAAATGTAGCTATACAAAATTTTAACATAGCAAAGTAGTCGTGTTATTTTTGTACGAACATACATTCACATTTATGTATGCAATGAACACAACATTGATGAAAAACGTTTCGTTTGGTTATAAGTTTTGACATAAGTAAACGCTTATTTATTAATACCTACATATGCATATACACGCATGTAAGTAAAATTAAGGAATTATTTGAATGAAATATATATACATATAAGTAGCCTGTTAGACTATAGTATTTCGCCAACGACCATACCACGCTGAATACATCGGTTCTCGTCCGATCACCGAAATTAAGCAGCGTCGGGCGTGGTTAGTACTTAGATGGTGGACCGCTTGGGAACACCGCGTGTTGTTGGCTTCCAACAATTTTTTGAATTTTTTCCATAAATATATTTTTTTTAATTTAAAAATGATTTAAAATATAACAATTTAAAGAAAATCCTCCAAAAATGTTTGACAGCAAAAACAAAATTGATTTTCTTTGTGTTTTTACATTTCGTACAGATAAATGTAGCTATACAAAATTTTAACATAGCAAAGTAGTCGTGTTATTTTTGTACGAACATACATTCATTCACATTTATGTATGCAATGAACACAACATTGATGAAAAACGTTTCGTTTGGTTATAAGTTTTGACATAAGTAAACGCTTATTTATTAATACCTACATATGCATATACACGCATGTAAGTAAAATTAAGGAATTATTTGAATGAAATATATATTCATATAAGTAGCCTGTTAGACTACAGTATTTCGCCAACGACCATACCACGCTGAATACATCGGTTCTCGTCCGATCACCGAAATTAAGCAGCGTCGGGCGTGGTTAGTACTTAGATGGGGGACCGCTTGGGAACACCGCGTGTTGTTGGCTTCCAACAATTTTTTGAATTTTTTCCATAAATATATTTTTTTTAATTTAAAAATGATTTAAAATATAACAATTTAAAGAAAATCCTCCAAAAATGTTTGACAGCAAAAACAAAATTGATTTTCTTTGTGTTTTTACATTTCGTACAGATAAATGTAGCTATACAAAATTTTAACATAGCAAAGTAGTCGTGTTATTTTTGTACGAACATACATTCACATTTATGTATGCAATGAACACAACATTGATGAAAAACGTTTCGTTTGGTTATAAGTTTTGACATAAGTAAACGCTTATTTATTAATACCTACATATGCATATACACGCATGTAAGTAAAATTAAGGAATTATTTGAATGAAATATATATTCATATAAGTAGCCTGTTAGACTACAGTATTTCGCCAACGACCATACCACGCTGAATACATCGGTTCTCGTCCGATCACCGAAATTAAGCAGCGTCGGGCGTGGTTAGTACTTAGATGGGGGACCGCTTGGGAACACCGCGTGTTGTTGGCTTCCAACAATTTTTTGAATTTTTTCCATAAATATATTTTTTTTAATTTAAAAATGATTTAAAATATAACAATTTAAAGAAAATCCTCCAAAAATGTTTGACAGAAAAAACAAAATTGATTTTCTTTGTGTTTTTACATTTCGTACAGATAAATGTAGCTATACAAAATTTTAACATAGCAAAGTAGTCGTGTTATTTTTGTACGAACATACATTCACATTTATGTATGCAATGAACACAACATTGATGAAAAACGTTTCGTTTGGTTATAAGTTTTGACATAAGTAAACGCTTATTTATTAATACCTACATATGCATATACACGCATGTAAGTAAAATTAAGGAATTATTTGAATGAAATATATATACATATAAGTAGCCTGTTAGACTATAGTATTTCGCCAACGACCATACCACGCTGAATACATCGGTTCTCGTCCGATCACCGAAATTAAGCAGCGTCGGGCGTGGTTAGTACTTAGATGGGGGACCGCTTGGGAACACCGCGTGTTGTTGGCTTCCAACAATTTTTTGAATTTTTTCCATAAATATATTTTTTTTAATTTAAAAATGATTTAAAATATAACAATTTAAAGAAAATCCTCCAAAAATGTTTGACAGAAAAAACAAAATTGATTTTCTTTGTGTTTTTACATTTCGTACAGATAAATGTAGCTATACAAAATTTTAACATAGCAAAGTAGTCGTGTTATTTTTGTACGAACATACATTCACATTTATGTATGCAATGAACACAACATTGATGAAAAACGTTTCGTTTGGTTATAAGTTTTGACATAAGTAAACGCTTATTTATTAATACCTACATATGCATATACACGCATGTAAGTAAAATTAAGGAATTATTTGAATGAAATATATATACATATAAGTAGCCTGTTAGACTATAGTATTTCGCCAACGACCATACCACGCTGAATACATCGGTTCTCGTCCGATCACCGAAATTAAGCAGCGTCGGGCGTGGTTAGTACTTCGATGGGGGACCGCTTGGGAACACCGCGTGTTGTTGGCTTCCAACAATTTTTTGAATTTTTTCCATAAATATATTTTTTTTAATTTAAAAATGATTTAAAATATAACAATTTAAAGAAAATCCTCCAAAAATGTTTGACAGCAAAAACAAAATTGATTTTCTTTGTGTTTTTACATTTCGTACAGATAAATGTAGCTATACAAAATTTTAACATAGCAAAGTAGTCGTGTTATTTTTGTACGAACATACATTCATTCACATTTATGTATGCAATGAACACAACATTGATGAAAAACGTTTCGTTTGGTTATAAGTTTTGACATAAGTAAACGCTTATTTATTAATACCTACATATGCATATACACGCATGTAAGTAAAATTAAGGAATTATTTGAATGAAATATATATTCATATAAGTAGCCTGTTAGACTATAGTATTTCGCCAACGACCATACCACGCTGAATACGTCGGTTCTCGTCCGATCACCGAAATTAAGCAGCGTCGGGCGTGGTTAGTACTTAGATGGGGGACCGCTTGGGAACACCGCGTGTTGTTGGCTTCCAACAATTTTTTGAATTTTTTCCATAAATATATTTTTTTTAATTTAAAAATGATTTAAAATATAACAATTTAAAGAAAATCCTCCAAAAATGTTTGACAGCAAAAACAAAATTGATTTTCTTTGTGTTTTTACATTTCGTACAGATAAATGTAGCTATACAAAATTTTAACATAGCAAAGTAGTCGTGTTATTTTTGTACGAACATACATTCACATTTATGTATGCAATGAACACAACATTGATGAAAAACGTTTCGTTTGGTTATAAGTTTTGACATAAGTAAACGCTTATTTATTAATACCTACATATGCATATACACGCATGTAAGTAAAATTAAGGAATTATTTGAATGAAATATATATTCATATAAGTAGCCTGTTAGACTACAGTATTTCGCCAACGACCATACCACGCTGAATACATCGGTTCTCGTCCGATCACCGAAATTAAGCAGCGTCGGGCGTGGTTAGTACTTAGATGGGGGACCGCTTGGGAACACCGCGTGTTGTTGGCTTCCAACAATTTTTTGAATTTTTTCCATAAATATATTTTTTTTAATTTAAAAATGATTTAAAATATAACAATTTAAAGAAAATCCTCCAAAAATGTTTGACAACAAAAACAAAATTGATTTTCTTTGTGTTTTTACATTTCGTACAGATAAATGTAGCTATACAAAATTTTAACATAGCAAAGTAGTCGTGTTATTTTTGTACGAACATACATTCACATTTATGTATGCAATGAACACAACATTGATGAAAAACGTTTCGTTTGGTTATAAGTTTTGACATAAGTAAACGCTTATTTATTAATACCTACATATGCATATACACGCATGTAAGTAAAATTAAGGAATTATTTGAATGAAATATATATTCATATAAGTAGCCTGTTAGACTATAGTATTTCGCCAACGACCATACCACGCTGAATACATCGGTTCTCGTCCGATCACCGAGATTAAGCAGCGTCGGGCGTGGTTAGTACTTAGATGGGGGACCGCTTGGGAACACCGCGTGTTGTTGGCTTCCAACAATTTTTTGAATTTTTTCCATAAATATATTTTTTTTAATTTAAAAATGATTTAAAATATAACAATTTAAAGAAAATCCTCCAAAAATGTTTGACAGAAAAAACAAAATTGATTTTCTTTGTGTTTTTACATTTCGTACAGATAAATGTAGCTATACAAAATTTTAACATAGCAAAGTAGTCGTGTTATTTTTGTACGAACATACATTCACATTTATGTATGCAATGAACACAACATTGATGAAAAACGTTTCGTTTGGTTATAAGTTTTGACATAAGTAAACGCTTATTTATTAATACCTACATATGCATATACACGCATGTAAGTAAAATTAAGGAATTATTTGAATGAAATATATATACATATAAGTAGCCTGTTAGACTATAGTATTTCGCCAACGACCATACCACGCTGAATACATCGGTTCTCGTCCGATCACCGAAATTAAGCAGCGTCGGGCGTGGTTAGTACTTCGATGGGGGACCGCTTGGGAACACCGCGTGTTGTTGGCTTCCAACAATTTTTTGAATTTTTTCCATAAATATATTTTTTTTAATTTAAAAATGATTTAAAATATAACAATTTAAAGAAAATCCTCCAAAAATGTTTGACAGCAAAAACAAAATTGATTTTCTTTGTGTTTTTACATTTCGTACAGATAAATGTAGCTATACAAAATTTTAACATAGCAAAGTAGTCGTGTTATTTTTGTACGAACATACATTCACATTTATGTATGCAATGAACACAACATTGATGAAAAACGTTTCGTTTGGTTATAAGTTTTGACATAAGTAAACGCTTATTTATTAATACCTACATATGCATATACACGCATGTAAGTAAAATTAAGGAATTATTTGAATGAAATATATATTCATATAAGTAGCCTGTTAGACTACAGTATTTCGCCAACGACCATACCACGCTGAATACATCGGTTCTCGTCCGATCACCGAAATTAAGCAGCGTCGGGCGTGGTTAGTACTTAGATGGGGGACCGCTTGGGAACACCGCGTGTTGTTGGCTTCCAACAATTTTTTGAATTTTTTCCATAAATATATTTTTTTTAATTTAAAAATGATTTAAAATATAACAATTTAAAGAAAATCCTCCAAAAATGTTTGACAGCAAAAACAAAATTGATTTTCTTTGTGTTTTTACATTTCGTACAGATAAATGTAGCTATACAAAATTTTAACATAGCAAAGTAGTCGTGTTATTTTTGTACGAACATACATTCACATTTATGTATGCAATGAACACAACATTGATGAAAAACGTTTCGTTTGGTTATAAGTTTTGACATAAGTAAACGCTTATTTATTAATACCTACATATGCATATACACGCATGTAAGTAAAATTAAGGAATTATTTGAATGAAATATATATTCATATAAGTAGCCTGTTAGACCATAGTATTTCGCCAACGACCATACCACGCTGAATACATCGGTTCTCGTCCGATCACCGAAATTAAGCAGCGTTGGTCGTGGTTAGTACTTAGATGGGGGACCGCTTGGGAACACCGCGTGTTGTTGGCTTCCAACAATTTTTTGAATTTTTTCCATAAATATATTTTTTTTAATTTAAAAATGATTTAAAATATAACAATTTAAAGAAAATCCTCCAAAAATGTTTGACCGCAAAAACAAAATTGATTTTCTTTGTGTTTTTACATTTCGTACAGATAAATGTAGCTATACAAAATTTTAACATAGCAAAGTAGTCGTGTTATTTTTGTACGAACATACATTCACATTTATGTATGCAATGAACACAACATTGATGAAAAACGTTTCGTTTGGTTATAAGTTTTGACATAAGTAAACGCTTATTTATTAATACCTACATATGCATATACACGCATGTAAGTAAAATTAAGGAATTATTTGAATGAAATATATATTCATATAAGTAGCCTGTTAGACTATAGTATTTCGCCAACGACCATACCACGCTGAATACGTCGGTTCTCGTCCGATCACCGAAATTAAGCAGCGTCGGGCGTGGTTAGTACTTAAATGGGGGACCGCTTGGGAACACCGCGTGTTGTTGGCTTCCAACAATTTTTTGAATTTTTTCCATAAATATATTTTTTTTAATTTAAAAATGATTTAAAATATAACAATTTAAAGAAAATCCTCCAAAAATGTTTGACAGCAAAAACAAAATTGATTTTCTTTGTGTTTTTACATTTCGTACAGATAAATGTAGCTATACAAAATTTTAACATAGCAAAGTAGTCGTGTTATTTTTGTACGAACATACATTCATTCACATTTATGTATGCAATGAACACAACATTGATGAAAAACGTTTCGTTTGGTTATAAGTTTTGACATAAGTAAACGCTTATTTATTAATACCTACATATGCATATACACGCATGTAAGTAAAATTAAGGAATTATTTGAATGAAATATATATTCATATAAGTAGCCTGTTAGACTATAGTATTTCGCCAACGACCATACCACGCTGAATACATCGGTTCTCGTCCGATCACCGAAATTAAGCAGCGTCGGGCGTGGTTAGTACTTAGATGGGGGACCGCTTGGGAACACCGCGTGTTGTTGGCTTCCAACAATTTTTTGAATTTTTTCCATAAATATATTTTTTTTAATTTAAAAATGATTTAAAATATAACAATTTAAAGAAAATCCTCCAAAAATGTTTGACAGCAAAAACAAAATTGATTTTCTTTGTGTTTTTACATTTCGTACAGATAAATGTAGCTATACAAAATTTTAACATAGCAAAGTAGTCGTGTTATTTTTGTACGAACATACATTCACATTTATGTATGCAATGAACACAACATTGATGAAAAACGTTTCGTTTGGTTATAAGTTTTGACATAAGTAAACGCTTATTTATTAATACCTACATATGCATATACACGCATGTAAGTAAAATTAAGGAATTATTTGAATGAAATATATATTCATATAAGTAGCCTGTTAGACTACAGTATTTCGCCAACGACCATACCACGCTGAATACATCGGTTCTCGTCCGATCACCGAAATTAAGCAGCGTCGGGCGTGGTTAGTACTTAGATGGGGGACCGCTTGGGAACACCGCGTGTTGTTGGCTTCCAACAATTTTTTGAATTTTTTCCATAAATATATTTTTTTTAATTTAAAAATGATTTAAAATATAACAATTTAAAGAAAATCCTCCAAAAATGTTTGACAGCAAAAACAAAATTGATTTTCTTTGTGTTTTTACATTTCGTACAGATAAATGTAGCTATACAAAATTTTAACATAGCAAAGTAGTCGTGTTATTTTTGTACGAACATACATTCACATTTATGTATGCAATGAACACAACATTGATGAAAAACGTTTCGTTTGGTTATAAGTTTTGACATAAGTAAACGCTTATTTATTAATACCTACATATGCATATACACGCATGTAAGTAAAATTAAGGAATTATTTGAATGAAATATATATTCATATAAGTAGCCTGTTAGACCATAGTATTTCGCCAACGACCATACCACGCTGAATACATCGGTTCTCGTCCGATCACCGAAATTAAGCAGCGTCGGGCGTGGTTAGTACTTAGATGGGGGACCGCTTGGGAACACCGCGTGTTGTTGGCTTCCAACAATTTTTTGAATTTTTTCCATAAATATATTTTTTTTAATTTAAAAATGATTTAAAATATAACAATTTAAAGAAAATCCTCCAAAAATGTTTGACAGCAAAAACAAAATTGATTTTCTTTGTGTTTTTACATTTCGTACAGATAAATGTAGCTATACAAAATTTTAACATAGCAAAGTAGTCGTGTTATTTTTGTACGAACATACATTCACATTTATGTATGCAATGAACACAACATTGATGAAAAACGTTTCGTTTGGTTATAAGTTTTGACATAAGTAAACGCTTATTTATTAATACCTACATATGCATATACACGCATGTAAGTAAAATTAAGGAATTATTTGAATGAAATATATATTCATATAAGTAGCCTGTTAGACCATAGTATTTCGCCAACGACCATACCACGCTGAATACATCGGTTCTCGTCCGATCACCGAAATTAAGCAGCGTCGGGCGTGGTTAGTACTTAGATGGGGGACCGCTTGGGAACACCGCGTGTTGTTGGCTTCCAACAATTTTTTGAATTTTTTCCATAAATATATTTTTTTTAATTTAAAAATGATTTAAAATATAACAATTTAAAGAAAATCCTCCAAAAATGTTTGACAACAAAAACAAAATTGATTTTCTTTGTGTTTTTACATTTCGTACAGATAAATGTAGCTATACAAAATTTTAACATAGCAAAGTAGTCGTGTTATTTTTGTACGAACATACATTCACATTTATGTATGCAATGAACACAACATTGATGAAAAACGTTTCGTTTGGTTATAAGTTTTGACATAAGTAAACGCTTATTTATTAATACCTACATATGCATATACACGCATGTAAGTAAAATTAAGGAATTATTTGAATGAAATATATATACATATAAGTAGCCTGTTAGACTATAGTATTTCGCCAACGACCATACCACGCTGAATACATCGGTTCTCGTCCGATCACCGAAATTAAGCAGCGTCGGGCGTGGTTAGTACTTCGATGGGGGACCGCTTGGGAACACCGCGTGTTGTTGGCTTCCAACAATTTTTTGAATTTTTTCCATAAATATATTTTTTTTAATTTAAAAATGATTTAAAATATAACAATTTAAAGAAAATCCTCCAAAAATGTTTGACAGCAAAAACAAAATTGATTTTCTTTGTGTTTTTACATTTCGTACAGATAAATGTAGCTATACAAAATTTTAACATAGCAAAGTAGTCGTGTTATTTTTGTACGAACATACATTCACATTTATGTATGCAATGAACACAACATTGATGAAAAACGTTTCGTTTGGTTATAAGTTTTGACATAAGTAAACGCTTATTTATTAATACCTACATATGCATATACACGCATGTAAGTAAAATTAAGGAATTATTTGAATGAAATATATATACATATAAGTAGCCTGTTAGACTATAGTATTTCGCCAACGACCATACCACGCTGAATACATCGGTTCTCGTCCGATCACCGAAATTAAGCAGCGTCGGGCGTGGTTAGTACTTAGATGGTGGACCGCTTGGGAACACCGCGTGTTGTTGGCTTCCAACAATTTTTTGAATTTTTTCCATAAATATATTTTTTTTAATTTAAAAATGATTTAAAATATAACAATTTAAAGAAAATCCTCCAAAAATGTTTGACAGCAAAAACAAAACTGATTTTCTTTGTGTTTTTACATTTCGTACAGATAAATGTAGCTATACAAAATTTTAACATAGCAAAGTAGTCGTGTTATTTTTGTACGAACATACATTCATTCACATTTATGTATGCAATGAACACAACATTGATGAAAAACGTTTCGTTTGGTTATAAGTTTTGACATAAGTAAACGCTTATTTATTAATACCTACATATGCATATACACGCATGTAAGTAAAATTAAGGAATTATTTGAATGAAATATATATACATATAAGTAGCCTGTTAGACTATAGTATTTCGCCAACGACCATACCACGCTGAATACATCGGTTCTCGTCCGATCACCGAAATTAAGCAGCGTCGGGCGTGGTTAGTACTTAGATGGGGGACCGCTTGGGAACACCGCGTGTTGTTGGCTTCCAACAATTTTTTGAATTTTTTCCATAAATATATTTTTTTTAATTTAAAAATGATTTAAAATATAACAATTTAAAGAAAATCCTCCAAAAATGTTTGACAGCAAAAACAAAACTGATTTTCTTTGTGTTTTTACATTTCGTACAGATAAATGTAGCTATACAAAATTTTAACATAGCAAAGTAGTCGTGTTATTTTTGTACGAACATACATTCATTCACATTTATGTATGCAATGAACACAACATTGATGAAAAACGTTTCGTTTGGTTATAAGTTTTGACATAAGTAAACGCTTATTTATTAATACCTACATATGCATATACACGCATGTAAGTAAAATTAAGGAATTATTTGAATGAAATATATATACATATAAGTAGCCTGTTAGACTATAGTATTTCGCCAACGACCATACCACGCTGAATACATCGGTTCTCGTCCGATCACCGAAATTAAGCAGCGTCGGGCGTGGTTAGTACTTAGATGGGGGACCGCTTGGGAACACCGCGTGTTGTTGGCTTCCAACAATTTTTTGAATTTTTTCCATAAATATATTTTTTTTAATTTAAAAATGATTTAAAATATAACAATTTAAAGAAAATCCTCCAAAAATGTTTGACAGCAAAAACAAAACTGATTTTCTTTGTGTTTTTACATTTCGTACAGATAAATGTAGCTATACAAAATTTTAACATAGCAAAGTAGTCGTGTTATTTTTGTACGAACATACATTCATTCACATTTATGTATGCAATGAACACAACATTGATGAAAAACGTTTCGTTTGGTTATAAGTTTTGACATAAGTAAACGCTTATTTATTAATACCTACATATGCATATACACGCATGTAAGTAAAATTAAGGAATTATTTGAATGAAATATATATACATATAAGTAGCCTGTTAGACTATAGTATTTCGCCAACGACCATACCACGCTGAATACATCGGTTCTCGTCCGATCACCGAAATTAAGCAGCGTCGGGCGTGGTTAGTACTTAGATGGGGGACCGCTTGGGAACACCGCGTGTTGTTGGCTTCCAACAATTTTTTGAATTTTTTCCATAAATATATTTTTTTTAATTTAAAAATGATTTAAAATATAACAATTTAAAGAAAATCCTCCAAAAATGTTTGACAGCAAAAACAAAACTGATTTTCTTTGTGTTTTTACATTTCGTACAGATAAATGTAGCTATACAAAATTTTAACATAGCAAAGTAGTCGTGTTATTTTTGTACGAACATACATTCATTCACATTTATGTATGCAATGAACACAACATTGATGAAAAACGTTTCGTTTGGTTATAAGTTTTGACATAAGTAAACGCTTATTTATTAATACCTACATATGCATATACACGCATGTAAGTAAAATTAAGGAATTATTTGAATGAAATATATATTCATATAAGTAGCCTGTTAGACTATAGTATTTCGCCAACGACCATACCACGCTGAATACATCGGTTCTCGTCCGATCACCGAAATTAAGCAGCGTCGGGCGTGGTTAGTACTTAGATGGGGGACCGCTTGGGAACACCGCGTGTTGTTGGCTTCCAACAATTTTTTGAATTTTTTCCATAAATATATTTTTTTTAATTTAAAAATGATTTAAAATATAACAATTTAAAGAAAATCCTCCAAAAATGTTTGACCGCAAAAACAAAATTGATTTTCTTTGTGTTTTTACATTTCGTACAGATAAATGTAGCTATACAAAATTTTAACATAGCAAAGTAGTCGTGTTATTTTTGTACGAACATACATTCACATTTATGTATGCAATGAACACAACATTGATGAAAAACGTTTCGTTTGGTTATAAGTTTTGACATAAGTAAACGCGTATTTATTAATACCTACATATGCATATACACGCATGTAAGTAAAATTAAGGAATTATTTGAATGAAATATATATTCATATAAGTAGCCTGTTAGACTATAGTATTTCGCCAACGACCGTACCACGCTGAATACATCGGTTCTCGTCCGATCACCGAAATTAAGCAGCGTTGGTCGTGGTTAGTACTTAGATGGGGGACCGCTTGGGAACACCGCGTGTTGTTGGCTTCCAACAATTTTTTGAATTTTTTCCATAAATATATTTTTTTTAATTTAAAAATGATTTAAAATATAACAATTTAAAGAAAATCCTCCAAAAATGTTTGACCGCAAAAACAAAATTGATTTTCTTTGTGTTTTTACATTTCGTACAGATAAATGTAGCTATACAAAATTTTAACATAGCAAAGTAGTCGTGTTATTTTTGTACGAACATACATTCACATTTATGTATGCAATGAACACAACATTGATGAAAAACGTTTCGTTTGGTTATAAGTTTTGACATAAGTAAACGCTTATTTATTAATATGTACCTACATATGCATATACACGCATGTAAGTAAAATTAAGGAATTATTTGAATGAAATATATATTGTAGGGAATGAGACTCGAAATGATTAAAAATATATTAAAACAAAGGGTCTAAACCAGACGGATCGTCATAATTGACCTCAATATTTTAATATTTCTTTTAATGATTATAAATATATGTGGCTTGAACAAACTGGATAACGTTATATTCGCCCTCATATATTATTAATTTATATTTGAAACAAAATTTATTTATTTAGTTAAAAGTAAGTTGGTCTTTATTTAATGACAGTTTTTGAATTAATGAATCTTTTTGAATCTTTAATTGGCTTTTTATAATCAGCTCTTACAAAAGTGGTACAAAATGAAATTAAAGAATTGAGTACAATACATATATTTAGAAGTAAACAGTTAATTATAACAATATTACAAAATAAAACATTAATGAGTAAAACATGAGTGAAACAAAAGTTAAAATGTAAGAGAAATTGAGTATTTTACATTCAGAGATATATACTCCTATGTATATATGTATATATATATATAAAATAAAGCAAAGGCAAAAAAATTATAACGCACTTTAAAAGAATTTAATCATTAAACATATAAATAAAGAATTACAATAAAATATTAAAAATATAATTATGATAACATAAATGAATAGAACGAAAGATAATAACAATATTCGGCTGTTACAGGCTCCCCCTCTGCCTCATTAATCGTCACGATGATGTGGCAGGACCTCAGTTGTATTTCTTGTGTTGCCTTGGCCTTAAAATTCTGCTGCTCGGAGTGTGTGTTGGGATGAGTGTATCTGTTTTTGGATGAGTATCATTTATAGTAAATTTTCCAGAATCATTTATAATTTTATTTGATTGTTTTTCAGTGTTTGTATTTGATGTAGGGCGACCACGTCGGTGTATGGGATAAATTGGTTTATCTGAAGAATTATCATATGGTGTAAGATCTGTTGCATGATAATTTGCGAGTGGTATCTTAGGGTTGTCTTCTGCAGCTATAGTGTAACATGAACCTCTTTTGCTTATTATTTGATAAGGACCATCTCGACGGGGAATAAATTTTGATGTTATGTTTTTTGTAGAGTTGCTTAACACATGAGTTGCTACTAGAACTCTGTCGCCAATATTAAAATCAATTTGTGGTCTGCGCTTAGCGTTAACATAGGCTTGGTTTCGATCTTGTGTTTTTTCGACAGTTTCTTTTGCCATTTTCAGCGTATCTGCTAGCCTTAATAAATGGGGTGTGATTTGAGGAATAAACTTTTCGGACACAATAATGGATCTTAAGTCATAATGCGCTTCCAATGGACTTCTTAATTCTCGGCCAAATGTTAAGTAAGCCGCTGAGTAACCAGTGCTGTCACATTTCGATGTGTTCATCGCAAAACGTATCATAGGTAGTTTCAAGTGCCACGTTGTGTGTTCTTTTCTAACACAAATTGCTAATTGTGTTTTCAGATCCCGGTTTTTCCTCTCTACTGGGTTTGCCTGAGGGTGGTAAACAGGTGTAAAAGTTTGATCAATAGCCAAGCAAAAAGTAAGTTTTTGCATGATTGCAGAAATAAATTGACAACCATTGTCTGTATGTATTCTCCTTGGAACTCCATAACGTAACACAATTTCATTTAAGATAATAACTGAGCAATTTTCTGCGCTAGCTTCTTTTAACGCAAATAATTCTACCCAACGACTGCATATATCTTCTATAACCAGGATCCATTGATGGCCTCTATTTGTGCGTGGTAATGGGCCAACAAGATCTATGGCAATAACTTCAAAGCGCTGATTGCTTGCGACTGTACGAAGTAGCCCTGCCGGTTTAAGATTTGTTGCTTTATATTTTTGACATTCAGTGCACTTTTTTACAAATTGTTACAAAGTAATAGTCAAAGGTGTGTGAAACGACCTATTGTACAAATGTACAAATACGCAATAACACAAACACAAAGCAAAAACAAATTGCGCAGCAGAAATTCCCCGAACCGCGATCCAAAAAAACAATTTCTACAGCAAGCAAAAAGTAAACAAAAGATACACACACACACAAACACATATACAAGACTACTAAGCCAGCAACTGAAATAACAAATGCGCAATTTCGCGTATGTTCGGGACATTTCAAGAAGCGGCCGTGATCTGTATATAAAGGCGCCGTCCACCGCAGAAGAGTTAGTTGACTTTGAGATTACAAAGAGTGAATATCGGTGCGTACAAAAGTGTTAAGTGTTACAGTGTAAATAAGTACTTAGTATAGTTGTAAAAAGAGTGTTAAGTACCTAATAAAGTTGTGTAGTGGTAAAAATCATTAAGGACTGTGTAATTTAATTTTTACAATTAAACGAACCCTTCAAAATCACGTTTATTGTGGTAATAAACGTAACAACTGGTGTCAGAAGTAGAATTGTAAAAAATAAAAAGTAAGTAAAACAAAATGAAGTTTGACGAGCTGAAAGTAGATCAGCTAAAAAAAGAGCTGAGCAAGTTTGATCTGCCAACGGCGGGCAATAAGGCAGAACTGCAAAAGAGGCTAATAGAGGAATTCAAGCGACGTGGTATCGACATCGGTCTACATGAATTCGAGGAAAAAGAGGAGCTCGAGATATGTACCCCTGCCACAAACACTAATATGGACTTCAACGTAATGTTGGCCGCTATGATGGAGAAATTTCAAGAAGTTTCTAAGAACAGCGAAAGACTCTTAGCTGAGGTCAGAGCCAACAACGAGGGACTAGAAGAAAAGTTTCAAGAAGCTTCTAAGGTTAACAGCGAAAGACTCTTAGCTGAGGTCAGAGCCAACAACGAGGGACTAGAAGAAAAGTTTCAAGAAGCTTCTAAGGTTAACAGCGAAAGACTCTTAGCTGAGGTCAGAGCCAACAACGAAAGACAAGAGGAGAAATTTCAAGAAGTTTATAAGAACAGCGAAAGACTCTTAGCTGAGGTCAGAGCCAACAACGAGGGACTAGAAGAAAAGTTTCAAGAAGTTTCTAAGAACAGCGAAAGACTCTCAGCTGAGGTCAGAGCCAACAACGAGACACTTCAGGAAATTTCAGAAGTTATAGGCAAACGAGTTGAAGCTATAGAACTGAAAGTCAGTGAGCTTGATGAAAAATTCTCTGGCATAACGAGAAATTTTGAGGAAAAATTTTCCGGCGTAGACGCAGAACTACATGAGTTGAAGAACAAGATGAGCGATCTACAAATTCGAGAAGGACCGGCCAGAATAATCTCTGAGCACGCCAACAAGATAAAGGCCCCAAGCTTTGATGGTAGCGCACCTTTTAATGTCTTCAAGTTCCAGTTTGAAACGGTGGCTAACAAAAATGAATGGGACAATGAAGAAAAAGCTATAGAACTAATTCTGGCGTTAAAGGGAACAGCAGCAGCAATCCTTGAAAGCTTACCAGCTGGCTGCAGAAATAGCTACGAAGACATAATGGTGGCCTTGCAACGTAAGTACGGTGGCGAACATAAGCGAGAACTGTACAGGATGGAATTAAGGGGCAGAGTCCAGAAGCCGAATGAAACGCTGCAAGATTTTGCGATGGAAATTGAACGCTTGGTGCAGCTGACTTACCCAGGTGAGAACCATCCATTCCTGGACCAGTTCAAGATAGAAGCATTTGTAAATGGCATACGGGATCCAGATGTTAGATATGCAGTTTGCGCTATGCAGAAGTCGTCCTTTGCGGAAACCATTTCGTACGCGCTGGCCCAAGAGACCGCAAAAGTTATATCGAAGCCACAAGTCTACAAGGTGCGGCAACTTGAGGCTGATACGCCAACTTGCGGAGACAAAAGGAGCGAGATAGAAGAGGTGGTCAAGCAAATACTAGAGGAAAAAGGAAAATCTCGCGCAAAATGCTTTAATTGCGGTAAGGTCGGCCACTTCCAGCGCAACTGCAGATCTGCAAAGAAAAGATCAAGATCTGCTTCGCCACCGAGGGAAAACAAACTAAGGGCTAATAACACCAAAACGCATTCGTCACCGTTAAACTAGATCGAGCTAGCGCTGAGGGGCAAGAGCTAGCTTCTACAACCGATGGCCCCACAATCTCCATTTCCATCATGCAGCAGAAGAACAGCAACCTTACTGCTTGTGGTCTTATCAACGGAAAGAAACAGGTCCTCACCATAGACACAGGAGCATCGCAGTCTATAATAAGGCCCGATTTGGTAAAAGGAGCAGTAGAACCGCTAAATAATATACGACTACGCACTGCTACTGGGGATTCAGCTACTGTCTATGGAAGAGCCAGGGCAAGACTGACTATCGCAAACATCAGCGTCGACCATGTGTTTGTTGTCGCCGACATATTGGATGAAGTTATTATTGGTGCAGACTTCATGATAGCCCACGGGATTGATCTGCGCATGGGACATCAAATAATGGTATGGCGCAATGTCGAGATACCCCTGGATGTTGGATATGAGAGCAGGACCACAGTAAGGAAGCTGTTTGCCGTTGAACGCCAGAAATTACCACCTCAGGCAGAAACTATAGTATGGGCACGTGTGGAGGAAGATTGTGTGAATAACCGGTTGTGGGTTGTAGAACCAAAAGAAATAAAAGCCGAAATCATAACAGCTAGATCCCTTGTGAAAGCCTGCGACGATGGACGAGTTCCTGTAAGAGTACTTAATCTGTCCAAAAGCGAAAAGACCATTGACAGAAATTTTAAGATCGGTCAATGTGAGCCGGCAGGAGCCATAATTAATTGTGCGGCGAATTCAGTATGCCCCAAAACAACAGCCAAAGAACGAGATTTACTGGCAGAACAAGTGGAAAAATGGGTAGCATGCCTGACATCTCCTGACAGAAACAAAGCTAAGCAGTTGCTTAGAAAACATGCCTCTGTCTTTGCCCTGAGTAATAAAAGCCAAGGTAGAACCTCAGTTGTTAAACACGAAATCAACACCGGCGAAGCGAGGCCTATAAAACAAGCACCCAGGAGTATTCCACTAGCAAAGCGAAACGAGGTCAAAGAACTGGTCAACGAAATGGAGCGGAATGGAGTCATTGAGCCATCTTCTAGTCCGTGGAGCTCGCCAATAGTTTTGGTAAAGAAGAAAGACGGCAGCACCAGGTTTTGCGTTGATTACCGGAAACTCAATGACGTCACAAAGAAAGATAGTTATCCGCTGCCCAGAATTGACGATACCTTAGACACGTTGGCCGGAACGAAATGGTTCTCTACCTTGGACTTGCAGAGCGGCTATTGGCAGGTAGAGATAGCCGATAAGGACAAGGAGAAAACTGCCTTTAGCGCGAGCGATGGTCTATGGCAGTTCAAGGTGATGCCATTTGGGCTCTGCAATGCTCCAGCTACTTTTGAGCGTTTAATGGAACGTGTGCTTAAAGGTCTCAATTGGAAGACGTGCTTGGTATATCTGGATGACATAATTGTGATGGGGAAGACTTTTGACGAACACCTAAAGAACCTGGATGAGGTGTTTAAGCGTATAACAGCTGCAGGACTAAAGCTTAGCGTTAAGAAATGCGCTTTGTTTCAAAAGGAGGTTAAATATTTGGGGCATCGTGTAACATCAGAGGGTATATCCACTGATGAGGACAAAATACTGGCTGTAAAGGACTGGCCTCGCCCACGGAATCTTCATGAGCTTCGTAGTTTTCTGGGGCTTTGCACATACTACAGGAGATTTGTGCCGAACTTTGCGCAAGTGGCTGCTAGCTTGCATGAGTTGACCAGAAAGTCGCGACCATACCATTGGAGTGAGGCAGCAGAAGAAGCGTTCCGGAGGCTCAAGGTACTTTTGTGTACAGCACCAATCCTCGCCTATCCAATCGCTGAGCAGAAATTCATATTGGACACGGATGCGAGCGGCTATGGAATAGGGGGAGTCCTTTCCCAGGTGGTTAATGGTGTGGAAAAGGTCATTGGCTACTACAGCAGAGTATTGTCCAAGCCCGAGCGAAATTACTGTGTTACACGACGGGAGCTTTTGGCAGTGCTGGAGTGTGTCAAACATTACCACAAATACTTATATGGTCAACACTTCACCTTAAGGACAGACCATTCCGCATTACGCTGGCTGCTGCAATTTAAGAACCCCGACGGGCAGCTCGCACGCTGGATTGAACGTCTGCAAAGCTATGATTTTAGTATCGAGCACAGAAAAGCCGGAAAACACAATAATGCTGATGCCCTTTCAAGACGGCCATGCAACGTCGAGTGCAAGCACTGCACAAAAGTCGAGAAAAAGGAATGTGTCATTGACGTGAGGCTGACCCAAATTACCTCAGGGGAAGACTGGTGTAAGGAACAGAATGACGATCCCATTTTGGCAAAGATTATGTTGGCTAAGCAGGAAAACAAAAGACCGACCCGCAGTGAAATATCGGCAGAAAGTCCATTAGCAAAAGCGTACTGGGCCCAGTGGAATAGCCTAAAATTAATAGATGGCTGCTTATATAGATCTTGGGAAAGTGCAGATGGCACATTTACAACGGACTTAATTGTCGTGCCCACTTCCAAGATAAAGGAGGTAATGAAGCAGTTCCATGACGGTCCTAGTGGCGGCCACCTGGGCATTACAAAAACTCTGGAAAAGATAAAACAGCGATTTTACTGGGTTGGATGCCAGCAGTCTGTAGCCGATTGGATAGCTAATTGCGAACAGTGTATTGCGGCCAAGGGGCCAACAAGAAGAAGTCGCGGCAAGCTTCAGCAATACAACGTGGGTGCCCTTTTCGAGCGGATAGCTATCGATGTAGCAGGTCCATTCCCTGTCAGTGACGCTGGTAACCGGTATGTACTAGTGGTAATAGATTATTTCAGCAAATGGCCCGAGGTGTATGCCATTCCAAACCAAGAATCTAAAACGGTGGTAGACGCATTTGTCAACAATTGGGTGTGTCGATACGGTGTTCCGATAGAATTGCATTCAGATCAGGGACGAAATTTTGAATCTGCCATATTTAAAGAAATGTGCGACTTATATGGCATCAAAAAGACGAGAACGACACCGCTACATCCACAGTCTGATGGCATGGTAGAAAGATTTAACCGTACGCTGGAGGAATACCTCAGAAAAGTGGTCAGTACACACCAAAAGGATTGGGATGAGCATATACCTAAGCTGTTACTGGCTTACCGGTCAGCAGTCCACGATTCTACCTCACGTAGTCCAGCGAAAATCCTGTTTGGAACGGAACTAAAACTGCCAGCGGATTTAGAGTTCGGTGTTAAACCTAAACCTGTGTGCGAAGACAATGGAAACACTCTTCAGGCACAGGAAGATCTTCACGAGCTTCATGAGTTTGTCCGTAACCGCATTAAAATGTCCAGTGATAAGATGAAAGCCAGATATGATAGAGCAGCTAACACGGAGGGATTTACCGAAGGACAAATGGTTCTACTGTTTAACCCACAACGCAAGAAAGGATTATCCCCTAAATTGCAAACCCACTGGGAGGGACCATACAAGGTGGTTAAGAGGCTAAATGACGTAGTTTACCGGATACAGAAGTGCCATAGCCCGAGGTCCAAAATGAAAGTGGTTCACCTTGAACGACTAGCCAAATATGGAAAAGGTGATGTTGAGCCTGTTCGGGACGAAAAGGCTTAAGTGGGCGGCAGTGTT
Source organism: Phania funesta (assembly GCA_963932375.1). Classification (NCBI taxonomy): domain Eukaryota; kingdom Metazoa; phylum Arthropoda; class Insecta; order Diptera; family Tachinidae; genus Phania; species Phania funesta. Next base: position 80,488,421 of record OZ010653.1, on the reverse strand, counting down.
ACAAAGTAATAGTCAAAGGTGTGTGAAACGACCTATTGTACAAATGTACAAATACGCAATAACACAAACACAAAGCAAAAACAAATTGCGCAGCAGAAATTCCATGAAGCGCGATTCAAAAAAACAATTTCTACAGCAAGCAAAAAGTAAACAAAAGATACACACACACACAAACACATATACAAGACTACTAAGCCAGCAACTGAAATAACAAATGCGCAATTTCGCGTATGTTCGGGACATTTCAAGAAGCGGCCGTGATCTGTATATAAAGGCGCCGTCCACCGCAGAAGAGTTAGTTGACTTTGAGATTACAAAGAGTGAATATCGGTGCGTACAAAAGTGTTAAGTGTTACAGTGTAAATAAGTACTTAGTATAGTTGTAAAAAGAGTGTTAAGTACCTAATAAAGTTGTGTAGTGGTAAAAATCATTAAGGACTGTGTAATTTAATTTTTACAATTAAACGAACCCTTCAAAATCACGTTTATTGTGGTAATAAACGTAACAGTATGATGTTATATCTGCTCGCATACCCTGCCAATAATAGTGCGGAGCAATGCGGCTAATAGTCCTTTGAATACCGTAATGTCCTGCTGTTGGATCGTCGTGCAATCTCTGAAGAATTGTGCTTCGCATTGATTTTGGAACTACCAGTTGTCCATTTTCGGAATCTTGATCAGAGCAATAACGATATAATACTCCATCGATCATTAAATATCCACGGTTGGTGTATTTATCCGAAGTTTCTTCATCAGCTTCAAATGAGGTTATAATTGTTTTAATATCATGATCTGCTAGTTGAGCCTTTCTTATGTCAGCTGAACTTTTTTGCGGAAAATCTATAGATATAGAATAACATTCACATGTTACTTCTGTATGGTTGTCTATGGGACATGGTGGTCTAGACAAAGTGTCTGCAACAACGTTTTGCCTCCCGGGTGTATACCCAAATTTAATATTATAAGGTTGTAGCTGAAGAGCCCATCGTGCTAAACGGCCAGTGGGTGATTTTAAACTAAACAGCCACCTTAACGGTTGGTGGTCTGTTAAAATTGAGACTTCTGAACCCTCTATATACCCACGAAATTTTTTAACAGCCCAAACGACAGCTAACGCTTCTCTGTCTGTTGTTGAGTAGTTTCTTTCTGCGGGAAGAAGTAGACGACTAGCATATTCTATGGGATGTTAATTTTCTTTCTCCCCCTGGAGTAGAACAGCTCCGAGTGCATAACTACTCGCATCAGTTTTCAAAAAAAATGGTTTATTCTCATCCATTTGTTGTAAAATTGGTGGTGATACTAAGGAATATTTTAATTTATTAAATGATTCCTTTTCTTCATCATTTCATTTCCATTTGACATTTTTTTTAGTCAGATTTGACAAGGGCTTTGAAATGTCAGAAAAATTAGGTATAAATCGTCGATACCACGAACACGTTTATAAAAATGATATCAGTTGTTTTAGATTCTTAGGATGTGATCTTTGTAAAATATCTGCTGTTTTGTCTGGATCGGGTTTTAAACCATTTACAGTTAACACATGGCCCAGATATTTTACTTCCGGTTTGCAAAAGTGACATTTTTCCCGATTTAATTGAAGTTTAAATATTTTTATTCTTTCGAATGTTCTTCGAAGATCATTGATGTGGGATTCAAAATCCTTTGAGCAAATAATTATATCATCTAAATATGCTAAAATGACAATTTGCGGTAAACCATTTTGAAATTTGTCGACAAGTCTTTGAAATGTCGCCGGTGCATTTTTAAGCCCGAAAGGCATTCTGTTAAAGACATAAATACCAAATGGAGTTGTGAAGGCAAGTTTCAATTTATCTGCATCTGACATTCTAATCTGCCAATATCCCGCTTTTAAGTCAATTGTAGACATGAAAGATGATACTTTAGCAGCTTGTAACAAATCATCCATTCGTGGAAGTGGATATTTATCTGTAACCGTAATTGCGTTTAGGCGACGGTAATCGACACAAACTCTAATACCACCAGTTTTCTTTGGAATAAGCACAACTGGGAATGCCCAGGGAGATTCTTCTTCTTTTATGATTTCATTTTTTAGCATATCGGTAATTTCAATTTTCAGTTTATCCCTCATCACCGGTGAAATGCGGTATGGAGGACATGAAATGGGAGCATGCGTGCCTGTATCAATAAAATGTTCCACCTGTGGGACTGTTTCATTGGTATTTTGAAAGACTGTTTGAAATTCTTCCAGCAAATTTTCTAACCTTAATTTTTGGCTATTTAAAAGGTTCATTCCTTCAGGATTTTTAAGTTTTAAATCAAGGGAATTTATTTCCATTCCATTATCTTTTTCCAATAACCTATTATCAATTTTAGCTCTTTTTAGGGGTGGAAAAAGATCCCAATCATAAACGTCAGTTTCTAAACCATCTGGAATACTTCCTTCAAAGATTTTATTTATGCCGCCAGGGGAATAATCATATGTTGATGTATTGTCTATACTCCTAGGTGTGAATTCACCATTATGTGGATTTTTGTTAGAGTTTTCGAACATTGTAAGAAAATTATCAATGGTATCATGTTCTATAATATTGGCTTGGGTAAGTGGTATGGATTTAATTAAGTTTGGTTTTGTCTTCTTAAATTCAAAATGTGTATTAGGATTGTCTTTGAAATGCCAAACTCTTTGAGCTAAATCTAACACAATTCCTGCTTGTTCAAGAAAATCAATGCCAATTAGAGTTCGATTTGCTCGTGCTTTAGGCAAACATATGAATCGAATTCGTTTGAAACGTTTTCCGATCAAAATATTAACAATTGTTGAATAGACGATTTCTTCACGTGATATACCATCCGCTAAGATAATTTCTGCTGAGACTTGTTGAAATTCCACATCTTTCTGCTTTAATTTTTGAAACAAAGAATAACCGGCAACACTCGTGCGAGCTGCAGTGTCAAAATATGCTTCTCCATTTAAGCCGTTTATACATATATCGACCGTGGGAACATCTCTTCCAACTATGGTATTATGAATTGCATTGAAATCTAGCTTTTCTGGGCTATTTATAGGGTCTTTTTTGTTGCAATTTGGACAGTTTGAGCGATAATATCCTGCTAAACCACAACCGTAACAACTTAAATTTGTTTCCTTAGTTTTAGGGTTTCCTTTTCGATCAGCTTCTAACTTTTTGTAGCATGACTCTGATGTATGATTCTTTTTTCTACAAAAGGAACAACGAACCAATGACTTTTCAGCAGTATTAGCTATTTTCTGTCTGGGTTCTTTATTTTCTTGTATGAGCATTTCAACCTCTCTAGCCTTTAGCAATAACTCTTGGAAAGAACTTATACTTTCTCTAGAAATTTTTTCTCTAATTGGAAGAAGTAGTTGTGAAAAAACTATATTGAGCATTGTGTTTTCTGACAACCGCTCCGACAGTTGAGCAAAAAGTCTGCGTTTTTTACATATGAAACTGTCAGTAGATTCAAAGATATTTTGCTTTTCTTGACTGATTTCTGAAAATATGCGCCAATCTGGCTTCGGTGGAGAAAAGGCTTTTCGCAGCAAATCTATTGCCATATCAAAGTTTTTAGCTTCATTTTGGACACCTTGCCACCAAGTGGAAGCGTAGCCTTCTAACAATAAAGGAAAACTTGTCAAAGCCATGACATCAGATACATTTTCTGCTGCCTTAAAAACTAATATTGTTGCAATAAAGTCTTCAACCTTAGTGGCAGTTCTACCACCATTAAATCTGGCACTACAGTTTACGAAAGTTGTTTTTGATTCTTGCCTTATGTTTAAACTGCCTAGTAATTCAGTAAATTGCCCTTGAGTTAATATAATGTTGGCAGAACTACTGGTTGTTGTTTGTATAAAATTGGTTTGGCTCTGCAAAAGAACATTTTGTGCCTCTGTTGTAGTTCGTGGACAAACTGGAATCTGGTTTTGATTACCGGAAGCATTGTGTAGGACAGATGAGCTTTGCGAATAATTTGGTGTGTTACGTGGACTTCTTCGCATTATAAGATTTGTTTAACAGAAAGAAGCGAAAATAAATTGTATTTCACAACTTCAGATAATTATCTTTTTGTTACAAAAATGAAGACTGATCTTGATTTGATCTACCGTATCAAAATCCTCTCAACACCCTGTAAAAATTTTTTTTTACATTAATTTGTCGTTAATATCGCAGAAAATAACCGTTTCTCTTCCTTTACATCAAGTGTACAAAAATTTCATGTGAGAGCTGACACTCGTAACAATTATCACTCAAAATCAATAGTTGTGAAGCAAAATAGCAGCCAAGGTACAGTTACGACCAAAGACAATATTTTCAATATTCAAAAATAAAAACAACACTCTTTACCGGAGTCTGTTTAAAGTCCAATGTAGGTTTTTTCCAAGGCAACAACAAATCTGCACGTCTGGAATATAATTGCTGTACGCTTCTGCGAAGAATAGTTGTAGGTTTTTTGAGTTGGGCGCCAATGTAGGGAATGAGACTCGAAATGATTAAAAATATATTAAAACAAAGGGTCTAAACCAGACGGATCGTCATAATTGACCTCAATATTTTAATATTTCTTTTAATGATTATAAATATATGGGGCTTGAACAAACTGGATAACGTTATATTCGCCCTCATATATTATTAATTTATATTTGAAACAAAATTTATTTATTTAGTTAAAAGTAAGTTGGTCTTTATTTAATGACAGTTTTTGAATTAATGAATCTTTTTGAATCTTTAATTGGCTTTTTATAATCAGCTCTTACAAAAGTGGTACAAAATGAAATTAAAGAATTGAGTACAATACATATATTTAGAAGTAAACAGTTAATTATAACAATATTACAAAATAAAACATTAATGAGTAAAACATGAGTGAAACAAAAGTTAAAATGTAAGAGAAATTGAGTATTTTACATTCAGAGATATATACTCCTATGTATATATGTATATATATATATATAAAATAAAGCAAAGGCAAAAAAATTATAACGCACTTTAAAAGAATTTAATCATTAAACATATAAATAAAGAATTACAATAAAATATTAAAAATATAATTATGATAACATAAATGAATAGAACGAAAGATAATAACAATATTCGGCTGTTACAATATTCATATAAGTAGCCTGTTAGACTATAGTATTTCGCCAACGACCATACCACGCTGAATACATCGGTTCTCGTCCGATCACCGAAATTAAGCAGCGTCGGGCGTGGTTAGTACTTAGATGTGGGGGACCGCTTGGGAACACCGCGTGTTGTTGGCTTCCAACAATTTTTTGAATTTTTTCCATAAATATATTTTTTTTTAATTTAAAAATGATTTAAAATATAACAATTTAAAGAAAATCCTCCAAAAATGTTTGACAGCAAAAACAAAATTGATTTTCTTTGTGTTTTTACATTTCGTACAGATAAATGTAGCTATACAAAATTTTAACATAGCAAAGTAGTCGTGTTATTTTTGTACGAACATACATTCACATTTATGTATGCAATGAACACAACATTGATGAAAAACGTTTCGTTTGGTTATAAGTTTTGACATAAGTAAACGCTTATTTATTAATACCTACATATGCATATACACGCATGTAAGTAAAATTAAGGAATTATTTGAATGAAATATATATTCATATATGTAGCCTGTTAGACTATAGTATTTCGCCAACGACCATACCACGCTGAATACATCGGTTCTCGTCCGATCACCGAAATTAAGCAGCGTCGGGCGTGGTTAGTACTTAGATGTGGGGGACCGCTTGGGAACACCGCGTGTTGTTGGCTTCCAACAATTTTTTGAATTTTTTCCATAAATATATTTTTTTTTAATTTAAAAATGATTTAAAATATAACAATTTAAAGAAAATCCTCCAAAAATGTTTGACAGCAAAAACAAAATTGATTTTCTTTGTGTTTTTACATTTCGTACAGATAAATGTAGCTATACAAAATTTTAACATAGCAAAGTAGTCGTGTTATTTTTGTACGAACATACATTCACATTTATGTATGCAATGAACACAACATTGATGAAAAACGTTTCGTTTGGTTATAAGTTTTGACATAAGTAAACGCTTATTTATTAATACCTACATATGCATATACACGCATGTAAGTAAAATTAACGAATTATTTGAATGAAATATATACAGTAATCCCTCGATTTACGTCGTGATTGGGTCCGGAAAATTGCGACGTAAACCGAAACGACGTAAATCGAATTCAAGATTTTTTATTTTTAAGAAAAAAGGTTTATTAATAAAAAGGTTAACATAAAAAGACATGAAAATAACTCCGTCATTGCACGAGTGGCATATGCAGTTAATAAAAATTAAGTAAAAAAAGGGACAAATTCAGTTTCGATAAAACAAATATAAATTATAATTAAAGTTTGTCATGACCATTATAATCAGTATTCGATGAACAGATTTCTGAAATGACAATTTCAATGTCATCATCTATGGTACACTGCTGTACAGTCGGTTTTTGGACTATGACAGGCTCAAAAAATGAATCAATTCGCTTCTGCGGTACGGCCAACTTTTTCTGTTCAAATAAATCTCGGTAATGCTTCAGGGTTGTGTTTATCGCGCTCTTTGTCGATTCTACTCTTTCTTTATCTTCGTCAAATTCCTCGAAGATTTGTATAGCCTTATTTAAGCTATCCAAAGCTTCTGAGAGTTTCGCCAACGAAATTTGAAAATACTTTCCACCACGTTCAACATTCGAAGTGCCTTCTTCTGTACCAAGCTGGTTGGAAAGATTTGACAGTGCAAATAGCTCCAAATTAGTTAGTGGTTCTTCCTCCAAGTTTAAAACATCAACAATATCGGAATCTTCAATATCAGAAAAACCTAATCTGCGTGCCAGTTTACAATTTCTGTGTTTATATCGTTCAGATTTTCATTACTTTCAGCCTCGGTTGTGCACTCAGGCCATATGTTTTTCCACGCGTTTCTCATTGTCGACACAGAAACTTCTTCCCAACTTTGTTTTATATTCTCTACTGCTTGTATAACATCAAATTTCTTCCAATATTGTCTGACAACGTCGTTATTTTCATCATTTTGGTCTGATCGTTTATCTATTGCATCAATAAGATTATTAAAACTTCGACATAAATAATATTTTTTAAATGCCATAGGTTGGATAAGCGACGTTGTATTCGGAGGCAAAAATAATATTTTAATGTTATCATTCATATTATTCAAACTGATGGCATGGCCCGGAGCATTGTCAATTACAAGCAGTGCTTTATGAGACAAATTATTTTTTTTTGGCAATATTTCTCAATTTCAGGGCAAAGTTGCTTCTTAAACCAATCGTCAAACAATTTAGCAGTAATCCAAGCTTTTTTGTTAGACTTCCAAATTACAGGAAGATTTTGCTTGCAAACCTTTTTCATTGCCTTTGGGGTTTCGGACTTATATACTAATAACGGTTTAAGTTTAAAATCTCCTGCGGCATTACCACCGAGCAAAAGTGTAAGCCTATCCTTCGAAACCTTTGGTCCAGCTGCTAAGCTTTCTTCTTTCGATATAAAGGTTCTTCCTGGCATTCGTTTCCAGAATAGTTTAGTTTCGTCAACATTGAAAACTTGCTGAGGGGTGTATCCCCCTTCATTACATATTTGTTTCAACTCGTGCGGAATACTTTTAGCTGCTTCACTATCTGCACTTGCAGGCTCTCCGACGACTTTAATGTTGTGCTCTAGTTTTAAATTTATCTAACCACCCTCCACTGGCATTGAAACTAACGTCGGCTAAATCTTTATTTAGCAAAGAGTTAGCTTTTAAGTCGTTAAACAAACTCATCGCCTTTCTGTAAATGACTAACGTAGTTATCGGAATATTTTTTTTGCTTAAGTCTTTTATCCACAGTATTAGCGCACTTACACGGATTTCAGCTGCATTTTTAATTATTGTTCTGACAGTGGTCGGTGGAAGACCCATAGTACTGGCAATAATAAAAGCCTTTTCACCGTGTCATAACGGCGAATAATATCGATTTTAGTTTTTAAAGAAATTACGTTTCGCTTCTTTTTTATGCGTTGCATAGAAACTTTATCAGTTACATGCTTCGAGCTCATATTTCACTGTGGTGCGTCTGATTAGTAAAACAATAATGAGCCTATGCATCTACAACTTTAAAAATATAGCAATTGGCATACATACATACATATACAAACAAGCGTTTCAACTAAAATTGGGATTCACCGGTTACTACTACTATTTCGGCGACATCATGGCGTTTAGACTAGCCATAAATCTGTTCCGCCATCGTACATTTGCTATTCGCACTGGAATTTGGCTAGTGACTGTTGATCTGTTCGTGTTTAAACAGAGTTGTCCGCACCGTTAAATAAACAAAATATCCACGGGCAGAAAAAATGTGTGTGCACTCGCCTGTAAACACCCGCACATAAGCTATACTGAGAGCATCGAAACAATCCCAATGAGACAAAAATTATGCTCAAACTGAACAGAAAAAATGTCAGCGTGTTCTCCAAAGAGAAGACCACGAATTCATATTCTCCCGTTTTTTGCAGACGCTCTCTCAAGACGTAGTGTAAGAAATATGATCAGTGCCGTTAATTTTTAACTAACTGTGTAACATACAACTTTTTCATGAAATAAGTGGCATGAAAATTTTGTTTGTAGAGATGCGCTTCCTCTTGTCTACAAACAAAAATTTCATGCCACCAATTTCATAAAAAATAGTAAACATGGTATAAGATTCTTGATTGTTATATTGATCTTAAGGCCTTAATTGCGTAAATCTCCGAATTGGGCAATTCAGGCGCATATGTGAACAAACTATAAGTGTCGTCTGAAACAAACATCGGAAACCGAAAAAATTCCTTGAAAGAAAATTTTAATATTTCAGACGATTGCAAAAGGGTTATAACCCCTTGTGAAACTTCTTCAAAATATGGAATTCCAGTTTCGATTTGAATGCTAAAAAAATGCAAACGGAAACTATCACGAATATGAACCCGCAGAAGCCGAAACAAAACTGTTGTAATCAGTTGTTTTAAAACCTTCATTAAACGGATAAATGTGCAAATTACACAACACAAATATTAATCAGGGATCTTCTTTTTGTTTTTCAAGGATGTAGATACATATGTATTAATATTGGTTATTTTTATTTAAAAAATATAAATTTAACATTGCGATATAATTGTCTAGACAAATGTTTTTCTTGAAAAAATAAATATGAATACAGAGTTTAATAATAAACCATTGTTAATAATAGGATTTAAAATGCTAAAAAATTTTCTTTTCACTTTAAAAAACTTATTTTCTATGGCGTATGTATCAAATGTGTTTATGGCTTGCCCAGTGGTATGATAAAACTCATATAATCCGCCGTTGCTCCCCATTCGGCTCGTTGTGTTTGGAATATAATAATCCATACCGTTAAAGCTACTGTCCACACAAATGTTCCCAAGCCAGAGTAAAGTACGTACTTTTTAATTTGAAGCTGTTCTGGATAAGTCTGTCTGATGAAGGCTTCCTTGAAGAACCAACAAAAATTCACCGCCCACAGAAATGGCAACAGAGCGAAGCCAGCACGAAAATATGTACGACATAGTTGTAGTTTTTGTTCTCCAGTTGCTTTTGAAATATTCATATTTTAAAAGTTAATTAATAATTGTTTTAAATTACTAATGAAATATTTCTTTTCTTCTATATTTTTTGGCAACACAAGCAGTGACAACAAAAGATAATACAAGCTAACATATGTTTCATCATGGTTGCCATGTCTACCATATTATTCAGATTTCGATGCACAAGATGTTGCCACATGTATGCTTAAGCATTGCTTTAATACACGAACAGAAGTAAATTAAAACCGTTAAAATTTAAATGTAGAAAAATTTGGTTTAAAAACAAATTATGACATGTGGTTTCTAAGCTGTAGAGAAAAAACAGTTTACTAATCAAAGGTAGATAAGAGTAATGTGTTTTGTTGCATGGTAACAAGGTATTTCGTTACTCTCTGTTATATTACCTCCGTTTTGAGCACCAGCTTTATTGATTTAATTTAAATTGAACATTATTTAATATTTTTAATAAACTTTATTCTAGTTTTTTGACCTTTATTATTATTATGATGTCTAATTTTTCTGAGCTCCAGGTCATCAATAAAATCTTCCTTATTATAAATTATAATAAATATTAATTTTATTTTTTCCAATATTTCGCTACGCCTTTGTGTAGCATCGTCAGGAAATCTTGCAATACTAAATGATACAACTATGTATTTTTAGCTAATGTACTGAAATATACAGCGCTGAAAAAGAAAATTTTGACATTTGTAACAAAAAAAGCGCGGTAGAAACAAAATATTTGCAGCAACATTAAAAAATAAAATTTGTTTAAATTTAAAATTTAAAATTAGTGGTTTCAATGTGGATAAAACAATAATAAATAAAGTGTAAGTAATATTACATATGTAATTATGTGTATAAAAACAATTGTAGCACGAATTTAATTAAGTTTAGAGCCAATTTTTTATTCTTTCTTCAGTCAGCTGTTTTTGTTATGAAAATGAAATCCAATAATACGTCAAAAAGCAGTGGTGTAAACGGCAGAGATTTTCTCCGAGATTTGAGCTGAAATCGACTAGATTTTGCGTAGATGTAAATGTAGTATTAGTTTCTTTTATTAAGACGTATGGCCTAACTTATAGAACAAATACAACAATACAAAAACAAGACGCCTTTTTGATTTATATTTGTTGTAGTTGTGAATAAAATTTTTTTTGTTTGATTCACCTTAACGTAGTCAGAGCCGAAAGTACTTAAGTCCCTTTCACACTACTATACAAATGATTTGATTTTCGTAGGATTTTTGCATAGAGAAACCCAATGATAATTCTTACATTGTTTTGTGTACATTATTGTGAAAGTGCAACCCTGATAAAATACCATGTCTAAACTTTTGGAAATTTATCAAAAAATGATGAGATCCATGCGACTGTCAAATTTTCATGCGTATTTTTTCAGCTTCATAACATTATGTTTTCACACTGTATGATATTATTTGAGTTTTTAACACTTAATACTTAATCTAATAGCCTGAAAGAGCCTTTAACAAGATATAGTTTTTACGCCATACCATATAAAAGATATCATGACTGTATTATATATTATTTTACTACTATTTCTGCTACAAGTTTTTCTGCAGCATCGAACTTTAAATTTACCTGTTGCTGCAGTATATTTTTACGAGTCACTCAACCTCTGCCCTTCTATATATAAAGGGTGATTACAGTCGAGTTTTCATATGACAGTGGCAAATGCCAAAACAGTGTCATTCCCTAATTGATGCAATTATTATTCTAGGTACCTTTACATAAGAAGTCATTAGTATTATTAGAATTGACGATCGAGAAACAATGCAGAAATTAAAAAAAAAATTAAAAAATAAAAGACACAAAAAATGACACGAAACTAAGAAAATGGGGAATAAAATCGCAGACCTGTAACGCTGCCCTACATAAAAAATCTACAAAGCCAAATAAAAAGTACTTTTCTCGGAACAAGTGTCTCTATTAATAACAAAGCCTAAAAGTATGTACGAGATTTTAGCATACAACAAAAAAGAATAACATCACTTCTATTATTGTGTAATGTATTTTTACTGTTCCCTTGAATGTTTTAATATTTAAATTATTTTTCTTTTTGCATTTTAATAGTCATTGTCAGATTCCTTTTCGTAGAAAGACTCAATAAATTAAAATTAAACTTAAAAAAAAATTGCTAGATATTAATATTCCATAAGCGATAAATGTTAATAATCATCCCATTTTGATTTGAAATAACTTTTTTAATTACTTAAAAAACAATGATTTTGAGTGATGGAAATCTTTATTTGGTCCTTTGCAATTTTTTATGTTAAGTAGAAAAGATAATATCTGCCAATTGGCTGCCGCCTGTGCTGATACACATTTGTGACCGTTTTATCGCATTTTTCATGCCATTCCGCAAGATTTCCAGGGATAAATGTTCACATTCCTATGGAATATTCTCCTTCAGGACCCGCAACTTTAAGTAACCCCAAAAAATGAAGTCTTGGATGGTTAAATCGGGCGATGTTGCTGATCATGCAAAAAAGCCAAATCGCTGGAATACGCTGTGTGTGCGGTTGCCCCGTTTTGCTGAAACCACATAATCACCAAACCCCGCTCATCATGGCCCTGGACCGTTCGCGAGTAACAGTAACTGTATTGCTAAAAAAAGAGCCAATCCCTCGGTCACGCCCTGGGAACGAGCGTTTGTGGTACCGGTCTGACCGACGTCGAAATTCACGCTGCGCCAACACCACCTGCCGACTATTGGTAAAATAAAATCGACACAATTATTCCACGCTTTTGCGTATAGCGCTCAATTGCTTGTTTTTGTCAAATATGATTTACGTACGACGCCTTTTGCAAAAATTATTACACCTTCCGATAGGGTGATTAATTTACGCCACCCTGTATGTACACAAACATATGTATATTAAGTGCAAACTCTTTCAAGAATGATAATTCTTACATTTAATTGCTTCTTTTATAACGCATTTTTTGTTTATATTTGTCATAAAATAGCAGCCGACATTTTTTAATCAAATTGTAAATAAAAGAATAGATAATACTTGTAGTTTAATAAATAAAATATTTATATCACTTGAAGTGATTTTAGTGGTATATTTACTGAGCGGAGTTATTAAGGAATTAAATGCTTAAAATTACATAAGTTTTTAGAAAAGTACAAGCTGTGTTGAAATATTTTAATTTATTTCATTACCTTAATTTTATAAATTGAATGAGATTTCACTTATTTCATATCCGATGAAGCAGTGGAAGCTACCAGGATGATCCTTAGAGGGTCTGAGAGAGATGCCTCCTCACAACATGCATATTGAAGACATCAATTACTCGCTTTAAAGCCTTTATATTTGTGTGCATTTCAAAGAGCTACCTGTGAGAGCACTGTTTTCCTCAATGCACTAGATCCAAAACATTGATCTTCCTTTAATTAAATTCTCAATTCTTTCTCCATGGAGGTTGCTTTAAGCATTTGTTAGTTCTTTACTCTTAGCTGAATTCAGCGCAGCTGAATAATACATAAACCGTTTTGATTTAATTTATGATTAATATTTTAAACTTTGATACATACTTTGAACTTTGATACATATTTGCTATTATTTTTATAAAGGCTCAATTCAGCCTATCTGAATTTTGTTCAACTGAACAGAATATCTATACAAATCAAGAATAATCAGAGTAATATTTTAATTTGTTTTCTTTTCTCTACATTTTCAATTCAATTTAGCTAAATTTGATTTATTTTTAACACACTTAACACAGCTGAATTGCACTAGAATTATAATTAGCCAAGCTAAATAATTCTTCAACCAGAATTCGCTAGCCTTAGTTATTTTTGGCTAACATTTTAATACACTATTCGCTGTGAAAATTAAATTCAGCAATACTAAATTGTGTTCTTACAACGTTTCAGCTGGAGTATATAATATTTTAGTTTATTCTTCTCGTTCACACATTTAAATTAATTAACGCTCGGATATAAAAAAAAAATTTGTTAATTAAAAATATTTAATTTTGTTTTCTAAGAACCTCGCATTCAGCTAAAAAAATTTTCTTTATATTGAGATTTTGTTAATATGCCATTCTCAAGCTCCAGCTAAGCTTAACTTGAGTATGTTTTGATGATATCTCTTAATTAAAAACATAATTCTTAATTTTTTCAGTTGCTTTTCTTAACAGATCTGTATTGCAGCAGAGTAAAATATTTTGTTATTTATTTAATTTTGTTGTACATAGAAATTATTATTTTTAACTCAGATTTGTTTATTCATTCAGCTCAGCTGAATCGTCTTCACAGAATCAAATTGAATAAATATAAAATTAACTAAAAAAAAATAATTAAAACTTTGGCAGCAGGGTTCCAGCTCAGGTTATGGTATGGGAATATTAAATTCCTTTAATCACTTGCTAGATATACGATTTAAGACTTATTGTTGGAAATAAATTGGTGGAGGTGTTCTTTAACAGCAGGCTGTACAGGCTGAAATGGATCATGCAGAAAATCAAAATTCCTTATGAGAGCTGTTATATTGATTGGGAAGACGCTCTTACCCGATATAATATCGTGTTTTTTTCCTATTTTCTTTTTTAGTATAAAAAAGATTCGTGACATGTGGCAATGTCAAAAATGGTCAGTAAGATTTGCTCATTCCCAATGAATAGACTATCAAAGGAACAAGGCTTGCGGATCATTGAGTTTTATTATTAAAATTCGTGCTGTGTGAGATTTGTTTAGTAAATTACGTCTATTTTATGGTCGTCATAATCGACTAACCGAACAGGCTATACAAGCTGTTGAAATCAAATTTCGCACCAGTGCCACTTTATTGGACATTAATCCATCAACTGTTGCATCGGCCAGTGTCAATTTGTCGCCGATTTCAACAATTTTATTTGTGTTATTCGACCACCTGGCAGATTTTATGTAAGGACCTCGGTATGAAAGCATACAAAATATAGCTACTGCAAGAACTGAAGCCAGGTGACACACAACAGCGCCGTTTGTTTGGTGAATGCGCCTCAGGAAAGTTAGATGTAGATAAATTTTTATATCGAAAAATTGTCTTTAACGACGAAGCTCATTTTTGGCTAAATAGGTACGTCAACAACCCGAATTGCCGAATTTGGGGTGAGGAGCAGTCAGAAGCTCCATTTTTGTAATCGTCGGGTTATTTCTGTTTTATTATGTTATTTATGTGATTTCGTTGTTGCCAGATCGTTGGACGTGCTGGCATGCTGACGTTTAGCATCTTGGGGAGGTTCTTCGCCAACCAACCTGGGTATTTCCACACCGACTTACAAGAAACTTAACACAGGCTTAAAAAAAATTTATACAAAAAACGAAAATAATAGAGGCCCGAAGGTGGATGGTAAAAAAAGGAACCTGTTTACTTCTCTTCTTTTACAGAGCTTCCTGATCGGCATAAAATGGAAGAATTGGAATTAGTTTCAACAAGACGGTGCCATACGCCACGGGATACCATGAACATATTGAGTGTCGAGTTTGGTGATCATTTAATTTCAATTTTAAGAGCAGTCCATTTTTGTGGAGATACATGAAATCTTTTGTGTGTGCAGGGATTAGCAAGCCACAATTGCAGCCCTGAAAGACATCATTTTGGTTGCCATTGGTGAGATACCTACCAAAATACTAGAAAAATATGCCAAAATTAGAGCTCACGATTAGACCAGTTACGCCGTAGTCGCAGGCAATATTTAGATGACATAATCTTTAAAAATTATTTATATTTATCAGTCCAAATAAATATTTCATTCACTTTTGCAAATATTTGTTTTTTTTTATATTTTTAAAACCCAAACGATTGCAAAATCACCCTATAAAACTTTTTTGAAATATTTTCAACATTTATATATTCTTAACAACAGTCAATAAACACTACGCTCAAAACGTAACTAAGTATCAGCTTTGTAGTCTGGTCCACAAACACTACTCCCACTATCCTCCCTTCTTTAACCATTTTTCCCTAGTTTCAGCATAATGCCGGTCTACTCTTAGCGGTAATTTCGCTGTATATTTCAGTAAGTAATCTTAATTTCAATGTAATTTTCTAATCGCCAGCCAGCTTTCAATTATTGTGCCGGCTACTGATCCTCGTTAAAGCCGGAAGATCGAGATCAAAAACAAGAAATATAACTTTAAAAAATTTACCGCAGTTACTGCTTCTGCTAACGTTTATCCGCTAAGCTGCCGCACAGTGTCATGAAACAGAAAAAGAGTGCTCATAAATATGAAACTTCTAAAATACTTTTCTGATTTGCCGTAAACAAATTGGGAACCTAGACTAGTCGATTGTTGTATTTGGAGACAACAGGCAAAATATAAAAATAGTACAAAAAGTAAAAATTAAAAATTTTTAAGAAATTTGATAGATATTTTAAGATTAAAGTTAATGCACTTACAACTAGTTAACCAACTTTAAAAGAAAGAATTGAAACATAATAATTAACAAACAAAAAATGTGCCCGTTAAAATATAAAATTGTCTCTATAATCACCTCTCCAAAACGTATTTATGCGCATGATGGCTAAAATTTCGTAGGAGATATTTAAATCAAGGTAGTCTATAATAAAATACAAAAAAGGCCTGAAGTTTTAACATGCTCGAGAAGTTAGCTTTTGTAAGAAAATGCAACTGGTTGCACTTCGAAATTTTTATAAGATATAATTAAAAAATGACTGATTTTAAATTAAATTTTAAAAAATATCAACCGCTAAAGGCTTACAGGTAAACAAGTGTCAATAATTTTCTGTCGCGCCTAACTATAAACTACGATTTAAAATATCCAAAAAATTAATCAAGACAAAAAACTCTAATTTCATTTCAAACTTGCTACCAAACTACACGCTCCAATTTGTTTCATGCCAATCAGCTAAGTAGCTTACAAGTTCCATATCTATTTCCACATTTTTTTTCATTACACGCCACTGTGATGTCGTTATTATTCGTATTCGTGCAAAGTTTTATACGCCGCTGATTAAAATTATTATTGGCTGCATTCGTGCTGCGTTGTTGTCTTTAGATTTACGAACATTCGTCCCAAGTAGTTCAATTTCAAAAGCCAAAGTGCGCGCATCAAGTTTGTTATAATAGACAAAAAAGAAAACCTTTTCAAGTATTAAAAAAAATTAAATTAAAAATTGCAAAGTAAATATAAAAATCATTCCAAAGAATTAATTTTCAATTAACAAAGCTGCGAATAAATTTAATATTCAAAACAATTTTCGTAGGGATTTTTATAAAAATTGTGCTTGAAGAAATCGTTTGGTGATTTGAGAATAAATTGATAATTCAAAGGTAATGTTGCATTAATATTAAGTAAATGAATATTTAATTAATTAAAAATAAAAATATATTTTCAAAAAATTTTTTCTTATATCGGAAAACTGAAATTTATTTTAGAATTTTTAAAATGTTTTAGAAAATAAGGACATTGGTCTTTTCTATACTCCATACAATACTTGAAAGCAGTATCCAAATATCATATTATTAGTTGCGAATATTTTAAAAAGTTGCCAATTTAAATTAAGGGATTAACACTGATTTTGAGTACATTTTAATTATATAATTTTCATTAATAATATATTTTTTGAGTGGAATTCAAAAGCCTAGTCCTTCACTCTGGATTAATTACTGTTAGGACATCAACTAAGTGCGTAGATGCTTTCGAAGAATCCCCATTACCATTTCCTTTGTCTCCCCATGATACTCGAGTTTAAGAAGCCTACATTTCGGGAGGAGAGTGATGCTGGTGACAGGTCATCGGCAGGTAGTAAAAGTTTAATTATATTTTTTAATAGTATATGGGTACAACCTATAAAGTGTGGGCAACCTATAAATTGTCGGAAGGCATTGGTTCATTAAAGGCCCAGATCATTGTTGACATTGGAAATTATTTAAAGTTATCAATCTCAAAACGATGTGCGGCTCGAGAGGGTTAAAAAAATAATTTGACACCAAAATATTAGTCAAACAAGAGGTTTTGAAGAGTTCACAAACAGCTGATATTTTTAATTTTTGTTCTTAAAGACTCTAATTAGTTTTAATTGCACTCGTTTTTAACGCTGCCATAGATCGGACGATCTATGCAGATTTTTGTAAAATTCCAACATAATAGTTTTATATCTTAAATCAAATCGACTCCAAATCTCTTTATCAGGGAAGTAAAAATCCAGAAAAACAAAATGTGTAGATTTCGCAAGGTCATTAAAAAATCACTTTAATTCGCGGAAATATCGCTACATGAAATTTGTGGAAGTTGCTAAATTATTGACCGAGGGCTTTCCCGAAATTTATTTTAACTGCTGTTAATAATTTTTTAATGGTCTTATTGAAGGTAAGTTTTTGACAGATTATTTTTTAAAACTTAGAAAAGGAAAGTTCTTGAATAATTATATCTTCCATGAAAGTACTTTTTTAAAATCCTAGTATAATTTTAATAAAGGGTGGTCCAACCATAATGCACGTTGTTAATTGTGAGTCACACCCGCGAGATGAAATTTAGGCCAGAAATTTAGGGTACTGGACGATATGTGGTTCCAACAGGATGGTACAACCTGCCACACAGCCAATGAAACAATGGCTTTTTGCGCGTGAAATTCAATGGCCGCGTTATCTCAGGTCGTGGCGATGTTAATTGGTCGTTACGATCATGTGATTTGAAACCGTTGGACTTCTTCCTTTGGGGATATTTAAAAGAAAAAGTGTACGTCAATAAAAGCCAAGAATAATTCAAGAGCTAAAGGACAAGATAATTCCGCGCATTAGCGACATTGAACTTTAATTATGTCTCAGAGTCATTGAAAATATCGATCATCGGATAGCGGTATGCAACCGAAGCCGTGGCGAGCATTTGGCCGATATTTTGTTTCGCACATAATTGTCAGAGATCTTTCTGTTTTATTTACTATTAACATCGTGCCTTTTTGTTGGACCACCTTTATAACTGAATGTAGTACCTGCTAATCGAAATCAATTCAAAACAATTATTCTCTCATTAATTATACGAGTATGGATGTAGATTTTATTGCCTCCACTTATGTGGAAGTCGGTGCCTTGATGCCAAAGATCTCTCATTTTTACTAAAATGGAAAATAAGTATTCAAGTTCTAAATCTCAATTTTTATTTATTATTTACTGCCAATGTTAGAAATAATTTATTGTATTTTTGATGCGCAAGCAGTTCCCCAAGGTTGGACGCCATATGTCCATTGTGAGTTTCATAATGAATTTATATAAAGGAACTTTGTATTTCAAAGTTAGTGTTGGGTTAGGGCCTATTTGTGTGTTGCTAATTTGTTTCAAGTTCTATGGCCGTTATTTTTGCCTCAATAGCTTGCCAAATGCAAACTCAAGATTCTGTAAGTCTTCGAGGTTAAATTTGAAATTAAAATTTTGTTAACAGAAATTCAGCTTGGGCTTTTGAGGGAGGGAAATTTTATCAAAAGAAAAACAAAAGTTTTAAAAGTCGTTTGCATGGGAAAACACTAAGTTACAATTGTTACGCCAGGGAAGGGGAAATATAATTTTTTCTACCCTAGATCGGCGCCTAGATATAAATATATTCTACCTAATAATTCGCAACTGCTGAAGGGCATACAAGATGAACTGAGCCGCTAGCAGCACAATTTTTTTTTCGGATGGCATCTGCAAATTTATGGAAGCTTAAGTAAAAATATTCTGTTTAATCAAGATATGTATCTTATCAAATCACCTTGTCCGAAAAGCTAACTAAGAATCATATTTTATTTAAGTTGCACGAAATCCAAACCTTAATCATATAAATTGTAGGAAAAATATTGATTGTTACGTGAGTTTCCGAAATCTTAATGGATATTAATGTTACAACGTTAATTGTTTCTGTCTGCTTATTATCTCTTGAAAATATTCCAATAAAAAATTTATAATTTCATATTAAAAAAGATAAATAACCATTTATAGAAATGATATTATTATTCCTCGCTTTTAAAAATGCATTCACATACGAGTACTTTAACATTAACCAACAACAGATAAACTGTCGAATGCAAGTTCTTCAGAGTAAAAATAAATTAAAGTTACATTATCCTTCTTCGTTGTATCAGTATTGTGCTATTTCACATATAACACTTTCATTTAAAATTAAAAAAAAAATTGGATTTATGACGGTGGCTCTATGTATGGAAGCGTTCTCTATTCTAAATTTATACTTTAACACTTGACTAACAGCACGCTTACCATCGATAACGTAAAATGAACGGATACTGATCTTTAATGGAAAGAGGTAACATTTTATATTATGGTATTTCCTTTTCTGGTAAAGATTTTGCTTTTTATATTTTGTCAGTATGCCTTTGCAATTTGTATCAGTCAAAGGCTTCGTTTGCTTTGAAAAATAAAATAAAATACAATAAAATAAAAATTTATTTCAATTTTAATAAAATATAAAAATTTAAATTTGCGATTCGTTTTCGTATTGCAAACATTAAGCCTCTGTTATATTTGCATTGTATATAGTATTAAAAAATTATCTTTATAAAAGTGCATAAGTGTAATACAAATTACAAAAAATAAAGCAGTCCCTATGGCCAGTACTAGTGCCGTTGGCTCTGGTGCTAGTGCACATAAAATTGATGACGACCAAGAGGATAACGGGTTAGAATGGCAAGCTGTTTCAAACTCTAGAAAACGTCCCAATAATAAATAAATAAACGAAGACAAATTATCAACAATGTTGTTTATCGACCTTTCCGTTGAAGATTCCGAAAATATAAACATTTCAAAACCCACCGAACCAAAACCACCACCATTATATATCCCAAATGTAACAAATATTAAAGATATGACCAAATATTTTTCTAATGGTATTCCTGCAGACCAATATTCCTATAAGGCTCTTAAAAACGTTAGAGTTATGGTTAAATCTATTAGTGCGTATCGAACATTTGTCTCAAGTCTTAAGCTTAAAAAAATAAGTTTTCATACATTTCAAACAAAACAGGAAAGAGCGTACAGAGTGATAATAAAAAATTTACACTACTCAACCAACGTAAATGATATTAAAGACTTCATTGAAAATCATGGCCATAAAGTAAGAAATATTTCTAATATTAGAAGTAATATTACCAAACAACCACTTTCCATGTTTTTTCTGGATCTTGAACCAAGTGACAATAATAAAGAAATTTATAACTTGACCGTTATCAATAATGCTATTATCACAATTGAACCTCCTCGGAAATCTAGAGATATTCCTCAATGTCACCGATGTCAACAATATGGACATACCCGCTCATACTGCAACAAACCATATAAATGTGTAAAATGCGGAGAAAATCATTTATCAGCTGAATGTACAAAAAGCAAGACATTGCCAGCCAAATGTGCAAACTGTCAAGAATCACACCCTGCAAGTTACAGAGGGTGTATTATACATCAGGAATATAAAAGGATGTTACAGCAAAAATTTTCTAATTTTCATCATGCCAAAAACAAAACACCGTTATTTTCCGAATACCCCCCTCAAAATATCAACCCCTAATCAGCACCAAATTTTTCCTATTCTGATGCCGTAAAAGGAGCGTCTATCTCAAACAATGACAACGTCACTTTACAAAAAATTTAGAGCTTATTAACGAAACAGATGGAGTTAACAAACTCCCTTCTTAATATGATGTCAGTTCTATGTACCAAATTATGCCAATAGATCTTCGATTAGCAACATGGAACGCTAACGGTCTCTCTAATCATTTACGAGAGGTTGAAGCATTTTTGCTGTCAAACAGTATCGATATATTTTTAATTTCAGAAACGCATTTTACTAGCAAGTAATTTTTTAAGATTAAAGGATACGATTTGATAAATGCTAACCATCCCAATGAAAGAGCTCATGGTGGCTCAGCAATTTTAATTAAATCGTGTATCAAATATGATCAAGAAGAACATTTCATCCAGGAAAGTATACAAGCTACTATCATTAAAATTAAATGTAACATGCTTTCAGTATCTATATGTGCAATTTATTTTCCACCTCGTCATAACATTAGTTGTGACGACTTTAACAATTTTTTTTTTTTCAAATACTTGGTCCACGATTTATTGTTGGAGGAGATTTCAATGCAAAGCATCCTTGGTGGGGCTCGCGTCTAATAAATCCAAAAGGCAGAGAACTTTATGCGAGTCTGACTTCAAAGAACTATTCTGTACTTTCAACTTGTAAACCAACTTATTGGCCCTCCGACCCTTCTAAAATTCCGGACTTAATTGATTTCTTTCTTTATGCTGGAATACCTGCAAGTCAATTTAGTATCTTAGATAATTACGATCTTAGCTCAGACCACTCACCAGTATTATTAACGTATAATTCTTCTCCGCAACTTAATAGTATAACTCAAAAGTTGGTAACAAATAGAACTGATACAGAATCTTTTTCTTATTGGATTGATCGAAATTTAAATTTAAGCCTGCATATAACAAATGATTTTGAGCTAGATAATGCAGTTGAGTACTTTACAAAATTAATCCATGAAGCTGCTTTCTTGTCGAATCCATCAAGCACTTTACCAGTTATTCAAAATAGAATTCAAATCTCTTCACAGATTCGTGAACTTATTCGAGTTAAAAGAAGGCTCAGAAAAGCTTGGCAGATTAGTATAAATCCCTTGGACAAAAGACGCCTAAACCAAGCAACAAAAAATCTTAAACGTCATTTAGATAGCTTAAAAAACAAATCTATTGGTGAATTTTTCGACAACATTAATATGGCATCAAGTAACAACAATCACAATTTATGGAAAGCTACAAGGTACTTAAAACGACCAGCAAAAAGAAATCCTCCTTTTAAAGATAATAATGGTACGTGGTGTAAGTCAGACGCAAAAAAGGCACAGGCATTTGCGCAATACCTTTATGATATTTTTAAAACTCATCAAATCGGCAATCCTACAGAAGATGAAGAAATATTAGAATTCTTAGATGCACCTTTTCAAATGTGTTTACCAATAAAGCATATTTCTCCTTCTGAAGTCAAGTTTCAAATTAAAAACCTAAATTCAAAAAAGTCTCCTGGATATGATAATATTGAGTTGTTAAGAATCTACCAAAAAAGGCCATTCTATTTTTGACATTAATTTTTAATTCTATTCTGCGCTTAAGTCACTTTCCATCTCAGTGGAAATGTGCTGAGATTATAATGCTTAAGAAGCCAAGCAAACCGGAAAATGAAATAACTTCGTACAGACCGATTAGTCTATTAAGTATTTTTTCAAAAATTTTTGAAAGAATTTTCTTGAGCCGTTTATCACCAATTCTTGAAGATTTGCATATTGTTCCCGATCATCAATTTGGATTTAGACAAAACATGGGACTCCTGAACAGTGCCATAGAGTAATTAACGTTATTCGTAAATCATTTGAGGAAAAGAAATACTGCTCTGGAGTATTCTTAGACATTCAACAGGCATTCGACAGTGTCTGGCATAATGGTCCTTTATTTAAATTAAAAAAGTTTCTTCCAGCTACATATTTTTCTATCATAAAATCTTATATACAAAACAGAACCTTCTATGTAAAAATCGCAGATGAGAGATCGGATATTTTTGGTATTAGAGCAGGGGTCCCTCAGGGCAGCGTACTAAGTCCGGTGTTATACACGATTTTCACAGCCGACCTGCCAATTTTAGAAAATGTTAATGTTTGCACATATGCAGATGACACAGCAATTTTAGCAGCAGATAACTCCGCTTTAATTGCATCTAATATTGTACAGAATGAGTTAAATCTAATTGAATTGTGGTCGCACAAAGAAAAGATGTAACAATCTTACATTTACTATGCAAAATTACCCATTTACAGGGGAGAGACAATTTTTAGGGATTTTTTTTTTTAAATTTATGTTATTTTGTTTTATCGTGTTGGAGGGAGGGTTATATTATGACTTTTGGCCGGGCTGGATCCAGCTAACCTAGGCTTTTTGAAGATGGAGGCATTCTTAATATTTCCAGATGATATCTTAATTTTGTATTTATAAATAAAAAACATAACGTACTTTGTTTATGCTTTGTTGAAGTAGCTACACTACGTGTTGACGTCTTGGCGTCTGCAAAAGTGTTTCATAGTTCTCAGCATAGTTTTTGTGTGGGTGGGTTTTATATACGAGCGCTCACACATTTTTATTAATTTGCTTCAGTGCATTTTGTTGAACTGCGTTGTTTGAAAACGAACAGACCATAAACAGCGGCGTTCTTCAACAAATTTCGTTTTTTTTATTAAAGCGATTAAACAAAGAAGATTCCCAACATCGGCATTATTGAAATGACAAAACTCGTAATAACAATACAAATGTCACATTCTTCATTCTTTAAATACCTTTTCGCCAATGAAATTCTTAAAATTCAAAAAGGGTTAATCCAGAAACACCTTGTTGTATCTCATTTTTCATTCCAATGCTTTTTAACACTATGGGACTATTGATCATATCAGATGAAACATAACCAAACTCTTCTAAAATATTAGGTATTGGTCTTTGCGTGAAACTTAACGTGAATAAAAAAATTGTAAAATAATGTGACAAACGATTTCTTAACTGCTTGAAGAGCTCTTTTAACAATCCAGAGCAAATATTTTTTATTTCTTTTTCGTCTTGAATAGATAATTTTCATTTAGCAAATCGTTTGCTGTAAAAGAGTATTTTTTTAACTTCAATTTTATTTTATTGAATCTCTTTATTAAAAGAAATTTTCAATAGGTATTCCAATCTTATTTCAACAACACTATGTACTATTGGGTGGAGATAGTCGTTTCGCCAAGCTCAACGTGTCAGTATTTTTGAGTCTCTGATGCCCTTCAAATTGCGAACAATATTGTTGGAATGTTTACGTATTTGGAGCAATAATACTTTTGCTTCTTCCTGGATAGTGGGAACTATTAGATCGCTGTTGATATTTTTATTTCTTATATACCAGAGGCGGATACGATAAGACGCAAAATCCTTTGTGACTTCTGAATTTTTGATGCGCAAGCAGTACCCGAAAGCTGAGTGCCATACGATCATATTGGATTTATAACGAATTTGTACAAATAGATCTTGCATTTCACGGCCAAGGTTGATTTATAACTTATTAGCCAGTGTAGTCGATTTGGCCGAAGGGA
Organism: Phania funesta; assembly: GCA_963932375.1. Classification (NCBI taxonomy): domain Eukaryota; kingdom Metazoa; phylum Arthropoda; class Insecta; order Diptera; family Tachinidae; genus Phania; species Phania funesta. The sequence continues at coordinate 80,463,675 of OZ010653.1, read as the reverse complement.
CGAAGTTAGGCGTCGATCTAGGTGGATACTGAAATATTTAACGTGCGTTTCCGCTAGAACAGTGATACTTGTAATTGTTATTGGTGGCCAATTTTGTCTTGTGAGGGAATACGTTACGTCAGCACATTTCCACGGGCTTACATTTATTCGCCACTTTTTTGGCCAGTACTCTAGCTTATGAATGTGGTACTGAAGTTCTTCAGATTCAACTTTCAGATCTTGGTTAACACTTATAAAAGCAGTGTCATCTGCAAACTTTGTCATATATGTATTTGGGCTTGTTGGCATATCCGCTGTATGCCTACCGTCTAATAGCGGCCCTAGTATACCTCGAGGGACCCCTGCAGAGATTTCGTTTTTTTTTTTAGAAAATTTATCCTTTGACCTTAATTTAAACGTCTTATTTGTTAAAAGGATCATTAAAAGTTTGTGGGAGTTTTCAGGCAGAACTCGAGTTATTTTCATAAGTAGCCCATTATTATCCAACACCTAGAAAATGTGAAGAATGAACAATATTGCTTATTTTCAAAAGCCGATCTAATAACGCGGAAAATTCTGTGGACATGCAACAGCATGGGAAGAACCCAAAACTGCCTTAAATACGAACAGTAAAATTCTCATAGCATAATTAGGTAATACCTTAGCATTGATCCCGTAATACGCTCAGGGCCGGGCGATTTTCATATATCTCAAGTTTTATTTCTCGATTTTAATAACGATAGCCGAAATTTTATAGGATCAATCACTGAGTCACAGATATTTGGAACAGGTATTAAGAGAGTAGCGAATTATGCTAAAACAGCCATTAGCATATTTTGTGGAAATTTTAATGCTTTAAGCCAAAGAGAAGTGCTAAATATAGCAGCGAAAACGCTCAAATAGCAACTCAGCCTCTCGTTGCGTATCTCAGTCATTAACATCCAAAGAAAGTAACACAATTAATTCAAATAATTAGTAAGACATTAATTGCCTCAGTATCACTTACTTACAAATATTATATTCAGAAAACGAAAAGGGTTAATAATGTGACATACATACATGCATAAATATATAAATATGAATTTTCCATTGTAAAGAAACGTTTAAATTGGTTCGAAAAGTAATCAGATTGTAAAATACTTATTATTATATTTTGGATCTATGTCAGATTCAATCGCATATTAAAGTCAATCTATAAAAGGAAATAAGAATGAGAATAAACAAGTTATTGGAAGTTATAAAAATAAAAAAGGCTAATTTTTTATTTAAACAGTCATTTGCGGTTGCATATGTACTAGTATATTGATAAATCAATCAGGTTGGTTAGTCATCATCATTTGCCACATCATTTCATTATCGTTATTCTCATTACGACTTTCAGTTGATGATGGTTTTTGGAATATCACACTGTAAGTAGGGCTTTAAATTTTAAAATTCAAATTATAATTTTCAATTTACAACCCCCTTGTATTGTTGTATTGATTGTATTACTTTAACAAGATCATTTTAATTGTCAAGCTTAAGTTCGCTGTTATCATTTCTGTTAAAAAATACAGTTTTTTTCATGACACTAGTAGTATGGAATGCAGTTTCTGTATGATTTTACAATAGTGTAAACTGTTGTTGATGATACAACTTTACACACTTTCATTTGATATATTTACCATTTTAGTAAGTGCAATTTTCTGCTTCTCCTTCTTTAATATTTGGTGTTTTGTAAGTAAACAAAAAGTGCATTTCAATACATCATACAACAATACAAGTGTGCTACCACTAACGTTTACTCTCGACTGTAGTGATTTCGGATTGTCGACTGGTGACTGTCGACTTTCTTCCTCAGAACAGAGTCTCCTGTTAATTGCTAGCCAGTGTTGGACATTCACGCACAATGTGCGCTACCGTGTAAGTCTCTTCCGCTGAAGTATCTTTGGAAGATGCACCGTCTGCCTCTTTTGGCCAATAAACACCGGAGTTCCTGCAGAGATTAATCTCTCCACCTCTTGCGAGGCTTCATTGTCCATCCCTTTTGGAATCTCCTGGCCCAACGCCTTAGAAGTACCTGTAAAGATTGACCCTTCCACCCCTCGCGAGGCAGTCTTGTCTATCTCTTTCGGATTCCTCCCTTGATCAACTAAAACCGTAGTTTCTTCAGAGATTAACTATTCCGCCTCTTGCGAGGCTTCCTGATTAATCGCTCTAATGGAGAGAAATATGTCCACCCACACAGACTATCCCTAAAATGGGAAATATTGATTTAGTTAACAACAGTGGGTTAAGATTCGCCTTCATCATTACATCAGCAAATATTAATGTGAGACTAAAGTCGTTTGGTTGCAAATTTCAGATCTTGATTAATACTTATAAATGCAGTGTCATCGTCTGAAAACGTTGACGTATATATTTTTGGGCTTGTTGGCATATCCGAATAATCTTGCGAGACTCCTGCGACCATTTTCCCAATTTTATTAAACGGATGCCTTGATCTTACTTTGCACATTCTATGTGCCAAATAGCCCTTAAGAAGCTTTTGGGAGTATTGGGTAGAACTCGACTAATTTTTGTGAGTAGCCCATCATGCCAGACTTTAACGAACGACTGGGAAATGTCTATAAATAAAACTGAGCGTTATTGCTAATTTTCAAATGCGGATCTAATAGCGGTAAAGGTTCTGTGAGCTTGTTCGCTAATACCATTCCTCGCACGAAAACCATACTGATGGATGGTTGGGTCCTAGTGTTAAATGCGAGACGAATAATTTTTCAAATAACTTTGATAAAATCGAGACCTTTCCTGTTTTAGGGTTTCCATTGACGACGCCTTAGTGTAACATGTAACCACAGCTAAAAATACTTCGTGAATGTTTACAACCTCTATCAGAGGCAAATATGAGTAAATAGAAATGAAGCAAATAATATTTAGTAAATTTTAATTGTTCAAGAGTTTAATAAAAAAAAGTAACAGTAACCTTGACTGATAGCGTAACACATATTTTATTAAAATTTTAAAAATACTCCATGGTTAAGATGTTTATTACTTACCTTTGTTTATGACGTGGAGATAATTAAAATGTAACATAAATTTTTCGGAACAATGTTGCTGTTTTCAATTCCAACCTACAGATCCCCAAATTATTCTGGGATTTTTAGAAAATGTATTCATTATATAGAGAATATGAGAAAAATTATGTGGAAGTGGAACACAGAACAGATAAAACATTCGGAAATTGAAAATTTCAAATAAAATATTGCGTATACGGAATACAGAACAACACTGATATACTAAGTGGGAACTAAAATAGTATTTAACTTATGAAGGGTTTTCTGATAAGGGCGGGATGGAAAATTCATTCCAAATGGTAAATACATATCGTGTAAACAAACTTTAAAAATTTCGTTTATGAGTTCTTAGAAATATGAGTGTGTGTAACGTGTACAGTGTAACATTTTAAAACAAAGTGTATTGATGTGATTTTACAAAAGAATTATTATGGTTTTTTAGTTTCAGCCAAGTTGATTTTATTTAAATATTTTATGGCTTCATTCTTTCAAGCAGAGTTTTATGAATCTCTGCGAACAATGAAAACATTTACAAAATATAAATATTGTTTCCAAAACTCGAAATTTAAAAACGGAAAGCAATTTTTTATTCAAATTGTTAAGTTTATGGATTCATATTAAATATCTTAAAAATTCATTATCAACTTAGTCGCAGCATTATGAACAAAAATTAAAAAAAGATCATTGACCTAAATTTAAGTTCAACTTCTGAAATTATTGCAAAAACTTGTTGCTGTTTCTTAATATCGTGTAATGAAATATTCATAAAAATTTTGCGAAAACAGATTCAAATAACTTTTTCGCATTAAAATTACGTCGACAGATCGCAAAGACGCTTAAGAATTTAACAAAAAAAAAAAATGTTTCCGATGTTTTAAATTAAAATCGGGTAAAGAAATTGCCAATAAAAAACTTCGAAGCCAACAATTCTTGAGTTAATTAACAAAAAGTCGTATGTTCTTTTAACTTAAATATATTTTATTTATAATGGAATAAATTTTATATTTTTCGGATTTTTTTAGCGAACATATTTTCAATTATTTTCTAAAATTCATTAATTCTTGTTGTTCTATTTAGTTGTTTACAAAGTAATTAATGTAAAACTGAGATGAGCTCTTTTACACAGTATCGGAGGTTAATTTAAGTAATTTGATTCACTATTGAATTGGCAATGTGTTAACTTTTCAGAAGAAAGAGATCTATAAGCGTATGTAGGTGAAATGTTACTCCTAAACGTTTCACTTTTTGTGACATATTTTCGTTTAGCACTGGAAAGGCCCTCTCTGACACCGGTTGCAAATACAGTTCTTCGTTTGACTCTTCTTCAGGCTTTAGCTTTACTTCCGATAATTATAAATAGTGATTAATACAATCACTATTGGTGTAATTAGTTAGTTTACAGTAATCGATTTGGAAAGGGTATTATATTAGTCCTTGTGAATAGCCCGCCCAATATTGGCGAAATTAACAAGTGCTGCAGAATAGTAAAGGTGGATCCCCGCATATCGCACTAGTTATTTGATACGCTTTCGCTTGACTAAACTCTTCTTATTAAGTTTTTTTTTTAGAAATGAATACGAGATATTTAAATTCAATTGGAATATTTATGCTTTTGGACTTTTAATAACTCATTCGGCAATTACTATTTATTTCAAGCCTACTAATTATTATTTAAATAATTGTGCTTACTTTTCTTTGGAAAGAAACAGATTAGATGGGAGAAAATAGATACAAGTGTTGACAACTTGCACGTCATGTTTATTATTATTAAAACAGTATTGTAGCGCACCTGTTGTTATGTAGGCGATGTATAGTGTGGTACAGTGGAAGGCGGGCGCTGCGGTAAATACTAGTATAAGTATAAGAAGCTAGTACGTATCAGAAAAAATTATGTTATTTATTGGCAGTGGGCTGGGATATGAACCCAGGCATCTAACCATCGAATGCTTTTTAGTTAACGCGCTACGTTCTTAAGCCCCAGCGCCCATACTTTCGGAGATTCAGTCATTCGGAAAAGGCAATAATATTCTTTGCAATGTTTTGTAAGAAAGCTTATGTATTGATCACGTACAAGGAGCTTTCGAACGGGTTCTCACTTTTAATTGTTCATGCTTACAAGGAATCACACTCACAATAAAAATATTAAAAAATGAATATAACGCAGCTGTATGTGGGAAGTTAAAAATTAAAGTCAAGGATTTAAAATGAGATTTATAAAGCAAATCTTATAACCCTTGAAAGAGGTTATCGTTTTGCATTATATTCCATTATAGTTTTGGTTTATCCATGATCGAAATGCAAAGATATATTATAAAAAATTCATAAAGAAAAGAACACATATTTTTTCCCTTTATTTTGGATTTTAATTTTGGAAAACGAATAAATGTTCGTTGCCATATTTGTTAAATAAAAATTCATTTCTATGATGTCAGAAACCGTGAGCTTTTATTTATAAAAAAATAAAATGATTTTGTTAAGATGATCTCACTTTGAATTAAATTATATTTAAACTCAAATGATAAGTTGACATTTTATTATTTGTTTTGACTTCTGTATCTATTTAAAGTAAGATGTTTTGCAAGAAAGAGGGGCAAAACTTATTGGACGTTTCGGAGAGCTTTATTATCAGTCTGACATTTTCTGTAAATTGTTTTATTTTACTTATGAATTAAATATTAAAATACAATTACAAATTATATTTCAAATTAAATTACCGAGCATACTGAACATAGACGACCTTCTCTTATTATAGTGAAACAGACCACTTTCGTAAATTATATATAATTAATATTTCAATATTGAACTGTTTTCGCCGAACCGCTGAATTTGAAAAGCTTTTCAAGTTCGTTATACTTGATTATAACAAAAACATTAATGATAAGAAAATTCCCGAGAAGAATAGCAATAAACAAAATAAAAATTCTGATATTGAATCTTACAAGCATAATAACTAGAGGGTATGGGTCATTTTCGACTCGTGTAAAATTAAGACTGCGTTCCCCTACTCCTCCTGGCGGGAAACATAATTTTTATGCTACTAATTTTATGAACAATTTCGTTAATGTTGAAGTTGCGTTGAATTACAATGATAAAAAAAACACAGTTTTCTATACGTGAAAAATATATTGAATAATAAAATTGGCCCCATAAAATGTTCAGCTAAAGCTATAAAATAGATTGCTTCGTTCATTAAAGTAAAACAATTTTCTCAACAAATTAAAAAAAAATACACACGTTCTTACGGAAAATTAGAATTGAAAAGTGTGGGCGGTTACACTGCTGTGTTGATATTCATCTTATGCTTTTTTAAACATGATCTAGCCGCTTAATTCTGACAAACGGAACGAAAGAGCACACGACTATAAAACATCTCATGCAGTAATGGATTTGTTACACGAGCTGTATGGCATGACGGATCGTATTGTTTAAGCTACATAAGGTGCGAGATCCCGTACTCTACTTTGGGAGCCCGCGGGTTCCCAAAGTTACCCAAAACTGTTCCTGTACACAAAGTTTGGGCAAGTAAGAGAGAATTTGAGAGAATAATATTCTTCTTCTTCCTGTCCAAAACAGCCCGCACTTTTTCTGCGGGCTCATTTGGTAAGATTTTAAAACCATCACCTGTTGTATAAAATAAACAATAAAAATCTGCAAACAAATTTTTTTTTGGGCCAAACCAAATTGTTGGTTTTTAGTGTTCGCGTACTTTTAAACATTTTAGTATCTAATTGAGAGTTATTTTTTTTTTTATTCTCATTGGCCCGAACTTTACCCAAAAAGTACGGGATCGCACCTATAAATCCCATATCTATAATATGCAATTCAATGGATCACAAAATCGATCAGTAGTTATACGAGTAGTGACTGCTTGATCCAACTCATTTTAAAAGAAGTATGATACTACGATGCACCCAGTCAAACAATGACAATGAATCCCAAATATATACAGGCGATTCGGACGGTTAACAAGGCTTCAAAATCAGCAATCACTTGTTGATGCTCAATAATGCATTTAACGAACCTACCCTCTTTGTGCCAATTGAACTTCTTTCATGCCGTCTTGACTAGCCATAGATCTGTTTGTACAGGAATTTGTCTCGTGAAGACTGTCGCTGTTCATCGTCGAAGTGTTCCGAACAATTGTTCGCACAACGCTGTTCTGCCATCACACAGACAAAAAATATGTGTGTTTGCGATCGTCTGTAAACACCCGTACAAAAACTATGCTGAAAATAATCTCGATGAGAAACAAAATATTATGCTTAAACTTAGCACAAACAGCAAGACGTATTCTCCACACAGAAGACCTCGAACACATATTTTCCGTTATTCTCTCCATGTACGAACAAATTTGTGGCTAGTCAAGACGTAGTGTTATTTGTACAAACTTAACATAGCGTCTTGACTAGCCATAAATCTGTTCAGTCATCGCATATTTTGCTGCTCGCACAGAAAAATGGCTAGTCAAGACCGTCGCTGTTCATGGTTGTCATGTTCAAATAGAGTTGTCCTAACAATAGTACGCACAACTTTGTTATGACATTACACAAACAAAATAGACAAGCAAAATAAAAAGTATGCATGTGTGTGTGCGCTCGTCTGTAAACTACCGTCATAAGCTATGCTAAGAGCATCCATACAATCTCGATGAGAGAGAAAAAAACACTAAACGGGAACATCTACACGTATTCTTCAAACAGGAGATCACGAAGACATTTTCTCTCGTTATTTTGCCCAAGCTCTCCGAATGTGCAAACAAATTTATGGCTAATCAAGACGTAGTGTTAGATTGCAAAAACATACATATTTCCATAGAGCATTACGTGAATTTCTGTTGCACTTTTCATCCTATAGAACGATTAATTCGGGAAGCTGTGGATGGTTTTTGCATTCCGAAAGATAAAGACCATGATCCACTATCAGACTTAGTCTGTATGTCTAATTTGCTAATGTTTCGGAAGATTTCATAAAATAATATTATTTGTGCAAGCAGAGTTGAATTTAACGTTCGCATATTCTTTGTGTGATAATGTACAATCGAAAAATCACTTTGTTGTGATTTTTTAGTGAGACAATTTTCTCGCCGATTTTTTTCGGATTAAATCGAATGCCATTCCATAAGGCGTACAGTGCTCCATAAAATATGTTGAACATTTTGTTTAGAGATGAAGTACGCTTTTGTTTAAAATATTACCTCAGAAAGCCGAATTTCTCCAATACCCTACAAAGAAGTTAGCAAGAAACCGGTAACAGTGTAGCATTTGACTGCAAAGGGTTTGTGCAAACTAGAGTTGATTACGCGGTAGCCACATAGCCGAAATAATATTTCATGGTCATAAAAATGCCTGGTATTTTATTTTAGCTTAAGATTCATAGTCTCGGTCCGTTATTTTCCGAGAAATGAGCTGAACTGACTTTTTGTAAAGATATTCACCAAAAAGATTCTACAACATTCATTAGCGACCTGATGAAGTGTATAAGTTACTCCGAAATTAAAATCAACTTCCCAGAAAGCTGTTGAATCGAGGTGGTTTATATAACATTCACAAAAAGTGTGTCGATTTAATGCACCCAGATGTTTTTCGAGTATTTATGTACTTTGGTTTGACCGAGGCGCATTTCCAGGGGAGTAAAATAGGATATTTCCCCCACCTTTTAATCTAAATGCGTGATCAAAAACAATCGCACTGAGCAAATTAAAACAATTTTTGAGTGAGTGTCAGAAATAGACGTTACTTCTATGTTTAGGTTGGTTTTTTTTACACGAAACACATGTACATACTGGTACATATGTATGTATATATGTATGTATGTATGTATGTATGTATGTATGTATGTATGTATGTATGTATGTATGTATGTAGCAATGATCTTCTCACTGACAGACTGACTGATTTATAGTTAAACTACAAGTTTTCAAAATGCGAGTAGAATGAAAAATGTTTTACTAAATATTTTTTATATTTAATACGTCTGCAAGTACAAATGGCTGGAAAGAGGATTTTATGCATTTGGATCACATATTTAACCTTAATTCTCATTCGTTCGGAATAAATTTAAGTTAATATTTAAAATGTGTAGGAGCTGTTGAATAAGTGTGATAATATCTAGACATCATAATCTTTATTATGGCGATTTGCCAGTTATGTCAGACGGCAAGAGCTGTAAATAAACAGTTCGTCGTCTTCGGGCTTACACTAAAAATTTTATTTAAAATTTCAAATAAACATTTGTAGGTTAGTGCGGAAATGCGAGTATTTGCATATTTTAGCATAATTTTAAAGATACATTCTTATTTTGAGTGGGGGAAAACACACTAAGTATTAGACAAATACGATTTCATTTGTAGTGAAAGAAATATTTGTAATAAAAGTGTAACAAGAACAAACACGTTTGTACATGAAATATTTTTTGCACAACTTGGTGAAAATTGTTATGATGCCTAAGTCAGGAAAGAACTCAAGCCAGAATATGTCATGCAGGCCCACTTAGACTACTTTAAGTTTTGTCAAAAATTGTTTGAACAAGTTATTCGTCTCAAGTTTAACTCCTTATCTTAATGAGCAAAACATTATCCCGCAAGATTAGTTAAGTTTACGAGGGCTGTGCAAATGAAATTTCAAACAATTTATGACAGTTCATTTGCGAGGGTGTAAAAAGGACCAGTTTGCGAGGCTTTTAAGCATTTTCATGAATTCCCCTTATATTTTAGAGTTAATTTTTTAATACTTTGTGTGAAATTCTTCTAGTAGAAAGATACAATAAAATAAAATTAAAATACAAAAGAAAACATTTTGGTGGCAGCGTAAGTAGTCATCAGTTTAGAATACAAAACATCTATTATTTGCATTTTGCCGGTCCATTATATATGAAATGCATCGTTGGAGAGTGCTTCATTTAAGATATCGATCCAGTTTTTGATGTCTCTGTCTAATACGTGCGCCGTAATAGTGTCTCGAATGTTGGCCTCGAGCTCGTCCTTAGTGGTTGGTTTGCTAGCGTAGTCTAAGAACCTGACGTAGCCACATAGAGTCTAATCACCAATTGACTAGCGCTCGCCGAGAGATTAGCCAATGACAACATTTTTCCTTCACAACTTCGAGCATTACGTAGCTTGCTATGGCATGTAGTGCCGTCTTGTTGGAAGCATTGCTTCGATATATCGATGAGGTCGAGCTCTGTCGACGGAAAGTCGGTTAAAATCGCTCTATACCGAGGACACAAAGAAGATCTGATAATGCCGCCATTTGTGGATTGCCGTAATGACGACTAACCTCATGATGAAATTCATGTTTCGTGAAATGTCTATAATTTTTTAATTTATTTAAACATGTTCGGCAGACGTGAACCGATGCATGATGAAATGGCAAACCTTCTTGAATGTTCTGAAAGCTGGATGGCGTTGGTAACTGTGATAGCTTCTGATATATAAAAATTGAAATTGCTACGAGTATTATTACTATCTTCGATTTTGGATCTTGTTAAAACTTAAATGTTTTTATTTCAAATTTCTTAAGCCTCTCAATTTCTTTAGGCCTCTATAAGACATTTGAATTTTTATTAAAATGAATTGCGTTAATTAGCAGTCAAATTTTAAATAACAAAATATGCTTCCAAAAATTGCTCTTAACACTTAGGAAATCGTTATTTTTACATTTTGCCAAACAATATTATATTATTCATTAGGTATTAGCAACTTTATAACTAATTTATTTACGTGAGCACATTTCGATGGATTTACCTTTATTCTCCACTTTTTAGACAGTCCTCTAACTCATGAATATGGGACTGAAGTTGTTTAGATGCAACCTTCGCATCATTATTAACACTTATAAATGCAGTGTCGCCAGCAGACGCTGACCTGTATTTATGTGGGCTTGTTAATATATCCGCTGTATAGACTACATATATTGGCGGCTCTAATATACTACCTTGAGAGTCTCCTGAAAAGATATTATCATTTTTAGACCACTGATCCTTTGATCGCACCTTAAATGTTCTATATGTCAGTTTTCAGGGAGAATTGAATTATTTTTGTGAGTAGTGCATCATGCCGATTTGGATGAAGCAAATACTATTGTCGATATTTTGCATTCCTTTCATCTATCAAAGAAAGTACCAACGATTTTCTACGGCGTCAAATGATCTTTTCCTGCAGAAAAAAAAAACGTTAAGAGAAATTAGTCAAAGATTTACGTTAAAATAATAATTATAACAGCATTGAAACTAATTTTGGTTATTTTTCAAGTTTTTTAAACTAGTATAAATATTAAAGTAATTTTATAATATTAATATAGTCTAACATCTATCACCAATTTGCACAGATGTTAACATCTTCTTCTAAAAATTATACAGGGCTAGAACTCAACATCCTTCTACGTCTTTAAGAAACGTTCCTATCTCATTTTGTTTCATCTTACATTTTTCGATAGTTTTAGTGTCATCACTAGAGAAATGGCAAATAAGTTGGATTATTTTTGTGTCATCACTAACAAATTGAATGAAATGGGGTTTTTTATTTAATAGAATATAGAACATGAATTAATTAATCTCAACAGTTTAATGTTTTATTGGTTAGGAGATTGTTAAAATGGCTTTAAATCCATTTTATTTAATTTTTTTCCAGCTGATATGTTCCAGGTAAGATGTTGCAAATGTAAATAAATGTTTTACATTTTCTACATCCTCCATTCGTTTCACCAAAATGTTGGTCAGTCTAAAAAGCCTATAAAGCATTTTTATGGGCATATTTTACAATTCTTTACGTATATTTTAAGTAATAAAACACAATTGCAACAGCATGAGCAATAAATATGAAACCGTTAAATGCAGTTTGAAAACGATATTTTTAATTTTAATGTGGTTGGGGCGCGGCTAGATGTTTTATTTCATGCGGCAAGTGGTTGCCTGGAATTTATTTTTAACAAAAATATTTCGACTTAAATAATTGTTCATAATAATAAAAAAAACATTATATCGTTTATTTTCAAGATCAAGGCAACATGCTTTACACTTGAGTGTTAATTAGCTGTTAAATTAATGAGTGGGGCATAAATATAAAATATTACAACAAAAACATTATGGGATGTCTGCTGTCATGAGAAGTAGAATTTGTAGAAAGTTACATGCACACATACTTACACACGGTTAAACATTTCATTCTAAAATTTAAATTTCTTAATTGGTGACTTAAAATGACAATATGTTGCGGGTAGCAAGGTATAAAACTATTAGAAAAGTGTTTTCGAATATGTTATATGAAGTAATAAGTAGAGTTTAATCGAAACCAAATATAAAATTCAGAAAAGAAAATATTAAAAGTATTAACGAAAACAAAGAATACATCAATAATTCTAAGCTCTCGATATGGGAAAAGAAAGATATTGCCCTTTTTACCCCAGAATATGTAAAGAAATGTAATAATAATTTGTAGATTGCAAAAAATGACACTGAAGATGGCACATAGCCGAAACCGGGTTGTCTCCAAACCAAACTTGAGAAGGGATGACGGAAAATCATTCCAAAAATCTGCCTCAAATCACCCTGTCAGAATACCCAATCAAGAATTAATAATGATGTCTTGATCGTAAGTACTTCACTACTGCTCTTACTATGCAGCTTATGACTACCCAAAATGACACATTTGTTTCTCTGTAACATTTGCAACAGCTTCATCAAGAACTGCAGTTTTGACAGTATTTGCAGTATTTGCTCGTCGTGACTTTACTACAGTAATCTATTTGAGAAATATCCAATGTCTTGTATATGCGTTCAAATGGTTTCGTGCACGTTTCTATAAGGAATTTTCTTACTAGGGTCGTGTGCTGTTCACTGGCCAATCGGCCACAAATAAGAGTTCATTATGTTCCAAATGCTCTGTGAACACAACTTAAATTTTAGCAGCTTTGCTGAATTGATCATTCCGTTAGCGAGTGTTTTGTTTCTATTATTTTTCTAGTTATTCTATTAGCATTTCTTGACAATGATTATATTGTTTGCAAAATATTGAAGTTTAATAAAATCGGGATTCTATTTCTCTTCTACTTACATTAATTGAAATGTCATAATAGAACTATCGATGGTCTATTTCTTTTGTACATAAAAATAAATCCAAAAAAGTATCAAGCTAAAACACACAATTTATATTAAAATGATGCAGAATAATTCAATCACCCCTATTTTGCATTTCGATAACTTTTCCGTATTCAGTTACGCACGAATCGAAAAAAAGTATTCCAACAAAAAAACTGAATCGTAGGAAAAAGAAGACCGATAGTACTTTCAAAACCAGCTGTTTCGCTGTGGAACGTATGAAATATAAACACAAAAATTAAGCAATTTTATAATAATATGCCGCAAAATTTGTTTCTGAAAACAATTGTTTTCTGATTTGGAACTTTTGTACCAAAGCAGGCACATCCGCTAAGGAAAAAGGATTAAATTGACTACAAAGCGCCTTTCTAAACTCTTGTTTATGGTTTCATTTTGTGTTGCATTCGAGGTTTCATATTTTGATATTTTCTGGTTGCATTGATGTTGGTTGCACAGTGTGAATCGTTGTTTGTTGTTTTACTGGTTTAGTTCATTGAAAATAAAGCAGCTGTGAATACTTATGATTTTGTCAATTGCAGAACAACTTAAATGAACTGAAAAAGAAAAAAAATTAAATGACTGTAGCAAAAATAAGCGTTGGGTAAATTTGAATAATTTATACAAAAAATTATCAGAACTGCGGAACGTACAAAATGACAAATATGAAACACGAGGTTCAGTCGGAATACAAAATACAGAGCTGACGTTGCGTTTGTGGTTTAATTGTTGGTTGCAGTGTGTATCAAAATATGCAACATGAATGATAAGGATGTGGCAAAGGGTGTACCTACCATAGGTTAGGTTAGGTGGCAGCTCGCATACAGCGAGTTCACTAGGAGTCCACTAGGCCCATTTCGATGCGCCGGCGATCATGTATCTACCCCAATCTGGAGATTCTCGCAAAACTTGTCAGGCTCGTCAGTGTTGCATCCCTAAGGTACTCCAGGTCATGAAAGAATCGTTGCCCCAAATATTTGAGATTGTGTTCTTGCATAGAAGGGCAGTCGCAAAGAAATTGTTGAACTGACTCTTACTCCTCCTTATCCAGACAGCTTCTGCAGCTCCCATCACGAGAGATTCCCATACGCTTCGACATTCGTCCAACCATACAGTGCCTCGTTATTATGCCAACTAGTAGCGATTTTTCCTGGGGGCCAGTAGTGCCTTCGTCCTTTCCTATCGACCACCTGTTTATTTTAGCGACCATTCCCGTAAGGTGTTTGAAAGTTCCCACTGGCTGATGTGCCTACCATACGACATCAAATCAAAAAGTAGAACTAAAGTTATTCATTCATGAAACAGATTACAGCCAAAAGAACATCAGGTGACAACTTTTGAGCCACGTTGTAGGATGCAATTCATACAAAAGATTTTTGAAACTTTAAAATGTGTAACCAAAAGCTGTACAAAAACGGATCACAATAATCTGTCTCACAACGATAAAAACAAACTTAAATATTAATAATTACTTTTGTAATTGCTTTGGTTTTTTTAATTGCTTTCGATAATTTTTTAAATAAATAAAAGTAATAATGAGCAGAAATGTGAGCAAATACTTGAAGTAAATATTTAATTTTCAAATCAAGTGAAGCACTTGTGTTTATTGAAACTGTGACGTCGAGCGCAATATTAAAATTGTTAATTGCTTTAAAGTTTTGATACGAGTATCTTTGAACAATTTGTGGACTGAGTAAAAGCGAATTTAAATTCATTTAACACGGTCTTAAAGCGGCAAGAGTTGTTCTTAAAAGCAGCACAAGGAACAGTGAGCGTACTTAAGTGTTTTTATAAATAATTTATTTTCTAATCGAATTACAAAGCACTCGAAGTCGAAAATTATGTCATTTGTTGTTAAAAATAATTTCTTTTTTTGTTTACGAATACAAAACTTTTGGGCTTTGTGACCATAAATGTCTTTGAATGACTTCAATTCAATTTATTAGATTTATTTTTGTTAACAATACACTTGCAATATTAAAATGACTGTAATTTATGTGCTTGTATTTATTTTTTATTTATTTATTTCATTAACAAGTTTATCATCTAAATTGGTAAAATACTGGTTTTTTAAACTGAAAATTTGCAACGAGATTGCAGCTGCTTCCAAGCAAAAGAAATAAAATTAACGACTTGTTTTTAACGTTTAAACGAGATACGCAAACATAATTTGTAAAGCTTAAAGAATTAATCGAAACAAACGGGTTGGAAGTTCGACCATAAACTAGCGGACTGGTGAAATGGAAAGCTCTTCGTCGGAATAACACGGCAGCTGTATTTTCAACCCAATTCGCGGGAAGATGCAGGTTGTCAATCCTACGCCAGCAGATAAGGAAGTAGTGAGCGCATTAAGTTCACGCAGTGTTAAGACCTCAGCATGATAAGTCCGCATGATAAGAGCTGCAGGTGCAAAGAATAAATAAAAAAAGTTGCGTCAAAATTGTTTAAACCCCCAGATTTATTTAAACCAAAATAATACAAAACCGAAATTTGACACTGAAGATGGCACATAGCCGAAACCGGTTTATCTCCAAACCAAATTTGACAAGGGATGACGGAAATTCGTTCCAAAAATTTAATACAATAAACATAAATGCGAAAATAAGGCCATCGGCCGTTAAAAGTACTTCCATCTAAATGAGGGCGAAGTTTTGGATATGTACAATACCATCGCATTTCTAGGCATCCTGCTGCTAATTTGGTAGCATTTTTCCCATAATTCTTTCCCATATTAGAAAGTTAAAAAAAATATTACCAGGCTAGGAGGTTGCTCTCGGTACTTCCTACATTTTTTAATACAAAATTGTCTTATTTTCACATTTCGGTGCGGGTCTGTGACATTGTTTACATAACTTCCTTTAACTTAAAGTTTACAGACGGTTAGGTTATACCAAGTTTTAACTCTTTAGTTAGAGTGAAAGCGTCCCATACAAGTGAAGTATGACACAATCTTATTTTGTCTTTGTCGTAATGAACATATATTTGTATTATCATTAAGACCGTGATTCAGTGTCTTACATAGACAGACGTACGATTCCATAAAAAATAGGATTATGTGCCAGTAAAAAAATCAACAGGCAATGTTTATTCGAGCTCACACCATCATACGCAAAATATGCAGAACTAAAATGCAACACTGATTCACATAAAAAATGTTACTTTCCGAAATTTTTCCCAACAAATTTATTGCACAGATTCAATTTTAAATTATATTGTATTATATATCGTCTGTGTATTTTTACAGATCTAGCAACTAAATCCTGATAATGAATCATTGTCTTTATCTGTATAGACATATGTTGTTTTTATAGCTCACACTAATTGCGTTTTCTTTTCTGAAGAAAAATGCTGTATGTAATTGTGTAATACTTTCCAAATGTTAACCACATTTCGATAAAGTGGTACATTTTTCACGATCACAATAGAATCAAATATTTGTTTTCATAAACAATCAAACACTACAACAATTCATTAGATGTGGTGTCGTTAAGCCAGCTGTTAAAACTGTGTTTTACATGTGTTTAGCTCTAGGCTGGTTGAGTGGATGAAATCCGGATTGATTGGGACCCGATATAAAACTTCTCTGAGCCGAAACAAAATAAATGATTTTTGTTACTCAATGCAGAATACAAACAAGAATCCAATGCATGAAATGAAACAAAAAAGTATGAAAATTTAAATTAGATTTTGTTTATTAACTGCAGGAAGAAAATCGTACCAAACTCACCAAAGGTTGAAACAGAAGAGAGAAACCAAGATTGTCTTTTATACGGAAGTAGTTACATGAGGTGTCGTTAATACTCTACATTTCAGTTAGGCTTTAAACTTTTAGAAGGAGATAGAAGATATGCTGCAAAATATATATCTTTCAGCTTATGTTTATATTAAAGAGTAGGAGTTACACAGGCGATATGACAACGTTAATGACGATGAACAACTTGAATGCAAGTTAGTTAATGTGACATTAACAACATGCAACACTTGAATACAAACTTTTAATTTTTTTTACGCTACTTTTAGAAAAGAACATGTGGTTTATTCAAACACTCAAAAAAAATTTTTTTTAAAGTAGAGAAAAATGTACACAGTGTAAAATATATGCAACATTTTTTTATAAAAGAAAGCGCGATTAGTGTTCGTAACAATTTGTGGTTTTTTTTCATGGGATTTCCCAGGAAAATTTAAATATAAAGTTTCACGTCGTTGTGACAAAGAAAACCACAGCTGTTACAATAAAAATAAAAACAATTAAGAACCTCTGTTTAACAAATGAGTCACCAAGTTAGTGAATACACGTCATCGGCTGGTTAATTCTATTGACCCAATTCTAAAAATGGCATGGTGAACAAGTGAGTTGTTCATAAAAAACTAAGATTTTTCAATGTAGCTTAAAAACTTTGATCAGCTTTTCATTGCAACAAAAAAAATAATACAACAATTGCAATAAAATCATTTATAATTGTCAGTAAATTAACGACTAATCGTAATAATTTAAATTAAAGCTGGTGTTTGATTTTAAAAAATATTCTACATCTGAAGTGTTAATTAGAAATGTTCGTGCATTTGTACGTGATTATGTGTCTGAAATTTCCTTTATAAATATTTTAATAGTTTTTTTTTCTTTTTTTTTTTATTAACGTGCCATAGTAAAAAGCAAGTGTTGTGGTGTTACAACTTCCAACTCACGTGTGCTGTGCGTTATTTTATTTAACACTAGTTTTTTATCAGGTGCATTAAAGCTTTAATAAGCTAATAATTAAATTCATCGTAAACTCATAAAATTTTAAACAATTTCACTAAAATATTCTGTTCAATTAAATGTATTTGTCGTTCTTTTATTCGTTATCGCAGTGTAATTAAGGGATAATTAAAATTTTATTATTTCATGTGAATTGTAACATTTTCGGAAATGACACTGGATTAAGTCAGACTTTAGTACGAACTATTTCACATAAAGTCGGGTGAGAGCATTCAAACATGCGATGTCTATGACTGCTTCAGGTAATGCTCATAGAAAATTCATTATAACAAATATAATAAAGTAGTTAATTTTATATTTTTTTAATTTCCATATTAGTCAGGAAATACTAAGATTTTATAATTAATTCGATGACATTTTTCAGATGGAATTTCTATTGTAATTTTCATAAGTAGAAGGGAATATTTTGTGGCAGTTCAATCTTATTCTATATCGTTATTTTATACTTCTCTGTTAATATTTTATTTAAATCAAATTTCCGCACCGTTTATAATTTTTAACGTACTTCTCTGTCACATAGTTTTGAAACAAGAGTTTAATATCGAATAACATTCACTCCAAGAGCTGTATGGGCTCCACCAATATCAAACTGGGTCTTTTTTAACTTTAATTTTAATTTATTGAATTTTTCTATTCAAATCGTATCCCTAAAATATTATTTATTTATTATTACCAATGTTATAACTGAACTATTCTATTCAAATCTTAATAAGCTATTTACTATTGGGTGGGGAGAGCCGTCTCGCCAGGCACAATGTGTCAGTCTTATTAAGTCTCTGGTGCCCGCGAAATTGTAATAATTTGGGTTAGGATGGACCTCTACTTTGTTTACGTATTTTGACGTGTATTTTTTTGCTTCTTCTTGGATAGTGGGAATTTCTAGATCTCTCTGGATATACTTATTTCTTATATACCAGAGGGCGCATACGAGAAGTCGTAAAATCCTAGGCTGTCTTCTTTGTACCTTCTGAATGTTTGATGCGCAACAGTACCACACAGCTGAATGTTTTAGTATGGACCAATTAACCAGAGTAGTTGAGTTGTTCGCAGTACTTTTGCGTCAATATGACGGGACCAATTTAGACGTCAATCAAGCTGGATACCCAAATATTCTACGTGGGTTTTGTTATTGTTATAGGTGAAACATTTTTCCGTTTTAAGGAAAACGTTACCTGAGCACATTTCGATGGATTTAGCTGTATTCTCCTACAATTCTTTTATACAAGTGACTTACGAAAAGTGAGGTTATAAAACGATAGTTTTATTTTTTTATTTTATTATATAGTAGTAAATACTAGAGTTGTCATTTGAATATTCGATTCACATTTTGATTGTTGTTCGAACGAATCTTTTCAATTCAGAATAAAAAATCATTCGACCGATTTCTATCGAATATTCGAATATTATTTTAAAACATACCAGGAACTTGGTCTTCATTTTGATCTAAATACTTTTAACGGCCGAAATTTTTGGATAGGAACTTGTCCCTATTTTCACATTTACGTTCTTGTGCAGATCTGAGTCCTGTTGTTCAAGTTATTTTTGTTATTCAATGTATATATAAAAAATTATGTAACCTGCAGCTTACAGACGGTTAGGTTATATAAAATTTCTGCTCTCTACCTATAGTTAAAATGCTCCATACAAATAGGATGGGTGTAAGTCAGTGAGTCAATATGCGCTTTTTATACCTTCATATCTCGGGAAGCTTTTATAGTAAAACTTTGCCTGTGAGGTTATGAGGGGGGTAAAAAATAGCGTGAATGGTTTCGTGTAAATGTTGACACTTTGTGTATTATTCCTGAACTTGGCCAGGCGTACTACCGTGCGCCTTAATAACAACGCTAAACGCAACTTCGGTTTTTATGCAAGCACACTACATACAAATATCTGTTTCCTTTTCTCTAAGGTTCCACTTTGATGACTGACAGAAGAAAAGTTTACTTACGGCAATACTGAAATTGGATGTTGCAGATCTTAAAATTCCTAACTCGACTTAGTGATTTTTTGTGTCTGATAACATCATCCGATATACCATGTTTTTATTTAGGATTAAGCGTTGATGATATTTAATTTTTAAAAGATTTGTATTAACAGTTCTTAAGAGACCGAACTCCTAAAGACCCATTAGTATTTTGAAACACTTGGCAACTGATTCTGTTTAAATCCAAGTGATGTGTTTAAGCTACAGTTTTTTCACCTTTATTTCATCAAATACGATAAACAAGTTTTAATTTTATTCACAATTTATTGGCGGTACTTTATTTACACCAAAAATGTCATATGCGGCACGACTTTTGTTAAGTTTTGCCTGTAGCACCCACCTTTGTATCCGATTTTTCTAAATGAAAGCATTCTGTAAACGTCTTAAAATGGTCTTGTTTATAGCTTCATCAGTTGATTCAAACAATCACCGCAAGATGATGTTAAACAAATATTTGTTTGAGAATTGTAAAAATTTGCCATTATATGAAATTTTTCGCTATATGGAAGAAAAATGAAGAGTTAAGCTTTCTAAACAAAATTGTAGAACATTATACAATTATATTTTAAGGTTTTGGACGGTCATATTGGCGATTTCATTCCGTAACTAATAAATAACGGTGCATTTTTGAATGGGCCGAATATAAAAAAGCCGTAGAACAGCTATTGTTTTCTAGCGGTCAAAGAAATATATTTAAGAAAATAACAAAATGTTTTTTTTTATGTGTCTTTGACATATTGCTAATTATATTAAAATCGTTCACGATTAAGTTAAGGTATCTTATTTTGAATAGAGTTGCCATATGCATACAATAGTACAGCAAGTTTCGTAATAGAGCATCTCACTCTTGTGTGCACAAGGTATCTCTTCACTTTATTGTTAACAAGACGGGAATAAAATCAAAAGTTGTTCATCGATTTCAATGGGGTATGACTCGTTGCGGGCGAAATATATTTACCGATGTGCTCGTGGAAAAAAAACCAAACTTTTGTTGTTTTCATGTTTTTTATGAATTTTTAAAAACAATGATTTTTATAAAATATTTTTTAACAAGTTCAATGACATCTCTCAGATCACTGAGCGGATGGATTTCGGATTTTTAGTTACTCTGAATAAGATAAACCTTTATGCAATTATTTGTCGCGCAACTGATTTCTTTCCGACATAACATTATACCTCGAAAACTAGAATCAAATTTAAAGACCCCGAGGGCAGTTTCGAAATAACATAAGCAACAAATCTTCCTTGTCCCAGTCGAAAAGTTAACTTGATTTGCATACACGAGTACTAGTCTGATTGTGAAATTAGCTTTAAATTTCATTATACTCGTAGTTTTTTCAGTCTGCTGAAGTGTCAGTTGTAAAAAACTGAGATGGGGTCACTACTTTTTTTTAAGATTTTACGTTATTAAATTATTAAAAAGGGGAAAATATCTATAAACGTTATTTGATGTAGTAATGCTTTCTTTCAAACAAATATTTTTATTACACATTTTTGTTAAATCAGCAAATTAGAATAATCATTGTTAAGTGCCTTGTAATGCTAGACTTTTCTCCTGTTCTTCCTTAAATGCAACACTGAACACGACGAAAAAAACAAAAGAAAATGTATCACTGTTACCCACATGCAGGCGTACTCGTACGTGTGTTTGTATGTTCGCTTGTAAATAAACAAATTGTAACGGTAACTAACACCTTTTATTAAATATTATCCAATAATGTTTCTTAGGAAACTTCCTTATTGTTATTACTCGTATAATTTTAGAATGTTGTATTTGCATTTTTTGCTCTCTAATAATAGTAAGTAAATGGTAATTAGTCAAATCGTTATTTGCTTTGAGGTCTTTTTTTCTGTTAATTTGCAACTTTTTGCATCATTAGAAAAATAGTAAAAGTCAAATCATACGTTTCAATAACAATCAAATGGTTATGAAAAAAAATTAATTTTCAATTAGCAAGAAATTAAAAAAAAAAAATAAACGGTGAAAATGTAACAATAAAAAATAATTTTTAATAATTAACTTAATTAAATATGAAAAAGTAATTTATGGTAGTCGAATAATATTGAATTGATTATGATATTTATTGCAACTATGATAAGCAATAAGGCAGTCTTTTAAAAATTGGTTTTTATATTAAGGCGCACGGCAGTGCGCCAGGCCAAGTTCAGGGCTAATGCTCACAGTGTGTATATACACGAAACCGTTTTACCGCTTGGAACATAAGGACTCTATGTGTAGTTAATCTCATAGTTTGAAAGTTTTACCATAAAAGCTTTCCACAATATGTCGGGCTCTCCACTGTAGCTAGAGAACTGTGCCGCTATACAGGTAGGCCTTGGGAAACAAGTAAACGGAAAAATCTAGAAACGGGCACTTTTATGTGGGGGGACTTGGGTTTCTCCTTATTTGTATAGCTAGAGACCTAAAACTTGGTATACGGAGAGGGCTTGGAGAATAAGTAATAAGAAAAATGGGCACCTTTCCTCTATGCTCCATACTATAGCTAGATAGCTGAAATTTTATATAATCCAGCCGTCTGTAAGCTTTAAGTTAAAAGAGGTTTTATACATACATACATTAACAAACAAAAATAAGGCCAAGTTCCTATCTAAAACTTACGCCGTTAAAAGTACTGAGATCAAAATGGAGGACCAAGTTCTTCATATGTACAGTACCATCCCATCTAGGCAACTTTTTTGAGCATCTCAATTGAAAGAATATTACACTGCTCCTCTAGTTCACACGTCCCCCTTATATATTTCACCGCACAATAGAAAACTTAGTTTTCTAGTGGCCGCCCTCGTACATTCATTTATAACGGAAACATTCGCATATTCCCAATCAAATGCAACATTTTACAAAATAAATGAAAAACTTGGCACTAATTTTGAATACTTAAATGAAAAATATATGATTTCTTAAATGATGGGCATGTGTTCAAATATGAAAATAAATATTTTATTCCATGTTCTTTCTTCTATTATTGCAGCTTGAAGAAAGTCACGAATTCGAATTGTTTTCAAACAGAGCAGCGGACACAATAATGGCTGGCAAATTTAAATACACATTGGGCGTCAATGAACTAAAATCGACAGAATTTCGTTTATGGCAGTCACTTATTGGCGAATTCCTTGGTAAGTGTTTTTATTATTGCAAATTTGAATCAGTCGTTTTATTGAAATATTTCTTCCAACATTGTCATACCCCTCTTCCTATTTTCTATTTTAGGAAATTTAATATTGAACTTTTTTGCTTGTGGTGCATGTACACAACCCGAAGATGGCACGTTTAAGGCTTTGGCTTTTGGTCTTGGCGTTCTTATGGCGATCACTGTAAGTTTTACACAAAAGCAATTTTGTCAGCAATACATGTGTTTTTATGTCAATCAATTTGCAATTTCCAATTTTAATCGTGACCAAAGTGACACTAGATGAGCATGAAAAATAGTTTTACCAAATAAGCGCGTTCACAGCGTTTTAATTTGCTAAAAGTAAAATATCCTTACATGGATATTTGACATAAAAACTTCATTTAAAAACTGTAGACACAATTTTATGTTTGACACTTGAGCTACATACATATGTCCATACATATGTACATACATATGTATGCATGTGTGTGTTAGATAGTTGAAAATATTAACATTTTGCAAACAGTAGTTGATATTTTGGAGTGTTTTAAATTCTCTTTTAATTTTAAATACTACCGAGAAGAATGTAGTATTTGTAGGTCTTCGGTAGTCGGAATAAACATTTCTCTTGTTCTGTAAACCGAATCGATATTAAAACGACTGATTTCCCAAAACCGCATAGTTGCTTACTTGGTGTTCTGCAAACCGAACGATTCACTGCTTTCAAAGCAAGTTACGAATAACAACTTTTAAAAGTCAAAATTTAGACAAATACACAACAAATCAACTGTTAAAAAAATTCAAATAAATTATTTTAAAATGGCAGGAACATTTATAATAAGCGATCAACCAGGTTGGTAATTTTCGAAAAAAAAAACAAAATGTTTAGTGCTTATCAACAATCTAAAATTTATTTAAAAAATATATAAACAAGAAGAAATGAAATTTTATTTAACAAGTAAAACCGCAATTCGAAAGAAAATCATGCTAATTCGGCTTACAGAACACCAAAATATGGATATTCGTTTTGAAACTGACAAATTTACTCGAATTCGGCTTACATAGCAGAGTGGATAATCTACCGAATTCTATTCTATCAATTCTGAATCTTCAAAATCAGCATTTTATTTGTAAAAATCTCAAAAAAAAAAAAAAAATAATGTCGAAAAATATGAGCCGTTCACTGCACAATTGAACTAATATAATTTTTAGGAAAATATTACATTTTAATTGTCAAGACACTTGGTATAGCCCCAACTTTTTTATTTGTAACAACTTTCTTGAATATTAAAGATATACACCAGTAAATGACAACATATTTTTGGCCATTAAATGGTCACTAATTTCCTTCAGAGTCTATTTTGATTAATTCCATGATCTAATGTAAATCGTTGTAATAAAGCAATTCCATGCATTAGCAAACGCTAATTGATAACGGTATATTCTTAGTGACGACTAATTAGAATAAAAGACAAATAAATGAGTCAGCCGCTAGATCAACTAATTTTAATACAGACTTAGCTGGTGGCTAGTATAAGGAAGAGACTCAATGACATTAGAAAGCGGTTTCCCGAAGCCAATTCGAGGAAAGCAGGGGGTCAAGAAGGGACCCATAAAGTAAGCGGTCTGCTTCGATATCCCGTCCTACAATAATATATAATATTATGTGCTAAGATTAGATCTGTGACAGGAGAAAAAATAGGAGTCCTGTTAAGCATGATTACTTTTAGAAATTGACAACAAATCGGGATGACGAGCTGATTAAGATGACATCATTTATATTGCTGATCAATTAATCGCAATTAACATATTAAAGCAAAACTAATAAGATTTATTTTTATTGAAAATCCGTAATAAATCTAACTTTTTGTGTAATAAAGAACTTAAACCCTGATTTGTTTCTTCCTTTTTTTCACTTGCCAAAGCCACTGTCACATCCAAATTTTAACGTTATTTTTAGGTAATTTTTTCTTATTAATTTCATATACCGTTAAGTGAAAGCTACATTTGTATTTATTTATTCCATAATAATAATTTGAATTTAATTTGTAAAATTATTTTAAATTATATCATCGCATTTCTCAACTTGTTGTTTTCTGCAGTTAATCGATTTGTGCCATGGATGGCTCATATTTGTGTATTTCGATTCCAATCTAATTTTTTGGATAAACATAAGTATGTCCTGTATTGAGCAATTTGTACACAAATAATAAACAAAAATATAAATATTTTGAGATATTAGCGAATTGAGGAAATTGTTTAATTTCCTTATTCTTTTCAAAAAGGGCACTTGAAGCCACATAAAAGATTCGAAGATATTAGGAGAATACATACACATACCGAGCTTTATGTAAATTGATGCTTGGATCTTAGAATCACCCATTAGCCATATCCTGGAACAATGTATTATCTTCACCAATTCTACAATACTAAGTGCAAAAAAAACAAACGAGACTATGGCTCAAATTATGAAACGTAATCATACCGTGGCATAAAATCTTACCGACGTTTTTACTGATGTCCAAGTAAAACAAGTAAAAATCGCTAATAAGTTCCATGTACACAATACCTCCAAGCACGTCTTTAATTCAATGATATCAAAAACTTTAATAAAAATTTTAAATCTTGCATAAAACTATGTTATCTTCCTTGTCATTTTGCAGTAAGTCGCAAACTATGCGAATATTAAAACCGAGTTCGTATGGATTTTCGGATTTGGAAAATAAATAAGGAAATAATTTGCCAGGTCATAGATCCAAATAATAACCTTCCACCACAACAGTTTGTGGAGCTACACAACACCACACAATCGGTCATAAAAATAAAAAAACTACTCCTAGTCTAGTACGAAAGGTAGTTCAACAGAAATGGTGCCAAAAACGGCTTCCGATTTGGTCTGGCACAACGATCTTATTTACAAACTGTACAATCTTCATTTCCTGAAAGAAACTATAATTCATAGTTTTCTTACTTAAATATCTTTTAACGCTTTTCTAGCTTTGTCGTACTCGTGGGAAATTGTAAAACCCTCTGAATTTGCTCTATGTGACTTGCATATATAATTTTCGCAATCCAGGAAAGACCCAAGCAATGTATTTCACTAGATTAATATCCTATTTTAGGCCGCAAGTTCCTCTTCCTTTTAGCAATCCGAGCTTACCTCTGCAAAATAAAGTAAAATATTTAGGTGTCATGCTGGACACTAAATTCAAGTCTAAAGTTCATGTCCCTTATGAGGAACACAAGTAAATACAGCTATTAAGGTGTCAAGATCTATGTACTCGCTTATATATATTCAACTTTCACTCCTTGTGTAAAAAATAATAGTTTTTAGAGCGATTTTCTAACAATAATACTTTCTTGCTTAAATTGTTTTTACACTGTTTGCGTTATTGGCTGATTACAATAGCTAACTCTTAGAATATGGCAGCTAAAATTAATATTGTGTATTAGATGAAAAGAGAATAAGTTTTATTTTGAACTGATCTGAGATAAAAAATATTGTTACAAAGTAATAGTCAACGGTGTGTGAAACGACCTATTGTACAAATGTACAAATACGCAATAACATAAACACAAAGCAAAAAAACAAATTGCGCAGCAGAAATTCCATGAAGCGCGATTTGATAAAAACAATTTCTACAGCAAGCAAAAAGTAAACAAAAGAAATACACACACACAAACACATATACAAGACTACTAAGCCAGCAAATGAAATAACAAATGCGCAATTTCGCGTATGTTCGGGACATTTCAAGAAGCGGCCGTGATCTGTATATAAAGGCGCCGTCCACCGCAGAAGAGTTAGTTGACTTTGAGATTACAAAGAGTGAATATCTGTGCGTACAAAAGTGTTAAGTGTTACAGTGTAAATAAGTACTTAATATAGTTGTAAATAGAGTCTTAATTGCCGAATTAAGTTGTGTACTGGTAAAAATCATTAAGGACTGTGTAATTTAATTTTTTACAATTAAACGAACCCTTCAAAATCACGTTTATTGTGGTAATAAACGTAACAACTGGTGTCAGAAGTGAAATTGCATTAAAAATAAAAAGTAAGTATAACAAAATGAAGTTTGACGAGCTGAAAGTAGATCAGCTAAAAAAAGAGCTGAGCAAGTTTGATCTGCCAACGGCGGGCAATAAGGCAGAACTGCAAAAGAGGCTAATAGAGGAATTCAAGCGACGTGGTATTGACATCGACTTACATGAATTCGAGGAAAAAGAGGAGCTCGAGATATATACCCCTGCCACAACCCCTAATATGGACTTCACCGTAATGTTTGCCGCTATGATGGAGAAAATGGAGAAATTTCAAGAAGCTTCTAAGACTAACAGCGAAAGACTCTTAGCTGAGGTTAAAGCCAACAACGAAAGACAAGAGGAGAAATTTCAAGAAGCTTCTAAGACTAACAGCGAAAGACTCTTAGCTGAGGTTAAAGCCAACAACGAAAGACAGGAGGAGAAATTTCAAGAAGCTTCTAAGACTAACAGCGAAAGACTCTTAGCTGAGGTTAAAGCCAACAACGAAAGACAGGAGGAGAAATTTCAAGAAGTTTCTAAGATCAACAGCGAAAGACTCTTAGCTGAGGTAGAAGAAAAATTTCAAGAAGCTTCTAAGAACAGCGAAAGACTCTTAGCTGAGGTCAGAGCCAACAACGAGAGACTAGAGGAAAGACTCTCAGCTGAGGTCAGAGCCAACAACGAGACACTGCAGGAAATTTCAGAAGTTATAGGCAAACGAGTGGAAGCTATAGAACTGAAAGTCAGTGAGCTTGATGAAAAATTCTCTGGCATAACGGGAAATGTTGATGAGAAACTCTCCGGCATAACGAGAAGTTTTGAGGACAAATTTTCCGGCGTAGACGCAGAACTACATGAGTTGAAGAACAAGATGAGCGATCTACAAATTCGAGAAGGACCGGTAAGAATAATTCCTGAGCACGCCAGCAAGGTAAAGGCCCCGAGCTTTGATGGTAGCGCACCTTTCAATGTCTTCAAGTTCCAATTCGAAACAGTGGCTAGCAAAAATGAATGGGACAGTGAAGAAAAAGCTATAGAACTAATTCTTGCGTTAAAAGGAACAGCAGCAGCAATCCTTGAAAGCTTACCAGCTGGCTGCAGAAATAGCTACGAAGACATAATGGTGGCCTTGCAACGTAAGTACGGTGGCGAACATAAGCGAGAACTGTACAGGATGGAACTACGGGGCAGAGTCCAGAAGCCGAATGAAACGCTGCAAGATTTTGCGATGGAAATTGAACGCTTGGTGCAGCTGACTTACCCAGGTGAGAACCATCCATTCCTGGACCAGTTCAAGATAGAAGCATTTGTAAATGGCATACGGGATCCAGATGTTAGATATGCAGTTTGCGCTATGCAGAAGTCGTCCTTTGCGGAAACCATTTCGTACGCGCTGGCCCAAGAGACCGCAAAAGTTATATCGAAGCCACAAGTCTACAAGGTGCAGCAACTTGAGGCTGATACGCTAACTTGCGGATACAAAAGGAGCGAGATAAAACAGATTATCAAGCGAATACTTGAGGAAAAAAGCAAATCTCGCGGCAAATGCTTTAACTGCGGTAAGGTCGGCCACTTCCAGCGCAACTGCAGATCTGCAAAGAAAAGATCAAGATCTCCTTCGCCACCGAGGGACAGAAAAGGCGGAAAACATGAAAATGCTGGTGGCTTTTCGAGACGGCCATGCAACGTAGAGCGCAAACACTGTACAAAAGTGGAAAAAACGGAATGCGTCATCGACGTGCGGCAGACCCATATCAGCTCAGGAGAAGACTGGTCTAAAGAACAGAATGATGACCCCATTTTGGCAAAAATTATATGGGCTAAACTGGATAACAAAAGACCGACCCGTAATGAAATATCGGCGGAAAGCTCATTAGCAAAAGCGTATTGGGCCCAGTGGAATAGCCTAAAATTAATAGATGGCTGCTTATATAGATCTTGGGAAAGTACAGATGGCAAATTTACAACGGACTTAATTGTCGTGCCCACTTCCAAGATAAAGGACGTAATGAAGCAGTTCCATAACGGTCCTAGCGGCGGCCACCTGGGCATTAAAAAAACTTTGGAAAAGATAAAACAGCGCTTTTACTGGGTGGGATGCCAGCAGTCTGTAGCCGATTGGATAGCTAATTGCGAAAAATGTATTGCGACCAAGGGTCCAACAAAGAAAAGTTGCGGCAAGCTTCAGCAATACAATGTAGGTGCCCCTTTTCGAGCGGATAGCTATCGATGTAGCAGGTCCATTCCCTGTCAGTGACGCTGGTAACCGTCCAGCGAAAATCCTGTTTGAAGCGGAACTGAAACTGCCAGCGGATTTAGAGTTCGGTGTTAAACCTAAACCTGTGTGCGACGACAATGGAAACACTCTTCAGGCACAAGAAGATCTTCACGAGCTTCATGAGTTTGTCCGTAACCGCATTAAAATGTCCAGTGATAAGATGAAAGCCAGATATGATAGAGCAGCAAACACGGAGGGATTTACCGAAGGACAAATGGTTCTACTGTTTAACCCACAACGCAAGAAAGGATTATCCCCTAAATTGCAAACCCATTGGGAGGGACCATACAAGGTGGTTAAGAGGCTAAATGACGTAGTTTACCGGATACAGAAGTGCCATAGCCCGAGGTCCAAAATGAAGGTGGTTCACCTTGAACGACTAGCCAAATATGGAAAAGGTGATGTTGAGCCTGTTCGGGACGAAAAGGCTTAAGCGGGCGGCAGTGTTACAAAGTAATAGTCAACGGTGTGTGAAACGACCTATTGTACAAATGTACAAATACGCAATAACATAAACACAAAGCAAAAAAACAAATTGCGCAGCAGAAATTCCATGAAGCGCGATTTGACAAAAACAATTTCTACAAGCAAGCAAAAAGTAAACAAAAGAAATACACACACACAAACACATATACAAGACTACTAAGCCAGCAAATGAAATAACAAATGCGCAATTTCGCGTATGTTCGGGACATTTCAAGAAGCGGCCGTGATCTGTATATAAAGGCGCCGTCCACCGCAGAAGAGTTAGTTGACTTTGAGATTACAAAGAGTGAATATCTGTGCGTACAAAAGTGTTAAGTGTTACAGTGTAAATAAGTACTTAGTATAGTTGTAAATAGAGTCTTAATTGCCGAATTAAGTTGTGTACTGGTAAAAATCATTAAGGACTGTGTAATTTAATTTTTTACAATTAAACGAACCCTTCAAAATCACGTTTATTGTGGTAATAAACGTAACAATATCTATTAAACACACTATAGACACTTTGGATATTACTCGTCTTCTATGAGAGCTGATGACACGAAGAAACTGCAAATGGCTTAAAATAAGCTTTTGAAATTCATATGCAGGCCAAGGGCTATTTCACAAGAAATATAATATTAATGGCGTTTTCTTTTCTTACAGTTTTTGTGTTCTTTCCTGAAAAAATGCAACAATATGAATAAACATCATTTTATTTTTTAAAATGTATCTTACATGCTTTACCATCAACTTTATTCAAGGGTGGGAGTGTTACACTTTTTGTACTGCTAACTTAATTATTGTGCTTTTAAAAAGATGAGAATTTAATTGTTGTAGTCGTTTGCTGATATTTATGTTCTATTCTGATTATAAAAAATTTAGCACTTTCTACATATGTGGGTAACTTTTATCCTTAATGAACTCAGGAAAACTTCTATTTATTTATTATATTTGTTTTTTTAAGTTACATGAAATCAAACAAAATTAAAATGAACGTTAAATACATCTGTAAATTTAGAATAATTTAAAAAACAAAAATAGGAAAAAAATTGAAATACTTCTTGATTATTGGAGAAAATTATACTGGCCGCTGTCAGTGTTGATGACAATACGAGCCCGATCAATGCCACTCTTGGCGATAGACTCGTATTTTTGATGAATATTCTTTTTGAGACTTTCAAGTGTCTGAATTTGGTTGCCATAGGCTCGTGACTTAAAAAAATTATACAAAAGAAAGTCTTAAACGGTTAAATCGGGCGATCTTGCCGTCTAGTGCAAATCGCCAGAAGGAGAGAGAAGGCGACCCGATAATTCGCTTCTGAGAATTCCGTTCGTGGGTCGTGCAGTGTGTGCCATTGCGTCTAGCGTAAATAGCACACCATGCAGTATTTTGAGCGGGTATAATGGCTCTTTGTGGGTTATGCGAGGATTTTCTATGCCCCAGAAGTGATAACTTTGCTTATTCACTCATGATGATTTTCAGTGATCAGTTGTCTTTCTCATGGTGGAGACTCAGACTGGGTCGAGCGTCGGTTACGCGCGTTTAGCAACCGTAAGCGAGCAACTGATGCATCAGCTGCACCTTGCAAGGCGAGTAAACGCCGTCGTGTTTCACCAATTAGTGTTGAACGTCCCGGAAAATTGCACTGACATTCAAGCTGCACCAACAGCGTTTTTAAGGAGTATAGCGATCCATGTTTTATTGACGTATCAAAGCATAATTGACATTTGCCACCATTCTCAAAAATTATAGCATCTTACGAGAGAGTAAGGAATTAAATAGCCTTGAATTTACAATAAGTGTTAAAATCTTTCCTTATAAATTAGCAACATTTTAGCTTAACATA
Source organism: Phania funesta (assembly GCA_963932375.1). Lineage (NCBI taxonomy): Eukaryota > Metazoa > Arthropoda > Insecta > Diptera > Tachinidae > Phania > Phania funesta. The sequence goes on along the minus strand of OZ010653.1, from coordinate 80,432,064 downwards.
CTACAAGCATTTCAGCATTTTAGCATTTCATACAAAAAATTTAATAAATCAGATGTTTTTATTACATTCGATATTTGGAATTTTGTTAACGTGGAAATATGTAAAATATTTTTAATATTTGTTTGAATTTCAAATAAATTACACTGTCGTTAATTTTAATTAGTGGAAGCAGTTGGTAAACCAACCTTCGAAATTGAGTTGCCATTATTCTTAGGCACTTAATAATGTTATGTATTATTTTTATTCTTCTGCAGATTGTAGGACACCTCAGTGGCGGTCACGTAAATCCAGCTGTAACAATGGGCATGTTAGTTGCTGGTCGAATAAGTGTTTTACGTGCTGTACTCTACATAATTTTCCAATGTTTAGGCTCAATAGCCGGTACCGCAGCAGTGAGGGTGAGTAGGATGTGAATTGAAATTATGATAAAAATATTGTTATTTATCTTATGTACACACATGGTTGTTAGATCCTTCTCGATCAGACCTATTACAATGGTTTGGGCCATACCAATTTAGCTGCCAATATCACCGAACTACAAGGACTGGGCCTTGAATTTTTCTTAGGTTTAGTTTTGGTATTGACAGTGTTTGGGGCCTGTGATGCCAACAAACCTGGTAAGTGTTAACAATAAGTTAGACATATCTTTCTTCATTTCAAGTATTGTTTTTTAGACTCCCGTTATACGGCTCCTCTGGCCATTGGCATGGCGGTAACTTTGGGTCATTTAGGAACTATACATTACACTGGCGCTAGCATGAATCCTGCACGTACACTCGGCACTGCCTTTGCCACTAACAACTGGGATGCTCATTGGGTCTATTGGACTGGTCCAATTTTGGGCGGCATTGCAGCTGCCTTGATTTATACACAAATTTTAGAAAAACCAGCTGCTGCAAAGTCTACTGAAGTATCGGACAAATACAGGACACAGGCCGATGAACGTGAGGTGAGGAATTTTTATTCATCATAATTAACAAATTGCATTTTGTTTCATTTTCTATGCTAAAAATATATGTTTTTCGCAAACTTAAAACTTAAAATAAAACTCTGCTGTCATTATTTAACTGTTAAATTTAATCTAGTCATAGATTATTGACTTGAAATCAACAATACGAATTATAAAGACGAACTCAGAAACAGTGTAATACAGGGTGTCCGCCGGGAAGGTATACTTCTTTGTTTATAATTTTCAGATATCCCCCATAAATCAGGCGACCGTGGCGGACAATCAACATCACCATTCCTTGAAATAACTTGTTGTGGAAAGAGGTCTCGCAGTAATTCCATTTTAATCCTGGCTGTATGCGATGTGGCACCGTCTTATCGCTCCCCATTGACAGTTACCGTTACGGCGTTTTCAGTTTCAAACCAAAATGCACACCAGACTGCCACTTTTAATAGATGCAAAGGTGACTGATGAATAATTTGAGGGTTTTCTATTGCCCAGAACCGACTATTCTGTTTATTCACATATCCATTTAAATGAAACTGTGCCTCGTCACTCATTATGATTTTTTCATGAAAATCGGGGTTGTCATGGATGAGCTGTAGTATCCTATTGGCACATGTATGGCGGCGTAAATGGTCTTCTGGAAGAAGCTCTTGTGTCAACTGAATCTTAAATGGAAACAAATGCAAATCTTTGTGCAAAATTGTGGCCAACGTTGTTCTTTGAAGGCCAAGCTCCTGAGCACGGTGGCGAGTTGAGGTTCATGGATTGTTCTGAACACTTTCTTGAACAGCAGTAATGTTTTCAGCCGATCTTGCAGTACGTTGGGGTCCATGCTTGGGCCTATTAGCTACAGTTCCTCTTTCTTCGAAATCATTCACTACACGATAAATAGTGCGTCTTGTTGGCACTATGTTTCTCCCAAAAATTTCACGTAACTTTCTCATCGTCACAGTAATCGATGATTGATTTTGATAAAATGTTTTACACGTTGGTTTACCGAATATTTTTCCATAATAAATTTGCCACGTCTCTGCTTCACGACTGCCAAATATGAACTGTCAAGATTAATGTTTACCAAAATGGCGGCAAAACAAAGTAGTATACCTTCCCGGCGGACACCCTGTATATAATTCCACAGTTAGTTCTAGTTTGGCGTCCGCATCTGTATTAGAACGTTATTGGGGACCGGTTTAGTAATGTATATGATTTTTACTTAAAGTCCCGAGAATTTGATTTATTTAAACCTTTCGCCAGGGCTGCCATATGAATTTGTGAAAAAACGTCAAAAAGTCGGAAAACCAAAAATGTATATTTTATATTATTTTTAAATTGTTATTAAAGAACATAACAATTCATATTTATAAGAAGTGTATACATACTTATTTAATGTGCGCCGATATCAAAACAAAAAAATGGAATGCACATATACAAAAATAATAATACATACATAACGCATATAAAAACATCTCTGAGTGTTAAATTTTTATTAGGTCGGGTTTAATTGCAATACTATAAAATGTTTTGAAGATTGAATAAAATATTCACTACGAAAAAACACGTCAAATCGAGATCTGGCAGCTGTGCCTCCAGCTCAAGTTTTGGTGAATTCAATTTTCTATTTTTTAATAACAATGTTTTGCCTAAAAAAATTGTTGCCTCCTTTGAAAAAGAATATGATGAATTTGAACGGCTTAACTTGCTGAATCAAAATCTAGTTTCAGTTTTTCCTATCACGCACAAATTTGTTTAAATGGGCTTGGCAAATGTGACACCCTTAATAGGGCGGCCACACTAGTTCATTTCACTATAACTCAAGAACAGCTTATCCGATTTTAATGAACGAAAAACAAAAAGATGCGGTATGCTGAACAATTTCAAAGTTATTTCAAATTAGTAGCGAAAAATCATTATGATTGTTATGATATACGGCTTATTTTATTTGTAGTATACCTATTCGTGTAATTAATTATATAAACCGAAAATTTCCTTAAAAAATTTTTATGAGTTTTTGAATAGCAAAATTCTTTTAATTTTGCATTATTTTTCCCTACTAATTTCAAATTACCTTTGAAACTGTTCAACTGTACATCGTTCATTGAAATCGGATTAGCTGTTCTTGAGTTATAGTGAAATGAACTAGTGTAGCCGTCCTCTTAAGGGGGTCATATTTGCCACGCCCATTTAAACTAATTTGTGCGTGATAGAAAAACAAACTAGAACAGATTTGTATTCAGATATTGATGACAAGATTAATCGATTATTTATTTACGATTTACTTGTATTGAAATTTCTCTTTTGATTACCCAAGAATTAATTGATAATTTTTAATAGAATCAAAGCAAATACATAAACGATGAAGATCTTAATATGCAGCTAGATTTTTTTTAATAATGTTTATGCACTATTATTGCACAAGTGCGATATATTTGAATGCCTTAACATATTTAGAATATTGATCTAAATTATCAACAATCAATCATCAAATGCTACCGCACTTCAACAATACGTTCTCAACCCAAAATTTCCGAAAATAGCGGGAATTTTTATTTATTAGTATAAATATCAACAGTTCGCTTTCTGGATAATAATATGAAAATATTGGTACTTGTGCGATCGCTTTTTTAATCTTAAAATCACTTTAGTAATCATTCGTGTATATGCGTAAGTTAGGACGTTTACCTTCTTAATTTTTTTATGTGGTAAAGGGTGGTTTATATTGTGACACGAGTGTTAGAAGAGCACGAATGTTTCGTCTAAGCATAATAGGCAATGAACGGTACGACATTGAGAGAAAATACGGATGAAAATATGTCATATGACTTTTTTAATTTTTCAAAAAACCATCACATCTTATTAGATCAGGGATGCATTTTTCGAAATAAAAATACCGAATGCTTCTTCTTCATTCTAATTGTCCATTATGCTTAGCATTATTCTATATTATAAATTGATTTGTATATATGTATGAAGGTGTGTATTTTTATAATTATTACATGAGCTCTCTCTGTTTGATACTTTTGTAACAACAGCTGTTTTCACTTTACTATTTTTTTGCTTTACAAGAATGATGTAAACGCAAAAAAATTCACTGTAAGATATCTACTCTCATTTTGAAAACACGGATGAATTTTGATATTATTTTCTCTTGATTTTTACGCACGTAAAGTAGTACCGAAGGCAAATATGTAGATGCAGATGTCAAACTCCATATAAAAAAAGTGACAGCAAAGACGAACAATTTTTTTTATCTGGAATTTGAGATTCAATCAGATTAAAAAAGCATGAATTTACCTATTTTAATTTGCCTTGGTAGTACCTTCTAAACCACCTTTAAATGGTGGCGGAACGTCTGGTTCCAATGACGTTATTAAATCAACTAAAGTTTTATATTCTAAAAGTAAAGCGCTTATTGAGTCATGCTTATATTTTAATCTTACTATAGTTTACCGATATTTATAACTACACTAGAGTCTATCTATACATGTATCCAAAGTTCTTAAGCTATTTGCAATTTAATTCAAGTATATCAAAATGTTCTTTTTATTAAAGGTTCCCGACTATCACGATATATTCGTATATTGAACTCAACTCTGTCCGAATTCCTAAGTAATGCAAACCTTTCCTTTTCTGCCTCTATCCATCCCACTCTAGGCATAATATTTTTTAAGTAAATTAATTTTCCATAAAAAAACACACAATTCCAATTTTACTTACTGTAGTTTTAAGAAAGAACGTAAATTAGAAATATAAAAATGTATTTCATTAATAGAATTAAAATGTAGCTGAAGATGTACAAAATATTTTATATTGTGAATTAAAATTAATAGTTTCCAAATAATTTGTTTTATATAAAAACACAATAAGAATTTTTTTAAAAAGGAACTCGTTATTATATAAGCAAAAAATTATACAAAAACTTTTCATGTAGTTTGAAGGTTAAAGTAATAATGAGACAAATGAAAGAACTCCTTTAAATTTAAATATTCGGCAGCATTGCTCTTAAATAGGGTTTTTAGCTTTGCGAAAGACAAGCTTCGCGAAAGGCAGTGTCATAGGAAGTGTTCCTTCGTCTTGAGGTGCTCCCTGCATGCCCTGTACTCATCAATATCCACACACTTACTCACCATCTTACTTATTTCAGTTGTGCTTAGTCTCACAAACCTTCTCGTTTTAACCCCTTTTGGATCGCCCCATAGGGATAGGTAGTGGCGTCAAGCGGCTTCGCGCTACTTAAGCCCACCTCCTGGAGCTCCCTGTCCTTAATTGCCCAACCGTTGTCTCGTTCATTTCCGTCACTCCATAGTGACCCGGCATCCGTACGATGCGCAGTCTACCATGCGCTGAGTAGTTGGTTATCGCTTTTCTGCACTCCAGAATCGCCCTGGATATAACTCTATCTGATTCTAATGCCTTTATTATTGCTTGTTTGTTAACCTGCATAGGCCTATCAGTACCGCAGCCACTTCAGACACTCCGTGATCGCACGAAAGCCCCTACAAAATGCAAAAAATATATTAATATAAAAGAAATAGTGCTAAATAGAAAAAAATTGTAATATTTGGGATAAATTTTCGGATACCAAAATCGATGTTAGCAAATTTTAAATATTTTATTGCGATGGAGTTGCGACATGTAGAATGGCGAGTGCTGAAACCACATATCATTCAGATCTAATCCGTCTAGTTCAGGCCATAATAATTCGGTTTTCATGTTCCTGTTACGATGTTTTCGTGTTTTGGCGACATTCTCGTTTACAAAAAGAATGTTTTTAAAGAGACCAATCTTTATGTGAACGCAAAGGAGACTAACTATCCATAATCGACCAAACTTCTTTAAATGTTTTACACTCTATGCAAATTTTTACACATTTGGTGAACTTTCTCAGCGGTCTCAGCGGACCGGTCTCAGAGTATTAGGTTTTCACAATGATACCGCATTCTTCTGTGTAGCTCTCCTTTTCTAAGAATCGAATCTTAGGTGATAGCTGTTAAATATCAGAGTATTCTTATTGAGACACCATATATTTCTTAAAATCAGAGATGGATATACATATGTTCTTCATTTTTGATTTCATATTCCGACAGGGTGTTTTAATGTAGATTTTTGGAACGAATTTCCGTCGTCCCTTGTCAAGTTTGGTATAAATTTAAAATAATGCGAATTTTAAACATTTTTGCTCTTTTGTGAAATAACTCGAAATATCTGTGTCAATAAGAAATAAGTGATTGGGTGTGATTTTGTAGTATTATAAGAGAGAAATTGTAATCTTGAAAGTTGATTTTTTTAAAAACATACTCGCTTTTTACGATAAGCTATTATATACGTTTGGAAAAAAGATTTAGATTTTAAGAAACAGCTTATGTGCTTTTAAGATCCTATTCCTAACAAAATTGTAAGTTAAGGTACTGTTCCAAATGAAAAATATAAGCAGAAATGTATTTTAATATAACTTCCCAAAAATAATTCTAAATAAATGAAATTTTTCTGAGGAGTACTTTTGAATTCGGAAATCACAATTGAACTATTAACTTTTTTCAGCGTAAGCCGACTTAAGCACTTATTTCTCATTGCCACAGATATGCTTACGCCCACAAAAGTTTTTCGAGAGTTTAGCCGAAGCGCAATGACCTTTATATTCCATATAAAATCCTATGTAAACGGTGCAACATTTTATTTTAGAAACGAAAACGTCATTTATTTCATAACTACAGTGTTGCCTCAAATATGTTAAATGAAAAACTAATAAAAATTTTATATGCGTTGCTAATTTGTAACATTAATTGCTGAAATGTATTCCGAATCCGCAATATTTTTTTCCCATTTTTTTTCGAAATTTTCGAATTGTTTAGCTGTTTTATGTTTCACTGCCGAATAAAATCTTTCGTTTTATTTAGAGTAAGAACGGTTGGGGGACTGCATTAGGATCAGGCTTTCATCAAACAAAACTTAATTTATGTCTTAAATATTACAATTTGCAAGGGTTTCTTAAAATTTTTATTTATTTCCCGCAATAATTTTGCTAGCTTTGCTAAATTTTTTGTAATTTTCTAATAGGAGAAAGTATTATGGAAAAAATGTGACCAAGCTAACAATTTGCCTAGAAATGGGATGATATTGTACATATGAAGAATCTGATCCTCATATTGATCTTAGTATTTTTACGGCCGAAATTTTTGGGTAGGAACTTGGCCCAATTTTAAGATATGTTTTTGTGCGGATTATAATTAATTAAAATCAAATTCTACTGACGGGTCTAGGGCACAGACGGGGTGGAAAAATAAAAGCAATTTTGCCTGTAAAACATATTTATTAATAATGATCATACTTTTCACTTATTGTATGTGATCAAATCGATCAAAATTTTATCATAATAAATATTATATTAAAATGCGTTTATGTTTTTTATTTTATTTCGTGTTGACAGTACTCGTACTCTTTTGAATACCTTTTAAATCTGAAAAGTACCAAACCAAGTAGTACCACACTTATTTTCGTATTTCACATTTTGATCTTAATATGCCGTCTTGACGCCTGCCAATGTACAAATTGCTGTTTGCACAGGAATTGCTGGTAAGGACCGTCACTGTTGAGGGCCTGTTGGTGTTCAGCTGAGAGTGGAAACAATTTCGATGAGAAACAAAAAATTATGCTCAAGCTGAACATGAACATCTACAGGTATTCTCCACACAGAAGGCCACAATAAATTTCTATTAAAGAAGTAGTGTAACTTGGGAAGAATATAATTTATTAGATTGTTTGCCCAACTTCTAAAATATATAAATCAAAATGTCTGTATTTAAATTATATCAACCGTCATCTTGTTGCCACGGAAGCGGAGTAAATAGCCGAGTTTAAGAAAGGTTATAAAACCAATTAGTTTAGTAAGGAATAAGTTTTATTTTAAGCTTTATTTACTCTGATCTTCGAAACCGTTCCCAAACTGGTTATTTATAAATCGCTTCCAACTTGTCTAATATGTTGTATATACCTATGAACAGAAAGTTAATCAAGATAAATAGTAAGTAACTACATTTAACCATTAAAAATGGCGAAGAAAATTTTTAAAAATCATTAAAAAAGAATTGCTACTCCGGTTTGAGAAGTGTTGAACTTGCAAAAGACTTTTTGACCATTTTCACCAAATTTTTTCTGGCGACTACAATAAGAAAATTTTTTTTAATCATTGTTTCTTTCATCATCATAAAATTTTAACTCATAAAAACTGTAATTTATTATTCATTTGCATTCTCACTTACTCCAACCCATTTAGGTACATATACACACATGCATATTATTTATACAAACACTCTTTTGCACTTTTTTTTTACCAAATAATAAAAACTTATTAATAATTTTCTTCACAAGTAGAACCTTGAACTCAATGACAATTTGCATAACTTCATTTTCAGAACTGAATAGAATCCAAAAAAAACAAAACCCCATTGTAAATGACTCGCTCTAACTGTAGTCTTGTCCGTCTCCCACACAAGCACACACAACGAAAACTAATGAGTTTTTCTCGCAAAGAGAATAAATACAGTTATTATATATACTTTTTAATGATATATATAATAAATGCTTTTTGTAATGTCTTTATAAAAGTAATTATTTTATATGTTTAACATCGAAGATTTTTTGTAATAAAATCAATCATCTTTCTTCTAATACAGATGAGAAAATTGGAAGGAGGACGTGATTACGCTTAAATTTTTAAAGAAAAAACTATAATATGTATATCCATCAGTAATCTCTGTGTAAAATTCGCTTTCAACGACTATATCCATTTACAATTTGAAAATCGAATCTTCATCACACATTATTTTAAAACTAAAATTAAGATTAAAATATTTTCAGATTATTGCATGATATTGAATGAAAAATCGTATGTACTTTCAAATTTCGTATCAAATTATGCTTTAACCCTTAGTTAAAGACCGAACAATTATTTATTTAATTAATATATTAAAATTAAATTTAATACATTGTGTTCTATTGAATTACTTTTTCATTAAATAAGATACAAACACTCATACGCAAATATTTATGCATACATATGTTTATAATAATTATAAATAATCCAAATTATCTCAAATATTTATTTTATATTTTATTATTTATATTCTGTAATATAAATGTAATATACTAATAATATTATGATATTAAGAAAGTATTGAAAATGTATACAAACTTAAAACAAATATAAGTTTTGAATAAAACAAATTACTATAAAATTTTGTATACTTACCACTATAAGAAGGTAAGTTGTATCATAATAAAATCTATCCAAAACTGCATACCTTACGCTAAATTAATATAACTTGCTTTTGGATCCATTTTATAGGTAGTTGTCTCGACATTTTACTGTAAAGGAAACAAATTATAATACTGTTACGTATATTACCACAATAAACGTTAATTTGTAGGGTTCATTTAATTGCCAATATTAAAAAAACATTCCTTTATGATTTTATGAGTACACAACTTTATTCGGCAATTAAGAATCTATTTACAACTCTTTAGTACTAATTTACACTGTACTCTTAACACTCTTTCATACACTATTCACTCTATGAAATCTCAACTTCAACTATATACATATCTCTGCAGTGGACGGCGCCTTTATATACAAATCACGGGCGCTTCTGGAAATGTACCGAACATACGTGAAATTGGGCATCATTTATTTCATTTGCTGGCTTAATAGTCTTGTATATGTGTTTGTGTGTCTGTGTGTATCGTTTGTTTACTTTTTCTTTCTGTAGAAGTTGTTTTTGTTTCTATGTTGAATCGCTGTTCGGGAAGATTCCGCTACGCAATTGTTTTTTTGCGTTATGTTTATAACATTGCGTATTTGTACAATAGGCCGTTTCACACATTTTCGATTATTGCTTCGTAACAATACTTTATATATTTGGTTATTTGTGTTATTCAACCAATAAAAAAGGAATCGATTAGGATTTCAAATATTTGTTAAAACAAAACTCAAATTTATTTAAATACAAACTACAGTTGAGTTAAACGATCTTAGACGCGTTGTGTCGTAAAAAAAGGAAAAAAGGAGAATTCAGCTTTTTTGCTCGTGTTCTAGTGCTAAACAAAAAACATTTTTTAGCACCCGGGTAGTTGGTGCGTTGAGTAGCCGGTATCAAAACGGTGGTGCCACAGCATTCCCCCGCCAGAGGGAGCTCATCTGAACCTCAAAGGAATCGTAACCCGGCGATCACTTGAAGTAGCTTTAGGTTGTGTTATTTCAGGTGAAAAGTTTAAAGCTGGGCTGGAGTTGGGATCGTTGTTGCTAGGAACTTTTTGAATTACGCTATCAGGTAAAATTTCCTGTTGCTCACTGCTGTCATGGCAAGCGTTGGGTACATCTGGAGCAAGTGAGCAATCGATGAGATCACTGGTTTCGGTAAAAGCCGGTTTTAAACGGTCGATACTGATGTTGTTTGGTCGACCTCGTATCAAAATTGTAAAATATTTGTCGAAGCGTTTTAAAATTTAGTATGGACCGTCGTAGGGATGCGTAAGAGAAGGCCGTATCGAGACGAAGGCGTCGTCCGCAACGACGATGAATTTTTTAGGTTTTTCGAAATGAACGTATGGGGCATAGCATGGTGGGCTGTATCGGTTGGCCTAAGCTTCTGCATTACTGATCGAAAATCGGTGATAAACTCGCTGGCAGAGTCGGAGATCTTAGCTCGGTGAAAAAATTCTCCAGGAATTGTTAAAGTGGAGCCGTAAACCAACTCAGCTGGCGATGCTTTTAAATCTGGCTTGAAAGCAACCCGTAGTCCAAGCAAAATAGTTGGCAGCTGGTGCACCCATCGTGCTGGATTATGACATAAAATGGCTGCCTTAAATGTGCGGTGCCACTTCTCAATGATGCCGTTGGACTGCGGATGATACGGTGTAGTACGAAGATGTGTTGCTCCAATTGTATTTACCAATTCGGTGAAAACTGCAGATTCAAATTGGCGGCCACGATCCGAAGTTATTCGAGCTGGGACACCAAACCTCAAAATCCACTGAGCTAGGAGAGCTTTAACGACTGCATCAGCTGACATGTCAGGAATCGGAACTGCCTCCGGCCAACGAGTGAAACGGTCAATAATTGTTAGGCAATATCGTTGTCCTTCACATAACGGGAACGGACCAACGATGTCTATGTTAATATGAGCGAAGCGTTCTTTCGTCGGCTAATATTTGGCGGGAGCTGAACGAGTATGTTGCTGAACTTTCGAGCCCTGGCATTGTAAGCAATTTCGTACGAAAACAGCAGCATCTTTCCGAATCCCAGGCCAACAAAATCGACTGGTGACGAGTTTGGTTGTGGCCCGAACACCTGGATGAGACAAATCGTGGATTTTTGCTAAAATTTGTTGCCGGAACTCCTTCGGGATGCAAGGGCGAACTCGAGATGTTGCTGTGTCAGAGATAAGCTCATCGTTGCAACCTGGGATTGGAAAATGTTTCAATTTCAGAGAATTTGATGTAGTACCTTCGTTTTTAATCATCTTTTGAAGCTCTTCGTCCATTAGTTGAGCCGCTGCAATACGAAAGTAACCTACGATTTGACTTAATGAGTCGATGCGGGACGGCGCGTCGGCAGCGACGTTTGCTAAACCAGGCGTGTGGCGAATATCTGTCGTGAACTGACTGATAAAATGGACCCGACGAATTCTGCGGGGCGAGGCTTTTTCAAGTTTTTCTTGAAACGCAAAAATAAGCGGTCGGTGATCGGTGACTATGTAGCATCGCCGTCCTTCTATCATGTAACGGAAATGACACACGGCCTGATACATTGCTGCTAGCTCCCGATCGTAAGTTGAATATTTTTGTTGAGTACTTGTAAACTTTTTAGAATAAAATGCCAAAGGTTGGAGGCTTCCATTAATATTTTGATGTAAGGCTGCCCCCACCGCTATATCAGAAGCATCAACATACAACGCCAGCTCGGCGTCAGAAGCAGGATGCGCTAAGAGAGCAGCGTTGGCCAGTTCGCTTTTACAGCGGTCGAAAGCAGCTTCTGTAGACGAATCCCATCTCAGCGGGCTGCGGTCGTTTTTCTTTTTGCCGATGATAAGTTGTTGCAGTTGCATTTGATACGAGATCGCATGTGGCAAGAACTTCCTGTAAAAGTTTACCATAGCGATAAACCTTTTAAGCTCTTGAGCCACTTTCGGTTTTGGAAAATCGAGTACAGCTGCAACTTTTTCGGGCAGAGGGCGAATGCCGTCAGCGTTGACCAAATGTCCGCGAAATTTTATTTCGCTTTTCCCAAATTCGCATTTGTTTACATTTATTGTGAGATGATTGTCTCGAAGACGACGAAAAACTGCAATTAGATCCTGACGATGCTGTTCGGCTGAAGCTGATGTGACGCAAATGTCGTCGATGTAGGGAAAAACGAAATCAAGGCCTCGCAACACCTCGTTTATTAACCTTTGAAACGTTTGTGCGGCGTTGCACAGGCCGAAAGTCATTAACTTGAACTCGTAGAGTTCAAGTTCGGGACGTCATCGAGAAATATCGGTACCTGGTGGAAGGCTTTCTGAAGGTCAATCTAAAAAAAATTTTCTTACCTCTCAGATTTGTTGTAAAATCCGTCAGGTACGGCAGAGGTTACCGATCTGGTAATGTGCGAGCATTTAGAGCACGGTAGTCTCCGGATGGCCTCCAGGTACTGTCGCCCTTTTTTACCATATGGAGCGGGCTTGACCAATTGCTGTTAGACGGTTGACAAATACCAGTTTTTATTAAAAAATCAAACTCTGATTTTGCGGCCAAAAGCTTCTCTGGCGAAAGACGTCTCGGTCGGCAAAAAACGGGCTGACCAGTTGTTTCAATTTTGTGCGAAATAGAAGATTTTGTAGTTGAACCATATGGCGTGAGCTTGTTAATGTCAGCGAATTGCTCCAAAATGTCGGCGAAAGAATTATTTGTATCGTACGTTTTGTTAACGGCTGCTTCGAAATGCGATGGCGATGTAAGTTGTGAGGCGCGTCCGGTTATGTTGTCGATCAATCGATTACGACGCAGGTCGATTAACAAATCGTAGTGTTTGATGAAGTCAGAGCCGATGATCGGTGACGTCACGTCTGTGACTACAAAAGACCAGTGAAAGTCTCGGCGCAAGCCTAGGTCCAATTTAATGCGCTTTTCTCCGATGACCTTGATAGGAGAAGCATTAGCGGCGTGTAAAACAACAGCTGTCGGACGGACATCAAACGACTTCGACGTTAAGGGTAGGATGGATACATCGGCGCCACTATCGACCAGAAAATTTTTATTGCTATATATGTCTCTCACGTGTAAGCGAAAAATTTGACATTCGGTGGGGAAACTTTCGCTTGCATCCTCCACCTGTCTACCAAGTCAGTTGTTGGAAGCGACGGCTGCGCGCTGCGTACTCTGCCGACGCTTATGTCTGCATGGGCTTCGGTCCTTTTGAGCGTTGCGGCCATACCTTTTATGGTACCAGCATTCAGTATTAGATATGTCGCTTTGATATGCTTGACAACTTTTAGAGCGGTTGCGTTGTATACTTGGTACGCGTGAGCGTGATCGTGTCGAAAATCTTTCAAATTTTTTGTTTAACCCGATTACAGCTGCACGAAGTTTGCTGATTTCGTTTGGTGCTTGCGACTGAACACGTTGAATATGGTTCGGTGCCATGGCATCGACAATTGAATAGGCAATTCTTGTGAATTCAGTTGGGGGGGCCAGACGAGGCAGCGACCACCGGCTGGGCAAATTCAGGCAAACGTTTTGCCCAAAGACCTATTAACGCTGCGTCTCCAAGCGTGTTGCTAGCAACGCGCTTCATTTCGAAATACAACTCAGATGGCTTTTTGTCCCCCAACGGCAGATTTGATAAAAGACGGTTGAGGCGACGCTGCTCACTATCAGTAAAGTGATCAATAATTTTTTGTTTTACGTAGTCGAAGCGGTCTGTTTGTGGCAGCGTTGCAATTACATCAGCCAACTGGGAAATAACATTTGGATCCATCGCTGCTAATATTGTTGCGGTATTCTGTTTATCGGCGGTTATGCCAGAAGCTGTGAACCAGAAATCCATAGTGATAAACCAAGCCTCGATGTTCGTGCTCGACATTACGGGCACCGGCAACCTGGCATACACGGCGCTGACATTGGCAGAAGACGATTGTGAAAGGCCACTATCGTTAGCGGCTGCGCGCCCTGCCTCGTCATGAGACATATTCTTTTTTACCCAATGTCACGCAAACACTGGTTAATAAACGCAAAATTGGCTAACAAGTTAACCCCAGACACGCTGCACCAAAAAAAAAAAACAAGATGGCGGAAATCCAAGTAAAATTCCAATGATTTGCAATTTTTTTTTTTGAGAAATTTGCAAAAAGTTTCCTTATGCAAATCGGTTTCAAAGCGGGGTCACCAATTTGGTGATTTGTGTTATTCAACCAATAAAAAAGGAATCGATTAGGATTTCAAATATTTATTAAGACAAAACTCAAATTTATTTAAATACAAACTATAGTTGAGTTAAACGATCTTAGACGCGTTGTGTCGTAAAAAAAGGAAAAAAGGAGAATTCAGCTTTTTTGCTCGTGTTCTAGTGCTAAACAAAAAACATTTTTTAGCACCCGGGTAGTTGGTGCGTTGAGTAGCCGGTATCACAACGGTGGTGCCACATATACTTTTACAATTTTATCGAATTAATTTATTTCAAGCTTAAGTTCGCTTATTTTTTCCGTTCTTAATTGGAAGAATAATAAACGAATTTAAGCCTGAAATAAATTTTAATTACTCAAGTAAGTATACAAGCTTTTGGACAGGAGCAACTGAAAGTTGTTTCTTATGTAATTTAGGCTGCACTCGGTTTTTTCAAATTGATTCTAGTTTTCGAGATAAACCGTTCTCAAAAAGGTAGCAGTATTATTGAAATTTATTTATAATTACAGATTTGCTTGTACTCGGCAAGTCTAAAAAACAGACTTACACAACTAAATTTGCCTAATGTAAAAAACATGTACATAATTTTAAATGTATACAACAGTACGAGACTGCAAATTTCGTTAAAGATCAGTTTTGGTGGAATTTTACTTAAGATTTTAGATTTTTAATTCAAATTTTTCTGGAAATGTTTGATTATTTAGTGAAATTTAGATTCATTTAATCAGTAAATAGAGAGACGCAAACCAGTTCTTTTTTAATTTTATTTTTTCCCAAAATATTTTAGTCTAACGAAAATATTTACAACTCTATTCTACATTTCGATTCGAATTTAAAATTTTCCATTTGGCAACTTTGATATTGCGCGTTCCGTTTCGATTAAAATTTTTACAAATATGTGTGTTCTGCATTAGGAGCGTAGCTACATATGTTTTTGTAAGTTACTAATTTAATGGTGGAAGTATTTGGCGTTTGGTTTGATGAGCTTTAAAAAGTGTGTAGTTCAAAAATTTTAAGTATAAAATGCAATAAAAGGTTTCATTAATGATCCTAAATAATATTTTTTGAATTTGGTTTTCTTTTTTACTGAAATGTGAGTATTATTTAATTTACTGCAGGTATGAAACGTTGGTCTTCGCTTCCAACCATAACGCCGCTGCTATTGATTCCATAGCTTCTTGAAATTAAAAAAAATTAAACTCTATTTTTGTGCTATGATATAAAAAAATATATAATGCAAGTCAGAATTCTTGCCAAAGGAATATTTTTACCACAAACCTCTCTTACTTGTGTTCGTTTTTTTTTTTTCCTTTATGTACTGAGCTGATGTGAATATTTAAATAAAGTTCCCTTAATATTTAATTCTTATTTGAATTAATTACTGAATCACTGTTTTATTGCACTAAATTTAACTTTTTATGAAAATGTGAACAAAATTGAATATTTTTTCAATTCCTATTCCACACGTTCCACAGCGAAACAGCTGGTTTTGAAAATACTCTCGATATATATTTTCTTACGATTCAGATTTTGTTGGAATACCTTGTTTCCATACTTTCGTAGCTGAATGCGGAAACGTAATCGAAATGCAGAATAGGGGTGAATAATTATCATACACAAATAAATTTTCAATATTAACCGAACCAATGGGCACCCATACAATCTCTAGTCCATTCGGTTTGACAAACCCAACACCATTCGAAGCCGCAACCAGCTCGAGTACATACCATATGCATGCAACCACCATCTCTTTCAGTAGGAGTACGACATTTAGGGCAGGGCTTTGTAGAAACTTTTATTGTGACATTGCTAGCTTCATCCCAACGAGCCTCAGCAGCGCGCTAAACA
This sequence comes from Phania funesta, assembly GCA_963932375.1. Lineage (NCBI taxonomy): Eukaryota > Metazoa > Arthropoda > Insecta > Diptera > Tachinidae > Phania > Phania funesta. The sequence goes on along the minus strand of OZ010653.1, from coordinate 80,415,827 downwards.
CAAAATTCAGTTAAAAATTTATAATCTTAAAACTAACTTCAGTGTTTCACTCACATTTGGATCAACTGCATACTCACAGCTGCTACTTGCTTCGGCAGTACCAGTCTCTGGCAAACAGTCACCCAAATGATAACCTTGAAGACATTTACGACAGAAAACATACTAGTAATAACAAAATATTATTAATAGTATAAGCATTTTAGTTTAAATGTTTCACTTACACCACAACCATTTTGACAAGTTACTTTTTTACAATCAGGTTCAACCAAAAGCCCCATGCCACAGCCAGGTTGTGGGCACAAAACTCCTCCCGCCTGTAGTACATATTCTTCAGTGGCAAATCGTTGATATCGTTCATACTCTTCACGCGTTAATAGCTTAAAATGATGTATTTCTTCAATAAACGAGTTCTCACAACCAGCAGGACAGGGTAACGTGTACCCAATATCAGGATGGGGCATAAATTGACGCTCCATAAGACGTGAACGGCAATAGTGTAAGAAGCATTCAATACAAGTAACGTGTTTGGATTCACAAGGGAAGACTAAAACAGTATCGCTACATTATACGAAAGTCAATACAAAGTTGCATTGAATGTGTACAATTCTTGAATTACCTTACATCAGTACATGCAAGGCAGGGAATATCTTTCATATTAAACTTAATTAAATTTAGGGGGACGGCAAAATCTCTTTCACCACCAGAAATATGTTCCCCACACTTAAAAAAAAACTCAGCAAATGGTGGATCGCCAATATCGTTATCGACACAGGCAATTTCCAAAGACTCACAGTGGCCACGTATACGACGAGGCTTTAAAACATCATCCCAACATTCTGGATCACTGTGAACAGTAAATGCTCCACCCTTGCACAGAGAACAACGGACACGTAACTTTCCATTACACAATTTGTTGCACTGTGAGCAATGAACAAAAAAGTGAGCTCTAGAACGTTGTCGATCTAAAATTATGCACTATTTAAATGGAATTGCTTTTGCGGAAAGTTTAATATAAACGATACTTACCCTCTTCTGGTATATTTGATCTTTCTTCACTTTGCAACTCCAAGTCAACCAATGTTTCACACAACGGCTTCGAAGGTTGTTCTTCGGTTGGATCCTCTTCGGCTACAGTAGAGTATAAACGTTTTCTATGTTGAGTAGGTCTTGCTTGTATAGCATGTAATATACTTTGTTGTCCTAAATCACATTCCTGTCATGTTTGACATCATAGGTCAGTTTTATTTCTTTAAAAAAATTTCATTCTAACCTCAATTGTTGTCGCATCACTAAGTTCTTTGCCAGCAAATATTATCTTGACCTGTTCAGGCTGAAGACCCAACTGTGGTGCTACTATTTCCTTCACATTTTTTATATCCCATTGAGGTTCCAATTTCACCGACAATGTACGACCTGTATTTGTTTTAATGTAAATGTTTAATGTATTTGTAATTGTATTACTACTGAACGATAATAAAGCTAGCATCTTATCTATAAAAGCTCTTATTAAATTGATTAGAAAACTCATTTAACTTAATAAATATTAAAAACAATAAAAATAAACTTCATTCTATAAAATTGCATCAAATAACAAAAATAAATTTGAACAGAACTACAACATTGGTCAGCTGTTAGTAAATTTCAAAAACAAGGTTGTTAAAATACTTACTAGAATAAATATACATATTCTACTTGGCAGCACTAGTGGGAGTGCTTATAGAGTGTTTAATTAATTTTCCAACTTCGTTTATATTCATTGACCAACCCTCTATTTAAGACGGGAAGAATATTTTTATACAAAATAAAATATTTTAACCAAGCAAAACCAATATTTCTGTTGTATAAAAGATTATAAAGGAAAGTATTATTTTTGAAAACAATAAGGAAATTTTGCACTATGACTGTCACCATTTTCCAAAATTTTATGAGAATATATTACTTTAAATTTTAAATAAATTTAACGAAAATCTAAGCACTTCGATACTACGCAAACTTCAAAGTTAAACATTTTTGTTCTCGTTATTACTGGATTGCGTTCGTTCGCCCTAAATGTAACACATTAAAGTACAAATTGAGAGAGTACATAATGACTAGGTATCTATAACTTTTACTATACTAATTCTTGCTAGTAAGGAACGGTACGAAAAAACATTTCAATTATATATTATTGCTTAAAATCTAAAATGAAACTAATCCAAACATAAAAGGTAACCAACAACTGTTATCCAATTTGTCTGTATTGAATATGAGTCTTAGCTGTTTTGAATAAATCATATTTTTGGTCTTATACCATTCGCGTACTTTTTGCTTCAAAAGCCTTTTATGAGTGTTTTTTTTTTTCGAAATGCTCATCTGCTGGAAAAGTACCCGAACCATAGACCGGTTGCACATGAGGAAACAGTGTATTTTGTTTGTGTGAGTCAGAACAGCGTTGTGCAAACAACTCTTCGGACAATTGTGTGTGAACACGAACAGACCAAAGACAGACGTTGGCAGAGCCGATCTATGGTAGTCAAGACGGCATGTTAGTATGACGTGGTAACTCTTTTTCAAACTCGGCACTAGGAATAAACTCCAAATTCAATTTCAAAGTACTACCATAGACTACCACAATAGCGCCAAAAAGTAAAACAATACTTTACGATAATACTGAATGACAATAAAGCTAGCAGATGTGTATAATTTATAATGAAATGCACAATTAATGAAATAAATGGAGATTTATTCTCTGCCGATGATACTTTTTCAATGGCTCATTGTGTGGCGGCAGATTTAAAAATGGGAAAAGGAATCGCAATAAAATTTCGGCATGATCCTTAAAAGCAAAACTTTACATATATGGGTTAATAATTATTTTGTTTACTTTAGCAACAAATTTGGTCGCATTCATGTTCTACAACAACAAAACGTTAAACCGGGAGGAGTTGCTGTTTTGACAGATGGTCCACGTTTTATTTACAATTTGGTAACTAAACAAACTAGTTGGGGTAAACCCACATATCAGTCATTGCACAGTTCCTTGAAAGCTATGAGGGAACATATGGTAAGCCTAGAAAGATTTAGGTTCCTGAAAGAGAATAATTTCATGGCCATATTTTCTGTAACAGTTAAAACACAGTGTAACAAAATTGACTATGCCAAGAATTGGTTGTGGCCTGGATGGTCTGTCTTGGCTTAAGGTTAAGGACTTAATTGAAGAAATATTTGGCAGTGATTTAGTCACCATTGTCATTTACAACTACAGTCATCCGAAATCAGGATAAAAAATTTCTTAAAGGTTTGAAAAATGAAATTTTATTTAAGAAAATCATACCTATCACTTGTGTTGTTGTAATCCTCTTGTTATAAAATATAATAAATATATGTATGTATAGTATATTTGCTATAAGAATGTTTGTTTTTTTTTTTTAATTAGAATTTTTAATAGTAAAATAATAATTTGTATCATAATTATTAAACTGAGTTAAGTTCACTTAGGTACAAAATTATAAACTACAATTTCCAAATTTTCTGTAGAGAATACGTCATTCAATTCACAACTTACTTTGTCCCATTCCAGTCCGTCTATGCCGCAGCCAATCCTTGGTATGGCCAACTTGTGCACCTTATTAGCTCGCTAATGATATTTTTAGAGAAGTACGATTATTATATACCTACGAACCTTTATATAATGGTAGTTACCATATGTTCACGCATGTTGTTTAAAGATGATCTTAAACTGTCGTAGGTTGGTTTATCCCAACTTTGAGCTTTAGTTACTAAATAGTATATATAGCGTTTATTATCCTTAAGCACAGCTACACCGCCAGTCTGTACATCTTGTGAGCGCAAAATATCTATTTGACCAAAAACTTGCTTAAATTTGACGGCAATACCGGCCCCCATGCCCAAATCTGCTGCCACGCAATGAGCTAAACTATAATCTTTAGGTGCACTAAATAAATCACCTTCCACCTCACCAAGTTTATAATTAGACATGTTGCATTTATTAGCTAGTGCTAGAAATAAAATATTAAAGGTTATTTTTAAGCAGAACATCTCAGAAAAGGCATTAAAGTCTTTAAGGTATACTTAGTTGTAGAAGTACTAATACGGTCTTGATATGTACATTGTGCAGTTACTTTTATAATACTTTGTGAACGCTTTGCAACTAAATTTTGTTGGATGCGTAGTTTACTTTTCTCTGCTCATCGATAACAATATTGATGCATTTGGAAGCAAAATACATCCTTAAAATTTAAAGGCTTGCATTTACCAATAGACTGCCAAGCAACGTGCACTTACCAAGGCAGCCAAACTGCTTACCAAATGTTTAATGTAAATACATACATAAGCATGTAAGTACATACATATCGTCATTAACCATTAGTGTAAACTAGGCAATGATCAGCCAGTTTCGTACGCTCACATTCTGTAGCTGAAGACATGTTTACTGCTTGTTTTAATAACCATAAGATCATCTTTATTAATTTATGAAAACATTTTTCTCTGACCATACCCAATCGGGTTTTACATACGTACATGTATATTTAATTGTATCATATAGTTTTAAAACTTATTAGTATTTGGTTTCTAACTGTAGTGCCCGTAAAAAAGATAATAAATATATGTATGTAGATATGTAGGTATATGTAGATATGTAGGTATATGTAGATACATAAGTAAGTTTTGATGGATCTAACTTCTGACATTTAATATACATACATACACACATGCATATGTATTGATTATTAATACATATTTACTTTTGCTGCAGAAAGTCAATAGGTGAAGTACCTGCCGTATACTAAATTTTATGACTTAAGTATTCATTCGTTTTGTTGTAAAACTTACAACACTACTTTGGAATTGTTTATGTAAATCAGTGTTGCCGAATCGTGAGTATATACCCAAACCGGGTGTAATTATTATATCCGTGTGTGGAGCGTGTTTAATTTCTGTCCGGACGAGTAAATCATCATTCTTCCGTTATATACCACAATTTTTTTTGTTTTATTTTATTTTTTGTTTTCCATCACTTACCATGAAACGTAAGTACATATGCACGTATATAGGTCTAAGGCACAATACGGTTTGTTAGATTTCACTAAGTTTGAGCTGCATAATAATTTAGACTCCGAAATTTATTGGAAAAAGATCTTTAAACTAAAACTTTCATTGGGGGAAAATATATTTCTCCCAATTATTACAAAGAGTAATAAACGTTATTTTAATTTCGCCCTTTTTCAAATGTTTACGCGGAGAGATTATTTAGTGCCCTAAATAATTGCAGAACTGATTTAAGGAATAAGTGATCATCTCATTCCGTTGTTACGATTTTATTTACTAAAAAGGGTATAACAAATTTATGCATCTACATATCTACATATTTATTTTGTTTATTATTTGTTGCTAATTACTTTAAGCATAAATTGTGATAGTTATATCAAAGTATATTTGTTACTGTAGGAACAGACATTGAATTTCTTTTAATATACATACAAATGTATTTCTTTGTGAAACTTCTCTGAAATAAACTGTTAATACAACATTAGGTGTTATTTCGTTTAAATTGGGTGATTTTAACAGCTCCTAGGTGTAATTTTGAGTATGTTCTATTATGGTAACACTGATGTACATAGCAATCGACTACAGCGCATGGCACAAAACAATAGTGAGAGATAGAGAATAAAAACAAATATATGTACATACATACATAAATAAACAAAAGTGGTTTTAAGTAAGAATGGAAAACGTAATCATTTAGATAACCGAGTATAAAATAAGTATATGCCAGTTTCACTTATCTTACTATATTACATATGACATTAGATGTAGTCTTATGAACTAGCCGTTTTCTGACTAAAAACAATTGCAAAGCAGTTCAACTAGTATCTTCGCAGGAGAACGTTCGAAACGAAGCAACTTGGTTTTTGTTTTTATCAAGTTCTTGCCAAAATTAATTCGTTTGTTAAATATCGAGCCATAGCACAAATTTGATTGTCTATCCAATAAAACTAGCAATTCTTGGCTACTGTCGCACTTCAATTGTTACTTACAGTTAAAAGAAATTGCAATCGAATCCGTATTCTTTAATAGAGCTTTCCAATGTTTGTTATTTATGACAATTTTATTATTTGTAAATTGTATTAAATTATTAAGAAACATTTATGTGGTTTAATTTGTGAATGAAATCAAATTATTTTTGAACTAGTTTTGTACGTATAGAACACAATATTTAAACTTAACAACGAGAGAATAAAACACGAAGACGAGAATCTACAAGTTATTGAGTGAATGTGTGTTTGTTTCTCTAAAAATAGACATTTCAAAAAATTGTGGAGGAAGTAAGAAACCAAAAACTGAAAACAGCTGTATAAGAAAACGGAATTTAGGAATTCATTGTTTACCGTTATAACAACTAATTACCTACCACTAGCCAAATGGCATCACTTAACTTATTTACTACACTAAAGTCATCAAATCAAACAGTCATCTTCAACGCACAACGTGCGTTGCTTACAAAATGTTTCAGAAATCAAAAACGTTTTTACGCCTTGCTCTCCTATCAATTTTCACCAAGTGATCTTAAAAAGAAATATGGTTAGTACTAATACAAGATTGGTATGCAATTAAATAAATAGTCAAAGATATGTAAGTATGTACATACATACATATTTATATGTATATACATAAGTATTTTTTTATTTGTGAATGAGTCTAAGTACATACATACTTCTAAGTGTGAGAGCATATACATATGTATTTGGATTACAAAAGTTTTAGCTTAACGCAATTCATTCCGTTACATCTATTGATACCTACCAGGCGCGGATTTTTGTAAAATTTTTGTGGGAAAATTAATGCCAATTAATTATAAGGTGTCGCCATGAACGCAGGTGATGAATTCGCTCGTCACAACCTAACGTTTTTAATCAAATGTATGAATTTGATACTATTATAAATTTAAAAAAAATTGTTTGTTTTTTTGTTTTTATAGTTGTCTACACATAAGTTAACTCAAGACGAAACAGATTTGACATTGGGTCGAATACGCCTAACACCGGGTTCGCTTTGCTCCCACTTCATAATTTACCCTTTTCACCACTCCACTCCCCTGTTTACACGCCAGTGCATACATACATATGTATGTCGCTCGCTTGCTACAATAGTGTATTATCTTAAAATGTTAATTCAAATTAAAATAAGTATTCAAATCTTATCACTATATTATTTATTAATTATTACCAATGTAATAACTAATTTACTGCATTCGAATCTTAATATACTATATATGACCGGATTGAGAGAGCCGACTCGCCAGGCTCAATGTGTCTGTTCTATGGAATAGTTTCTTTAATTATTTGGACGCGTATATTTTTGCTTCTTCCTGGATAGTGGGAGCTTCTAGATATCTATGGATATTCTTATTTCTTTCTACGATAAGTCATAAAATCTTCGATTGTCTTCTTTGTAACTTCTGAATGCTTCATGCATAAGCAGTATCCCACAGCTGAATGTCATATGGCCATATTGGCTTTATAACGGATTTGTGTAAAAGGACTTTGTATGGCAACGTCAAGATTGAATTAGGTCCTATTAACCAGTGTAGTTAATTTATTCGAAGTTTTATGGGCGTTATGTTTGCGTCAATATGACGAGACCAAGTTAGGCATCGATCACGGTGGATACCCAAATATTTAACGTGCGTTTCCGCTGGCACAGTGGTCTTTGTTATTGTTATATGTGGAAAATTTTGCCTTCTGAGGGAAAACGTTACATGAACGCATTTCGATGAACTTATTATCATTCTCCACTATAGCCAGTTCTCTAGCTATTTAATAAAAGTCTAAATTTACTCGGATACAACTTTCAGATCTTGGTTATAAATACAGTGTTATCTGCAGACGTTGACGTAAATGTATTTGGGTTAGTTGGCATATCCGGTGTATATATTATGTATAACAGCAGCCCTAATATTCTACCTTGAGAGACTCCTGCAGAGATTTTCTCTTTTTAGAAAATTGATCCTTTGACTTTACTCTAAACGTTCTATATGTTAAAAAGCTTCTGAAGAGAATGGGGGTAATTTATTTAAAATTGTCCAAGCTTGAAGGTCTTTTTTTTTAAAAAAAAAAAAAATTATATTTTTATTTTTTTCGATATTTCGCTACTCCATTGTGTAGCATCATCAGGAAATAAAAATAACGAACCAATTATATATTAATGAAAAAAAATATTGTCACAAAAATTCAAAAATTTTCCAAAGTTAACATAAAACAAAAATAACATGAGGTTTTTTTAAATATTTTAAAAAATGTAAATACAGTTAACGAAACTTAACATTAATTCAAAAACCCCTAAAAACATACTTATATTAACTATCTTATTCTATTAACTAAGTGTCTATAAATCTGTGCGCCATTATCCGTGTCCGCCTTAAAATTAATTCTTTGTGTACTAGGTGTATTAACAATTTGTAACATTTCTAATATAAAACGACGCTTATAATTAATTTCTGTATTTAAAACCGATGCGTTTTCAAAGTTAGGATAATGATTTGATTCAAAACAATGAGAAGATAATGCTGTATTAAGGGAATGTCTGCAATTAAGATTTGATTTATGTCCAGCTATCCTAGTCTTCAGTTTATTTTTTGTTGTCCCTACATAAACCTTATCACAAGTCTCCTGATCATTTCCCTTACAAGGAATTTTATAAACTATATTTGCCTTATCCAATTTATGAATCCTATCTTTGGTTTAACCAAACAATCTATTCAAAGTATTATAAACTCTGAAAGTCATTTTGTATTTCTCCTTATCAAAAAATTCAGCCTTATTTAACCGCTCTGATATTCCTGGTATAGAACAGCTATAATTTTAATGAGAATGGGGGTAGTTTTCAGGTAGAACTCAAGTTATTTTCGTGGGTAGCCCATCATGCCAGACTCTATCAAAAACCTTAGAAATGTCAAGAAATAAAGCTGAACGATATTGCTTATTAAATGCTGATCTAATAAAGGTTACAATTCTATGAACTTGCTCAATGGTATTATGTCTTGATCGAAAACCAAACTGATGATCGAGGATAATGATTCTCAAATATCTTGGATAAAACTGAGAGTAGGATAATTGGCCTGTAGGATGTAATCTGACTTGATTCCTTTCCTGATTTAGGGATCATGACAATTTCAGACATCTTCCAAGAGCACGAGAGGAAGCCTACTCGCAACATGGCATTAAATAAAAATAACATTATTCTCACAGTCGAATCAGGCAAGTTTCTTATCATTGATCTTGTAAAAATATCAGGTCCGGGTGATTTTTTCATAGGGGTCGTGCAACTATTTATGCCATGTGGTGTGAAAACCTCTCCTAAATGACTAGCGAACGCATTTAACTTTTCAATTGAGTTTTTACCCCAGGTTCGGTTTTCAAGTCTTAATGGGGATTCGAAGGTAATAGGACATCTTACAGCTTTCTAGAGGCTATAATTCAAGTATTTCAAATATATATCAATAGCGGAGCCGTGTTGCTGTCTCAGTTTGGTACGTAAAGTTCTTTGACATAAGTTCATTTGGGTCTGGATGTCAGGGTAATGACTATGTTTCCATTGCCTTCTGAGTCTTCTCTTTTTCCTGAGAAAATTCTGTACATCAGCCGATGATTGCTATAAAATTCTTTTATCTGATCGTTTGTTATGTGTTGCAACCCTGGCTGCGGCTGTCACGATGTCCGTAAAGTGATCGCCATCTACTTGAATATTATTATTCTCAGAGAGATGTTCGGAATTAGGTCAGAGCTCACATACATGTTACATTTCAACTAATTCGTATTTTTATTTGGATAGTAAATAAGGGTGGTAGGCAGAGTGAAAAAACGATCGTGTAGCGTTATTATTGAAGGTGAATGGTCAGAAGATAGATCATAGGATGAACTAACTAATATCTGGTCAAGTCTGATATTTTTTACAATGGCAAAATCAATGAGGTCTGGCAGCTTATTGAAATCTGTTGACCAATCAGTGGGTTTACCTCCAAATATGACGTGTAGCTTATTTGCTTGAAGTGTGTTATACAGCTGTCTCCCTCTAGCACTAATGAGTCTAGATCCCAAAAGGTATGCTTCGCATTGTATTCGCCAGCTGTAACAAACTTTTGCCCTAGAGTAACAAATAACCTGGCAAATTGATTGCGTTCGATTTTGTGCCTAGGCAGGCAGGCACTGATGGGACTGCAATTTGGAAATCAACATTAGAAAGTGCCTTACGTTCACACGGTTGCTTAGTATCGTATGCGAAAAATCCAATTACCCTAAAGCAGTTTTTTTAGGGTCAAATGTATTTTAGAGACAAAAAGGATGTCTATTTCTTGTGTTAGGAGGAAATGTTTTACTTTACATTTATTATGCGAGAGCCTATTCCAGAAGCAGAATTCTAACTGCTTCATTTTTGCTTAGCAAAACTTGCAGAAGCATGTTGGGGGTGCGCATCATTTTCTGAAATACATATACCCTGCATAGTCGTCATAAAATTGTTTATTGTTTGTATAAGATTTTCCATTGAGCTCGAATTATTCGTAATAGGTAGCTCTGCCTTCTGTTTTCAGACATGGGCTTCATGACGCTTTATGATTAACATTAAGTAATTGTGCATCATTCTTCATTGCATGGGTATACGAGTAGTATGTGGCTGCGTGCTAGTAATAAAAGCAGTATGAAGCCTGGAGAATTGGGAAGACTTACATTATTGATATTCAGGTTTACGATTTTTTAATTATTTTTTACGTGCTGTGAGGCTTCACAGCCTCCATAATTTGCTGTGTGGTCTTCACTGCAATTGCTGCATTTTTTTTATCTTGGAGTCTGTTTTTGACGAAGTGCATTCCAATATTCGGTGGACGTCGCCGGAAACAACGCATACTTATGGTGATTTGCAGTCAGTTTTCGTACGCCCGAATTCCATTTAGTGCACTGAAGGGAACCATTACACTTTAACGGCCCTTCCACAGTTATTATTCTGTTGAGGAGCTATCGCAACTTGTATATGGAACGAATGAAGCTTTTGGATTTTAACTGGGATTCCTTATATACAATCTCAACAGGATGCATTGGTTGAGGTACTTTGTTTGTATTTAGAATATTATATACTGACCTGACGAAATTGCCTTCTGATTCTACTGCAGTTTTTATTTCCTTTATAACTGTTATCAAACCTTAAAACTTTTTAGTTGATAGGTGTAGTAGTTCTTATGTCCTACGTTAAGGCGACTCGCCATGAGCCAACAATTCCTTTCTGTATGTACTTCGATCCTTGTTTCTTGAATTTGTCCTCTTCGTATGGAGGCGACATACAAATTTTCCTTACCCACAAGCTGGGACAACATTTTTCATTGCAAAATTTAATTAATAATAAAAAAAAAGTGTAATAAGCATTGTTGTTATTCCCTTTTATATGTTTTCCTAAATGTTTGGTACAATCATTCACTGACTATACTTTTTTAACAGGGTTAAATAACCATACACTAGTTATTGTTTGTTTACAACCGACAATATATAATATTGTTACGTTTATTACCACAATAAACGTGATTTTGAAGGGTTCGTTTAATTGTAAAAATTAAATTACACAGTCCTTATAATCTTATCAGTACACAACTTTATTCGGCAATTAAGACTCTATATACAACTGTACTAATCGACACTGTACACTTAATACTTCTTTTGTACACACAGATGTTCACTTAATAAAATCTCAAAGTCAACTAACTCTTCTGCGGTGGACGGCGCCTTTATATACAGATCACGGCTGCTTCTTGAAATGTCCCGAACATACGCGAAATTGCGCATTTGTTAATTCAGTTGTTGGCTTAGTAGTCTTGTATATGTGTTTGTGTGTCTATGTATCTTTTGTTTACTTTTTGCTTGCTATAGAAATTGTTTTTATTGAATCGCGGTTTTTGGAATTTCTGCTGCGCAATTTGTTTTTGCTTTGTGTTTGTGATATTGCGTATTTGTACATTTGTACAATAGGTCGTCTCACACACCTTTGACTATTACTTTGTAACAATATGTTGTTTCAGTTAAAGCGATTTTAATTGCAGGGTTTGTTTTCTGAAATACGATTTGCTCCTTTCCAAATCTGTGACAAATTTCAATTTTAGACGCGGAATGGCGTGCCTGAATGGTTATAAAAATAGCATATATATTTTAAAAAACAAACACGAAAGTGTTTACAAAAGAAATACAATTTTCACTGAAGAGTGGACCACAATTTAACACACCGTCAGTAAATGCGTTGTCGAGCTATGTATGGAACGCTAAAGTCCTCTACAACAAGAAAAACTCTGAGGAACTTGTTGTGATGGAATATTTTTTGTTATTTTTATTTGAATATTTTATGGGTAGAACAAAAATTGTTCTAAAAGCGGATAACGAATTTAATAGAGCTCAGCATCATATCACACATTTTTTGGAAGCACCATGTAACGGTATATTTAGCATCCTTTTTCTAAAAATTAAGAAAAAAAAACTTATGTTTTTTGTTCATTTGATTATGCTCATTTAACTAATTTTACATAACAACTTATTTATTCATTATTTAACCCAAATATTTATTTATTGGACCCATTAACAATAACTTCAATCGATACGATCGCGTAGTGAGTCATAAAGTGGCTAAATAGTTCATAGATATTTCTTTCCAACATTCTTTAATCATTTGAATAAGCGACTGCTTTTCATTGAATTGTCTTCCGGCAACATATACATTCCGGGTAATCCAAAAAAATGTGCAATTGTGTACAGTACAGCACCCCATGCCATAATACTGCCTTCTCAATTATGGTGGCGGTTCAGAACAAATCGTTTTCTTAAATCACGGATATTGTAGATATATCTATCTGGTCCGTCCAGGTTGAACTTTTTCTCATCAGTGAAAACCACAACATTCCAATCTTTAAAGTGACTGCATTCTTGTATACTCGTCGTCATATGCTTGCTGCCGAATTGCAATCAATATTCTTCAATCTTCGCAACTCCATGAGTTCATAGGTTATTAAGGCTCTATTGTCGTTCGAAATTTGAGCAAAATTTCCGATTTGAAGCGAAATTTGAATTTTCGTGTTTCGTTTTCGACGTTATTAATAAATTTTTGCTTCGCGGTAAAATTAATATTTTTGTGAAATTAGTGTTAAATTTTCATTTTATGAAATTCGAAAGTTTTGTTCCTTTTGTAATTTAACAATTTCTGATCATATTTTGGTCATTTTGTAATATTTGACTCTTTAGTGAATTGTTCAATTCATGGTGAATTTACAATTTCGGTGAAATAGTGCAATTTATTTTTTTGTGTCAAATTTCGGGTTTCTCAGGAAAATTGTTAGTTTTACTAAAATTGTAATTAGGTCCAACATTTAGATCCGTAAGTTAACTGGGGCCCTCGGTTGATAATTTCTTAATACCAAATTTAATATACAAATCGTTCATTTACTCAAACAACGTCATAACTCGAAAAATGACATTTGGAGATAAACGCGTTTGAATTTTTCTATTTGCTCCCACTTTTCACAATAAATAACGGCATATTCTCTTCAAACGTGGAAACTGCAAAAGATTTTAGGGCGAAATTTATAAACAAAATACAAACTTGCTTAATTTTTCGCCGGTTCTTTTAGTTATATAGTTTCTTACACGGCAGAATTTTATTTTTTACACTCTGGTTATTTATTTAACACTTAGATACAATACAACGGGTTCATCTTAACACGATGTAACCGTTCACACTTTAACGGTTCACTCGATGCTAACTCTCAGCTTGCTCACCCAAGTCTAAAAACTTGTAGAATACGCAAAAATCCAATAAATAATTCTTTAGCTACGAGTATAAACACATTTTCTGCTGTTTTTCTTTTATGGTGTTTGTTTTTTTCACTACTGTCTGCTTTGTTACTTATGGTGGTGGTTTCTTTACGTTGTTGTTGTTTACGGGAATTCGTCTTTACTTGTTAATGTTATATCGTTGTTTTTGCTCTGTGTGTATTCACTTGCCTGGTAACTTGTATGAGCCTGTGGGTGTTGCTTTTTGTTATTTTTACAGCGGAGCGCTGTATGTACAGTGGGTGACAAAATTATTCGCACTCTTTAATTTGCCACTTGATTTTTACAGGCAAGATTACCTGTTTGCTCTTATCTTGGTAACATACATTAGTACATACATAATGTATGTCGGAAGTGAATATTGTAGAAGTTACAAGCAGAATGAAAACGCATATACCCTTTATGCCTTTGGCGAAGGGTATACAAATAGTTAAAAAGCTAAATTTATTCTATTATTTTAAATACTTAAAAATAAATTAACTTAATTAACATTATTTACATAATTTAATATTATTTTAAATGTCAAGATCGAAATTCATTAAATGAAATCAAGGTTAAAGCAGTTAATGACCAGAGATGGAAAATTCAGTACTGTCGTATTTTGCAGCACAATTTACAAGACGAAAATACGGCAATAAACGCTGTTATTACCAACGTTGCCCTTTTAGCCGTTTCGGGGCTAAATTTAGCTCTTTTTTTAGCCTCGGAAATTATGGTGTAGCTTCTTGCCTTTTTTTAATTTTCACTTTAGCCTTTTTAAAAGCAAAATTTTGTTAACTCTAAAATATTATTTTTTTTATTTATTTGAATTGCTAATACCGCTTCAAAGCCTGCACAAATAGTCTGGGAAATTTATCAACCAACCCATACACTTACTCAGTAGCCTGCGCATTTAAGTTAACCGTGGCGGTGAAGAATTTATACCGTTTTCGTCTACGATTCAGCAATTTTTAGGACCCATTCCAATTTGTTCCTACAATTTTGAAGCCGCTTTAATATATGTACATAAAATTTTTTAATTTTAATTCAATTATTTGAACAGATGCAACAAAGATCCAACATGAAAACTTTAAGAAAAATTGCCCTTTTCGTCTTAAAACCATACAAAAATTAAATATACAGCAAATGAGAAAATCTTTCGTGATATAACTAACTGGATAAACCAAGAATGAAATAAAATTTGTTGGTTTTGTAAATCTAGTTTTTAGTTATATATATCTGTCAGTAAAACTGAGATTGAAAGACTTTTTAGTGCCATAAAAATTATTAAATAAACCAAAAATTCTACAAATACTAAAAGGCTTAATTCTTTGATATGCATGCGATGTTTGAACTCTGGCAATGTACATACATACACATATGCAAAACATGTTCCTTTTTTAATGAGATACCTAAATTATACCCAGCATTAATTTTTTAGTTATGTATCAGTATTCTCTTCTGTATTATCATATCATATATAGTTGAACCAATATACATACATATATTTATTTTTTTAACCACTTCTTTTAAATTTATTACATATATAAATGTAATTTATTTTGTGTTAAACAATTAATAAAATGTGGAATTCTTTAACCAAAATAATTTAGCCATTTTTTAAGGCAGTATAGCTTTTTTAGCCTTTTTTAAATCCTAGTTGTTCGTTTTCCTCCAGAACTTATTGCATAGAAAGTAATATGAAAATGTTATAATAAACTGTTTATTTCCTTCTGTGAGTTGTACGACTGGTTTTAAAAACGTTTAATATTAAATTTTTCACTAAACTTCTACTGAAATAGAAAAGTTATGGCTACCAATCGGGAAGAATATTAAACAAAATAAGCGCTACCACCAAGTAACGTCTTTTCCTTAAACAAATATATGTTAACTTAGACAATTTTTTGCGTCATTGTATCCTATATGGAGCACGTAAATTTATATAAACAATTGAAAAATATAATGGTAACGTTTATTTGATCAAATTTCCAAACAGTTAATTAACGGGTTATCCATTTAGTGGTTTCAACACCGCCGGTCTGGCAAGGTTGTCAGCTGTTAAATATCTGTAATATGAAGCGTCATTTACAAATATGGATCGTTTAACAACTAAAAAAAGCGTAAAATTAGCTAAAACTTACTACAAAAGTAGTAGTTCCAACGTGTCTAATTTTCGAGAATTACGGCCTACGACCTACTGTGCAAGCAATTGACAAGGTTATAAAGAAATTTGAAGAGACTGGAAGCGTTACAGATGTACATCATCGCAACGTGCGCACTGCCGAAAATATCGCTTTTGCTAGTGGCGGATAATCCGAATTTTTCGACTCCACAGCATTTTCAGCAATTGCATTTATCTTACGGCTCATTTTGCATTAGGTCTTGCACCTCCATCTATATAAAATCCAACTCACGGTAGAGAGGGTGATAGAGCAACAGGCTTTCAATGTTGATTTTTCGCACAAAATTTTCTTCAGCGTTGAAGCTCATTTCTCACTTGTAGGTTACGTCAACAAGCAAAATTGTCGTATATAGGACTCGGAGATCCCTGAAGTGATTGTGGAAAAGCTACAATACCGAAAAAGTGATTGGTGCGCATTGTGATTCAAACAAGACGGTGCCACGAGCTACATAACACGACCAATTTTGGCTTTTTTATTGTGAATTCTCCATAACGCGTAATTTCACGTTTTGGCGACGCCATTAAACTTAGTATCGACTGCTGCAACAGTCTAATGGAGGGTCCTACCATTATTATGAAATAAAAGTTTTATCGTAATGACACACGTGTGTTTTATTTAACTTTACTTTTGAAACCTAAATATGGATAACCCGTAAATAGTCAAGTTATGACCAGACGCAAAAAATATTATACGAAATAAGCGCAACCGTCTAGTTTCTGTTGTCTTAAACAAATATTTGTTAATAATTTGTTACATTACATCAATTCATTATATCCTATATGTGCCACGTAAAATTTAATAAACAATTGGCAAATATAATGGTCCCGTTTAATTCATCGACTTTTTCATACAATTAGTACTTCAATTGAAAAAAGTACTATTGATTCGTAATTTTAAAATTCACAATTTACCATTCCTGCTGCAGGGTTACTTGGCAGAAATAATTATTTTTTATTTGTTTTGTCATGCTTCTGAACGTCTAAACAAACTGGATGTTTTTTATACTATTGTTTTTTTGTCTGTTTACTCTAACAGCTAGTAGTATCTGATAAGAATTTTAAAATTAAAAAGCTTCTTTCTTTTTTCAATATTTGCTGTTTAGATCGTTGTGCGGAATACACTCTCTTTCTTATAAATTATTCCAGTTTGAGAGAGCCTATGAAAGATAATTTAATATCTTCCCTTAAAGCTACTTTTGACTTGATAAAGTATTCAAATTTTAGTTGTTAGTTTTTTGTGAACAGTTGTTGCGAATAGTTTCGGATTACGTTTTTGTCTTTATTTTATAGATGGTCGTATTTTCAATTTATTTAAGAGAAATATGTCGTCAGTTGTGGAGAAGCCAAAATTGGTGACGTTAGAGGAATCCAGACGTTTTATGATCGATTGTTTTAAGGCAGTCAATGTGCCACAAAATCATGCTGAACAACAGGCCAATTTGCTGGTAGGAGCCGATTATCGTGGGCATCTTAGTCATGGCATGAACCGTTTGGAAATGTATTTAAATGATTTAAAAATTAAATCAACAAATGGTGCTGCTGTTCCTACAATTATCAAAGAAACACCTTCAACTGCTTGGGTAGATGGTAACAATGGCCTTGGCGCCGTTGTAGGCAATTTCTGTATGGATTTGGCTATTGACAAGGCTAAACAAGTTGGTGTCGGTTGGGTATGTGCCAAGGGTTCGAATCACTACGGCATAGCTGGCTGGTATCCTATGAGAGCCATGAAAGAGGGATTAGTTGGTATGTCCATGAGCAATACCTCTCCCTTAATGGCGCCTACAGGTTCGAAAGAGGCCGCACTGGGGACAAATCCAATATCACTGGGTGTTCCCGTCAAAGATGATCAGTTTTTGCTTGATATGGCCACAACAGCTGTTGCAGTGGGTAAAATTGAAATACAACGTCGCAAGGGAGAACCATTGCCGCATGGTTGGGCCCAAGATCCTGATGGCAACGAGACTACCGATCCTGAATTAGCCTTCCAAACTGCTTGTCTAATGCCTTTAGGTGGTACCGAAGTGAATTCTGGCTATAAGGGTTATGGTAACTTTTACTCCAAAATATATTTTTTTACCTACAATAAATTATTACAATAATAAAAGTAACTTGGCACAGGTTTGGGTGCTTTGGTAGATATTTTATCTGGTGTGATGTCTGGCGGCAATTATTCCACCAAAGTACGTAAATGGACTCATACTGGTGCTAATTCTGCTGCTGATTTAGGTCAGGTATTCATTGCGGTTGACCCGAACTGCTTCGCTCCAGATTTCGAAGACAGAATGACGGATTTTAATCACCGCTTACGTTGCAGTGAACCCGTAAGTTGTAATTAAAAAATAATTGTATATATGAATGTCCTCCTTTGACTCCCGCTAACTTTATTTTTAATTATTTAGACTAATCCCGAGAGCCCTGTACTTGTTGCTGGCGATAAGGAATCTATGAATATGAAAGCCGTCGATGCCGCTGGTGGGATTCAATATTTACCAAATCAATTACAAACATGCGAAAGCTTATCTCAACGTTTTAATGTAAAACCTTTAAGTTTTCTTTAGCTACTTAACAACAGCGATAATGAAGGCTACACCCGTCATAAAATTTACACAGTAATTTTCCCTCATGTTACATGTAAAATACATGTAAGCATGTTTATGCAAGTCGGCCAGACACCATATGCGACTGGCCTCAATTTCTTTTGAGCAAGTCAACGAGCTTGTTTCAAATGCATTTTTTTGTTTTTAAGTTGTTTAGTAATTAATTTTTGTATAAAACTGCACATTTTAAATGATTCAATATTGTTCATTAATGTAAATAAAAAAGTTTTTTATTTAAATAATGTGTATCTATCGTTCCGTTATATAAATGTGAACAAAGGGTAGAGGAAAGACCTGACAAATTTTGCAAAAAGTTAAATATAATTTAAATAATTAAACAAAAAATATTTATGAGCAATCAATATTCCTGACACAAGAACTTTGCGGTAATTTGAATTCCAACTTCCTTATCTATAAAACTAAAATAGTATTTTTGAGTACTATTGTAACCTTTATCCGCACAAAAACATAAATGTGAATGTGCGTAAAAAGTACTGAGATCAAAATGAGGACCAAGTTTTTCATATGAACACTACCATCCTATTTCTATGCAACTTGCAAGCTTGGTAACATTTGTCCCACAATCCTTTCTCATATCAGAAAAGAAAAAATTTGGCAAGCTAGCAAGTTGCCAAGAAATGGCATGGTATTGTACATATAAAGAACTTGGGCCTCATTTTGATCTCAATACTTTTCACACCCAATATTTTTGGATAGGAACTTGGCATTTTCTTCACATTTATGTTTTTGTGCTGAGTCCTTTTTCCAAGTTTTTGTTTGTTTGTTAATGCATGTATAAGACCTCTTTTAACTTGAATCTTACAGACGGTTAAGTTATATCAAATTTCAGATTTTTTATTTACTAATTTCTCAAGGCCTACCTATGTATATACCAAATTTCAGCTAGCTCTCTAGCTATAGTGGAAGTGTCCCATACAAATAAGGGCAAACCCTAGACACCCCAGATAAAAAGTGCCCGCTTTCAGATTTATCTGTTTACTTGTGCTCTAAGGCCTACCTGTATAGCAAATTTTAGATCTCTAGCTATAGTGGAAGTGCCATATAATTCTGATGAGTGAGGCAGTGAATATGTACTAAAATATGAACTTCATATCTCGGGAAGCTTTTATGGCCTATGAGGTTACCTATATGTTCCTTATGTTCGAAGTTTCATTATTTTGATTAAAGAAAGCAAAGTTAAGAGGGGGTAAAAACAGTGTGAATGGTTTCGTGCAATATACACACTGTGTGCATTAGGCCTGAACTTGGCCTGGCACACTACCGTGCGCATCAGTGACATTTTTGGTTAAAAAGTGTCCCCTTTAATTTCAATAAGCAACACGACAACATACGAAATATTTGTTTGCATTTATCAAATAAAAACAATTCCCTTCATTTGTAATTTCTACAATATTAATTTCCGCCCAAACAAAGTATATATATATATATATATATATATATATATATATATACCGGCTCCTTCTGTCTGTCCGATGTTTCATCAACATTCTGACGGCACTAGACGACCTGGGATCTTGAAACTTGAACCATTTCAACAGCGCGTTCGACGAATTTATAATCAGCAATATCGGTTAATAAGCTGTCGAGATACGGACGAAAAACCATTTTCTGGGTTATCTTGCCATGCTTCCTCTCACGGGAAAACGATCTGCAATCCAATAGAATATGCATATTCTGAATCCTTATTAAATTTTGCTATAAACTGCCCCTACAGAAATCTTAGGGACTTAAATGTGAACCAAAATAAAAATGTTAAAAAAAGATAAGAATTAAAAAAAACTAACAAAGAAATCCAAACATCAGCATAAAATCAAAAAACCGTAATAAAACAAACTGTTAGCCAAAACATCAATATTTAATAAAAAAAAAACCGAAATTCACAAAATTTTGAAATTTCATTTAAAAGTTTTTTAAAAATTTCATAAACAAACCGAAAATTCAGAAAAATAAATATTAAATCAAATTTCATAAAAATTTTATTACAAAAAATTTCAATCTCAGTCAAAAATGGAAATTTTATCCAAAAAGTCGATATTACACAAAACTTTCGCAAACTCAACAGCAAATTGAAAACCAACAAATTTCCAAATACCTAAAAATTAAAAATTCCAAAACAAATGAACTCCCACCAAAAACTGAAAAACCCATCAAATAATCTGAAAATCCCCAAAATAAATTTAAGATCCAAAAGAAGTTCGAATGAAAAATTACACTGAAGATGACACATAGCCGAAACCGGTTTGTCTCCAAACCAAACCTGACAAGGAATGACAGACATTCATTCCAAAAATCTACACCAAAACACCCTGCCGGAATACCAAATTAAGAATCCGAAAGACCTTTTTTTAACAAAAACCTAAATTTCACAAAAAAGTAGCCTAACATAAACTTCACCATTTTCTGAAATTTAACCACAAATTCTAATCCAAAGGCTGAAATTGCACTGAAATCTTTAAATTTTATAAAAAAAAAATTCGTAATTTTACTAAATATCAAGCTTCGTTAATGTCTACAATTCACCAAAAATTTGAGAATTTATCAAAAATTCATAAGCATTCAGAGGCAAGGTAAAACAAACAAAAAAACATCTCATCTATTAACCGATCGAAAATGCTTATATTGAAACGAAAGAAGAGTTTAGATGTAAAATAAGACGAGTAAAACTGGAGTCCATCGTATGGATATGGACTTACTCGTAAGAAATGAAAAGAATAATGAAACGAAGAGGCACTACTTAAAAATATCTACAGTTTTTCTTCTCAAAAACAAAACATCGATTTTTTTTTGTGATCAGAATCTTTTTTATGCCTTATATCAATAAAAATAAGTTTGAATTTGAAAATTCACTGAGAAACCAACAAATTCAACAAAATTCATCAATAATCCAAATGTTTGCAAAAACCGAAATTCCAGAGAGAAATAACAACAATTTGTAACTTTAACAAAAATAAATTAAATAAATCCAAGTTTGGAAAATTCAGAACAAATCGAAAATTTGCAAAAGAATTTTATCACCAAATAATTTAAATTAAAACCTAAAATTTCGACAACAAAGCTATATTAACCACAGAAATGCATTTCACCAAAAATTCTAAAATTTACCACCACATAACCCAAAATTTTATAAGAAATCTTGAGGGTTACCAAATATGATGCTACCAACAAATCACGAAAAAAAATTGCGAAAAGATTTCAAATTCTTAAAAAATATTTTAAGCATTAAAAATTTTTTTAATCAAATCAGTATTTTGGCAAAAACCAATAATTCAGCACAAAAAAAACTCAAAAAACTATATAAAAAAGAACCAAATATCGCGGAAAAATTACCCAAACGACGAATTTAACTTAACTTTGAAATTTCACCGCGGTTTTTACTGAAAATATTAAATTTCACCAAAGAGTCGAAATTTCATCCAAAAAGTTTATCAAAACATCTTAGCAAAAAACAAAAAAAACTTCATTACACGTCTAAAATTCACCAATAAATTTCAACATCATCAAATAATTTAAAACTTGTAAGAAAACATACTTTTTACCAAAATCCGCACATTAAAAGAACTAAGTTGTAAAGAAATCTAAATTTCACAAAACCCAAACACCGAATTTTACATATGGATGGATGTATATATGCATGTGTGCATGTGTGTACGTGTTGTTAATGAATTTTAAGCTGCATTTCTGCTGATTGCAATTAAAAATCTTACATACATAAGTATGTATATAGTTGTAAATAAAGAGAATTAATTCCACTTCTCAGATACTAAAACCGAAATGGCATCCTGTCCTCTCTACACCAATGTTGCTTATGCTAGTTCCGCGGGAAGCCTTTACCTTTAAAAAAAATAATGGTTTTTGCAGCCTTAGAATTCTAAAGATTATTTAAAAACCCAGTAAACATTATCTTTTACTGCTACTAAAATTTCCTATAAAGACAGAAACATAGTTGTGAATAAATATCTACTTCAAATTAAGCTATTTTTTATTTGTTAAAATTGTATACGATAGTTATTTGAAGTTTCTTGGGCGTAAGGGATTAGATGTCTATGTATATTAGTTTTAATTAAACAAACGATGTTTTTCTTCTTTTTCAATAATTTTATACAGAAAAGAAAGCTAGATTACATATAACAAAAGCTGTGATAAGTAAAATGAGTAATTTAGCATTTATTTAAATTATTATTTGTTTAGTTTGCTAATAGACCTATAATAAATGAAAATATGTGATAAAAAACATATTAAAAGAGGATTCTCAAACTCAATAGTCTATTGCAACGTATTTTTTATTTCAAAATTGCTTACATTTTGTTTATGTCTTATGCTAAAAAATTAATCTAATACATCATCTTAATTCTCTAGTTAAAATTCCGTTCAAATATACAAATCTTACACTGCATGGTTCAGAAGCTTACTGCCAACATTTGACATTCGTTTTTTTTTGTGGTGGGGTGTTGTAGTGACACCTAACCTCTCTATAACACCAACCAATATAATATAGCGCCACCCTATTTTTTCCTTACTGAAGTCAGCACAAATCAGTTCCTCCCTATTTTTCAGTACACGCGCCAACATATTTTTTGGTTTACGCGCCCGTACGTAAAATTCATTAAGTTGCATTTTTATATTTTATATAATTTTTATTAATTTAATTTTATCAATAATTTTGTAAAAGACTTAAAAGTTAAATTTTTTAATTTTTTTAAATGTGCAATTGTTTAACTTCCTTTTGTATTCTTTTTGTTACTAATAAATTTGTCAATAATTCAACAAAATTGCTTACCAAAATAATTAATTCACAAACATAACGAAAGATTGAATTTTTTAATAGTATGAAAGACTTTGATTTAGAGTGTAAGGATTAAGCATTAAAAAATAAACTAAATAAAATCAAGTGCACTAAGTTGGTGAATAAAATTAAGTATAATAAGGTTTTAATAGAAATAAATAAAGGATGGATTAACACCGACAAAATCTGCTATTGCGCATGTTACTTCACCATGTGCCGTTATTTTTTTTTTTTGTTTGTTTGTTTGATTACTTCTTTTTCTGAATTCCACTATAAACGCTAAAACAACATACGAAGCATGAGTGTGTTGGTGCTTGCTTCAGGATGTTTGTTTACAATACTTCTTGGACAACAACCCTTAATACGCTCATAACCAGAGACCTGTGCCGCAGAGAAAACTATTCGGCGTCGTTTTAAGATCGACTGTCAGGCGGCTAATTTCACTGCACCTCAAAAATAAGTTGTCTAGAGAGTAGAACAAAATTAATAGCAAATTCCGGAGATTTGGTTGAAGTTTTATACTTTTATATTAGTTTACATTGATTTCAGTCTTTAAAAGACCAATGTTGAGATAATAAGCTCAAATTATATTATAAAATTGAATGAATGGGTTATATCACAACTGATACCAAATTCGAACCATTATCTATTTGTTTAGAGAAACGCTCTAAAGTAAATTTAGTATTCAGTTACATAAATATACTTCTCATATTGAATGCTAGTTCCCATATGTATATTCTTCAAAATTACTAACACGCAAATGCACGAACGCGGCATTCTACCTTTTTTTAAGCTGATTTGTCAATTTGTTAGCCCTCTCGATTTATTATTAATTTTGTCAACTTTAATCACAGAGACACTAAGTTAATAATATTGAAAAAACCTCTTCCTAAATTGAAGTCCATTCTCTCCACCAAAGCAGCTCGACAAATATTGTCCAGCTGCTCTGTTATTGCTGTCAAATTTTGTTGTTGAAATATATTGTTTTATTTCCTTCGTTATTGTAATATAGTTTTAAACAACTTTCGACTTTTTTTTATAATATAATAAATATTTTCAGCCTTCTTTCGGGAATACTCGTGGATAATTGT
The DNA here is from genome assembly GCA_963932375.1 of Phania funesta. NCBI lineage: Eukaryota > Metazoa > Arthropoda > Insecta > Diptera > Tachinidae > Phania > Phania funesta. The sequence goes on along the minus strand of OZ010653.1, from coordinate 80,391,315 downwards.
TCGCTCGCCAAACGTAACTCAAAAGAGAGGCACCAAACATACCACATGTGAAAATATTATTAAACCGTACGTGTGAACCTCATCCATTTTACAAAAAATATACCTTCAATAATACCTTTTCGATTTAACCAAATATAGGGGCGAATTACGGCATTCGATATCGATCAAAAATATAATAGAGTATAATGGAATTAAATAGATATTCGATCAATATCGAATGCCAGAATTTGCTCCTAGGTCTTATTATATTTACCACTAAATAAGCTTTTAAAAAATTTAAAAAATTGTTTTTCGGTCATATTTGTTTAAAATTCGGCATTGTTTTAAGATCGACTGCCAGGCGAAATTGAAACCACGTTTGAGTATGGAAATTTGCGCAAAAATTACGGATTTAAAATTTTTTTTTTGTTTACGAAGGCGTAAAGAATCCATTTTTATCGACAACTTTTAATTTTGAGAGTGTAATTTAATTTCTATCAATGAAAACAATATCTACTCACGTAGGCCTACATAATACACTACGTTTCTTTAAACATTCAACCAACTTTTTCTCATAGAGCTATTAATGAAAACAGACATGCATAATATTTTCAGCTTGTATTACTTTAAAAAATTGTTTTTAATAATTGTACACTGTAACATTTTATGTTAAAAAAAAACAAAATCAGCTGCATGAGGTTACTGCTTCAACTATGTTCGCTAATTTGTGGAATTGAAAAGAAATAAGAAAACACATGATATTACAATAAATAATTTCCAACACATAATTAATTAAATTTGAAACAAATGTAGCTTCGTTTTGCTGCCGGTACTGGCAACACGTCCAGTTAGCCTTGTTTTCTTCGACTCGGTCGCGGGTGCTTTTAATTTGTTTTGAATAAATTTTTAAATATTTGCCACTAATTTCAGCATAATGCTGAACGATTACATAGATAATTGCAAGGCAACTTTATACCGTATCTTTTTACGTTCCAACTATCGAAATCAACAGCTGTGGAGTATAATGAAAAAAACTATTGTAACCGCCCTAGTCAGGGTGTCATATTTATATTATATTAGAAAAAATCAAGTAAATCATAATAGCAATGAATTTATATCATTCCCATCACACATTCCTGTTTCTAATTTCGCATTCGCTTTTTAATTTTCTAAGCATGCTAATTTTGTTTTAAAAATGCGGAATCTCTTCCGACCCCTCGCCCATAAATGTCATCCCATTACATTGCATATAGTTCCAGCATTGAATCCTGAAACTGCGAAAAAATCTCAGCACAGAACGTCTGCAAGTGTTTCTCTGAGAGAAAATTTTCCATATGTTCGTTTGTCTGCAAAGACCTCTGCCGATTTATCTGCCGAGCGGCGTCGGCAGATAAGAATACACTAAGCGGCGGCGGTCTTAGATTCGAAATTTATGTTTTATACTCTCTGCTATTTCTAGCCTTTTCTGATTTTTAAAATAGCCATTGAGGGGTATATTTGCTTTTCGTCAAAAAATCACATTTTGCTTTTGAATTTCTACAATAAATAACTCAAACATTAAACTATGTACTTACATATGTACATATGTATGTAAGTTTGATAAAATATAATACTTATGAAAAACCAAACAACAAAAAAGCTTGAAGAGTGGATTGAAAATAATTATTAGCGACTGAAATCAGTACATAGTAAAGCTCATGGCGTTAAACAACTCTCGGCGGTTGTAATTGAGCAAATACCATTATTTTGCATAGAATAACATTGCAGGGGGTTGGTGAAAGGTGGTGTAAAAGAAAAAAGCAATAAATTCAAGAAAATTTAAGGAATAAAAAATATATGTAATCACAATTAAACTCCTTCAAATTAAAATTGTTGGTGAACATTTAATTAGTGTGTGTTGTTGTGCAATATTGTATTATCTCCATCATGGCTGACTCCGGTGGGAGGCAATATCAAAAATTACCTCCAGGTTGGGACTGCAAATATGACCAGGCGACCGGAAATTGGTAAGTGGACGATTAATGCGTTTATGCATACAAGTTTTCAAGATGGCGATGCTTCAAACATAAGTTCAATAGTGTGTATTTTATGAAATTGTGGATTTGAATTAATTGCATACCTTAAGGCATTGTCTTAAATATATATATTGTGATTTAAGCTTAAAAATTAGGTCGTTGCAAAAAATAAAATACAAATAAGCAAGTACTTGTATCCTTGATACTTTAAGGTTTCAAGTGGATTTCGTTTTTTTTTATTTCTTCCTTACAAGAATTTTTATGAATGCATGTTCCTGTGTGTGAGTGTGTTCTTGATTGTTTGGATTAATGTTATGTGTGTAAGATTCTGTATAGATAAATAGATACAAATTTCAAAGCAAACAAGGACAACTGACATTGGAGTGGGATAAGGGATTAGAAACAAGTGTGTAATTATAAAAGCTGGCATATTTTCAAAATTAAATTGTTTTAAAGCAAAAATTTTGAATGGTCTAAGTAGTTGTAATACATTTTAAAACATTTCTTTTTAATGGAAAAAAGAAAAGAAAGTTAAAAATGTATTCGAAAAAGTTTAAAATATTAAGCTGCTGATAGACGATGCTATATTCAATTTTAGTACTTGCGTTTGTGTTTGTTTGTTTACAAAAATTTGTCACACACATGCATACATACGCCGTGTGTAATATCGAAAAAGATCGAAATAAGTTGAATTTTTTTTAAAATATTAATTTGACGTAGTACATCACTGATATTGACAATATTTTTTGTTTGTTACTACCAATAGAAGAACAAGACCATGCAAGGCACTTGAGCAAAAAAAAAAGATAAAGAAACCAAAACAAGAAGAAAGGGACAAAAAAATATGGAATGCAAAACAGTCAAAAATCTTAAACAAAAACTGTCAAGAAACAGGAATAAACCAGAAAAACGGAACAACTAATTGAGGAAGCAAACGTTAAGACAATTATAATAGACCCCACTGATAAATACCAAGCTAGCATTGAAGAAGCTATAAAGAAAGCGACCAAGATTGTGAAACCAAACATGGCACATGCACTGACAAATATGAATACACAAACCAGACACTCTAATGAGACCAATAGTAAACTACAAATCAGCGCCGAGCTACAAACTTTCCAAACATTTAAAAGAAGTATTACAAAATATTTTAGAACTGCCAAACACGATTACAGTAACCAACACGACAGAACTAATTGAAAAACTAAACGCCGTAGAGATCACAGAAAACACCGAAATTATATCATTCGATATTAAAGATCTATATCCAACGATACCCATAGCAGAAACTACAATCATAGTGCATTAAACCAACATGAGAAACACGAAAGACAAAGACCTCGCTTTACAACTCACAAATACCTTAAAAACTACACTACAACAGAACTACTTCCAATTCAACAACGCCATCTAAAGACAAACAAACGGACTTGGAATGGGAAACCCAATCTAAACAATATTCATGGAAGTATTTATGCAAAATCTGAAGAGGAACTACATGGATCAAATGAGTGCTCTCGGAGTAACATTCTGCGCACGATACTTACATGACATAATATGTGCAATCACAGGAAATAATCAAGTACAAATACTAGAATACCTCAAGAAACAATACAAAAACATCAAATTCACAATGGAAGCGGAAGAAGATAACAAAATAAATTATCTAGACCTGACAATAAAGATAATCAAAAACGCCAACAAACTTGAATACGAAATATACAGAAACACAATAATACATAATACTTCCAACCACCCACAGCAACACAAGCATGCTGCGATCAGACAACTAATAACTAGACTAGAACGAACACTACCAACAAATGAAGCATACAACAAAGAACTAAATCCGATATATACCATAGCAGCAAACCACGGTTACAAGAAAGACACTGTAGACAAAATCAAAAATTAAGTTCAAAGACACAACATCGAGAACAAAGGAAAAGCATGGAAAACTTTAACTTACACCGAAAAATCAACACACAAAATAGCCAACTTTCTCAAAAAATGCAACATAAATATAGCATTCAAAACAAGAAACAACCTGGGACGAATATTACAAACCAACAAAAACAAAGACGACCAGCTAGATAAACAGAGGGTTTACAAACTAACGCGCACATATAAGAGACTATAACAAGAAGATGCGTAAACCCGGCTCGACACAAGAATCTAACTTCGCTAACCACAGGTACCAATTACAGATGACTACGTGATAAAATAGTGACTAACATTTACCTGGCATCCGCAAACACAAAGGCCCATAATCATAGTCTACAATGAAGTATACTTTAAGAGATCTAAAGTCGACTTCACTTAAGAGTCGACTCTAGGTCTTTCATAGACAAGTTAAAATATACTTTTAACGTTGAAGTCGACTTTAAATATAAAACTTGCTGTAGCTGTTTTTAACTAATTTAACCATAACATCAGCTGTTCTTTGCCAAGTAAAAAATTCGCGATAAAAAATTTAAAATTTGTCAAGATACCGGCAGATATTTTGCCATTATTGATAATTTGGAGGAAGAGTTCCAGCACAAGAAACCTAAAAAAAGGATAAGGAGTTTTTTTTCAACATTTAACTAATAAGGTGATATCAAATTTAAGGAAACAAATTTTGCCGCTTCTTGTTTTTTTTTTTTTTGACAATACAATACCAAAAGTAGAATAGTATTTCAAACATAAAAATTAACGAATTAACTTGGCAAGATGAAACACCAATAGGGTACATTTCTTCCCTCTCTTGTATTAAAATCACACGCCACTAACAATCAAATACCCTACAGTTTTATAGATTGTTCCTAAATTAGCTTGATTATTATTATTAGCCTACGATACGCTTTTCTTAATCTGCCACTTCCAAAGAAAATGTAAAGCTTCAGCAATTTACATTTAAAAGTTCCATAATAACATATTTATTAAATAATTATGCACACTTCAAATGAAAAACAAAAAAAACTTATTTACAGAAGAAAAAAATAAATGTAGTAAAAAAAACTATTTATTTCTAAATGCTAAAAAAGGAATTTAGCAGGTTTAATTAAACGTGAATGAATGTAACTCTATGAGTGCACTAACGTAATTATATAAAACAAAATAAGGAAAATTACTAAAATTATCTAAATTTTTAATAAGAGAAACGAACGGAATCGGAGTATACTGATCATTAATAACACTAATAAAACATACAGAGAGTAAAGGTTAATTACACTGTGATACCAAATACACCAAAATTATTCAGGGGTTCTAATGTACGAATTCTATTTTGTTGGAGGCCATGGATGACGAAAATACCGTTGGTTTTTTTTTTAGGTCACTTCATAAAGTAATTTTATAACGGTAAATGTAGTGAAAAACGGGTTTTCTTAGATTTTCAGCTTCCCAACGGATCTCTTTTAGCTTTTCGTTGGTTAAAAGGATCGAATATTATCTTTCAACCAAGATATATTTTTTGTAAATCGACTAACAAATGGTTAAGTTACAGTCGTTGAAGTGTACAAAAAACGCATTAAAAAAGTATTCTTTTGTTTTCCTCAGGCTATAAGTTGCTTATGAGTTACCAAACACTATAGATATTTATGATTGCAAAAAAGCTTTCCAAAATTGGTAATAACGGTCAAATCGGATAAAAAATAAAAGACCTATGCAAATTTTTGTGCTTTAACTTTTTGGTTTTTTATTTAGAAATAACTTGTATTTCTCTACTGTTTATCAGTATTCCGCTTTAAAGACCAGCAGTAGTTAGAGCGCATACTGATTTTATTTTTTCCTAAATAACGCTGTTTAATTTTAAATATTTCCTGGTGAAATCGTTCACCTTGTTCATCACTCATCTGTCCTAAATTTGCTGGAAATGTTTCCAAGTGAGCATGCAGATAGTGCAATTTTATTGACATTTTGCAACCCATAGCATGGTAGGCAGACAGCATATTGTTTACTATTGGCGCATAGTTTTAAATTTTTGTGTTTCCAAGAAAATTTTCACACACTGAAACGAAGCCATTCCATGCATTTTTTTCTGCAAGTGTCATTTGTTGCATGAAATGTTCATCTGTTACTAATTTCCATATTTGCGGACCAATAAAAATACCTGTTGGTTTTTTTGTGCATGCGTTCATAATATATTTTTTACCTTCTAATATTACACTCGTTATTCGTGGAAAAACCTGTTAAAGATATTTGAATGTGGGCCGATTTTTATCAAGTGCTTTCACGAGTTGCTTTATCAAGGTTGGTAAAATAATATCTGTTTGATTGACTAATGGGACATTTATGCTATTTTTTTCAGCAACAATAGCTGTTGTGCGCGGTTTCCAATCTCTCTGTATCTAATGTTTGAAGGAGTCTCGGCTGTCCCATTCACAAAAATAGCAAGGATACTTTTGTTACCACCTTGCATTCCATTCAAAATTGATAGTACCTTCAAAACTGGTACAATCAGGCACTTGTGTGCATTGTAATCTATGACATTAGGTGTTAGAGCCATATTATCATATGATTCTATGCTGTTAGTAGCGTAAGCCAACGGTACTGAAGGAAGTGATCCATCATTATGCAAAAGCACTGCTTTCAAACCTTAAAACAGAAGATAAACATACATATATTAATAAAATATAAGATTAAAAGAACTTTTATATTACTTTTTGTTGAACCATCAATAATCATCGCCATTCTTGTGGGACATGAGTATATCCAAGTTGTTCAAACAATTTATTTACATCATTGCAGTAAGCCAAATCACTATTTTCAGTGCTTTCGTTGAATAGTGATTCAAACAACTAGTTTCCTCGGTCCTCCGAAATGTAATGTTTATATTTTTTTTGCAAATACTTCCACTGTTTTAATCTGGAACCTAGGAGCTCGGTCTGTCTTTTCGACAATTCTTAATCGCGAACAAGATCATGAAATTCCGCTTGAGAAACAAAGTGTTGTTTGTGTTCAAACTCAGATGAATCTGGTGATATTTCTTTAACAAATTTTTTACGCAGTACACCCTTAATAACACTATCAACATTTGCGTATTTAATCTGTTGTCTTATTTTGAAATGATATCCTTTCGTTTTTGATAAACAGAAATAGCAATTACTTTCTTTATGCCAGTTGACAGGTTCGATAAACGGCAATGCAAAAGAACCACGTGGCTCGTTTTTCCAGGATCTTAGTGTTGCGTAACACGATGAACAACAAACTGATGGTATATACCATTTCCGACTAAACGACTAAAATATTCTTCATATAGGGGAATAATATGTTTTTTTTACCGACACATCTATTTTATGTCGTTTATCCACAAACAATCCACGTATAAAACAAAAATTGTCGCTTTTATCACACATTGTTATTGAATATAGATAAGTTTCTTATCTTTGCAAAATTTTAAAACTAACAGTTTGTATTAATTCACTTATTAATAGTACTTTTATCAAATAACACTATTGTTTGTATCAAAATCACTAGGACGCTTACTGCTCACTTGCAGAAATTAAATTGTGCCAGCTTTGCAACCGTAGCTCTTTTATACTAAATTCAGCAAAAAATATATCTTGGTTGAAAGATAATATTCGATCCTTTTAACCAACGAAAAGCTAAAAGAAATCCGTTGGGAAGCTGAAAATCTAAGAAAACCCGTTTTTCACTACATTTACCGTTATAAAATTACTTTATGAAGTGACCTAAAAAAAACCAACGGTATTTTCGTCATCCATGGCCTCCAAAAAAATAGAATTCGTACATTAGAACCCCTGAATAATTTTTTTCTCAACTTTTGTATCACAGTGTTATTAATCATTGTTCTTTACTTACATACAATCGTTCGTGGTTATCGTTGTTGTTGTTTGTTTAGTTTTATCTCTCGTTCCTTAGTTGGGAACTTAGGATTAATAATTAATATGTTACTCTCAAGTATAGATAGGAAAAAAAGAATTGACTATGGGAATTTAAAAGTTAGTGCTAACCAACCATACTTGATAATTACATGCAAAAATTCCTTTTTGGTAATTTTTTTAATTTTTCAATTAGGATACTTCTCTTGAATTATTTTTTTAAAGCAAGGTTAATATATTAAAGATTTTTAAGTTAATTATAGAAATTATAAGAATAATAGTTTTAATCGTAAATTTTAAGTATGTTTAAGTATCCGGAAATTTAGAAAAAATTATATTAATGATTTAGTTTATGTGTTATATGAATGAAGTGAATGTATGGTATATTCTTGAAGCTCAATTAGAACTGGACTGTTTTATTATTATAATTTTTTTTTTTTTTTTGAATTAGCAAGAGGGAAGTATTTAGGTACATATGTAATTTTTAGGAGCAAAGCAACGTAATCGCATTTAATAAAGTTAGTATATAAGGACTATTTAAATTTTGCTTGTTTAAGACAAATCAGCGTATATCTTAAGTTATTCGGTGGTACCAATCTTATAATAGTTCAGTTTTTCGCGTAGTGTCTAAATTTGAAATGCCTCAGAACCTCTATGATGTCTGTGACTTCCAGGTAAATGTTCCAACCGATAACGTTGTTATCCGATGAATCTTTGGATGGTAAGTGTTGGGATTAAATTTGATTTCGAATGGTTAGGAGGGAATTTTTCCATATATTTTGCTTAATACTTCAGAGAAATGAGTTCACAATGAAAGCATAAAATATCCTTGTTTCCCTAAAGTGAGTTAATTAATTAGGTTCTTTTTTTTCTTTGTTTCCACTTAACTCTGTTCTTATTTTCCACTTTGGTTTTATATTTATTTTGTTCCCTTTATTAGCGACCGATCGCTTTTTAACGATATAAGTATGATCGATTTACAAATCTATTGCTTTATGTGAAGCAAAGAATTACAAGGCTTAATCTTGTACGCAAAAAAAATCAAACGGGGCTCACATTTCTTTGTGAGATTATGTAAAAAGTAATATTTAAAGTACGTGGTAATTATTAAGATGAGTGATCAACTCTCTCTGATAATTTTTTTTTTGTTGCATGGTAGAGAAAAATTATTAAAACAAAATGCAGGGCTTTAGGTAAAGTTTTTTTTAGTAATTAATTCCCAATTTAAAGTTAACTATTCTCTCCTTTTACCTTTACTATGATTTATGTACACTTGCTCACAGCTTATTTCGTGTGAGACACTATATTTACTTCTTATTGAAGAAAACACAACAAAAAATCAATTTAAGAAAAAAAATTTTTTTGCATTTTATTCTTTGTCCACTTCTTCGTGTAATAAAACAAAAACAACATTTTAAAAATGTTTGAAAAAAGAAAAAATATAACAAAAACAAAAATTCATACAAAATCAAAGTCACAGCTTATTTTGTGTGTTTGAATTTACCGTTATTTGAGAGTAATTTATGACTTTTATTGACTTATAAAATGTTTTGTACCTGCTTAATGTGCTATTAGGAATTATTTCAGTTATTATTTTGATGGCTATCAGAATGGGTCGACGCACTTCAATTGAAAAACGTGAAATCGTGATTAAACATTTTAAAGAGGGCAAAACCCAAAAGGAAATCGCTTAAATTGTTAACTTGAGCCCTTCAACAGTGCAATATATCATACAGCGCTTCGTACGCGAGAATCGCATTGCAGATAAGGGCAGAAATGCCCCTAATAAGATATTTAATGAAGCTGATGAAAGGTGGATTTTAAGAAAAGTTAAGCAGGATCCCAAAATAAGTGCACCCTATTTAGCTGCGGAAGTGGAGAAATACATTGGAAAAAAAGTGCAAGCCTGAAACCTTCCTCAGAATTCTTAGAAACAATAATTTCCATGGTCGAACTGCTCGTAATAAGCCTTTTATAAGCGCAAAAAATAAAAGGGTAAGAATACAGTTCGCAACGGAGTACCTTGGGAAGCCAGACTCGTTCTGGGATACCGTCATTTTTTCTGATGACAGTAAGTATAACCTATTTGGGTCTGATGGAAAGGTTTGTGTATGGAGAAACCAAATACGGAGCTCCAAGCTCAAAACTTACGTGGTACTGTAAAGCATGGCGGTGGGCATGTGATGGTTTGGGGGTGCACGTCGGCATCAGGAGTTGGAAGTTTGCACTTTATCGAAGGGAATATGGACAAAATTCAATACCTAAATATTTTAAAGGCAAATTTACTCCAGAGTGCGGAAAAATTAGGCATAAGAGAGAATTTCAGCTTCTACCAAGACAACGACCCAAAGAATAAGTCGGCTGTAGTCCAAACATGGTTGATATGGAATTGTCCACATGTAATCCAAACGCCACCTCAATCACCAGACATAAATGTTATTGAAAATTTATGGCATCTGCTTGAAAAAAAATCAGACTTTATCACATATCTAACATAAGCGATCTAAAAGAGGCCCTAAGAACTGAATGGTGTAAGGTTTCCCCGGACTACACGAAAAAATTGGTTTCTTCAATGAATACTCGTTTAAGAAGTGTGATAAAGCCAAAAGGTTACCCCACTAAATATTAATTAACCTTTTTTTCATTTTAGGATAATAATTATTTTTAAGATTAATATATACATGAAATAAGCTGTGACTTTGATTTTGTATGAATTTTTGTTTTTGTTATATTTTTTCTTTTTTCAAACATTTTTAAAATTTTGTTTTTGTTTTATTACACGAAGAAGTGGACAAAGAATAAAATGCAAAAAAAAATTTTTTGTTAAATTGAATTTTTGTTGTTTTTTCTTCAATAAGAAGTAAATATAGTGTTTCACACGAAATAAGCTGTGAGCCAGTGTAAATTGTAACATCATTATTGGCAATTAATGAATAAGTGAAGTGTATACAAATTTCACTGTTTATACAACTCACCCTCTGTCCACCTGGACTTGATATCCTCTGTCTTGCTAACGAGGCTCTGACGACCAGCCGTGGGTCGAATAACCCTATTAACTGTATGGATTAAAACCCTGTATAATTTGGCATATCCGGTGGCGATGTTGGCAGAACGCCAGGATCGAACGCTATGGTCTAACAAGCGCAATTATTACTGAAACCGAAACAAGTGAAACAAAAAAAAAAAAAACAAACCGCGTGTAAAACTGGCGATCTTCAGCATAAAAACAAGAACTATGATTGGATCACGGAACGTTTTTGGAAACATCACGACTTGCACAACTACGTAAGAATTTCGAATACTATAAAATTACAATATTCGGTCTTTACGAAACCACATGGTGTGAATCTGGTGAATTCGCAATAACCGGCGGACTTACCCTTCTATACTCTGGAAAACCAGCAAATGACACTCCCCGATCAATAGCAATAGAATTGTCATACCTGCGCTTACAATGGAACGAGATTAAACACGGAGTAGAAGATCGTGTGTATTGGAGTAAACTTGTTATAGCCCCATGTTCCTTGCAGGAGTAAAAGGAATTTATATATATTCTTAAATCGAATAAATCAAGAAATGGCTGTTAAAAGATATTGGGTCGAGGTCCGCTTTACCAGTAACCAGCATAAATTATTGTTGGCTGACTAGCACTCTATGTTTTACCTGGATATCATTAGTAATAGTTTTATATCCCGTAGCTTAAATACTAACATTTATTTTCATCAATATCGTAATGCAATTAAGGCATTGTCTTTTTTTCAAAGCGAATGTTGAGTAATAGTAGAGGAGCTTTTAGCTTCCTTCCACACCTCGTGGGTATCACTCGTTTTTCATACAGAATGTTAGTAATAGTAGAGGAGCTTTCCGAATTCCCAGAGTCAACAAGTGATCATCAGCGGAACCTCAGCTTGGGAAACCAATGGGCACGTCTAAAATAATTAGCAAACTGATCGTTCCAATCAAAGTTGATCTGGGAGTTCTTTAAGCAACGAAGAGTTCAGTTACTCTAATGTGGGTACCGGGACATGTAGGCAATAAAACGGCAGACAATCTGGCTTAAAAGAGCGCACAATACTTTCATAGCTCAAGAACACTTTTGAGGGATAAACATAATCTTTACAAATAACCTAACACGCGAAGGCAAAAAACGAGAACTACTCGATTACTAGAGAGCTCCAACAGGCATTCGGCAGCCGAAAAGACTCGTTTATCGAAATCCCGAAAGTATTAAGGTAAAGGCTATTCTGAATCTTAACAGAAATGAAATTAAACTGTTAACAGGACACTGCAGATTTAGCTATCACATGAATAAAATAGGTGCGGTAGAAAAAGATTCCAGCAAACTCTGTTAAGAAGAATAGGAACCTTGAGGACATATTTTATGCGATTACGCTGCGGTGGCAAGATGTAGACTTAACTACCTTTTTGATTGTTCCTACTAGAACTGCTGTTCTCCGATTCGCGACGTTTCACTAATCGCTTTCCACACTGTTTTTGCTTTTAATCTCCTTTTGTCTATCTACTAACATATTAATATACTTATTTTTTGTCTAAGTATGTTTAATAGAGAGTTATGTTTTCTTTACAAATGAAGCTCTTTTTTGATAGAGAAAGATTGTTTCTTACTATTATATAAATTATAAATATAATGGTAACAGGATTAAATGGTTGCTCATTCATAGGCTCGTTTTACTCCCGTACAATTATAGATTTCATCATCAATAATAGAAACCTCTTATTCTATTTTAGTTACTATATAAACTACATAACGAAGGCAATGCAACTTGAAGATCCACGTTCACTTTACCGTCCTTTACAAAACGAACGGTGCTCAAATGAATCCATAGCCATGCATGTGAGTAAATTTTGCTGTGTCAAACATAATTAGTTTTATTTTGAAATCGAAATAAATGAAATTAATATATATACTTTTCAGTCCTTCCATGCGCCAGGAGGTTCACCATATCATGTCTATCCAACTAACAATATCCTAGCAATACGGGCCTTCCAAGCACCAAACTCTAGTCTTCATCCTACGTCTACCAGTCCATTGTTGACGTCTTCCAGAACACAATTGATCAATGTGGGTTTTATTGTTTAATCTACAGGGTGTGTGGTATCAGATTTATTTTTTAAAGAGTATGTCATCCAGATGTCTCCCGTCGAGTTGAACACACTGTTCAAAACGGAGCCTTGTGTTCTGTTCCACACGCTGCAGTAAACTTGGTTCTACATCGTGACTGACAAATCCGCACAATCGTTAATTCTAACGGCACCACCCTCCCTCCGCGCCGTTTAATAGTTTTTAAAATAATCGTATTTAAAAATAAAAATTTGCCACCAGACACCCTGTATTATTCCGTTATTTAAACGGATTTGTAATAAATTGTATTTTAGAGATGGTTTATTTTATAATGAATTTAATCTTTTATATATTAGGATATGTCTCCAATACCTGCTCCAAAGATGCAATATGCTCAAGCGCCACGCACAGTCAATATGTCTAGACGATCTACCATACAAGAAACATCATTTTCAAATCAAATTGATACAGACACGGTTGTAAATAAAATTCAAAACATGTTTCCCACGGCAAGTGAGAATCACATACGATTACTTTTGAAAAAGTAAGTAACTCTTAGTTTCTAATTTACGATTATTTTCAGATTAATCGAAGATTAAATATTCCTTAAAATCTTTAAGAATCATTTTTTTATATTTAAGTACATTTTTCAAAAATAATTCATTCAATTCAACTTTAAATATTTAAATTATGAATCAAAATTTTTATTACTAATTGCTACTTACACGTGAACAGCTACTAACCTCAGTATTTACAACCTTTAATTTACCGTCACACGCTTTCACTAATGGATTTGCATCAAACACACCTGCATTAGGTATTATAACCGCGAAGCAGTTGTCATCAGTGCTTTACAAGTGGAAAAACATCCGGTCACTATGCCGGGACCCTATGTTACGCCACCAGCACAAAGGCATTTGTTCCATAGCAACTCGGCCATTTATATGACACCACCAGCACGTCGTTTTGATATTGGCTCTCATTTACGTGGCCACGAATACATTAGTTATTCGCGTACGGCCAGTCCAGTACCATCGGGGCGTGGTGGTAGTGTCATGAGTGTAAATAGTAGTGGCCACGGTATTATGGGCCACATAGCTGTGCCACCATATCAGGCATCACCACGTTTTGGTGATCAAATGCGTAGCTCACCTAAACCGCATTCATCGCCAAAAATGAAATTGAGGTTTGCATTACAATTTATACAATATATTTATTCCTCTATTCTAAACTTTGATTTTCACAAAATTAAAGCAATCTATTAGACCCACATAATTTTTCTTACAAGGCAGGATATATACTAGTACATGTTTTGAAATTTTGTGGTAAGAAGCATGGCACAATAACCAGGTTTATGCAATAAGGCAACAAATAGAACAAAACGACCATCTCAATGTCAGTAACAACTAAGTAAAGTACAAAGAAAAATTTTGTATAATAATTTCTGATTTTGTATTCTGATTAAACAAACACCTTTTCCCACTTTTCTGCTACAAACTTATAATTAACTTACACAAGTTTTTTATATTTCTTTTATTTTCTCTAATATAAACAAAAGACATAAACAGCTTGATATTAAACTACTACTTCAAAACCTCATTTGAGCCGATACATATGTATATCATGGTCCAACCAAAACGCACGATTTTAATTGTAAACAAAACAAAAAGTTCTCAGAGAATTATCCTAATAATTTTTAATATGATAGAAGAAGGATCTATGACAATCATCTGTGAAACAAAATATCGGCCGGCGACCATGCACAGGTGTTTTCACATTTCCAACAGACCAGGTTTGCTGAAATTCGCTCACAATTCTCCCGATTATGAACACATTTGGTCGATTATGCTGACCAAAAAAAGTAACGAAGAGCACGAAATGCATTTTGATTTGAACGGCCATTTTCGTAAAAGGCTTCAACAATCTTAACGCGCTGCTCAATTGTTAAGGTGTGACTCGCAATTAACATCATACATTATGGTTGGACCACCCTATACATATGTACATATCTAGTTATTGTGCCATATTGAGAGCAAAAACTTTACCAGCAACTGATATATGTAGTATTTCATTAAGCTTAAGAGCTTAGATATTTAGAATGCTAGAAGTAACGATACTTTTTTCTCGAATTTTAAAAACAAGTTTTTTGTTGACTTTATTATATCTTTTAAAATATTATTATTGGATTAAATAGATGAAGTTAACAGTAGACACCAAATTAGTAGAAAGACACAAATAATTTTGATAACTTTTATTCAGTCACAAAGTGACTTTTATCGATATAGAATTTCGAGATCATGCCAAAACTCAATGATGTACATACGGTTTATAATTTTGACGTAACCTCTTGTTAAAATTTTAATTTCTAAAACAGCTGATCTTTAAAGTGTTTCGTGGATAAAATATAAGTACTGTAAAATTTGTGTTTCAGTTTATAATTTTAATTAAGAAATAGATTCCAAATCAGTTGAAATTGCTTTATATATCAAAATTACAATAGTAACTGCAAGTGATGTCAAACACACAATAATTTTTTGATTGTACAGTAAATTGGGGGGCAGCACAGAAAATAATATTTACGGGTTATACATTTTTCGGTGTCAAAAGTAAAGTGAAACAAAACACACGTGAAAAAATGATTTCAATGAAACTTCTATTCATTATAATGCTTAGACTTTGCCATTACGTATGAAATACAATGTCATTTAAATGACGCCATAATGTGTCACTTTTTCCGAATGAGATGTCTTTTCCACAATAACTTCGAGTCCTATTTGTGAAAATTTTGCTTGTAGACGTAGCCACCGAGTGGAAATGAGCTTCATCGCTGAAGAAAATTTTTTCGAAAAATCAGCATTGAAAGACTGTTGCTCTAGCACCCAATCAGTCGGGTTTCATTATTGCCTGAGTTGAACTTTATATGGAGGGATGTGCAAATCGAAATGCAAAATACGCCATAATGAGCCGTAAGATAGGCGCATTGCTGAGAACGCCGTGGAATCGACAAATTCGCCACACGTTCACTAACAGAAGCGATATTTTCGGTAGTGCGCACATTGCGGTAATGAATAGGCCTTACCACATCAGTAACGCTTCCAGTCTCTTCAAATTTCTTTATAATCTTGTCAATTCCCTGCGCAGTAGGCTGATTTTGACGACTACAATCACCCTGTGTAATGCTCGAAAAGTGGCCACGTTTCAACCACCACGTTGTAGTAAGTTTTAACTATTTTTACACGTTGTTCGCTTTTTACGAGGCAAAACTTGCACTAAATAAATGATACTTCAGATGAAAGATACGAGTATTTAACAGCTCACAGCAATGCCAGACCGGTGGTCTTGAATTCATATTCCTGCTTAATTTGTTTTAATATATTTTCATAAATTTCGGATGACTCCTTTTACTTAAATTTTCATATATTCTACATCTTGAGTTTAAATAGTTTGATATTGATTAAAGCGGCTGCTAGACGAATCAATATTCGACTTCAATATTTGAAAAATTCAAAATTCAATTTTTCTACTAGTTGAGTGGAATGAAGCATATTCGTCACTCGCAATACCTCAATAGCTTTCTTTGTGTCCAACGGAAGATATATGTTGTTGATAGCACCAAATTAACTTGCGATTTAATAAAAATAAAATAAAATGAACGAACTTAATTATAAATAAAATTATTCATTTATTTATGGTAATTAATATTAATTACTAATATTATTTTTAAACCTGTAATACATGAATCTAAGCTTAAATTATTAATAGGAATTGAAAAAATATATACATATATATATATATATATTGGTTATTTCTGTATAAGTAGATCTTATCTTAAAAAGAGCGCTGTGCAGAAATTTGTTGTCACATTGTTTTCCACATGAAAATAGAACGTGTTCTAAGTAAAATAATAACACATGCTACTGCACATATGCAAAAAACACACATTTTATATTGTTTTAATTTTTATTTTTCTAGTCCCTCTCTAGTTATTAGAGTTTCCACAATTAAGGGATGTAAGCAACCTAAACGCGAAAGATGCTAAGACCGACGCATTCTGACATTCCTCATGACTTGTACACGTAATGCAAACACAGCTTAAGTAAGCTTAACCAAGGTGGCAAACGCTTTTGTTTCAAATAAATTCCTGTACAGTCCTGGATTTACTTATGGGAGCTTTATTATTTTGTAGAATCCTTGCAATTGATCGAAGAATGCCATTTATTTATGAAAAATCTAAATTTTGTGGGGTACTTCCCTTAAGCTAGCACTTAGATATTTTAAATATATTGTTCCATAATACGTTATGGCACTTTACCTCAAATCCTAAAGATAGTAATTACAAACATATACAGAACAATCTGATCGCTACAAGTTGAGCTTATTGTGATCAGTGAAAACAACTTTGTAATCATCGAAATTTCCCCTTTCTTGCACACTCCACGTCACATGCTTTCTGGTAACTTTCAACTGATTTAGGTTGTGTCCCTCATTCAATAGGTTGTTTTTATTTTCGCGACTCCAAGGTTTCGATTGGTTCACGTTCTATTGAGGTATTGATTTGTATGCCGACTTCCGACCGTATTGTTGACTCCGGAAGAGATTCTGCTGGAGTAAATCCTTCATTTCTTTATGTGTTTACATACAGTTTTGTGTCTTCGTCCAAAATACACACCCATTTTGAATAATTCTGCTTTACTTAAAATTCCGTTTTAACCTAGCGTTTACACATGCCACTACAAGTTCGAAAAACTCAATACACTCACACATTTTCACTAATACATTTACATTTTTCGCAATGGCAGCTCCAGTGGCAGCTATTATTATTATTATTGTATGGGGGGATATCGAAGCAGACCACTTACTTTCTGGGTCCCTTTTCGACCCCCATTTCGCTCCTCAAATTGATTTCAGGAACCGATCCGTAATCACAACCACCTTACTTTCAATTGAATCTCGTGCTAGCCCTAGCCTTTACTCTTGACTAAAGTGATTTCAGACTGTCGACTGGTAACAGTCACGGAGCCTTTTGTAATTGCTAGCATTTGTCTAAGGCTTAGTTCCCCCATGGCATTCACATCTAACAATTGTCTGCCCGTGATCTTAAGCCTTATGCCAGCCAATGCTGGACATTCACACAAAACGTGCGCTACCGTCTCAGCCTCTTCCAGGCATAGTCTGCAAGTATCATCTTCTACGACTTTCCTCTTAGCCAGATGGTACTTGAAGTGTCCATGTCCTGTCACTAACGCAGTAGCCCTATTATATCCGACCACCTTGCTGACCTTCCTGCCGAGGGGCTCTTTGAGCACCATTCGAGCCTGTCTACATGTGGTATTCTCCCTCCACCTATTCAGGTGTAATGAGTTTACCCATTGAAGAACTTTAGCTGGCACTAGGCCATTCGCCAGGGCAACCCTGGGTTCTAGTCCACAGAAATCCACATCAGATCCCCTTTTTGCTAGTTCGTCTGCTGCTTCATTCCCAGCTGTACCTATGTTTCCCTTAACCCACATCAACGTTACCTCATTCAACGAGGCACATCTGTTTAGTTTCAGAACACATTCCAGCACTAGTTTGGAATACACGTTCACTTGCCTCATGCGTTTTATAACTGACTGATTGTCAAGTGCAATGAGAACCCTTTTCCCATGCACTCGGCTTTCAAGCGAGTGATCCAACGCAAGCAGCAACCCAAGCAGTTCTGCCTGGTAAACTGACACGTGCCTTCCCAGATGCAGACTACAGGACAAGTTCAGCTCAACTGAATATACACCTGCTCCTGCCCTGCCACTCATAAGAGAACCATTAGTAAAAATGCTGATGTCGTTCTCCATACACTCATTGTGTATAGTGCCTTCCGCAATGGGCGTCCGATGCAGCCTCTCGACTACCTTTCTTCTACTCATGCGATCCATCGGCATCTGAGCAGCCTTAACCTCTTTCCCAACGAGGTCCAGGATACTCTTATGCCCGATGTTCGGCCCAAAACTATGCCAAACCGCATCGCTCCTCATTCGCAAAGCTGACAATGCGGGCGTTGACCTAATGAATAAGTCCAATGGCAGCAATCCCAACATTGCCTCAATTGCCTGTGTTGGCTCCGTGTACATTGCACCACTTATACCCATACAGGCAACCCTCTGAATCCCATCCAACTTACGCTTAATTGTGCCCTGAGAGGCCTTCGGCCACCACACCACGGATGCGTAAGTTATAATGGGTCGCACCATCATTATGTAAATCCGGAATGCACCCTTTGACGAGATTCCCCACCTACGGCCACACACTCGTTTACATTGATGCATAATCCTTTTTGCTTTCCGGGCCTTTGTTTCGATGTGTTCATTACAGGTAAGTTCCTTATGCAGGGTAACGCCCAGATAATTCACCTTCCTGGACACATTTATTTCCGATCCGAAAAGCATTAAGGCTTCAACCTCTACACCCTTCCTCTTACGAGTGAAAAGCATAGCGTCGTCCAGTGGCTGCTAAAATAGCATGCGAGTGAAAATTTGGCATTTGCATGCCACTAAATGTCAAAACGATAGACAATATTACCCTGTTCAATATTAAATGTAAATTTACTGGATTATGGTTAAATTGTAATTAAAGTTCTACCATTTTAAATGCATTGTTATGATTTATTTCCTAAATTGCGCAAAAAAATTCAAGTTCTTTAATTAAAGAGCAATAATATTAGTAAAATAATAATAAAATATTACAATTAATAATAAATGTAAATCGTTTCCCCAAAAATATGCCTATATGGTGAACTCGGTAACTCTATTTTAAAAAGAAAACAAAAAGTTAAAATGGGATCAAAATTGAGCCAACAGATTATTAAACAAATTATTAAAATCTTTGACATCGTCCTCCCAAATTTTTCTTGCTCATTTCCTGATAAACATTTTTTTAATTTTAAAAGTAAACAAATTTTCCGAAGTTTACGCTTCGACGACAACTTACACTTGCATGTGTAAACACAAAAACAAATGGCATGAGATTCGACGATTTCGAAGAATTTTTCGGTGACAAATGAAAAATATTATCTCCTGGTAATAACATTTTTCTTCACAACGTCTAATCAATTGAACAGAAGTGTGTTTGAAATGGTGTGTGTCGTTTATTTTATATGGCTTGGTTTTGCCTTGACATAACTTTAAGTAATATATAACTTAATTATCAATTAAAAGATATGGCTCTACTGGACATATTTTTCAATTTTTGTATGTTTCTCAAAATACAAAACGTGTGCGATAATATTTTATTTCTTGCTTCTACATCTTATACATAATAAAAAACTTTGATTATCATTCATGCAATGATAGCAGCTCACTTGGCTTTGTCCCAAATGTGTTACCAATAAGTCTAATTTTCTCCTTTTACAAGCATCGATTCCTTTACAAATCCATTGATATGTAGTTAATAAATTCGACACCTAATTATTTGGTACGTGTATGAAACTACATTCGGAGTTAAAAAGTAATCGAGCTATGCTTTGTGATGGCAACAAGATTAATCTTATATTTTGTTGCGATTAACGATATGAATGTGTCGAAATATCTCTTTCGATTAATCGAACTCAAAATGAGATAAGTCCTAAGCTTTACACACTTGTCAAAAAATACTGTTTTTTGAGTGGTACCAACAGAGGGTCTCTTTTCCCAAGTTACCGCCCCCAAATCAAATTCAAAACAATCAACCTAAAAGTGTCGTAAACATTGCACCAACTAAAAAATTTTATTAAACCTACTAATGGGTTTTGCAATACTGTAAATAATTGTTTTATGTTATTTCTGACTATTTGCAACCTTAGCTAAATTAATCGATTAATCGATTTCTTTCTGATTAATTGCATTTAATGATTTCTAGATTTGGTTAATCATATAATTAATCGGTTAAAAATGTATGCCTTGCAACTAATAAGCTTAGACTTTTTGAGCTCGCATGGATAAAAACTCTTAATATCTTTGTAAAATCATAAAATGTTTTCTAGACAAATAAGCCCAGGAGTAGTTTAAAATGGTTTAACTTGGAGAAATTACTTTTATGGTGAGAAAAAACTTGTTTCTGTGAATAAAAACCATGATGATAACGCAACCAAAAACACTCTTGTTCAATTCTGAACCGTGTTGCCATTTTACCGATTTAAAATAAGGTGCGTGCATTCACTAACAACCACTTCAATTGGCAACAGTATTAGCATACACACTCTGACAATGTAGAACTGTATTGCTGACATTGGTGCAAAGTCGCACGTTTTTCCGTTTCAGTAAATTTAATTTTATTTCCTAAAAACGCTTACGAAATTTACCGAATAATTTTAAGGAATTTAAAAATTTAAATAATTATTTACCACGAATACTTAAAATATTTTTTAAATTTACACCTTATTAAAGGATATATTAAATTTAACCCTCTTTTGGCTTTAATTTAAGTATGCTAGTTTTTATTTATTGACTTTATTTCATTTGTATAGATATATGAAAACTATTTTCCCCAAAGCTGATGAAACTTTACTGCTAGATGTATTGGCTAATGCTGATAACAATGTGCAGAAGGCTTCCGAAAAATTGATTTCTTTAGGTTACATAAGAAAAGATTTTGCTCCACCGCCAAAACTTTGCCATCGACCTCAACATGATTTGGGCGAACACGCGAAGCAGACGGCTGAAGATGGAATTAAAATTATACCATTGCATCCCAAAGAATACAATGAGGAAGAAAAAGAAGCAAGTAAGTGAAAAATATGGTTACAAACAGATTTTTATTTATTATGTTGCCAAACAAATAATTTTTGACAAAAACTTTCAGTTAAACATCATCTTAAATTGAAATATCCACAAATAGCTGATCGCATATTGCTAATGGCTTTGGAGTCCGTAAACTATGCAGAAGATCGTGCTATGCAAATTCTACAAATCGTTAAAGATGACGACGAACAGCAAATACAAACGACATCGAAACAAAATTTCTCCACAACTTTAGAATGTAAACACAACGAACTAGAGGGCATTGATAATAAAAGTGGCCGAGTTGCTAGGTAAGAAAGAGTTCAACTCAATAAAAACCAATTTCTAAAGTATACTATGGTAGTAACTGATCATCACATAACATTTTTCCATAATGCTGAGTTTTATACTTTCTTGTTAAATCTTTTTTTATTTTGCTTTTACCTTTAATTCATTATAAATACTCGTACCGCTTTGTTCTCACATTGTAAATTAAAAACAAAATAGCAAACCTATAACCTCCATGCTAAGACCAAGCGAAGCTAATTTAGGCAAAGGAATCACAATCAACGAAACTGCAAAAATGATAGACGATAGAACGGATTCAACGCAGAATAATAATAATAATAATGATTCAGTAATGACATCTGTATGCTCATCTTTAAAGTTATCCAACGTTACCATGTCCACGAAAAGTATATTAGATCGTTATCGCATGAATAATAAAATAAGTGCTAATGATTTTATACGTGGATCTTACCCTGTAACAACTGTAATTTGGGATAAGCTAGTATCCCCACATTCTCGAGATAAATCTGATACGTTAAAGTATGCTATATGATTTTTTCAGTATTTTGTTTAAACAAAAAATTATTTTAGAGTTGAATTTATGTTTTTTTTCCTAATTTATGTGTGTATATATTTCAATGATTTTTAAATGCACTTATTCTTAAATAGTCGAAAGTATATAAGTAAATAAATATATTTATGCTTAGGCTGTTATTATTTTTAACGTTGTACTCGTTATTATATATTATTAGATTATTATAATATATTTATTAGATTAAAAATTTTAAATCAAGCCTTCAAGGTTTAGTCCACACTTAGCCCTCATATACTCATAACATTTTTAAAGTTGTAGCCAGATTTTTGAGAAATTTCTCAATGTGCAAAGCCATTTCGAAATAGTGTAAAACCAGTGTTTGAAAAACAAGACTGCAAGTAGCAATAAAAAAAGACCAAGTAGTCTACCTGAAAAATGTTAAAAAATTGCAATTGTTCATTTATTATTACTAGTGTTACCTTTACATTTTGGAAGCAGTAGTTTTAGTGGAAGTTCAAAAAGTAAGAATGGAAATAGTCTAGCTTATTAACTTTCTGTTGCTCTAGCTACTTTTAAATATTTGTAGCAATAAAAGTAATTTTAATAATATCGATCTTTTATGTTCTTCTATTCGTATTTAATGTAGAAAACTTTTAAGGTCAGTTTATATGTTTACATTTATATTACTAGAATAAAGTAATTTTATTTCGTAGCCTTAAGCTATTATCACACTATCGCCATAATGTACCGATTTTCGTATCTAGCGATCAAATTACATGCCGCCTTGACTAGCCATAAATCTGTTTAGCTATCGTACATTTTTCTTTTCGCACAGGAAGACCACGAACACATTAGATCCCGTCATTTGGCAGACGCTTTATCAATTTGCGAACAAATTTATGGCTAGTCAAGACGTAGTGTTATAAAATATGCGTCGATGAAAGTCGGTGATGAGTGCGGATTCAGAGATAGCAAAAGCCATTTTAAATTACACCAAATGGTGGAAATAATATTCAAATTTTAAAATATAATTTTGAAAAAACAAAATATAGCTTACCACAAATACGAATCTCTTCCGTATTGCTTTCGGATTATTGCCATCATACTTACTAAAAACAAATAGCGTTTACAAAAATATAAATGTAAATTGTACTTACATATATTGCCATCCCTGTTTTAAAAACAGCTGTTTATTTCAAGAAAATCTCGTTCTTTCCTTTGCCCTTAATATTGCAAAAGGAAATGTTGTGCTTCTTTTCTTACCCATAGGTTTCGCTTTTATTCATATTTTTTCCAAAGCCATAACTATTTGGGAGCAATCCATTACAAAATAAAACTTTGTCTACGTATGTATGTATGTATAAAAAGTAACGCATGTCGAGCTTTACTTGCTACCGGTTCACACCTGGCAGATGGCTACTAGAAAACGAGGTTTACCTGGTATCAGCTCACATGATTGCATAGACATAACAAATTGATACAAACTTCTCTCTGTCGGAATAACAATTCAAGAATTAAGAAATTGTATATGTACTTATAACCAGGGATTTTCCACATTGTGGGTGTTCTACATTGTCTAAACGCAGGAACACATGAGATTTTCTGATTCCTATTTTATAAAGTCCGGAATATTTATTACACCTTTATACGATAGCCCCACAATACAAACTTGTTACTTAGCTTTTCGCAAACACATTCAAGCAAAAAAACATATTGATTCTATTCCAGTAACGTCTGCTAAACCTCCAATTCTCACTGGACTTGGAACAACGGTTATATAAAAAGTATATTTAGAATAGTTAATTGCATGTTTTTTCACTTCATTTACTCATTACTCGTAGATCATGTTTATTATACACATATCCATACATACATACATATATATATATATACTAATCATAAACTCTAGAATCTCAAATGGGAATGGGAGTCATTGGTGATTATATAGAACCTAAAGTACTTTCTTAGTATGTACGTACTAATTATTAATTGTGAATGTACCGTAGTCAGTTTTTGATATAAATTATTTTAAAAGGAGTTTACGATTTGTATATTTACTTACTAAAACAATTTTTATACATGTATATGTAAATTTAAATTTGTTAATAAATATTTGTATTATATCCCCATAACAAAAAGCCAACATAGACATTCCCATCGAGTCCATGCCGACATACCTACAGACAAACTGTGTCAGGATTTCAAATCTCTAATAGGGCGCACGCCAACAAATGGTCCCAACATCAATTTAGCCAAAGGAGCAAATGAAAGTTTATTACTGTAAGTGCTCAAACCATAAAAAATAATTAATAATAGTTTTTTAACACAAAATCTCATACTACTTTTTACTTTTACAGAGCCGATTACGTTACATGGAATGGAGCAAATCCAGGCTTCTGCCAAGGTCAAAAGAAACTTGCCAAAGGATCGGATTCGTCATTACGCACGGATCATACGTACAAGGCGTACGGTCATAATAACGATCTATGCAAAGGACCTCAAGCGAGTTTGGTGAAGGGCAGTATGTACACACAAAAAAATGCTGCTACCACTAATAAATCAATAGATATTAAATGCAATTAAACAGTAAAAGGAAAAACAAATTTATTAAAAGTCTTTTTTAAAGAATCGTGCCAAAATATATCAATACCTTACGCTTCTTATTTATTATTAATTCCGTCTTGATTATTAAATAAATGTAAACTTATAAACAAGTGTAGAGAAATGTTTGCGGGCTTTAGGTTTTTTTTTTATTTATCTTCCCCTTAGATACTTCGATATTGGATAAGAATGGAATATTAATGTAATTTGGAAAACAATTTATGTACATATTTGCTGGCAATATTTAATGTAAGGGCTTGAGTCATAGAAGGACGCGGAATTATACAAAAAGTTATTAAAAATTTTGAATTACAGCCATCTACTGGAGACCGACTATTAAAAAAATTACGCAATTGACGCATTAAAATTAACACTCTTAAATCGAAGGCAAAGTATTTTCATAAAGCTTCGGGAAAAAGTCATCGTAATGTTAAGTAATTTCAATCTTTAGGCATGAGTTCGTTTTTTCTTTCTATTCAGAAAGAGAATTATTTATTTAATATGGACAACCTTTTTTGAAAACAGTAAAAGTTTTAATTCTATTAGACATCTAGCTGAATGGAATGCATTTACTATGCCGCTACGCACGTTATCAACATTCTTCGTGTCTTATCTACAAATTGTGTGTCTAAACAACTTCTATTTATATCAACATTTAATGTTTTAAAATTAAACAAATGACTGGGGCTCTCGCTTAAGCTGTGTTTACATTAGGTGTACAAGTCATATGAAATGTCAAATTATTTACGTATGTGTGTAGAACGCATACACAAGTATATAATATTTTAGAGGTAAGATTTGAATACTTAAGGATAAAATTATGACTAATAAATAGTCACATTTTACTTTATTAACTTGAACACCTTATTAGAGTGAGAAAAGATACGTACTTCTAAATTCCAATAATGTGATACCCTGACAACAAACGACCTAGAAAATGACGATCTAAATATCCTAGGAAAAATTAGGTGAACGTTTCTATTACGAGGTGAAAAATAGAAGTCTTCAGTTAATCCTGAGAAAGCCCATACTTTTAATTATCTTAACACAAAACGAACCATCTGATCTTTCAGAACGTGGTCAACGACTTAAGACAGGACAGGGAATATAGATAACTTAGGCATTGGAACAATTTGTGCAACTTTTTAGGTCTGCGGAAAAATTGATAAAGTCAAGATCGTATTAGTTAAATTCATGAGAATGTTGAAAATGAAGGAGAAATTACACTTAGAAATTTAACAGATATTTCATCAACATTAAGAGATTTCCACATCGCCTCGAAAAGTTCTAACATAGTAAGGCACAAAAACGAAAAAGATTCATTCGCATTTTAAAAATCGGCAAAATTTACATGTTCAAGAATGGAAGTACTAGAACCAACAACAAAATCAATGATAACATTAGGGTCAAAATCCAGATAACTATCATTTTTACCAATACAACGCCAACCAGTAATACGCCAAAAACCAGAAGAGTCCAATTTTCCAAAAATCATTGAAAGATGTTTAAGATTTGACGGAAAAATGAAATTTCACGTAGAGACCTCGCCAAAACAATATTACTGGACTTCATCCAGTCATCACAAGTTGTCGCAATTTAATCCTTTTGGGCCGGACGAAATAGTGAAAATAGTTCAATAGGGAACCAACGAGGGAACAGAAATCGGCAATATCGATTGTCGTAAAGACATACGAAAAGTTGTAGCCATTTAAAAACACACGTAACTCATCCCAGTCCATGTTTATAAGGTCACCATCAGAATGGCCATCACTAAGAACACTTGGTCACACCAGCTAATCAATGAAGAATTACTATCCAAACAAAAAGTCAGTAAGAGAAGTGGTACTACGAACTTGTCTACAAAAGTCGAAAAAATGGAATGTAAACGCTTTCATTTTGAATTTATGAACTTAGGGGCTTCAAAAAATTTAAAAAAGCTACTATATCCATATGTGTCTGTTAATGATTGAAAGTAATATAAATTTCGGAAACAGTTCATAGATTAGTCCGCAGTTATATTTGTAACCTTTTCAAAATTATTTTGTATACACATGACTGAAAAATTTTATACATCCTACGCTACAAGCGGTAAAGGTCCTTATATGCTATTGCCTTTGGTAGGTTCTTTTGAGCGGAATAATATGGGACGCACGTACAATGAATGTATTTTTTTAGTACATTTGCAGTCTCAGAATTAGAAAACAAAAGAAAAAGCACTCAACTCGAAAAACTGCTTGATTAAAGCGGTCAAACCCATGTTTTAAGAAATATACAAAAATTTAGGTTACTAGACAATTTTCTTCCTCCATTTTCCTTTCCCTTGGATCAGCGGCTACTCACACTCAAATTCTACATTTTTGAAGAAACTATTGGCATACCTTTCTACTCGCGATAATATTGAACTCCAAAGGAAATACACACGCTCTTATTCATTCACGGGGTCTTAGCTATTGCTTCAGGAAGTGTAATTTTTTCTTTCCAATACTCTTGTTTTGCATATCTTTTCCATTCTGCACATTGATGCTGACTTTAATACCAAAACGGAGTGTACACCGGTAGTCTAGTTAGTAGAGTGCTAGTCCATCAGTCTAAAGGTCGTGGGTTCGATTTCAACCAAGCCAAAGACTCTGGTCTGTTTCACTACATATTA
Source organism: Phania funesta (assembly GCA_963932375.1). Taxonomy (NCBI): domain Eukaryota; kingdom Metazoa; phylum Arthropoda; class Insecta; order Diptera; family Tachinidae; genus Phania; species Phania funesta. The sequence continues at coordinate 80,363,610 of OZ010653.1, read as the reverse complement.
TTGCTATGTTCGGTTAACTTAATTTAGAATATAATTTGTAATTATATTGTAATAGAAATAAAAATAATACCAAACAGAAAAACTATTGGGAAATTCGAATAGGCAAGTGATGGAAACTGTTCCATTTTAAAACATTCTCCTGCCTTGACAAGTGACGAATTTCGATTGATTTTGATTAATATTTTTGCAAATAATATCTGTGCTTCCGTACTCTACATTAAAAGCCCGCGGGATCCCAATTTTACCGAAAAGCGTTACCGGACTCGAAAAATGTGTAAATGAGATTTGGTTTGAGAAAATAATTGTTCTTCTTCCTGCACGTAAAAGCTGACTTTTCTTTTAATCTTGATTTGAAATTCCGATAGGGTGTTTTGATGTAGATTTTTGAATGAATTTGCGTCATCCCTTGTCGGAAATTCGTTCCAAAAATATAATGTTTAAAATTTACAATAAAAACTAAAAAAAAATAAGTTTAATAAACAAAAATACATTTTGTATTAAAAAATAAAATTAATTATTTTTAGCTTTTATTCACAACTCATTTTATTATGAAATATTGAAATTTATTGTTGATGGTGAATAAGCTAGTCATTATGCTCAGCTCAGGAAACCTTTACTCAAGTTTTTAGAAACACTTAACCGTCTTTTTCTCGCGTTTCTTTAGACCAAATCAGAAATCCAAACAAAACCAAGCCAAAAACATTAAAGTTGTAACAAAAAACCCCTACGTTTGGTTGGTATTTGCCAAATCGAAATGTAGCTGTAAGCCGTTAAAAAAGTATTTCTTATATATAAGAATAAAATCCCAAAAACTTATAAATAAAGTTTGGTACATTAGCATTTAAAATAAAACATTTTTTTAAGTATTCTTTTATTTGCAATCTATTTTACAAGAAACATTTAGCAAATCTTATAACTAGGTAACAATAACTTATATTATCAATTTCCAGTGAAATCAATAATAAAAACAAAATGTACAAGTATAAATATACATACGTATGTATTAAACGAAAAATAAGAGATACATATAATCTAGCTTCTAAAAGGCAGATCAAGAACATGATATCTTTTAAGTCTTTTTACTTCGTTACCGTCATCTAAAAGTGCAATAGCTAAGAAATTTGGATGATTGCTAATTCTGTTCAAGTATCTCTCACTACATGCATTTATTTCATCTTTTACTGTGCTTACTTTGAGATCATTATGTATTGTCTTATTATTTACAAACCATGGCGCGTCAACTATTAATCTTAGTGTTTTCGATTGATACCTCTGGAATATTTCTATATTAGAATTACTAGTTGTTCCCCACAGTTGAAGACCATAAGTCCAAACAGGTTTAAGTATTGTCTTGTATAAAATGAGCTTATTCTCAAGGCTGAATTCCTAATAGCCAATACATTTTTTTTTTTTTTTTTGTTTTAATGTCCAAATGTTCTCTTTTAGCTTTTACATGATGGTTCCATGTTAGCCTTTTATCCAGATGTAAACCCAAATATTTTACTTTATTCGATTTTGGAATAGGATCTCCATTTAAATAAAGAGTAGGGTAATCACCCTTTCTTAATGTAAAAGTAACATGTGCAGATTTTTCTGTATTAACTTTAATATTCCATTTTATTAACCATTTTTCAATCTCATTAAGCTGGGTTTGTAACTTTGTGGAAGAAAATAAAACATGGATAAAAATTTTAAAAAGGCGGAAGCGTTATAAAAAAAAATTACTATTATCCAGCGATTTTTTGGTATTCATTGTTTTTATTCAATTTCGTATACACGAAATTACATTTTAATTTTATGAACGGTTTTTTCGATATAGAAATTTCCTTTTTTTATTTTCCGTACTTTAATACATTTTTGCCTTTATGAGAGTAATTTCTGTTCTCAACTTACCAAACTTTACCCAAAACGTAAAGAAATACACCTAATCGTAAATAGACGACGATAAACTTCAGATTTAAGTGGTTTCAAAATCGTCTTCTATTAAGTGTATCTTGCGTAATTCGATATGTAATTTTCGTTCAAATATAAATATACTTTAGTCTTAATATGCTTAAAATTTAAAATCTGAATTGCATTTTCGCAATTTACTCTATTCACAGATTTTTCGGCTTTGAAAAACGGATTTACTTTTCTTACTCACCGATTCCCTATCACATACCAATAACTGTATTTATGTGTAAATTTGTAGTTTTTTTAGTTTTAGTTAAAAAATTTTCGCCGTTTTGTTATAAAATTAAACATTTATTCAACACAATAAATTTACTTTTTCTTTTCATTTTCAAGATTTTCAGCATTTTCACGGGCTTTCTTGGCACGGATGCCAACAAGACGAGCATCAGAACGAGCCTAAAATAGAAAAAGAGTTATAAAATAAATAATCAAAATTACAACATTGTTCTTGCCTTGCGCAAAGTAGCGAATGCCTTGAATTTTTTCTCGTCTTTTGTAACTTCACGGAATTCAATAGTGGGTTTTTCCTTCTTAATTGGCATAACCTTGCCTTTAAGTTGGGTTGCCAACTTGCACTCTTCCAGAGAAGATTCACCCTTGCGAATTTTTTTCTCATTGATGGGGAAAAGAATTAACTTGCTTTTGTATTCCTTCAATCGTTGAATATTTCGTTGACGGGATTCAATAGATTTGTTCTTGCGTCTGCGATCAACAGCAATGCCAATAGTCTTGGCAAACCCAGCAGTAAGACCGGCACCCTACAAAATTTCACAGGAATCTGGATTTTTTAATCCCTATTTAGGATATTTATTTTTTGAACCTACCTTCAATTCCTCCAAAGTAAAGCCGCGACCAGCACGCAATTTAGTGTGATAACGAATGGTTGGACATCTGACTATAGGACGCAGAGGACCAGCAGCAGGACGAGGGAAGACACGTTTCGCTTTCTTGATGCGATTATTACGCCTACGGATTTTGCGTGCAGGTTGGTTGAACCAAGTCTTAACATGACGCTGCCACCACTTGTGAAAGTGAGCATTTGGAATCATATTATTTCCCTTACCCATGTTTGTTGTCTAATCTGTAAATGAAACAGCAAAACACACGTTATTACATGTATTTATAATTTTTAAGGCAAGCAGTCGCAACAATTTACTTCGCCATCAGTATAACCACAAAAGAAACAATCACACACGTGGTGCAGTTTTACTACAAATGTTGATTTATTTTTAACAAAAATTTCATTTTAAATATATTTTATTTGTATACACTTCTTTACACTTGAGATTAATTTGTTTCATAATTTTTTCAATAATTACTGTTTATTTAAAATATCAAACCACAGAAAAATTTTTACGAACCTTTCTTTCCAACAACGAATTAAAAAGGAAAAGTGCAGCCAACTTGAAAATGTGAAAATCATATTTTACGACAATTGAAAAATACAGCAACCTTGTATGAGCTGTTTCTTACCAATACACCAACCATGCAAGTAACCGATAAGACCTATTCACACGTGAAATTTTAGTTTATTTTGGTGGTCTTCTGTGTGGAGAATATGCGTATAGTTTGAACATAATGTTTTGCTTCTCATCGAAGTCGTTTTCATGTTCTATGCGTAGTTTATGTACGGGTATTTACAATCGAGCGCATACAGACACATTTTTTTTTATTTTTCCTGTGTCTATTTTGTTTCTGTGACGACAGAACAGCGTTGTGTGAACAACTATTTGCACACGAACATACCATCAACAGCGACGGCCATCACGTGCCATATTCCTGTACGAACAGCAATATGTACGATGGAAGATCAAATATATGGCTAGTCAAGACGGCATGTTATATGATTTTCTAGAACAACGCGTAATCTACAGTAAATTACATTTCAAATTAAAAACTCGATTTTGAAAAGGTCATTCGTAGTAAGTCCCATTTCGCACTGTGCAAGCCTTTTTGATTAAATTCTTAATATTTATTCTTTGAACTGTCTTTGGTATTTAGAGAACACAAGTCTTATTGCTTTACTTGTTCTGTATGCATGTATACACACACATGTATACGAATTACAGAGAAAAACGCATGCAATTACATGAAAGCGTATTACTCGTTTTTTCCCACGTCACTCTCGCCAAAGAGGTAAGAGAATCAACGATCAAACTTGAATCCGACATAAGATCATGTAGAGTTTACAATGACCTTCCTTTTAGAAGCTTTTAATTAATTATTTATATATGCTACACACCGCCTATAAATAATACTTGAATTTCCATCCAATTGAAATACTTAATTTTATACCTATGAATTTGAATACCATGACCTATTCAGAACCTACTAATATAATACCATAATGTAGTATTTGCTTTTGATTATAAAGTATATACATATAAGAATTGCTCCCTTTATTTTTTATGCTTTATGGTAACATTATGCTCAGGAATTTTTACTGTACGCTATGAATTTTCTTTGGCCTTTAAGGCTCTATATTACATAAATCGTTACAATAATTAAGTCGTTGTTCTTTTTATTAACAGTATAATCTTAGTCTTTAGCCAAAGGATTATTTGAATTATTTTTAAGTTGATATTCTGACAGGATGATTTGATTTAGGTTTTTTGAACTAGTTTCCGTCACTCTTGTCCTTTGAATTATCAACAAATTTTATATTTTTGGAACCAAAAAAAAAATATCATGACTTTTAACAAACATCTCTACAGATTAAGGGAATATGAAATGTAATATGCCAATGTCTCCTGTAATGTTCCCTCATGTACAGTCTATATTAAGTTTGTTATTTTTGTAAGAAACAACTGAAATAACAAAAACAAAATTGCAATGTGTGTACACAAATGTAATTTTAAAACTGCATGTGTGAACGGGAACTAATACCGCATTGAAAGAATTTTCGGATATGTTTTGAGTTACCAACCATTTCAATAATTTATATTTGTTTCAATTCTAATAACTTATATTTCTTTGCGGATGTCAAACTCCACATAAAATAGTGGCGGAAATGGCGATTATTTTTTTTAAAGGTATTTGTCATTCAATCATATAAAAAAGTAATCAGCTGCGCCGGTAAGTTAACCTGTTTTAATTCGCCTTACATCCAATCGCTTTAACAACTGAAAACACTTTTTGATTCGTTACGGATCTCAAACTACATATTAAAAAGTTTATTTTTAATAAAGTCATCAGCTGCACTGGTTAAAATAATATGTTCCAATAGGCATTTAAAAAGTACGGAAGTGGTTTCTCAACCAAGCTTAACATTAAAATTATATTGTTCAAACATATTGTTCAAGCTAACAGACTGTTGATAAGTCAAATGAGATCATGGGTGCACTTAAAACTTCGACTTAAATTAATACAATAATATACAAGGATTTAAAGGTAAATAATAACGTTAATATGCCTGCAATTGAGTGAGCATAAAAATCCGGGTGACTGTGATACATTACTTCCGATAAAGAATTGATATCTTCTTGTGAAATTTCAACTGGGGAGTAGTGAGAGCTCTTTGAGCAAACAGTTGAATTCGCCTTGCTTAAAACATACAGAGCAATATAAAAAAGTTAAACAGAATAGAAGTTGTGCTCCTTTATCTGCCCCGCTCTTTCAAAAAAAACTTATGCAATAAAATCATCGTGTAAATTGTTAGAGGAAAGATTAATTTACGAATAGTTAAAAGAGCATTGTAATTTTTTCTACAAACATATATAAAGAAGATAGCTGATATTAATTAACCACCAGTTCATGGTATCTCTGAACTAAAAAGTAAACAAGTTAATAAAAACGGAGCAAAAATAAACCAAGAAATTATCTTAAAATTAATAAATTTATATCGCTGTAATCCAGTTTTGTTAGTTATACATGACACGTTGAAAGTCTGGGCTAACGTAAGTCAACGACAAACAGCAACAAAGTTTTTTGTGCAAACATAAATGCAAGCTAACAGAAAAAGATTCAGATACTTTTTGCAAGACAGTTCTCATAGTTAAACAGCCGAAATAACTAATACTTATAAAGCCTTTAACCTGTTTATTTATTCGCATGTTATTTTAATTACAAAGTCTATTTAAAAATTTACTTTAACACTTAAATTCAACACGGTTACTTCTTGACACGATGTTCACACTTTAACGTTTCCCTCGATACTAACTTCCAGATTCACCACATAATTCTTTTTATAGTAGTCGTAGAGTTTTCAGAAGCTTGTAGAAAACGCAAGAATTCAGTAGATACTCCTTTAGCTATAAACATATTTTCTGCTGTTTTTTTATTATGATTTTTGTTTTTGTAACAATTGTTTGCTTTGTTACTTATGGTGGTGGTTTCTTTCAATTGTTTTTGTTTACTCATACTACTCAATTCCTTAAATTCGTCTTTACGTGTTCATGTTATGTGTGTATTTAATTTCATGGAAACTTGTCTTGCTACAGCGCTATCTGTAGAGTGGGTGCCAAAACTGGTCGCGCTCTTTATTTCTGAAACTTTCTGTACAGTGATTGCCACAAGTATTACTAGCACTCAATTTTTACAGGCAAGAATTGTTGCCGCCGAAACGCTCGCCACCGACGTTGGCAGGTGCACTTAACATCGTAGTGTAAATGTCAATGGCAAAGAGAAGTTCTTTTCAATTTTAACGGACGAGTGGTCTGGCAAGCAAAGAAACAGTCGAGAAAAGTACAAATTTTAAAGCGCTTCACTCAGTTAAATTATTTATATAAGCAAGAATGCTAAGAATCTTTATTTCGGCTACGATACTAATTGCCATAACAATTCTTTAAAATTTTGTACTTCTGAAGTGGGAAAATTTTCTGAGGAAATTGCCGAGAACTCAAAAAAAGGATGGAGGCTGCAGCTTCAGAATGTGTGAAGAAGTGGACAATGATTATATGGTCCAATGTGAAGCATGTGATAAATGGTGTCACTATGATTGTGCAGGGGTAGGTGATGAAATTAAGGACTTAAGTTGGAACTGCGTAAATTGTAATAGGTCACAGGAAGTACAATCCACCGAACAGATTGCGTCACCTCCAATGGCAAGTTACGGCACACCACCTTAAATACCGATAGATCCAAATGCGACGGATATGCATCAACGCAGTGGTGGACGACCGATTAATATGCCAATGTTATCACATGTAGCAGACGCAGCACAGACAGGGTTAACTGGTTTGAATTTTATGTCACAATATAAGGCGAGCAGCGCATGCCAAATTCTTGCGGGCATTTTAACAACGTATCCACTAGCTACAACAACAAGGGCGTGTCAAGTTTCTACAGGCGTATCATCAGTGTATCAGTTAGCTACAACAACAAACACGTCGCGTTTCAATCGGGCGTTGCCAGAATCAGCAGCAACAACAAATTCGGTTTTGTTTAACAACAACAACAGCAGCAATGTTTACTATGGCAACAGACAAGCTGCTGCATGTAGAAGTACAGAAGCGAATTTTAACGTCGTTTCTAATTTGAATTCAGCAACAATGTTTCCGCAACATTTGCAACAAAATGTTTATACGAACAATCAGTACAACAGAACACAAATTAATATTGAAAATCGGCAAGCAAATAGTTTAGGTGCAGAGAGGCAAAAAGCAATAGAGCTGGAAATGCTATATGAACAACAAATTAAAAGAACACTATTTGATGAAAAAATATAAAATTTTACAACAGTTTTCTGGTAGTGAAAACGATGTGAAGAGAAATAATGTTAGTTCTTGATTTTTGATTTGATATTCCGACAGGGTTTTTTGATGTAGAATTTTGGAACGAATTTCCGTCATCCCTTGTCAAGTTTGGTTTGGAGACAAACCGGTTTCGGCTATGTGCCATCTTCAGTGTCATTTTTCGTTCTGAGAAAAATTCTACAAATAATGTTAGCGCTCCAAGATTAAATGAAGGGTACTACGGTCAACAAAACAACACATTTAATACAACAGTAAGCGCGCCATCACCCCAACAGCTAACGGCGCGACAGGCACTGCCAAAGGAATTAGGCGACCCGGAAGAGTGGCCCATATTTGTAAACAGTTTTAGAAACAGCACAGCAGTAGGTGGGTATTCAGAGACAGAAAATTTGATTCGCATACAACAATGTTTAAAAGGTAAGGGTCGCGAAATCGTACGAAATAAACTTATGCTACCTGAGATAATGCAAACACTTCAAATGTATTTCGGTCGTCCAGATATAATTTTGGAACGAGTTATTGAAAAGGCCAGGCAACTGCCACTGCCTAAGCACAAATTTGATGCATTAATAGATTTTGCCATGTGTGTTCGAAATATTTGTGCTACAATAGAGATGTACGCACATCTTAACAACCCAATGCCTGTTAAAGAGCTATTGGAAAAACTTTCAAACAATTATAAAATGCAATGGGCAATGCAACTGAAACCTGATGGTGTCCTAACTTTTAAATTATTTAGTGATTGGCTTTATTCACTGGCTGAAGCGGCATCACATGTCACTACGCTCAACTGTACAAAAAGGGGTAACATGGTTAATACTCATACGGAAATTTCAACAAAAACAGAATCTAAATGTTTCGCATGTAATAACACTGGTCATAAGCTATCGAATTGTTTAACATTTTCTGGATTATCTGCGGTTAAAAAGTGGGACATTATACGTCAGAAACATGCTTGTAGAACATGTTTGAACGTACATCGCCGAAAATACAATTTTAATAAAGAATGTGGTATTGAAGACTGCAAAGCAAAACATCATCCGTTATTACACAACTCAAATTCATCATCCTCCAGTTGGGTGGCCAAAGTAAACTCCCACTGTGAGTAGGATAATACTACGCTTTTCAGAATAATTCCGGTACGTCTGCAGGCAGGTAGCAAATATGTCGACACTTATCCCTTTTTGGATGAGGGCTCATCCATAACATTATTAGAAGAGGAAACATTCAATTTATTGGGGGGCTCATGGTAAAAAGGAACATTTATGTCTCAAATGGATCAGTGAAACAACACGCCTAGAAGAGAACTCGTTCGTAATATCGTTTAAAATTTCCAGTCCACAAAGTAAGTCAGCGTTCAAGCTGCAAGGTCTTCGCACTGTTAAAAACTTTTCACTTCCTACGCAAACGCTTGATGCAGCTACGATCAAAAATAAGTACCCATATTTATCAGCAATCCCTATAAGCTCGTACACAGATGCAAAACCTACTATTTTAATTGTAAGCGATAACTGGAGCATAGCTGTACCGCGAAAGGTTTGCGAAAGTCCTGCCAAACAATTCAATCTTCTGAAGACGAAAGGGCCATTACAATACTTGAATCAACGTGTGCATATGTTGAGGGTAGATTTGAAATCGGGTTTCCTTGGTGAAATGAAAATATTGAATTGCCGGATAGTTATGACACTGCCTATAAACGCTCTATCTGCGTCCAAAAGAGAATGAGTAAAGACGTCGCTCTGAAAAATAATGTTGAAAAATAAATTAATAATTTGACAAGTAAAGGTTATGCCAAAAAGTTAACAGCTTGTGAGATAGCTACTAAAAACCCAACCAATTGGTATCTGCCTATTTTTGTAACAAGTAATCCTAATAAGCCGAATAGAATCAGAATGGTGTGGCACCCGCCGCAAAAACAAATGGGTTCTCTCTCAATGATTTTCTACTAAGTGGGCCTGATCTGTTACATCTTTAAGCGATGTTTTATTAGCTTTCCGAACAGGTCTCATTGCAATATGTGGTGACATATCTGAAATGTTTCATCAGATCCTGGTAAAAGAAAATGACTCGCAAGCCCAAAGATTCCTTTGGTGGAACGAAGATGATACCAATGCACCATCTGTTTATAAAATGAACGCGCTGACATTTGGTCTTAATTGCGCACTATGTATAGCTCATTTTGTTCGAAGTAATAATGCAAAACGTTTCGAAGACAAACACCCCAGGGCTGTGAAAGCTATCACTATGTTGATGACTTGATTGATAGTGTAGGCGATGAAGAGGACGCGATACAATTGGCTGAACAAGTAAGGTTGATACATGTCTCTGCAGGATTTACAATTCGTAATTGGGCATCAAACTCGTCGGTTGTAATGAACAAAATATGTGGCTTTGAACATAATATGCAGCACTCGAGGGAACTGGGATCAACTGAAAACGTCTTAGGCGTTCGATGGGATCCCGTTAGAGATGTCTTTAAATTCGTTTACGTGTTTCCTAGGCTTCAACGCAACATTTTAAATGAACCCATAACTCCAACGAAAAGGGAAATTTTAAAAGTTCTAATGTCCATATACGATCCGTTGGGTTTCGTCTCTTGCTATACCGTGGGGTTAAAAATATTGCTTCAAGAAACAGCGCTCAGGCATTAATTGGGACGACGAGCTTACTACTGATCTGGCAAAAAAGTGGCAACATTGGAAAGAAAACTTAAAGTTAATAACGCAATTAAAGGTCCCAAGATGTTATTCACCTCAACTTAAATCAGCAGAGAACGTTCAGTTGCATACCTTTGTAGATGCTGGGGAGCTCGGATATGCTGCTGTATCCTTTTTAAGAATTAAACACGAAAACAGCATATCTGTTATAATAGTAATGGCTAAATAGAAAGTCGCACCACTGAAGCCAATATCCATACCCAGATTAGAGTTGCAAGCAGCAGTGCTTGGCGTTCGACTGGCACAGAAAATAAGTAGCAACACGCGTATACCAATCAACTCTTGCCACTGGTGGTCCGATTCCAAAACGGTTCTCCAATGGCTACTTATGGATCCTAGAAAATTACAACAGTATGTAATGCACAGAGTTTCTGAGATACAAGAGGCCTCGAACGTACAACACTAGAGATGGATTCCTTCCAAAATAAACCCAGCAGACTTCGCGACGAAGGTAACAACAAAAATGAAAATCGAGATGTGGATACATGCGCCCGAGTTTTTGTTAGCAGATGAAGATGAATGGCCAGATTACGATAACCTTGGCACTACTTATGTAGAAGAAATAAGGAGCCATGTACTAAACGTTCATTTGTCGATACGTACACCGCTTAATATAAAATCCAACATTTTTGCTCTACCTTGCGATCCTGAAGGCTAAACAACATAAGACTGATATACCAAAAGAAGTAACATTTGAATTGCTGTGCCGCTCAAGGACTATATTATGCAAGGACTATATATGCTGTTTGAAATTGGGTAAGAATATTGCTAAGAATTCTCCATTAAAAAATTTGGATGTATTTCTAGGCCATGACGGACTGCTAAAAATTCGTGGTCGAATTCGGCATCTCACTTGCCGCAGAGATGCTATTGTTCTCCCTAAAGATCATGATATCACTCAGTTGGTTGTCAAGAGTGCTCATGAGAACTACCACCACCTGTCGCACGAAACTGTAATAAATTCTCTTAAGAGCAAGTATTACATACCAAGACTACGGGTAGTTTACCGCAAAATACGTCATAAGTGCCAACGATGCAGAAACGATTTTGCCAAACCTAAAATTCCGCAAATGGCGCCATTGCCTCCTGCAAGACTTGGTGTATTTGAGAGACCATTTACCTACACCGGTATAGACTATTTCGGGCCTATGACCGTAACAGTGGGCAGAAGATCGGAAAAAAGGTGGGGCGCAATATTTGCGTGTCTGAGTATGCGAGCACTGCACATTGAAGTAGCGCATAGCCTCGATACTGGTTCTTGTATTATGTGCTTAAGAAACTTCATCGGACGTCGCGGGTATCCTAGGCAAATATATACCGACAATAATTTTAAAGCTACCGAGAAGATATTAAGGGAACAACTCCATAAAATAGATGAGGCCAAGATCGTAAAAGAGTTCGACGAAATAAAGAGGATATTCAACCCGCCTGCAGCCCCACACATGGGATGCGCTTGGGAAAGGCTAGTGCGATCCATTAAAACTATACTGCAAAGTGCCCTACCCAAAGTGAATTTTAACGACGAATCGCTAAGAAGCGCGTTAATAGAGGTGGAATTTATCATAAATTCTAGGCCGTTGATAATTGTATCACTAGAGACCCAAGATGACGAGGCAATCACGCCTAATCATTTGTTAATCGGCTCGGCAACAGGGTACAAGCCCATGTGTACTGAAAACTTTAACTTGAGGCAACGATGGTATCAAACACAAGCATTTGCTGATCAGTTTTGGCGCAGGTGGCTGAAGGAATATAGCCCCATCATAACACGGAGAACTAAGTGGTTTAGTAAGCAACCCCCCATAACACCAGGAAACGTGGTCCCCATTGTAGATGAAAACATGCCGAGAAATTGTTGGTTAAAAGGTATTGTCACTGAAGCAACACTTGCAAAAGATAACCAAGTTAGACAAGCTATCTTATGGAGAACCATACGCTGATGGATAGGCCCTTGAGTAGATTTCTGCACGCTTATAGAGCAGGTAGATCTACTGACATCGCTCTGCACGAGCTCGTGAGAGTAGCGGAAAGAGAAATATTCAATGGCGGAGCTGCTCTGTCCGTTTTTATGGACATTGACAAGATCTCTTTTGGGAAGAAATGCTCTTACTGAACGTAGGGTTGACCCCATTATTATAAAATGGAAAAACGCTATGCTTCGGACTAGGGATATACATGTCAGAGATGGGACAACCAAGATTCGAGGTAGGGTAGTTAGGGGGTGCCCACAGGGAGGTGTATTGTCACCTCTTTTGTGGAACATCACCGTAGATGGCAGGCTCTCATGGTGACTGAGATATGGTGCAGTGACCACGGTCTAACCATAAATGCCAGTAAATCCGACGCTATGCTTTTCACTCGTAAGAGGAAGGGTGTAGAGGTTGAAGCCTTAATGCTTTTCGGATCGGAAGTAAATGTGTCCAGGAAGGTGAATTATATGGGCGTTACCTTGGATAAGGAACTTATATGGAATGAACACATCGAAACAAAGGTCCGGCAAGCAAAAAGGATTATGCATCAATGTAAACGAGTGTGTGGCCGTAGGTGGGGAATCTCGTCAAAGGCTGCATTCTGGATTTACACAATGATGGTGCGACCCATTATTACTTACGCATCCGTGGTGTGGTGGCCGAAGGCCTCTCAGGGCACAATTAAGCGTAAGTTGGATGGGATTCAGAGGGTTGCCTGTATGGGTATAAGTGGTGCAATGCACACGGCGCCAACACAGGCAATCGAGGCAATGTTGGGATTGCTGCCATTGGACTTATTCATTAGGTCAACGGCGGCATTGTCATCTTTGCGAATGAGGAGCGATGCGGTTTGGCATAGCTTTCGGCCGGACATCGGGCATAAGAGTATCCTGGACCTCGTTGGGAAAGAGATTAGGGCTGCTCAGATGCCGATGGAACGCATGAGTAGAAGAAAGGTAGTCGAGAGGCTGCATCGGACACTCATTGCGCAAGGCACTATACACAATGAGTGTATGGGGAACGACATCAGCATTTTTACTGATGGTTCTCTTATGAGTGGCAGGGCAGGAGCAGGTGTATTCTCAGTTGAGCTGAACTTATCCTGTAGTCTGCGTCTGGGGAGGCACGTGTCAGCTTACCAGGCAGAACTGCTTGGGTTGCTGCATGCGTTGAAAGCCGAGTGCATGGGAAAAGGGTTCTCATTGCACTTGACAATCAGTCAGTTATAAAACGCATGAGGGAAGTGAACGTGTATTCCAAACTACTGCTCGAATGTGTTCTGAAACTAAGCAGATGGGCCTCGTTGAATGAGGTGACGTTGATGTAGGTTAAGGGACACATATGTACAGCTGGGAATGAAGCAGCAGACGAACTAGCGAAAAGGGGATCTGGTGTGGATTTCTGTGGATCAGAACCCAGGGTTGCCCTGGGGAATGGCCTAGTGCGAGCTAAAGTTCTTCAATGGGTAAACTCATTACACCTGAATAGGTGGAGGGAGAATACCACATGTAGACAGGCTCGAATGGTGCTCAAAGAGCCCCTCGGCAGGAAGGCCAGCAAGGTGCTCGGATATAATAGGGCTACTTTAAGCTGGATCACTGCGTTAGTGACAGGACATGGAAACTTCAAGTACCATCTGGCTCAGATGAAAGTCGTAGAAGATGATACTTGCAGACTATGCCTGAAAGAGGCTGAGACGGTAGCGCACGTTGTGTGTGAATGTTCAGCATTGGCTAGCATAAGGCTTAAGACCACGGGCAGACACTTGTTAGATGTGAATGCCATAGCGGAACTAAGCTTTAGACAAATGCTGGCAATTACAAAAGACTCCGTAAGGAGGAAGAGTGTCGACAGTTAGCAGTCGACAGTCTGAAATCACTTTAGTCAAGAGTAAAGGCCAGGGCTATCACGAGACTCAATTGAAAGTAAGGTGGTTGTAATTACGGATCGGTTCCCTGAAATCAACTTGAGGAGCGAAATAGGGGTCGAAAAGGGACCCAGAAAGTAAGTGGTCTGCTTCGATATCCCCCCATACATTAATAACAAAAAAAAATAATAGACAATCTGTCGTCAGAACAAAAAATGGAGTTCTCAGAAGACTAGTGAGCAAACTGGCTTTCTTGCACGTCGGGTAAGCTTGGCGAGGTGTCACCCGCTTACGGAGGAGGGAATGTTGCCGCCGAAACGCTCGCCACCGCCGTTGACAGGTGCACTTAACATCGTAGTGTAAATGTCAATGGCAAACAGAAGTTCTTTTCAATTTTAACGGACGAGTGGTTTGGCAAGCAAAGAAAAAGTCGGGAAAAGTACAAATTGTAAAGCGCTTCACGCTTCACTATAAATAATCTTTTTTATTGTTTTTACTGAATTCAAATAAACGGGTATTAATTGAAAGCCTCAGTTGAATTATTTATATAAGCAAGAGTGCTTAGAATCTTTATTTCGGCTACGATACTAATTGCCATAACAAGAATACTTGTTCGCACCTGTCATCGTAACAGTATCTTAAATACGCCTTTTGATAATAATACTGCAGTAATTTCTATATTTTTTGAATGTTGATGTTAAAATATACAGCCGTCCTAGAATTAAATTTCTATCGAAAGTTGTTTCAATTCCGTGAATAGCTGCTTCAGATAAGGAAAGACGAAAAATTTCTTCGAAATGAACCTACTTAGGTTCTTAAGTGGAAGTGTTTTTAAACGACACAATGTAGAAAAGTATTTAAAACCACTTTTTACTAATAAAAATATAGGCACATATTTTCTGATTTGAAAAATATGAGTAAAATTTCAACAATAAGTCCTATAAAAGGGATTTTTTACACTTTAGATAATTAACAAAATCGATCTGAATCCGAAACAGTAGAAAGAAATTCGCACAACATTGTAACTATATACGTCATTACAGACCTGGTAGTTTCTGTCATATTTATACAAGTTTATTATTCAATCCAAAAATACAATACTAAGTTGACATCACTGACGATATTGATAAAATTCGATGACGCGATTGCAGCGAATAAAGTTATCTTTTTTGTCAGATATTGTGTTGATTATTTAAAAGTTAAAAAACATTTAAATATTGAATAAAATGTCGGATCCTTTGCAAGATTCTTCTGTGGCTCCTCATATAGCACAGCTAAAATTTGCCAAATTACATAGCCCCAAAATGAAAAGTGTGTACTGGCGTCATTTTGGTTTTCCTACTAATGAAGACAACTGCATCATAACAAAACAAAATGTTGTTTGCATCCTATGCCATAAAGTATTGACAAATCACGGCAACACCACTAATCTACGTGCCCATCTGCAATATCGCCACAAGGATGTCTTTAATCAGATTATACAGGAGAATGGCATTCAAGTGCCACCACGTAAACCACAAACTAAAATGAATGTAAATGGCAGTGTTGTGAAAATCAAACGTGAACCTGTGGAAAGAAAACGTAAAGTTAAAGTTGAGTACCACACGCCGGTGGATCACGATTCTTATTCAAACAACGTCATAGTAGGTGACAATGATGATCATTCAATTTTGTACGAAACTCTTGTTCCTATGACCTATGAAGATGACGATGTTGTTGACAGTAATCATTTTACAAAAATTGAAGTCACGAGCGCTAATGATATAAAACCTACTAGTGATTTGGAACTAATGAACAATCGTCATGCGGAACGGAATAAATATCGAAATACAGATATTAATAATATGACGACCATGGAAAACTATCAATTGCAAGAGGCTTTTACAAATTTTGTGGTCGACGATTTACGAAATATAGAAAGTTTATATGATCCCAATATGAACAAATTTATTCGATCTATATGTGCAAATGTACCAATACCTTCAATGAAAAAGGTAATTAACTGTTATTAGTGTTAGTTTTATGGTTAAGTTCTTTCCATTTTTTAAGAAAAAAAAAACTGTGATAAATATTGAAATTGATGCGTTTGAAAGAACTATAGTTTTATAATCCTATGCATTTTTATATTAAAACTTCGTTAATTCATGGCTTCATGTCTGTACCATACCTATGCTACACGTTTAAGATTTTAGTATATTCGCTAAATAATTTCCGGTTGCATGAAATGTAATACAATTTTTTTATATACATTTTTTATTTATATAAAAATTAAAATCAAAATCTAAATTAACTATGTATGTGCATGTGTGTTTTATATTTGGGCAGGAGGCAGTTTGACATTCAAATATAATTTATAAAACGCGTATTAGAATATTTACACTTACAATTTTCTAAAAATTGCCTTGAATTTCAGATAGAATTATATATTAAAGAATTGCACAGTGATAAATATACAAGTCTGTCGGATCAAATAAAAATCCATTCTCAAATTAAACCATACTCTTTGGGTTTCGAACTGTGGACTAATGTTGAACAAAAAAATTTTCTCTCCGTGTTTTTCAACTATACCACTGATGCTCCCGAATATAACTTAATTAATCAAATCTATTGTACAACGGAGTATAATAAATTTACTGCAATTCATACAATATTTGAAGAATTTAACTTGCAAAATTGTACAGCAGCAATAATAAATTGTGATAATGAATACTTAAAGCATTTTCTTAGTAGCAAAGGTAAGTGGTCTATTGAAAAAAAATAATGAATAAAATATATATATGTTATTTATTATTAAATATTTTTATTTAAAGATGTGCCGTATATGTTGTCCTATGATACGATTGTTGATCATTGTATTAAAAATGTTGTTGCATTACCAGCCGTAGCGTCGATTATAGAGGAAATAAAAGATACTATAATGCGTTATAATGTGGAAATATCATCAAAGGTTATTTAATAGCAGACGATAATTTTTTCACTAATGCTAGATATTTTAAACATTTTAGGACGTTGTAATACCTACCGTATGTGATGACTATCCATGGACTTATTATGAACTGTTAAAGTTTTTCTCTGAAACTTTGTTTTGGCCTGAAGATATAGAAGTTTTAGTTTCTTCAGCTAAATGCATTTATGAGATTTTTAATACTCTTTCAGTAAGTACCAATTAGGAATGAAAACTTAGTTTTATTAGTGAAATATATTTGAAATAATGTATCTGTAGGTAGCTCTAGACACGTTAAAAGGTGAAGACATACCCCTAAGTAGTATGCTAACGCCAATAACATCAAAAGTTTTAACGAAAAAACTGGCCGTACATGAAAGTGATGATAATTTTGTGGAAATTATTAAGAAAACTATCAGTAATACCCTGCATAAATTGTAAGTATTCAAAATTCAAATCGTTATTTAATTAATTTCAAAGTGTAGACTACAAGAGAGAATTTTATAATTTCTGTTTCAATTAAATTATAAATTTAATATTATATTCCGTGTATTTAAGTGTAATTGTATTTTGTTTTGAAGGTATCCGCAATCCGAAGATACGATGGTTAGATACTTCAGACTTGTGTTCAAGGGAAGATTACAATTTTTTTTTATATCCCGTTGAGTTTTTAACAGAAATTTTTATTTAAAATTGTTTTGGTGTATTTTTAACCAAAGAAATTATGGCTCTTATGAGCGACATTCGATTTCCATTGAAATCAAAAGAGCTGTTCGTACGAATTTTCTTTTGTTATGACGCTTATTCGACGTAGAATAGGCATATAGGGAATTTACTAATTATTCGCAAATTGAATAGAAAAATAATAAACGTGAAATCAGACTTTCCGGTCCTTGTTTCGTATCTACGACTTAAACCTACATATTAACATAAATAGTTTAAAATTACTGTATAGACGCCAAAAACAAAACAATATTTTCAAATAAATTTTCAACGATTTTCGGACCACGAAAAATTGGTTCGTCAGAAAATTTGATGCACAACAAAAATTTCAACAAAGTTTGTAGGCCTTAATACGAATTTTATATCCCATATTCGTTGTTCGAAAATCGAATGCAGGTCATAATGAGGGGTTTGCAATTGCATAATTTTTTAAGCCGTTCAAAGGAGTACTTCAAACTTGTCATATATCAAAACGTATTTACTGATCCAATGTTTTAAAATTATAGAGATTATTCCTTATCTGCGTTTTAAATTTTCTGGGGGATTGCTTAAATAATTATTAAGTACATATCACTTTTTATTTTAATACTTCATAACCCTACTTATATAATATAAAGTTTCTAAGAAATGTTCAATAATATTTAGACAAAATTTTGTTTTTGAACAAAAAATTAATTGATTTAAATACGATTGTAATCGAAATATGTTTCGGTTTTAGATAAGAATCGTATTGGATTTTTTTATATATTTATTTTATGAAAATCAAATCTCCAAACGGTCCGTAAACTAATATAGAATGGGAACCCCTGAGTTTAAGCGTTAATTTAATTTTATTGAATCTTTCTAGAAGAAAATTACAATAAGTATTAATATGTTATCTTTTAAATATTATTTATTAATTATTACCAATGTAATAACTAATTAAATTAATTAAAGTAACAATCAAATAAAGGTCTTAAAAGAGCAGTATACGATATTTTACTATGCGAATGCCCTGAACTTGCCCTAATTTGAAAAGTTTTTTTCCGAATGTGAAAAAAATGTATTCGCTTTTCGAAAAATAATAATCTCTTACTTAAGAATACGATTACTGATTAGAAAGCTGTTTTGGTAGTGACAAATGAAAAAAGTATAACATCAATCGATAGCCTGTCCCACAATGTCGACAGTAACATATTGTATTCTAAAAGACAAAAAACTCATTTTTTGTGCTCTAATGGACTGTTTAATGACTAAATAAATATATAAATTCATAAAGAGAGCTGTGTTATCTGAGGCAAAGCAGATTTTTAGTTTCCATCGAATGTTCCCATTTGACATCGTAGGAAAGGCTTTGTTGAAACAAAAAAAATTTAATAAATTAATGACATGGGCAGGCGCTGCACTGCCACAGATCGCTTTTTATACAAACCGCCGTTTTCATGATGGCGCTGTTTGACTACAGATACTCGCAAACACAAAATGTCTTCAAAATCGGTCCAGCTATTTAAAAGTGTTTCAATTATATACACACATATAAAAGAATTACATCCATATATTACGTATAAGAATCCATCTAACTTTGTTTGTAAGTTGCTTTGTATCTTATGGAAAGCCGCCTGCACCGGCCATTATGAAATTTTGCAGCCTTTTTACTGTTGATCCAAAAATTAAAATAGGCTATTTTTTCCTTTTAAATCCGCGGTACTCATCATACAGAGTAAATATTAATTTTCCTATATCTAAAGAACTACAACAGCGATAGTCTTCAAATTTGGTATGTGCTATTTTAGGAAAAATCCTAAAGACATAGGAGCGGGCCGAGGAGTACCTAGTATATAAAGTAAATAATGATTTTCAATATCTGAGGTACTGCAAAATTAATAGTCTTCATATTTTCTATAAGCAAATATATGTATATACACATATAAAAACAGGTATATAGTTAAATTCATGGCGAAACATCCAGACTACGCAAGTAAATATTTTAAAGTCTAAGAACGTAAGGATATGCAGCGATTTAAATGCATCCTTACTATACCGAACATTTTTGACCAAACTAATTTTTTGTAATAATTTAATTTATTTATTAAATATATTTGGTTTTTTACTTTTTATTATCGTACTCTCAACGAACGAATTATGGAGTGTGCTTTAACTTTCGATTCGGGAAATTTTGTTTCTTTTCGAAGCGAGTAACCCAGGACAAAAATGTTATAATATCCAATTTTTGTAAATACCACATTTACTTTTGCAGGGTTTTGTCGGATAACCAATTAACCATTTCAGCGTTATTAGATCCTAGATTTCATCGTTTGATAAACATAAACAACTTCAGTAGTTGTGTGAAAATATTGACAGACAAATATGACAAAATAATGGAGTCTCAAGGTATATCACCAAGTATTTCTTCACCGAGATCATCACAAAATCGGCCGAAATCTTCTAACGCTAATACAGTAAAAAAATCAAGTATGTTGTCGCTTATCTCTTAAAATGTTACATAACTATTTTTTCTCCTATAAGATTTAGAATTATTTTTCGATTTGACTGAAAGTCCAGTAGAACAGCTAGCGATGGAGATACCTAATAACGTAGAAACCGATTTGAAACGTTATCGTACAGATGTATACTGCAGCCTCGATGAATCGCCCTTTATATGGTGGAATCGTATGGGTCATATGTATGGGTCTTTAAAACATTTAGCATATCAGTATCAATGCGTTCCCTGTGTGGTTAATATGAATTATAGAAAAAATATAAAGCAGCAAATTTTAGAAAGTCGAAAACGCCGTATGTTAACTGGTGATCTTATAGATGCCATATTATTTTTACATTATAACTGAGAAAAAGCTCAAGCTTTTTTTCTCATATTAAGATTTAGTTGTCAATTGTTTCTGATAATATAGTACATGTTTAGCATATTACTATAATAAAATGTAACTAGTTTAATAACTGATAATTTTTAACATAATTGTAATAAAAAACATTCGAAAAAAAGAGTCGTTTTTTATTTAAATAGTATAGGTTGGTGACGATACAATTCAAATATTTGAAAAAACAAGTGTAATAGTTATATGGTGCCAATTAATACTGTCTTCTAAATAACTGTACTTTAGCTTAGGCACGCTTTTACATAATAGAATGGAGACACCACTTTTAATTATCATTTTATAGTCGTTACGTATATTTCGTCAAATACTTACCTTTATGTGTATTTATAGTGAATTACATGTTTAGTAATATTTACTAGGGACCGCATATTATGATTATTTTTCAAATTTCAACCATAAAGATCATGAAACGGAAATGGTTCAAAAATTTAAATGACACCAACATAAACGTGTTTTTTAGCGGACTACCTTTCGCTGCATTGATTTTTGTTTTAGTTACATTAAAAAAATACTTTACACATTATTTTTTAAAGTTTTTGATTAGAAAAAAAACCTATTACTGAGTTTTATATTCTGGAAAATAAAAATACTGTTTTTTTTTTCTTTAATTTTTGTAAATTCTGCACTAAAGCTGAAAACTTGAAAAATAATCATTAAGAAGTAATTTTTGAAAAAAAAAACACCTACGGTCCCTAATATTTACAGGGGCAAAATAACACTTAATAACTATATATTATTCATCTTTTACAGATTCCTTAAACTGTGTGTCATTTTTAACGTGTTTCATGTTTTTAAATGAGTTTGTTTTAGTAACTGTTTGAAATGGTTCTCCAATTTTTATAGGCATTCGATCACCCCAACGACTAGCCTTAGCACATCTATATGCAGGCCTATAGATAATTAAATAAAAATATTTATTTATATATATATATACAAGAGAAATATTTTTGCCAACAATTTTTATACCTGCCATGCTTGGATTCTGTAAATATTATTTCTTGTAAGTTGCCATCTGAAGTGCAAGTTCTACAAATCGCATGTTTTGAACGAACAAGAGTAGGACGTACTAGTCTAGGCCACACTCGTGTATTATCCTCGGGTAGTCCTTTCTTAAGCACAACATAAGAAAATCTTGCAGTAACTGTCTTGTTAGAATTTTTATTTAATTCTGTTGGCACAAAAGTAATTTCAAAATTACAAGGTGTTCGATCTTCAGAATTTGATAGACGAGGACAAATGTTGTCGTGAGGGCACTGAAAACAATTAAGATTTATTTTTTGATCAACATTTTTAAATTGAGTATATTTTCTATAAAAAAACAACTATTTAAATATTTTTAGCATACTGTAGAAACAAAAAGTTCATTCGGATGCAAATTTTTTGTGAAGGGTTTATTCTTAATATTTTTACTAACCGGTGCGAAAACATGGCCTATTAAAGTATGCTCTTCCAAGGAGAGAATAAAATCTCTTGCTTCATTCACCAATTGAAATCCACGTCTTGTTCCTTCCTCCACAATAACCATATATCCATCGCACTTTCTCCATAAATTCAATATAACGCTTAAACGGTTGTCTGAGCTTGATAACTCGAACAAGGAATAAGAACAAATAACTAAATCATACTTTGTCTAAAAAAGCAAGTATTATATGAAAAGTATTTATTAACGTATTTGATTGCAAAAATATCTCTCTCACCTCCAAGCCGGGTAGAAATTGTCGATAGAAAACATTTCGCAAAGTCATTTGCTGATTTCCATTTCCATCCCTTAAAATCAATTCTGATAATTCATTCATATGACTAGAACAATCAACGTTGAAATATTCGAATATGGATTCTTTCCACATAGTACTTGCTGCCCACATTCCCGTTCCAACGCCAGAACCAAAATCAAAATAACTTCGAGCTTTAAATTCTGCATCGCGTACTTTAATTTCTTGAAGTATGCGCATTAGAACTCCAAACTCATGAGCTCCTCTACTCAATGCATAAACAATTGACTCATATTGCCCATATTGTGGTTGTCTCCAAGCATATGTCGTTGCCCTGAGACGTCGTTGTAAGAATTGTTCTTTACGTTGTTGCCATTTTTGACGTTCAGCTTCACTGAGTTTCGAATATTCTGCAGCAGGCATTATTGTTTCTATTTCCTCCATAATCCTTTTTATTTTAAGATTCAGTTCTTCAACCTCTATGGGTGGATGTCGTGATGATATCAATTGATTCAGTTTTTTGCAATCCTCCAGAAGAGTTTTTATAGGGTAATCGCCAACCACTTTTTTAATAGATGTGGAGATATTAGCTGGTAATTCCACACGGTTAAATTTCATAATTCCAGGGTGATGTTTCGGTTTTATTACACCATTTTCAAGTTTCTGCAAGAGATTTCCATCGACATCTACTGCGATTTTGCACGTAGTTCGTCTTAACTGTTTTAATATTACTAATTGCACATGTTTTGTTATATTTATCATAGATAAATTCATATTTCTTATAATTATACTCCACCACAAAATGCTAGAAGGAATTGGAGCGTAATTCAACAGCTGATAATTAACTATAAGCTAGGTATGTTCAATGAATAATATATATGAATAAGTCCGTTCGCTTACTTTTACAGTAAATGAGCATTTGTAAAAAATTACAGATGAACTTTGATACCGAAAAATAAGTAAACGGAAATTTTAAAATGTTTGCCAGAATTTTCTAGGTTGCTTTCGTTTACCCTAAATTTAGTATATGAGAACACATGTGAAGAGTGTGAAGCATGGGTTTATATTATGGCAGTTTTGTTTCAGAAAGTCTAAGATTATAGGTGAGAGGGGAGAAATGAATGTGAAATGGTACAGACTTTCATGTATTTGGAAATTCTGTTGTGTTTTCTGATTCGTCATTGCCAATATTTATGTTTTCGCTCCATATATAAATTTTTTCAGAAATAAAACTTTTTCGCTACTCATCGTCAGTCATTCAATTGTATATATATATATGTATGTATATGTATATAAATGCGTGGATATCATTGAAATTTAACTAATCTGATGTACTCATACTCGTAACTTTTTTTTATCGAATCTTTTAAAAAGAAATTTACGATAAGTGTTCAAATCTTAGCTCTAGATTATTTCGTCATAGATATAACCAATGTTTCTATATGCCCTAATGACGAGAAAGCAAATATATTTTGACAATATTTTGATAATGAAACACGAGTTATTATATTTCCATATAATAAATCAAAAACGTATTATAAAAACTTTGTAATGTCGTGGATACGTTATTCCCATAAAAGACGAGATTAAATATGTCTATAGGTATTATTTTAGATAGAAAACATAAGTTGAAACAACATGTTAATAACTTATATGATAAACTCAACTTGATGAGCAATATACTGTTGTATAACATATTGTTACGAAGTAATAATCGAAGATGTGTGAGACGACCTGTTGTACAAATACGCAATGTTATAAACATAAACCACAAACAATTGCGTAGCGGAAATTGCCCGAACCGCGATTCAATGTAGAAACAAAAAAACAACTTCTACAGATAGAAAAAGTAAACAAAAGCCACACACATACACAAACCCATATACAATACTACTAAGTTAGCAAATGAAATAAATGATGTGCAATTTTGCGTATGTTCGGGTCATTTCAAGAAGCTAGTTGACTTTGAGATTTCATAGAGTGAATATCTGTGTGTACAAAAGCGTGTTAAGTGTAAATTAGTACTGAAGAGTTGCAAATAGAGTCTTAATTGCCGAAAAAAGTTGCATTCTGATAAAATCATTAAAGACTGCGTATTTTAATATTTGCTATTAAAGGAACCCTACAAATTAACGTTTATTGTGGTAATAAACGTAACAATATGTATTCTCGAACGATCCTGACCTATGGCTGCCTAGCTTGGTTTCCAAAACCGCCAACATCCATAGGATACAGCTTCAGATTGTTGAGAACCAAAACTTAAAAATAATATTTTAATATCCCCCTTAGATACCCAAGTGACTTACGCACAATTTATTTAGATACAAAAAGATAACCGCGTTTGCCAACGATCTGATGCAGTCATTTATTGAAAAATGCAGATTGTCTTATTTGGACGCTGATCTAAAATTTGTCATATCACCTATCTGTGATGTGTCATCGCTACTTGAATTATTGGGAAGACTGTCTATTATTTGTTGTGATTTAAATTTTTGCTGTTATTGTATATAAGTCAATAACTCATTAGAATAACTCCCCGATACTTCTTCTAATATCGGATTTTCAACTTGTACCATTTCCCTAATTTTTTTATTTATCGTGCGAGATAAAGCTATATAGCTTATATGAAGCTTATATATATCATATATGAATTGATTTATATTTTTAATATGAACTAATTAATTTCAGGCCTTACTTCGTTTCAAAATTCTTACAATTAAGAAAGAAAAATGTTTATTTTATTAATACATTAACACTAGCAATATGGAATACATATGTATATTTTCTCTAGCGCTACACACGTCATCAGTGTTCTCTGTGTCTTTCTACTGATTAGTTTTTATTGCAAATATCATCTATTTAACCTACCTATTGATAGAAAATTGAATACGCGAGCTCTCTCATAATTTTCGATAATTTTTCTGCTAAAGTAAGATAAATATAGTAACATTCTGTAAAATTCTGCCTTGTATTATTTAAAGGAAACTCATCACTAAAAGAACCTGTGAATTGAGTTTCAGTACCGTATGTGAACGTAAATTTGCGGGCTTGCATTACCTAAACACACTTAATATCTTGGATGAAGATATTTGTAAGAAAACTTTGGGTCTTTGAACGTGTGTTAAGCGTACTAATGTGGTTTTATAAATTTTATAAATGTGAATAATTTATTATAAAATTTTTAGGTCTTTTTTTAGGTTTATTATTTAATTTTCCAAGATTTAAGCTTACTGTAAGTAAATAAAATATACTTCAAAAACGTATACATTTTATATATTCTTTAAGTCAACTCATGCATGTTTTTTTTTTTTAATTTAAAAACGGCCCTGTTAACAATAATTACCTTTACTACTAAAATAATCAACACTTTTCTTTCGTTTAGTTTCAATTTTGGTAGAGCTGCCAGGGCAGTTATAATTGCATAGCTTTAAGGTGATGTTTATATGGTTGTGTAATTTAAAAATTTCGACACTGTGATTTGATGTAGTTATACCAAAGTCTATCTTGACCCGAATTACGTGTCACAGCACATACATTCTGCATGAACAGTTTGTTGGTATTAATTTTACTTATTTATTAAATATAGCAATACAAAGCCCTTCGATATGGTTATTGCCCGCGTAGGTCACGTAAATTGGCCGCCAAAATCGTGAAAGGCCACAAAGCTCTCTAATCCGTGGTATCGTGTGAACCTGCGCTTATTTTGTTTCATTCAAAATATTTAAACTTGAATAAGTTTTTGATTAACTATGTAAATGTGTCGCTTTTTCTTTACTATTGGCACTTTTTACTTGGTACTTCTGTACCAACTTTGGTAGGGCTTGGTATCCCTTTTTATGGACAGCTCATAACAAATCTGAACGAAAATAACACTTCATATTCTACTATTCTCCACAAAAATATTTGATATAATTTATCTGAATAACAAAGAAAATTATTGTTTATTGTTTATGTGAAGATTATCTTTCATGCTAAAAATATTGAAGATTTAACCTTAAATCTCATAAAAATGAATTGCATTCGTTATTTCTACAGTAAATATGGCAGAGGAAAAATTAATTAGTACAAAGTGCCATTAAGGAAAAAATCGGTTATGTGTGAAGAAATATGAAAAAGTTCAACTAATGCAGTGCCGAAAGAAACTTAAAACTATTTCAAATATAAATACCCGAAGAAACAAAAATTTCCGAAATTATTAAAGCTTCGGCTAACTTATTTGTTATAACACACAAACAATTTTTGTTGTCAAGATTTTTTGCAACAGATTAATTTTTTTTTTGTCAAATACCATCGTATAATACCCAGAACAACAAACAGAAACAATCATCTGTGCCGGCAGCCACCAAAAAGAACATGTGTCGAAACTATTCATTGCGAAGATTCTGCGAGGAGTGGCGTATTTGGATTCGACCCTTGCTTATTGTTACCTATGTAATATTTGCAATAATAGTAGTACCTCTACTTATTATAAACTCTGTGAAGGATGGATTTCAACGACGTGATCAATTAATATTGATTGGTGGCTTATTCGTTTTATCAGCTGTTCCTATATCACTTTGGCATATTATACAGCATGTAATTCACTTTACAAAACCCATTTTACAAAAGCACATCATACGCATATTGTGGATGGTGCCCATATATGCCTTAAATGCTGTAAGTATGCATGCTGAAATATGCACTTTTTCTATTTGAAATTATATACATATATACAAGTATTTTTACTTCCAGTGGATTGGATTATTCTTTCCAAAACATTCGATCTATGTCGATTCATTACGTGAATGCTATGAAGCATACGTAATCTATAATTTTATGGTGTATTTGTTAAATTATCTAAATTTAGGCATGGATTTGGAGGCCACAATGGAGTATAGATCTCAAGTACATCATTTTTTCCCCCTGTGTTGTGTGCGTCCATGGGCTATGGGTCGAGAGTTTATACATAATTGTAAACATGGTATCTTGCAATATACGGTGGTGCGCCCTATAACCACATTCATTTCAGTGTAAGTATTTTTAAGATTATTCCGTTCTGATCATGATAATAAATAGGCTTATTTTAAATACATGTATGTAAATATACATAATTCTTTTTCGCTCCAACAAATTAAATTTTATTATTTGACCCTAAAGGCAGCATTGTATCGTAATATTTAATGGAAGAAAGATATGTCCGAACGCTTAAACACTGGGGGTTGCTGTGTGTTTCGATTGGAAAGGAAACGTCGATATACAAGGTGTTTTGCCTGTAAATTATAATGAATTTATGGAAATTCTCCTAGTTTTGTGCTTTCAGGATTCAAGTTTTTAAATAATTTTTTTTTGGAACACGGTATGCATTTATGTAAACTATACTTTTAGCACAGATGTGTTACTCGCAAAGCCTTTCGGTGATCATCAACAATTTTCGTTATATTTTTAGAAAACAATTTGTGTTTTGAACTCATTTTTAATGTTCATACCACAAACGCACAAATCTAGGATCTGAAAAACTGTACTTAAAATGAAACAAAATTGATCGTTAAATCGGAACAATATTGCCTGTTGTCTTAACTGTAGAATATCCATTAGTTAAAATTTCCTTAATAAGGTTAAACGTTATTCGAATATTTTATTATTAGAATTTCTTTAATAGTATTATAAATACTTTACATATCAAATTTATTATAACTTATTTATAAGATTGTCGTTACTTTTCTAATCTCTAGAATCGATTATTTGTTATCAAATGAACAATGTGTTTTTTAAATATATAGTATTTTGGTTACGTTCCTTTTTTGCATTATTTGGCATTGAATTGTATAGATGTAAGCCTTTGTAGAATATCGATTGTTGCATTGCAGTTGTTAATACTCTTTCAATTCTAAAATTTCAGTTTCAGTTTTAAGTTTTATGTCGAATAATTTTAGGGAACCTAGAATAAAGGTAAACGAAGTATATCTATTGCATTTTAATATGACTCGCATTGCTTTTACCACTGGCGTTTTCCAATTCTCGTCGAAGGAATTTCCTATATTCCAACTTAATTTTACTAAATATTTTTTTGAAGTCCCGCTTATTTTTTTTAGTTCTTACATATATTTCTTAATTACTTTAAAGATATTGCACGAAATTTAAATTGGGATCTTATCATAGGTATAAATTGCCCACACTTCATTTATATTTTCAAATCTAGCTATTTCGTATTCATTAATCTTCTGTCTTTTCAAATACCTTATTTCATTATTAAACCACTGACGTTTATAATTTTCATTAATTGCTTTTGTTGTTCATCTTTTTATTGCATTTTCTAAATATTCATGAACAATTTTAACTTCGTTGTTTAAATCATTTTAAAATTTATTTGTTGTATGTTCCATATGTCGCTTTATATTGATTTATATATTTAAAAAATTTAATTACTTTGAAAGTGCAAGTATTTGGATTGTACCTAGTGTCAATTGCTTCATGATCTGATATTTTATTTGAGTCATTAATTTTTGTCGTTATGTTTCGATTATTTGTTATAATATCACCGTTTTCAAGTTCTTCGTTATATCACAGTCTATTTCATTTATATCTTCTACTCATTCTCCAAATGCTTCTATAAACTCCGTCTCGCCCTACTAGGTGATCTGTATACCGCAGTAACTAAATTTTTGTTGTTATTTTTTATCATATAAGCGTTTATTTAAAATTTTGAATAAAATATTTTTTGGAAAATTTTTTGACATTCCATTGTTTTTTGAAATAAATTGTTACTCCGCCTGTCTTTGTTGAGGTAGATAGTTTTGTAAATTGACTGCATTCTCTAAGCTGCGTTTCCTCCTCGTTCACTTATATGGTTAAATGAGTTTCAGATAATATAATAAACCCACGCTTTCTTGTTTGTATTATTACTTCCAATTATTTAAAATTATTTAAATCTTTGTGTATTGGTATATGCGCCACGACTGGTAAACCAATTAACTATTCATTCTCTTTTTGGCATTTAATTTTATTTTGGAACAATCTCGTTTTCTGTTAATTTAAAAGCCATACCAGTTAACTTTATTTTCAATATCCATTTATTGCAAGTTAATCTAAAGTAAGATATTTTACAATTACTTAATCATTGCCATTTCTTAATTTTTATACTTTTGGAAAAAATTGCATCGATGTGGAATGTGTGAAATTTGAACATAAAAATTAAGCAGTTTTATAAACGTAACAAAACGTTAAATTTTGTACAATAAAAAAGTGATTCAATAATTAAAACAAATAAGAATTATATATTGTGGGTACAATAGTTAAATAAACACATCAGTTAAGCACGGAAAGGTAAAAAAAAAAACCACAGAACATAAGTAAGAGGTATTTGTGGCCAAACTATTCCAGTGTGAAGAGTTCCGCACCGGAGTAGATATTTTAATGTTTTTTATAATATTGAAGCACAAAAATAAAGTTTCTTTGTTTTAATTTCAAGAAAATGTGCGATAGCACCGACGTTGTTGTTGGAAGAGGAAAACAACATTTTTGACCTGCAATAAATTAACAAAAAAACGTTCATCATTTCATATTTCATTTTCATATTTCAGTACAAAAAGATAAATCAATGAAACCTTTAATTGAGTTCTTTTTTTAATTACACATTTCTTGAAGCTAAACAAACTAAAATGCGCCTTTAAATTAACAACTTACAAAAACGTAGCTATGCTCGTAATGCAGAATATACACAATCGTAAAAAATCCAATCGAAACGGATCGCAGAATATCAAAGATGCCAAACGGAGAAATTTTCAATTCGAATCGAAATGCAGAATAGGGGTGAATATATTTCCCTCCATCAGGAAGTCAAAAAATTATTTTACAGATGCGTTTTCTGTTGCTATTTCAAACAGTTCCTGAAATTTTTTAATGCATTTACCTATTTTATGCTTCAATATGATGTTTGTATTAGCATAACAAAAATCTATGTCGTATAATGTAACATGCCGTCTTGACTAGAAAGAAATATGTTCTTCCATCGTACAGATTTCTGTTCACACAGCTCTTTGGCTCGTGAAGACCGTCGCTGTTGATGGTCTGTTCGTGTTCAAACCACACAAATACACACATGCAAAATAAAAATATGTATGAAGGTGTGCGCGCGACTGCAAAATCCGTACTTAAACTATGCTGCGAACAAGGAAACAATCTCGATGACAAACAAAACATTATGCTTCTACTGAACAGAAACATTTACACATATTCTCCGTACAGAAGACCACGAACAAATTTCTTGTTGCTATTGGGCCGACTCTCTCCATGTGAGAACAAATTTCTGTCTAGTGAAGACGCTATGTAAATAGTTTTTGTGTGCTTTATTTGCTAAAAGAATTTCAATAGATGTGATCAAATTGGTTTATTATAACATTGGCAAAAGTGTTTAAGAATTTACAGATTTATTTGCTTTGCAAAGGCCCACACCTGAACCCCATAAAAGATATGTATATGCGTATGCAGTCTTACAGCTACACCTAATTAATAGCGTTGAGCGTTGCGTTAGCAGCAGGGCACGTAGCCATAGTAAAATTTATGTTTCTGAAAGCTTTGTAGCTGCGTAACCTGCTGCGGTATCAGGTATGTTCTACTTTCTTCTTTGAAGTAGAATGCATTTGACATCACTTCAGTTTCAATTTTTGATGTTCTGCATTCTACTTTTTTCATTTGAATTGCAATATTAAATACAAATATTAATATACATTTCCAGAACATCAAAAGACTTTACTTTTCAAATTTCAATTTCACTACATTTCTGTATATACTGGTTACGATTGTTTCGTCAAATATTTGCCACGCCTGTTCATACCTTTACTTTCGATTGCTTATGACGTTGCTTTTTTTTTATTTAATGCAGTCATCAACAAAGATTGCAGTTATTTGAAAACCAATTAAAATACTTTGTATATAACTTTAAGGCGGGCAAAAACAAAATATTTATGTAGATTCTCTTTATTTGTTTTAATTATATTTAAAACATTTAATCATCTGCAATAGGTAAAATAAACTTTAAAGTATTAAAAATAAATATAATTTATAAGCAAATATTCTAATTATTAATAAAAAAAAATTGTATTGCAGGATTTGCGAGTTATGTGGTGTCTACGGTGAAGGTACCTTTGCTGGAAATGTAGCATTTCCTTACATAGTTGCTATCAACAATATCTCTCAGTTTGCGGCCATGTATTGTCTTGTATTATTTTATAGAGCAAATAAGGTATGTATATCTTAAAAAAATAAATCATCGTAATACAATTTTGCATTTTTACAGGAGGATTTAAAACCAATGAAACCAATTCCAAAATTTTTGTGTATAAAAGCTGTAGTTTTCTTTTCATTTTTGTAAGTAAACATTTGATGCTTCAATATTTGTTAAATTTTATAATTATTAAACATTTTTGTTATTAGCCAAGGAGTGTTATTAAATATTTTAGTTTATTATAAAATTATCAAGATCTTTGAAGCCGATGATTTAGGAGAAAATGCTAATTTGGCATCAATGTTGCAGGTAAGTTTATTAAGTTCTGTAAGTTTTGATCGAAATAATTGCTATGTTACAAAAAATAGAATAATTGCATTTTTAAAACATTATTTTTCTAGAACTCTAAATGCAAATTTATTGTAACAGTGTTTTTTTTTTCATTTTAAAAACGATCGGTTTAACCTAAAAGCTACTTTTAACAGCAATTGTATATTTTTTAGTTTAGAACTGTGGATTCACTACTGATGGGCGTTTCTTAAAAGAGTTTTTATTTTTAAGTTAAGCAATATTTCTCTTACAGAATTTCATTATCTGCATTGAAATGTTTATAGCAGCAGTGGCGCACATATATAGCTTTCCACATCATCCTTTCCATATTAATTCTCCACAATATTGGAATAATGCTAATCATAATTGGTGTCGAGCATTTTTGTCTATGATCGATATATCGGATATACAAGAAGACGTATCCGAACATTTAGGTGTAGTCACCGGTTCGATAAGTCGACGATTCCAAGGTCGCAGTACATATCAGCCGTTATCCCGTGGCCCCAGACGTTCGAGCAGCGAATCTGAGTACCTAATAAATAGGCGACTTGACGGCGAAGGTGTAGTTAGTGGACAGATATTAGTTTCAGATAGCGACATTAACGATAAAACAGGTAATAAAAATATTCAATATCAAACGCATTATGCTAAACCACTGGCCAAGGCCAATCGCTATGGAGCTACTGATAGTCTTGTGCTACCCGTTTGTGATGCTGCAATAACCAATTATACTCAATCCCAATTAGCAGGTAACCGTCCCACCACCTCGAAAGCTTCCATAACAACAACCAATACCACAAACAATGCAGCCGCCATCATTGCTACCAATATCCAAAATCAACCCTCTGCTACGCACTCCAATTTTGGTGGCATTAGTATACAAAAACGCGAACCGACCGTTAGAGACTTTCCCACACATTATGGGGCGCCAGTAGTAGGTGGTACAAGTTTTCTACAGGCTCGTAATGTAACTACAACTCATGCTCCTAGTCCCATTCCGGAGTCCGTTGATGATTTCGCCTCATTCATCGGTTCTTCAAGATGACAGCGTTATGATAGTAATAGTCAAAATTATAACCCATCCGCTAGTGAATCAATTTCTATAGGATTTTCCAGTAGCCTTAAGTTGTCAACCGGTGGCAGTAACAGTAATAGTTCATCTGATTGGCTAAGTTCCCCCGTCGATGGTATGGCTCGAAAAACTATAGATAATGATGGTGACTATGCTATTGACCTTGGCCCAACAAATTCTACTTCACAACACATACAACTTTGCCACTCACAATCAGAACCTACAGAATACATCACTTAAACTCAGTCCCACTAACAATAACGAGAAAAAATACAAAAATTCTTTAAAAAATAACAATGAAACGTACAGATCGGACGAGTTTAGACTTTAAACAATATTGCTATTGTTGTGTTAATCTTTGTATTTTGTAGCTTAAATGTTGTGATTTTTATACGAACTTTACTATCATTCCTTAACAATACCAACGAATTTAAAGTACACATGGCATTTAGAATGCACATTCTTCTTACTATTGAGAAATTACCAAATCCAATTTTCTTCAACCTTTATTACAACTTTTCTAAGTATTCTTTTAAATTGTGTACTTCCATTTTTAGCAATCAATGCCCCCAAAATACTCTTATTAATTATTTGAAAAGTTTATTTAAAATACATTAAAAAATGTTTCCTTTTAAAAAGGAGCGTTTTTAAAAGATTATTTCGAAAATGGAATTTTAATGTATAAAAGTACTTTTCTCCTAATAAGTTTAAAACGTATTGAAAAGTACTTTTGTATAAAAATTTCCATATAACCTAAAATTTATTCTAAAGCATATGTAAGCGAATATAACACTTTTATTGTGGTTACAAATTTCCCACAGTGTAGGCCAAAAGTTAAAAAGATTAACTTTACTTTAGGTTATACCAACTAAATTTTAGTTTTTAAAAATTATTGATTTAATATTCGCGTTCTCAAGTGTATCTTATAAAATTAATCTTTAATTATCTTTTGCATTTATATTAAAAATTACTGTTAATATTTTGGTATTTAAATTTAAATTTCGAAATGTTTTGAAACACTATTTTTATTATAAACATTACATAAGCAGTCATTTAAGTTACAGAACACACATAAATTAAAAAAAATAGTTACCTTGTATTTGAAATGTTATAGATTCCAAAATTTTAATTTTTATACCTTAATTATCACTACGTAATTCTTTTTGATTATATTTTGCTTTTTGCCGTTGCTTGTTTAATTGCATCTATTTTATTTTAAACTTAAGTTTGACATTTCTCTGATTTGAATTTGTTAAATTAACCAAAGCATAACAACATGTGCTTTTAGTTTTAAGAAATCAAGACTTATGTTTTAATATAAATTATATTTAGGTATTTATATAAAAAGTGTTTCAATATCAAATATTAACTACAAGTGGCTTTTGTTAAGCTAAAAATTTCATATATTTCATTACACTAAAAGTCTTTAAGACTAAAGATATATTTACCAGCTTCAAATTGTAATGATATTACATACGACTTTTAATTTTTTTCCTTTTGTGTTTTAACAGATGCATTATAAAGTTTGCTTTAAAGGCAAATGAATAAAGGCTCTTCTTTTGTAAAAACAGTTCGTACGTTTAGTAAAATGAATATTATGATGTGAAATACTGCAATTTTCTTTATTGTTTTGTTAGGAAACAACTACAAAACGGTTAATGTTTACACTACTGTTAAAAAAAATAATGATGTAGAGTTGTGCATATTTAAGCTTTAGGTTAATATTAAAATCTATTTAATAACATTTTTCTTTCCTTTTTTTGTATTTATTATTAAATTTTCATAAATAAAGATTGAATAGTTTAATGTGTTTGTTTTATTTTTCAATTGGTTCGCATTAAATTGTAAAGGGAATGTAATTATTTTTGTATTTAGCTCTTATAGTAAATTCTATTATTGCGTTTTAAAAGATTTTTTAGCTTTTATTTTGCGTTTTTAATAATGTTCAGTTTTGTTTATTTTCAACAATTTATGAAAATTATAATAAACCAGGCATACATATTTTTTTATTGCTGTAAAGGTTTAAGTACAATACTAAGAATTTGTTGATATAAAAGTATTCTTTGTTTAAAAAAAAAACAGCTCAATACAAAAAGTTTATATGATAATTTTTTAACAGTTAAAACTGACGAAACACTTTTATTGACAAACTTTATTTTTCAATTTTAACTAAATATAAAAAGGCACAATAATATGGTTTCCAAAGTCATTAATTTAATTAATTTTTCAGTATCAGTTATGTCTTTTATTTTCGTTTTTTGTGAAAATATTCGTCGTACACACACACACAAAACGTTGCTCATCCACCCACCCACTCAGTATTAAATCAATCATCAAAAATATATAATATGTAACAAAAGGGTTCCTGTGTACTGACTACTGCTTTTTAGTTAGTTATTGTAGTTTTGTCGCCCACCCAATTCCAATAGGAAACGATCTGGATGATCCATCCAATCAGCGGCTGTTAATTTAACTGTACGCTGTCGTTCAGCTTCTTTAATTTGCCACTTTTTAATATCCAACTGCACTTCACGTGATGTCTTATCGCCACAGCCCCATACCTAGTAGAAATATACATAATTAGCAAACACCAATAATGTTCAGTATACAAAATAATACAATTAAAAACAAAAAATAAAACAAATTTTGGCTTTGTTGTTATGGAAGCTTTTATGCGTGATAATGAATGATATATAGTATAGTATACATATTATTATTATTTATACGGTGTTTCTTTTCTAAAATTGTTAATAAATTTTAAACTATCAAAAATCTAACGAAATTTAACATACTTTCTAAGACAAAGAATTGCATATACATATTTAACAAATGATTTATTATAACTTAAAAAAAAATATTAATTAAAATATACATAAATAAAACACTTATTAAAATATTGCTTAAAATAGCGTTTGATCTTAGAATAATAAATATTCGTCATGGCTGAATTTTATAAATTTTTTTTGCATAGATCCAATTAAAAATTATTGAATTTTATAATCAAAAGTCATACCGTCAGAATTTCGTCAGAGGCAATATTTCGTCCTGACAATAATGCATCCACGGAAGAATTGTACGTACTGCATAAGATCATTTACATGTCATTGACCTTTTAAAACTTTTAGAGACAACAAAATGTAACGTCAAACATCGGTTAGGGAACAACATCAGTCAGTAATTGTAAAGCTTCGCAAAAGTGTAAAAGGTACATATGTAATGTTGTGCATATGTTTATACGTTATCTAGATATCTAGAAAATTAAAAGTACGACCATTTGATCAGCGCATTTGGCGAATTTTCGCAGTATAAAATCGAGATATGGCAAAGAAAAGTAATTTTTTGGATTTTTCGCTACTTTCACACTAACGGGAAAACGTTTATTTTTAAGTGTTTTTAAGTTCATAAAACAGTGATTTTCAACCACTGTGCCGCGTCACTTTTGTTTGGCGCAAAATTCTCAAACTGTGCCTCCAAATTTGATATATGTATGTATATATATCGCAAAAACTATACATTTTCGACGAAAATATTTTTGCTGTAGAAAATATGTAATTGGTTTTTCATCCTTTCCTTTTTTTCTTCTACTAATTAAACAATAAACTTATATAATAAACTTATCTTTTTCTTTGTGTCCCGCCAAATTTAGAAGTCGTTGTAAGTGTGCCGCGACAAAAAAAGTTGAGAATTACTGCCATAAAATATACATTCTCCGAATCGACAGTGAACTGGCTTTCATACCCCCCATGGAAGTTATCTACCCTATCTTACAGATCGTATTAAAAATTGCAAAAAAAAAAAATTAAGCAAAATCGAAATGCTTGCAAAAATCGAAACTTTATCGAAATCGTTTCCATGTTCTCAGCATTTTTTATGTATGGGTGTTTACAGAAGAGCGTATGACACGATTTTTTTATTTTGCCTGTGTTTTATGGCTAGTCAAGACGCGTATTCTCGGCACAAAAGACCACAAGCACATTTTCCCCGTTATTCTGCTGACGCTTCCTTCATGCGCAGCTAGTAAAGAGGTATTGTAAATTAGCTCTTTTTTTGTCGACAAAATTTGTGGCAACGACTCAATAAGAAAATTAGTTTAGCAGCTTGAAAGTAGGGGCACAAATCATAATAATTTTAAACAACAAAGGGAGGAAATTACCAATAAATTAAATTCCATTGGACGACACCAATTAGTGATAGCGAAGTTGGCAAAAGACAAGTTTAAAAAAAGTTTCTAACTATATATTTTTAAATCGGAAAAAAATAGATACTGTTACATTTATTACCACAATAAACGTTAATTTGTAGGGTTCCTTTAATTGCAAGAATTAAAATACACACTCTTTAATGATTTTATTAGTACACAACTTTATTCGGCAAATAAGGCTCTTCAGTACTAATTTACACTATAAACTTAACACTGTTTTGTACACACAGATATTCTCTATGAAATTTCAAAGTTAACTACATGCTCTGCGGTGGACGGCGCCTTGGTATAAAGATCACGGACGGTTTTTGAAATATCCCGAACACACGTGAAATTTCGCATCATTTATTTCATTTGCTAGCTTATTAGCCTTGGATATGTGTTCGAGTATGTGTGTATCTTTTGTTTACTTTTTCTTTCTGTAGAAGTTGTTCTTGTATCTACTTTGAATCGCGGGTCGGCGAATTTTCGCTAGGCAATTGTTTTTGCTTTATGTTTATAACTATTTATGTTCAGACTTAGAGAGTTTTTAAATGCAAGTTGAAAAGCAAATTATTCCGGAACAAAGCAGAAGTTAGTGCAATAGGAGGAAGTATATGTAAATTATAAAAGCTTCTTTCACCTTTGGAAGAAGCTGCAATTTTAAAACCAATTAAATACTGAAGGTGTTGCCCAAGCAAATAAACCCTCTATGTCGAAACAGAAGTAGACAATTTTTATAATATAGACTGAATAATATTTGGGGATGACGGAGGCGTGCCATCAACTTTCACATATGCTATTTGATTGGAAGGGGAAACCATTGCAAAAAAAAAACGAAAACCGAGCAAATGATCAACGAATTCTGTAATATCAGCGAAAATCATGCGAAGGCAAATAAAACACATTAAATGAAATAAAAACGGGTTTAAAGGAAACAAACCGATAG
Source organism: Phania funesta (assembly GCA_963932375.1). NCBI lineage: Eukaryota > Metazoa > Arthropoda > Insecta > Diptera > Tachinidae > Phania > Phania funesta. Next base: position 80,325,425 of record OZ010653.1, on the reverse strand, counting down.
CAGGGAAAACTGTGGGAGGTTTGAGAAAAAAAATCAAAGTGATGGAAAGGCAAAAGCAAGAATTTTTTGAAACTGAAATTCAATTAAAAAACATAAAGATGGAAATTAAAAAAAAAGAACTGGATATTCTGAAAAAGCAATTAATTCATGGGTTGGAAATGAAAAAATTTCTTTGGTAATGAATTGTTTAAATTACAATAGCGTTTATTTCACTTAATCATTTAATTAAGAGAAATTTTTAGAGAAAAAAGTACAATATTCTTGCAATTCTCAACTTATTTTTGTAAGTAGTCAATTGATTTGGCAACTGGGTTATTTAAACCATAAAAAGATCGAAATTTCGCAGAAATTAAAAAATTCCCCACAAAATTTATCATATAAAATGTGAAAATCGCCTTTCACCAAAAAGCCGAATTTTGATCATAAAAGTCGACTCTATACAATAATTTAAAATTGAATAGTTGATGAAGTTTTTTATGGATCTGGTTCCTACTTCCTAATATAGGCTTCTGAAAATAAGGCAAAATTACCCCCACTGTTAAATTGCTAATAGAGCTCTGTTAAGTGCAAAATCAGCCATGTTAAAAAGTTCGGTTTGTGTCGCTGCTAGTTAAATTCGAATTTATCTTCGGCAAAGAAGCCGGAAATACTTTGAATTCGCCGGTGAGTTTACCTGTTATCTATTTGCATTGAGCAAATGTAGATTTTAAAAACGTAATAGTCTCCGAAAACACATGTACATATATTGTTTTTAAGTCATACTGTAGCAGCGCATAATATTTTTAACATTTGTTACTTTACTTTAGGTCGCTAAAACGTTTGCCACGTCAGCTAGTAATTAATAAATAATATTTCAGAGATAAAATTTTAATACTTATTATAATTTTCTTTTAGAAAGATTCAATAAAATAAAATTAAAGCTTAAAAGAATTGTAATACTGATGAAAATAAATTAAATTATTTTATTAAAAAAAATTGCAATTAAACTAAATTAATTTATTTAAAAAAAAATCAAACAATTACAGATAGGAGATAGATAGGTAGGTAACAGGTAATAATTGAGTGTAGTGCAAATTTTTGCACTAAATCCGCGTTTAGTGATAGTGAACAAATTAGCACTAGCACTAATTCTTTTAAATAAGAAATGTTTCTTTTGTAATCACTAATGGCATTTTCATTAAATATTAGTACATGCTTATATAGATCATAAAGGGTAATAACATTCGCAATAATTATTGATTTGACAATATCTGGACTAACTGATCCGACCGTGAAATCCTTTCGAATTGATTTTTAACTGTTAAACTCCATACATAAGCAAAATACACACATATTGTGTATACTTGTATTAAATTTGACAATTTAAATGCGTTATTGTTAAGAGCAGATACCTGGTATGAGTATACATGAAAATAAAAAAAGGCGCGTATTTTTAAAATAAAGATTGATAAATATGCACATTTACAGAAAATCATGACTAACATAGCAGAAATTTTAAACCTAGATTTGAATAAACCCTCTTACTTCTCCAATATACAAAATAATCTATATTAAATTACATAAATTGGCGATAAACAACCTATTGCGTTCGAATTTCAGATTAATACTATGTTCAAACAACACGCGCCTTAATTAAGACAATTAAATTTTTAATTGAGTTATAGACTTTGGTATTGTTTGTTGGCATTTGATAGCTTAATGTATTTCGTTTGTTCGTAAATGCTTGGGTTTGGGAATTTTTAAAATTGGAAATAATTTCGACTGTTAAACAAATATTTTCAAGAAATTAATTCTTTAGAAAAAAAAATAATTATATAAATTACATGAAATAAGTTTCGCTGAATATATAGTTTGACAACCGCCATGAACTCTAAAGTGTAGTTGCCTTGGTGATTCAGTGCCTTGATTTTATCATTGAACACAATTTTTTCTGATCATTAAACAGACTTTACTAGTTGCATTGGGAATTTGTCTTATAGATGATATTAAATTCTAAATTGGAATTGGATTCTTGTATGATAAACTGAACTCAATTAATTTTTTGCGTAAACACCAATGGCAAATTTTAATGAACGGATGGATAAATTTTTAATATTTATTACACATACCTCAATAGAGAGCAATACAGCTGCAATACCTTTACAATCAACATTTTCAAAATGTTCATCTACTGATAAAATCGGTTTTCTAGGATTGGAACCAGCACGTAATCCTTTGGGATAACCCCGTATACTTGTATTTAAGTACAACATAGTTGGCTTTTTTTCCAATATGGAAAATCTAAATGAAAAAATGACAAGATTTTTGTGCAAAACATAACTGAAACAATATCTACTTAGGCCATAATTGTATAACACAGCTACCCTCACCACCTGTATACAAATGTGTCTCCTTCCACTCCGCAGGCGAAGCAATCAAATATGTTTGATCATCTTGAGTATGTATTAAAATCAAAGTTGGTCCTTTATAACCGAGTACGTGATGTAAAAAACGATTTGCCCCCAATCCATGTTCATTTGAATCGTACAACAATGTCCAATGTGAAGGTATCATTGATAATTTTTCTATAAAAATTTGCGAAGCCGAAGCTTTGTTAGCTGTTGGCGAAGTTACTTTTTGCGGTTTCGAATAGAGAGGGGGCAAAGCGCCTGCTAACAACCAGGCTTGTGATATTGGCATTAAAGATGATGAAGCACCAACAATATCAGCAGGTTCACTATTAGCAGCATTTAGCGATGAAGTTGTCTTGTCTGTAAATGGATTACGTGGTTCCAAAACAGGAGTTTGCAATTCAATTCCGCACGATTGTCCATCTTGTTCAAGGCCACGATATGCGGTTGATAGAGTATGAACGCAATATTTATGAACCAATAATACTAAGCGAATAAGATTTTGTTCAAACCAACGACAAACGAACCCCAAACTAAGGGTGTCATGGCTGAAAAATATCGATTTTGTAACAGAAGCAAAAGTTCGATTGATCTGAAAAAGAAAATGGAGTTTAGGAATATATATATGAAAATTATTTTAGAACTCGGTTAATTAATACTACCTTGTGATAAGCACCAAGCTAAATATATTTTAATAAGCAGGAAATTCATGACATTGTTACGTTTTAACCGTTTTGAAAAGTGTTTATTTATTCGCAGATTCTTTTATTTATAAAGTTTATTTAAATTATACACGGCAGAACTTTACTTTTACACAGTTACTTTTTTTACTTTAATAGGTAAAATAAATACAATTATTTACTTATAGTCGCTGTTCTAACTTTAACGTTTTATTTGATACTAACTTCCAGCTTGACCACTTAAGGCTTTTCATAATAGTCGTCTAGTTTCCAGAAACTATACGCCAGAATCCAGTAGATACTTTAGCTATAAACAACTTCTGTGCTGTTTTTCATTGTTTTTTGGTGGAAATACTTTATAAGGTTTTGTTTATTCATGCTACTCAATTCCTGGAATTCGTATTTACATGGTGTTATATCGTTGTTGTTGTTTTGTGTGTATTTACTTTCCTGGAAACTGGTCTGAGCTTATAGGAGCTGTGTTTTGTTGTTGTTACAATGCTGTCTGTACAATGGATACCAAATATGGTGGCACTCTTTATTTCTGGAATTTTCTGCACAGTGATTGCCACAAGTATTCCCACCACTCAATTCTTCCATGCAAGAATACTTGTTCGCACTTAGCAACGTAACAATATCAAAACATGATTTATTAGTTTGACAAGATCGAATGCAAGAATAGAGCCAATAGAAGTATGCTTTTTCGAACAATGCGATTTGAAACAATGGTCAACTTTGAAACTATTCTCTTAAACTACTATGAATCCATCGAAATTCATTAAAAAATTTAATGTCCTGATTAAAAAAAAAAAAATTTAATTAAATATCTTTTTTATATTTTCAGGTGATATTTATTACACATTTATTAATTGCTCCTTCTAGTGTAGTGTAAAACTTCTAATGAAACATTAGTTCTTGACTATAAAAGCAATATAAAACCAGAATACGATTCCATATTTATGTATCTAAATATTTGTGGATTGCGCTAATTCTAGAAATAATTTTTTAACTATGTCTGTAATAACTTTGTAGGTCAAAATAAAAAAAAAAATTTATTCGAACCGAGGACCAAATATTGAATGTGCAGTTACATATATCTGACGACTAAACTTGAACTTGTTACTATAAATCTTATTTTAAATACGTTTGGTTGTTACTCGATTAACAAAATTTGTGAATCATGTTCAAAAAAAATGAAAAATACATAATTTGTTAATTAAACAAAAATTTAAAACTTACCGCTGGACATAGTACCGAATTCCCCGAATGCTGCATAGCAATTGTATAGCATATATGCAATAGACGTGTGACACCTTCCTTATCAATAAAATCAGGGTTATCATGCTGGGAATACATTTTGATATAACATTCCAGTGCTTTAATGTCATCCATTATGCCCAAATAACGTTCACATTGCTGCCGAAAAGCTACTGTGCCCAAATGAGCGGTAGTCGCTCGCGATGTTGTGTGCAATAATTTAAAAAGGCGTTGACCCAAATCGGTGTAGCGGGGAAACACTTGCGACTTGGAGGAAAATATTTTATATTAGAATGATAAACAAAGATTAATTAATTAATCATCACATCAATATCGCTAACGTAATAAGCATCGAAAGTGAAAGTAAATTTAGATATTTTTACAGACGAACAACTTACAACAAAAACGTCCGACACTATGCCATTAACACCTAAGTTAGTTAAACTTTTCTCTTTAAGAATTTCAGATAATTTTTCAATTGGCACTAATTGGGTGAAATATTTTTCTGTAACATCTGAACCCGAAGCTGAACGACTCATAGTACATTCGACCTTGAGCATAGCGGCACTTGCCATGGCATTAGATTGAGTATCCCTCTGATGATGCGTACTAGATTTGTTACTTTTAGCTTTCCCATCAGGGACTTCACCACCTTCGCCGTTTGCACATTCAGACTTTGATGTTGAATTTCCCATAACAACAATATCAAAGAAATCCTTGAGCTATCCTTAGCTTTTCTATGCGTATAATGTTTATGATTTTTGCTTGTTAATTGCCAGATCTGCACGTGAGTGTCAACTTTAGACTTCGTTGCCAAACAAACAAAAAAATACTGATTTTATAACTTATGTAGAACGAAATGCGCAATATTTAAAAATGCAACAAAATAGTAAATAAAAAATTGAAGAAATACAGAAAAATTTCTTTTATTGCTTGTACTTAGCATTCGTAACAGTATAGTTCAACCAGGGATGGATAATACCGCGTCATAATATTATATGAATGCAATAAGTGAAGAATATTTTCTGGTTATTCAGTCCTCGTAGATTAGTTAATTAATATATATATAATATTTTACAGATAAGATTTTAATACTTGTTGTAATTTTCTTTTAGAAAGATTCAATAAAATAAAATACGCATTCGTTTGAGTCTGAAATTTTTAAACTTCGATTTCTGTTCGTGTAGCTACAAATATTGTATTTTACTACAAAAAGCATGCGCTCTAACAGAAGTATTTCAAGTGATAAAGAAAATATCTGCCAAATGACGACGATAATTTTCCTCTAGTCACGAAAGAGGTTTGGAGTCTTTTTCTTCTCTATTTTGGCGGCGTCCTTCGTTTTACGATTTCTGTTTCATTGTTATAGAAGTAGAATACAAAGTGGTTTAGTTCGGGATACTAGGAAAGTGTAGGTAGTAAACAACTTTCTAGAGTAAGCTTAGACTTGTTATTATTTCAACGTTAGATTTTTTTATTTGTACTAACATTGGGGCATTTCCGTTACTTTTTTTATATATGTAGTTTGACAACCTCCAAAAATTCGAAAATAATTTTAATTCGCCCTTAAGTCTACCTGTTATCAATTTGACGTGGATTTCATATTATCATGGCAACGCACGAATTCAAAGTTTTTGCGGCTTCTTTACGGACGTCAAAATTCATATTAAACAAATATACCGGTAATGGCGAACATTAATCTTATATATAATTTGAAATCCAATAAGCTAAAAGGGACTCAGCTGCACTTGTGAGTTTACCTGTTTAGTCAGCATCCTAAAGTGTTTTGTGTTTCTAGTTTTTTGCTTCTGTTTTGATTATTTTTCGCACTATTTCAAAATGTTATATTTGTCTCTTTCTTTAGGGACTGCCCGCAGCAACAAAAGCTGATTATAGCAATTTTCTTACGTCAAAGTTTAACCTCTGGTTATTTTGTGCCAGCATTATATATTTATCGACTTTTCCTTCACTGAGTACAGTTGTCAAAATAAAAGTAAATAGTGATGACAATTCCGTGATTTTCCAGCTTTTAAAATTGTGGCTAAAGTGCTGCAAACCACCGGTTTTTTATCTCATATATAATCGAAATTATTTTGTTATAAAATGTTGCGTCTAGTTAGTATTCTATAATGCAAACCACAGAATATAAACAGAATACCCAACAATGACGTTTGAAAAAGCGAATTATCAGGTGTTATGCGTTTTTACGTACAAAATTTTAAATTAACCCGATTATATGAAAGAGATAGGTAAATTAGAAGCGATAAGGTTTTTTATCTCTTTCATATAATCGAGGTAATGTTGTTGTAAGTTGTCGCGTCTAATTAGTAGTCTATGATGCAAACATAAATGCTATACCTTAAACATTTTAAAGCCATTTATTTTGCATTTAATTTTATATACATAAGTTAAAGTTTTTGGTTATCTCTTGTGGATGACATACATACATAGCTTTCATTGTATGTTAGAGTTAAAATATGATAATCTGACTATTCTTACGAAATCTGTTTAACCATCTTTCAAATATAATCAATTTTAAAATAAATTAACTGTCCATGCCCTATATACTGTATATTTACAAACTACATCGCAAGGTTAAGTGCAAATCTACAATGTTGCATACTGATTTCTGGATTTAGATTGGTGCAATACACTTTCGAATTTATAGTAACTATTACTATTTTTATAATAATCGTGTTTCCATAGAATTTTGGTTATTAATGCGCCTTTTGTAAGTTTTTTTTAGTACCGCCGTTATTATACTTTTAATCGGGGATGTCAAATTATCTTAAAATTTTAACCAAACAAATCATGATAGAGGTGCTGTAAGTTTAAGAAGTACACCAACCTAATCCCTGTTATGCGGACTAGCTTTGGCTGCAATAATTTTTATTTGTTTGAATTTTATTAAAAAGATTATCTCTAATAATTATTTTCGCCTAAACAATAAGTTATTTTTCAAGTTATATGCTTTGCTTGGAAAATAATAGTTATTTTTAAGGTTTTATTTTTCGCTTGAAAAATAATAATTATAAAACTGACTTTAACCGATTTAAAGTAATAGCTCCAGTGTTCGTACATTTTACAAGCGAGAAATAAAACTTGAAAAATAATCATTAAATAGTAGATTTTTGAATAAAACTTTTAACCGTTACGGTCTCTGCTCAACCATGTTTATGAAGTATAAAATCTGACTTTTTGTGTTTCAAACGGTTTAAAGCTTTTATAAAGCCGTTTAATTGTTCTTTATATTATAGTTTGTTGTGTAACAGCGCTGCTGTCGAAAGTATTTCTCGGAAAAAACTTCCGGTTGATACAGCTGTTGCTAAGTTGACAATATTTGACCGAGTGTGATTTGGGTCGTTCGGGAGATCCAATTCTTGTGTAAACGATTAAGATTTGTGTCTTATTACAGCAAAGTATCTGTTTGCTCGTATAGTAGTTTTTGGCTACAAATTTTATTGAGAAAACATGTTGAAATGAATTTTTATAGTATAATATAAATTTTTTTTATACTTTTGCCGACTTTTTTTCCCCAAAATTAAACATTCCTTATAAATTTCTTTTCAGCCACTTTTTTTATATGGATTTTGACATCCGCTATTAGACCGTAATCCTACCAGGTATTAACTTGCATATATGTATATTTATACGAAATGGGCGGTTCTTTAAATCGCATTAGGTTTGACAATCACGTGATTATAATCAGATGAGAGTACATGTAAAAAATAGATTTTGGAATAGCACACTTAGATTGACCAAAAACGTTTGCGCCAAAGTTTTACATATCATAACATCCTTTAATTCTTCATTTCAATAATTTGTCTTATAGTTTATATGGTTTAAATTAAAAAAAAATTGCCATAATTAATATTAATAGTAGCATTTAAATTGAAATAAAAAAGAACAATAACACAGGAGTTAAAACTCAACATTTTAATTAGAAAACACATAACTTTTCCTTTGTCTTTCGGGAAGCTTGTTCCCTTGACAAAACCTTTTCTTCACGCTGCAATGCATTTAACTCCACATTTTTTGCGTAAAGCTTTTGTTTTAAGTGATCGTGAATCTGGGAACCGTGAGCATTACGCTTTAACGATTTTTCAACTTCAGAGATTTCACGTGCTTTACGACGTATATCATCTGCCAAACGTACACTTTCTACATTGAGCGACTTGGAGGAATGACTTTCTAAAGCTGGTTTATTCTTCGGAGTATCAGTGCTTTTAGAGGTGGGCAGAACAGTGTCATTTATAAAAGCGAAAACATCAACTGAGGATTTTCGACTTTCTCTTTCATAAGCTTTGGCATTAAGCTTTTCTTGTTTCTTTTGATCATTCTGTAGCTTTTTCTCCACACTAAAAAGATCTCTATTACCGTTTGCAGCTTCACGTAATTCCATGCAATGATCTAAAGAACGGCCTGGTGGTAAAATTTGTGCTGTTACTGGAGTTATTATGCCTCGGCCATCAGTGCCTAAGCCAGTTCCATATATATAACCCATTTTAGCCAATAGTTTGGAGCCAATTCCCTTCATTTGAAAAGAGGTCGTATTATAACAAGACAATTTGCTGGCACTGACTTATAATTTACCCTAGTATGTTTTTCCCAATTTCCGAGAGGTTGTGTTAGCTGGTAAGTAAATAAATTATTAAAACTTAAACTAGAATCCACAGATGTTGTTGGATATTCCTCAGAAATACTGTCAGATTCACTTGAAGAGCCGCTAGATAAATCTTCATCTAAATAACAAATTTAATTTTGTTTTCATTTAATTTAAATTTAATTTATTTTATTTAAATTGTTATGAAAGCTCACCGTAAAATATTGGCAATAAGTCTTCAAAATAGAAATCTTTTTCTCGTTCCTTATGTTCTCTGTTATCCAATCGAACACGACAAATTTTTTCAACAAAATTAGCGCATAATACTCTACCACGATGCCATATGCGATCCTTTAATTTAGCCAAAACAACACAATTTCTCGATAAGCGCGAGAAGTCTGGTACGATATATTCTCGTAATTCAGCTGCAGGCACAATTTCCCCATGTGAGAAGTGACAATTGGCATCGTCAAATCTGCAATTACCCTCAAAGTAGTAATTACACGGTACCATTTCTCGATGGGTTGGATTAGTAAAAAGGACACGCAATTTAACATCAACAGTGCCATCTTCGTTTATGAAAGCTTCATCTTCTATGCCACATATAATAGCGTTATGGTATGCTACAGCTCCCCACAAGTGCTTATGGGGAGCGGAACACTTTTCACCTACCATATTTTCAAATTTACTTCTCAACTCGTGTAATATTGTGTTGTCATCACGCATTTCATCTTTGCTTATTTCATTAACCTCTTTCATAAACCTCTGCATTTCATCGACTATTTGATCTTCGTTTTTCTCTTCTTCCTGCGTTACTTGTGTCAATGCTATTAACTCTATAAGGTTGTCCTTTAAAACTTGCAACTCTTGTCGTGCACTTTCATCCTGTGTTGCCAGTAGCGCCTGCTCTACAGTCATCAACTGCAAGCATATAAAAGAAATATATATATACATTTGTATTCTTAAAGAGAATTTAGAGTTAAATACTTGTAGTTCATACTCTTCCATGTTTTTAAAACGAAATTTCTTTGAAAAATAAATAAAAATTTAGAAAACTAGTCGAGAGATTATTTTGTAGAAAAATGTAAACAAAACAATATGTTCAGAATGTCATGATTGGCATTGAACATACGTAGAGGTCGAAGTCGCACAAATCGTAGCCGGCTAAAGCCGCCACCACAGGGTAACCAGAGGTGAAGACTTTGACACATAAAAAATAAAAAACTCAGTTTTTTTACTATGGGCTCTGTTAGATAGAGACAAATATAGCTTTTTGTGACGAAATACAGGAAAAAATACAGGCAAACACCTAAAAACAAAAATCTAAAAACAAAACTAAGGCTCTGAGGGAACGAGACGGATAGAGAAAAAGATCACTATACTGTCGTTTCACCTGAGTTTACTACTTTGTGCCGCCACTTCATTATTTTTAAACACGAGACATCGCCGATTTTTATTGCTCATTCCGGCTAATATTTATGAGCTGATTTCAGAATCATCTAAGCAAATATTTTCCATAGATGGGTTCTACACTAATGAATAACGGAATAGGGTCCCTATTTGACATTAATATAAAATTTAATTCTTATACTCTCCACCAAAGTCGTAAACGGTAAATATAAGATTATTTACCATTTATTTCCGACCCCATGAAGCATATATATATATATATATATATATATATATATATATATATATATATATATATATATATATATATATATATATATATATATATATATATATATATACATATATATACATATATATATATGTATATATATATATACATATATATATATATATATATATATATATATATATATATATATATATATATATATATATATATATATATATACATATATATATATATATATATATATATATATATATATATATATATATATATATATATATATATATATTTGGTGATTTGTATTATTCAACCAATAAAAATAATCGATTAGGATTTCAAATATTTATTAAGACAAAACTCAAATTTATTTAAATACAAACTATAGTTGAGTTAAACGATCTTAGACGCGTTGTGTCGAAAAAAAATTAAAAAAGAGAATTCAGCTTTTTTGCTCGTGTTCTAGTGCTGAACAAAAAACATTTTTTAACACCCGGGTAGTTTGTGCGTTGAGTAGCCGGTATCACAACGGCGGTGCCACAGCATTCCCCCGCCAGAGGGAGCTCATCTGAACCTCAAAGGAATCGTAACCCGGCGACCACTTGAAGTAGCTTTAGGTTGTGTTATTTCAGGTGAAAAGTTTAAAGCTGGGCTGGAGTTGAGATCGTTGTTGCTAGGAACTTTTTGAATTACGCTATCAGGTAAAATTTCCTGTTGCTCACTTCTGTCATGGCAAGCGTTGGGTACATCTGGAGCAAGTGAGCAATCGATGAGATCACTGATTTCGGTAAAAGCCGGTTTTAAACGGTCGATACTGATGTTGTTTGGTCGACCCCGTATCAAAATCGTAAAATATCGAAGCGTTTTAAAATTTGGTATGGACCGTCGTAGGGATGCGTAAGCGAAGTCCGTATCGAGTCGTTGCGGACGAAGGCGTGCGATGAATTTTTTAGGGTTTTCGAAATGAATGTACGGGGCATAGCATGGTGGGCTGTATCGGTTGGCTTAAGCTTCTGCATTACTAATCGAAAATCGGTGATAAACTCGCTGGCAGAGTCGGAGATCTTAGCTCGGTAAAAAATTCTCCAGGAATTGTTAAAGCTTTTAAATCTGGCTTGAAAGCAACCATAGTCCAAGCAAAATAGTTGGCAGCTGGTGCACCCATCGTGCTGGATTATGATATAAAATGGCTGCCTTAAATGTGCGGTGCCACCTCTCAATGATGCCGTTGGACTGCGGATGATACGGTGTAGTACGAAGATGTGTTGCTCCAATTGTATTTACCAATTCGGTGAAAACTGCAGATTCAAATTGGCGGCCACGATCCGAAGTTATCCGAGCTGGGACACAAAACCTCGAAATCCACTGAGCTAGGAGAGCTTTAACGACTGCATCAGCTGACATGTCAGGAATCGGAACTGCCTCCGGCCAACGAGTGAAACGGTCAATAATTGTTAGGCAATATCGTTGTCCTTCACATAACGGGAACGGACCAACGACGTCTATGTTAATATGAGCGAAGCGTTCTTTCGTCGGCTCATATTTGGCGGGAGCTGAACGAGTATGTTGCTGAACTTTCGAGCGCTGGCATTGTAAGCAATTTCGTACGAAAACAGCAGCATCTTTCCGAATCCCAGGCCAACAAAATCGACTGGTGACGAGTTTGGTTGTGGCCCGAACACCTGGATGAGACAAATCGTGGATTTTTGCTAAAATTTGTTGCCGGAACTCCTTCGGGATGCAAGGGCGAACTCGAGATGTTGCTGTGTCACAGATAAGCTCATCGTTGCAACCTGGGATTGGAAAATATTTCAATTTCAGAGAATTTGATGTAGTACCTTCGTTTTTAATCATCTTTTGAAACTCTTCGTCCATTAGTTGAGCCGCTGCAATACGAGAGTAATCTACGATTTGACTTATTGAGTCGATGCGGGACAGCGCGTCGGCAGTGACGTTTGCTAAACCAGGCGTGTGACGAATATCTGTCGTGAACTGACTGATAAAATCGAGCTGACGAATGGAAATTCACCATCCAAAAAATGGCAAGGAAGTTTAAATTAATTACCAAAACACAAACATTTTCCGAAATAGCGAAATTTCACGAACAATAGTCCAAAGAACTAATTTCACTAAACTCTGAAATTTCACCACAAAATTTCAGCAATATAAAAACTTCTTTAAAAAGTCAAAGTTGGACAAACACCTAAATTTTTTGAAAAACGTCGAAATTTTACCAACAGCTTACATTACACAAAAATATCATGAAAAATTCACGTATCACTACAAATACGGAAAATTTAGAACTTCACCAAAAAATTTAAAAATAATAAAAACTATATATTATTGCAAAAATCCAAATTAAATCCAATAATCATAAAAAATCGAAATATTTGCATTTCACTTAAATATCCAAATTTCACTAAAAAATTTAAATTTGTTACATTCGGTATTTTACGACAAAAAAATTCAATTTCACCACAAATTCAAAATACATCATAAAATCTATAAAAATCACCAAAATATGTATAACTGCTATACATTTTTATAAGGTAAACATTTTATCAGAAAGTCGAAATTGCAAAAATTTGAAAATTTACTACAAAATCAAAAAATCACAAAAAATTTTAAATTACCAAAGGACCGACATTTTATAAAAAAAAAACAAATACCAGTAAATAGAATTTAACCAAATTTGAAAATTTCACCAAAAATGTCAAGTTATTTATTTATTAATTCTCCAAGCTTTAAAGCCCTAAATATAAATTTTTTAGCAAAATATAATTTTTTTATTTATATTTTTATAATGAATTAAAATATTTTATAAAAAAGATTTTATTTATAATCTTATAGCTTGGTTAATTAAGTAATAATTAAAATAAATTAAAATCTATAAAAACTTAAGACTTTTAAGAATTTTAGCATAAAGTTGAAAGTTGATAAAAAAAGAACTTATGGAAAATCCAAGAGAAAATCGAATATGAACCAAACTTTTGAATATCACGAAAACAACAAATATATAAAAAATTAAAATTAAGCCGAAAAATCATAAAAAACCTTTATTCCACAAATAATTACAAATAGTTTTATATTTCAGCATAAATTTAACTTTCACCATAAATACACAATTCACCAAGAAATCGAAAACTTCACAAAAAACTCAAATTAAAAAAAAAATCATATATTAGAATTTCCAAAAAATTTTACTCAACGGCCAAAATTTCCCCGAGAACTTTAAATTTGATATAAAATTCGAAATTTTTAAGCATTTAAAGGTAAAAAACAAACATTCAAGTATAAAAAAATTGAAAGAAATACATATATTAAACGACTGAATAAGTTTATAATAAAACGAAAGGAAAATAAAAATGTAAAATAAGACGATTAAAATCAGAGACTAAAATGAAAGATCGTCTCAAGAATATCCTTTGCCGACAAAAAAAAAACTGTAGTACTCATACATTTTCAGTAGTTCGTACTTGGGAGAGGGGTAAACATACATACATATGTACAAGATTCGACACAGCCGAATATAGCCAGCTTATCGTACTTTAATAATTTGTACTCATTTTCACTGCATTTAAGTAGATTACTTGTAAAAACTATGTTTTTTTGTACTTTTTGTTCAAAATATATTTATTACTAACTTATTTTTATGTGTATAGAGTGACCAAATAGATTGATACCTTTGCCATCTAGCTTTCAAAATATTCAGGAAAGTTTTTTATTTCATCATGCATCGTTTCATGCCAGCCGATGTGAATGATTAAGAATATTATCGAAATTCCGCCACAGTTATAAATACGTAACGTGAATTTCGCTGTAAGTTCGCCATCATGGCTTCAATGGGTATGCACACAGTAGAAGATTTGAGCGTAACTACACATTTTTAGACCTTAAGCCTCTAACCACACAGAGACTGATAGGAGATTAGTACAAAGAGTCAACCCGGCGTATTTTGCGTTGCATTTGGGAATAAAACCATACAAAATTGCTCTGACGTGGGAATTTTAACCGGTAGACATCAAAAATCATCTCGGTCCAGGTCCATTTTTAGCTCAGCGAACACATTCCACAAGGGTTTTACCTACACTGAACCAAAAAAGTAGGTAAATAGTGTAAAGTAGGGTGCTGGTTTGAATAAAAGTACGTTGTTATACAGCCTAATAAATTTTTAGTCATTTTGACTAATAATTACCACTATTTTTTATGTTTTAGTAAAATAATCAATTTGATGAAAAATCTTTGATTTAAGTATTCTTTTTAGTTATTTTTCTTAATGTTATGATGGAGAATTTTAGTTAAATGAAATAAGGAAATTTCGTTAATTTTGCATTAGCTTTTTAGTCCCTGTAGGAAAAAATAGAAAGCGTACAAAATTGCATTAAATAATACATGGGATATATATATATATATATATATATATATCTTATAAATTTCAGTATTAGAATCAGACAAGTTAAATTAAACAAATTGAACAAAGTTGAATATTTAAAATTGATACTGCAAAAACAGTGAATATAAATTTAAGCTACAGAATTAAAAGATAATAAATAATCAAATAAAATAATTTTGCGTTAAGAATTAAACAAACAACTATTACGTAAAATATTCTAATAGTAATTTTCTAAACCTTATTGCGTTGCTAAGTGGTTTGCAAATTATTTGGAAGTTGATTCCAGAGACGTATGGTTAATATGAAGAATTGACATTCAGATGCATGGTCACGGTGATGAAATTGAAGTATACCTTTTCCTCTGCACGATCTTGTAAACTGTAAACGTTTGTAAAGGTAATCTGGCTCATGTATACGTTTGGGAAGATTTTCCGTCATCCCTTGTCAATTTTGATTTGGAGGCAAACCGGTTTCGGCTAGTTGCCATCTTCAGTGCCATATTGTTTATGTTAATTCGTTCACGTTTTATAGTCAGTTAGCCATCGGTCTTATGTGGATAGGTAGCAGGTAAAACGTATATGTCCCTTAATTGTTTATGGGGGTTGATTTATGTATGTTATTCTAGGAAGTATGGATTTTTTTTTTTTTGTATTGTTATCTTATGTTTTCATTACTTTATTTCTCTGTGCTGTTTGTACTCTACAATTTGGCGTTTGCAGGTACCTTTTCTTATTGGTTGTTCGGTAAAGGTTGGAAAAAGTCCGTAATTATTGCTTTACGAATTTGTTTGTCCTTTGTGTATTGTAGCTTTATTATTTCATCATTTTGTGTACCTTGTCCGTTTTGTCTGTCTTTTGTATTGTAGATTATTTTTAGTGTATCGAATATAGCGTCTGAGTTGGAGTTTGTTTGTTCGTTTATGATGCGCCCGTCAAATGTCTTTTGTTTGTATATTTCCATGTTTTCTAGAATATTCAAACGTCGTTCTTTGCTCTGTGTATGAAGTATGTTAACGGTTTCTCTCATGTGCGGATGACGGAAAATCGTTCCAAACATATATATCAGAGCACCCTGTCGGAAAAAACAAATCAACAAGTAATCTGGCTCCTTTGTCATAATAATTTTGTAAAGAAAAATAAGATTTTTAAATTGTAAATAGTTTGAAAAATATATACTGTAAATACGACAGGAATATTGCGATACATTATCGAACCTTTTCAAAGAGAATATATAGCGGATGATGTTGTTGTACGTAACGGTAAGTTTTCCCATGCCCTTTGTGTTACAACCAGTAAAAATTTCAGACGAATACAAGAGTTTAGGCAAGATATTAGTTTTTGCTAGTAGTATCCTTATTGTCAAAGGCGTACAGTGCCGAGTGGCATATAAATTACGCAACATACCGTATACTCTACCACACGCTTGAGTAATGTGATTTGACCAAGTTAGATGTTTATTAAATGTTACTCCCAAATTTCTTACTGAATCCACAATGTCAATTGTCAGCATACATATGTATTTTAAAATATCTGATTTGTTTGGGAAGATCGTTAGCATATAAAGAGTATAGAAGGGGTCCAAAAATAGAGCCTTGAGGGATACCTCTTGTTACCTGTAAAGCTCGTGATAAAGAACCATTGTTTGCAAATAATGGAGATCTATTTGAAAGATACGACGATATTAATTCCGTTGCTAGTGTTGAAAAATTAAATAGTTTCGACAATTTCATGCATAACATTGAGTGGTGTACAGTATCAAAGGCCTTTGAATGGTCTAATAACACAAGAAACGTTAATTTATTATCATCTAAATTACTTAGAATTTCCTCTATTACATCAGTTAGTACTGTAATACAGCTACGTTGTGGTCTAAATCCAGATTGGCGATCAGTCAAGAAATTGTTAGCATTGACATGCTCATAAATTTGTTTATGCAATCAATTTTCAAAAACTTTGGAAAGATATGGCAGAATTGCAATTGGACGATATTCAGATCCGGTTTTCGGTATTGGAATAATTTTGGCATGTTTCCACTCCATAGGTGTATTGGTGGTTATTATGGTGTTAAAAAGGTGGGTGATATATCGAATAATCCATGGCAGAATAATTTTAACAAACTTAGGATCAATATTATCTATTCCTATTGCATTGGATTTAATTGCATTGAAAGCGTTAGCAACATCAGATGCATTTACGCATTGAAATTTTAGCTGGTTGCGCGAAACTCAATGTGTATTTCTATCGTAAAAGTCGGACTGGACTGTTGGAAAAGGAATATCCATAAAGCTCTTATTAATCAAATTAACATCAACTTCTACTGAACGTTCAACTGACTTACTTACGCTAATATCTCGTATATGTTTCCATTTACTTTTAGTGTTAACTGCCGAATTAAATTTATTGAAATAGTACGAAGTCTTATCATGTCTGATTTTTGAAACAACGGCTTTTCGCGCTACGCAAAATTCATTGTGCAGATCGGGTGTTCTGTAGTGTTTCCACATGTGGTATATGTCATCACGTTTTTTTTATTAACAATTTAGTTTCATTTGCGCACCACGGCTTAGCTCTATTTTTAACCGTCTTAATTTTTATCGGCACGTGATTGTCATAAATCTGAAGTATTAATGTATTGAGAACGGTAATTTGCTCATCAGAGTTAATGAGATCACGATATAAGTTTTCTAAATCAATACTTTTAAAATCTCGAAAACTAAATGTTCTTATTCCTATCTCAACTGTAAATTTATAGCACATAAAAATTAAATCATGTTTGGAAAAAGTAGGTACACCTAACTGCTCATATAGTAACACATTTTGTTCGTTGCTTACAAAAACTAAATCGAGTAATGTACTATTTGTGGTCGAGAAGTGCGTAGGCCTAAAAGTATTAACTGCGGACAAATTTAGTGTAGACATGATAGTAGTTAGATTTTTATTTTCAAGCAAATTGCAATTGAAGTCACAAGTTAAAATAACTTCAGAGTACGTTACAGAAATATTTTGTAATTTATCAACAAGTGTGTCCAATTGCATATACATACTTATCTGGCCTATAGACACAGCCAAGTAGCATATTGTTCGCACGATAGTTAACCTCAATAAAAATAAATTCAACATCACCGGGTTCATTATATGAACAAATAAGTTTGCATGAGATGGTGTTCCTAATGTAAATTGCTACACCTCCGCCATCGTTACGCCTATCTGATCTAAAAATACGATAACCATATATCTTGTATACACTGTCATAAATTTCAGGTACAAACCATGTTTCCGAAATACATATTGCATCAAAAAGAAAACGGAATTCATCGATTTTTGGTAAAAGACTTCGCGCATTTATATGAATGGTTTTAAACCCCAGATACCGATTAGCTAAAATTCGAATCATGTTATAATTACCATCTCTGGGACCGAATTGATTAAATGAAGAGTTTGTCATATTTACATAAAAACGCAACGCAATAAAGTTCATGAGTATATAATAAATTGAAATTGTTTAATGTTAAATAGGGGACAAAATTAGGTCGAACTATACCGTGTAATTTTGACATCAATGGTGAGATATTAAGTATGAAAATAATTAGAAAAAATAAAACAAATAAGAATTTCATATAAAGGTATAACCTAACAATAAATATTTAAAAGATAAGCAATAATATTTTAAATGAAAAAATATATTTAAATAAGACGTTAATGTCCAAACGTTATTCAGGAAAAAGCCGTTTTAAATCCTCAGGGTATTCAATCAACACGGGATCGTCCGCATCAAACTTTCTAACATAAACAAGTCTACGTAAAGTAAATGTTGACTTGATTCTTTTATTCTTCTTAATTGATAATGTTTCTTTAAATATTCTGTGGGTATGAGGTGTTTAATTTTCATTGACATAAATAGCTTCATTACTTTCGAAACCAGCATGACGTAAACATAGATTAGTTTTATTATCTCGACGGAACTTGGATATTGATTTTAAAAGAAAATGTTTTTCAAGTGGAGAATATAATTTAACAACTATAACTTCATCCGTTGGGTTGTAACTTTTATTGTGTCTATACATTTTTTTATATCTATAAACATTTTCGATCTGCGGCACATTTATTGCATATGTTTTGTACAATAGAAACAAGATTTTCATTTTCATTATAGGGGACACCAGAAATTCGAATACTACCGGTCACAACAGAGTTTTCTTGTTTTAATATTTTTTGCTTAATTTCTTTTATTTCTTCTTTCATAAGCATAACTTCGGAGCTCTTAGTTTCTAGATTTTCAACTCTTTCAATTATTGCTCTTAAGTCACTTTTTATATTATTTATTTGGCTCTCCATAACGGAAAGTATTTTTTTCTCACTTTCTTTGATTAAATTCATCATAAAGTCGAAGTGTTTCTCTTCGCTTTCTCTTATTGATTTTTTTTATACCCTCTCCAGTTATATATTCGCTTTCTCTTATTAAATCTCTTAAGAAAACTTTATCATGGTTTGAAAAACGCGACACTTTTGGGTGATTTGCAACCGGAGAGACTTGTTTAGCGCCTTGTTGTAACTCTCTGGTTCTCTTAGCAGACGATTCACTTCTTGTTCCCATCTTTTATATTGCTTTTGTATACTAAATGTTTGTGTTGTTAGTTGTGTACTTAGTTGGATTTATTTGTTTGTTGTTTTTGTTGTTGATGTTTATATTTAGATTTTTAATTTCGTTAATTATAATTTTCCAATGTTTACACTTTTTTATTTAATTTTTAAGCACGGATTTTTTTTTACTAATTATGCGTTAAATGTTTAGATACAAATTAAATTTTTGAAATTAATTTTTTATTAAATTCTGTTTTTATTAAAAAACAGAAATGAGAGTTATAAGGGAATAAAAGATTTCACATATTTATTGTAAATGAAATAAATTAAAATTAAATAGGCTTAAATAGAATCATACACATTTTATAAGTTGACTTATTTAGGTAACAATTATAAATTGAGCTTTAAATCCTGGTTAACATAAGTGCATGTTAATAAGCAATCTCATATAAGTAAGAATTAAAAACTATTCCAAAATTGGAATCAACAATTCAATTTAGGGTATTACCCATTAATTTAAAAATTGTTTTTTTTAATCTTGCACAAACTATGTTAAGTCTAAAATTAAAGTATTGACTTGAGTACTTTGATAGTCTTCATTTGTTGAAATGTTGTAGAAAAATTTTTGAATAAAATACCAAACTTGGGATACTGTAAATTAAATAAGAAAAAAAATCTTGAAACGTGTATCAAATTGCATTTACTGCAGAATGCATTTTATATTTAATTCCATCGAAATAAACTAATATATTTTCTGGCTGTAAAATTGAACCAGAAACTAATATAGTTGGTTGAATTTTACTTCTTGCTTCTTGTCGCAACAACAGTTCTTCTTCACATTTTGCAACTGTGGCTTCGTTTATAATAAAGCTTTTTTGGGAGCCGCGAATAGAGAATGTCGTACAAATTTTCTAATATACTGTTCATCAGATTGAAGATAGTTAAGCATCGAACATCTGTGAAAATAAAATTAAATTCTTCACAGCATTGAAATGTACTATAACACGAACGTGAATGAAATATTTTTAAATGAGCTATTAAAGTTTCAATAAATGGAAATTCTTTTTTACAAATAAAGCACTTCATGGCACTTATAATATTAAAATTAATATGTATTATGTTATAAATGTTGTTTTTTGTATAAACGAGCACCAATTTAATTTACAAAAAGTAAATATATTGTTGTATTTTATTTATAATTGAAACACACCTTTTCTCTTAAGTCAGAACACGTTTTTAACTCAGCAGTGCAAATAATATTATGAATACAAGATCGTCTATAAACAAATAACGGTTAATGTTTCGCTTATTTCTTCATATTAAAGACATTTCTTCAAAACAACATCTACATAGTCATTATGATGAATTTTATTTGGTTTTACTGAAATAAGTTTGTAAATGTTTACGATATTTCTTCAATTTTGAGCTGCTTTATTAAATGAAAGAACATTTATTCATATTGAAGAATATTATTCAAAATAAATAAAAAATTATTAATTATCAAGTAATTCTAATTCTTTAGGCATGAGTTCGTTTTTCTTTCTATTGAGAAAGAGAATTATTTATTTAATATGGATAACATCAACATTCAACAACAATATTCTTCGTGTGAATTAGAATTACTTGATAATTAATAATATTTGTAGTTCGGAATAAAACAATAAAAACTTAAATAAAAAATTCTTTGATATTGAAGATTTTTCTTCAAATCAACAACAAGTTGGGGTTTGCAAATACTACGCACATATGTATACTTAAGTACATATGGATGGTTAAATTTCTGTAGCATTTTTGAACCTTACTTCTTTCTCATTAAACTTTGTGTAACTTGAAATACGCACCTAGTCAAGTTAAAGGAATATTATTCAAATTAACAGTGGAATTCTACGTTGCTTTGACAAAATTTTTGTGTTGTTTTTAATAACATAATTCACGATAAATAATATCTGTTTTAAATAAATATAAGTAAATTTGAATAAAATTTAGGCACATGTACTAAAATTTTATTCAAATGTACCCATAAAATAAAATTTTAATTTTACTAAATTTTTTCTTCAAATTGAGGAAAAGAAAATTGTTTTAAATATTTTTTTGTTACTTTGAATAAAATCCCTGCTAATTTAACTATTTTTTTCGTCAAAAATTACGAAATTTTTATTCAGTATTACCTACGAGATTTGGTTCAGTGTAGCATTACTACATCCACAAAGTTCGACTGTTTGGTTTGTGACATAACGGTATCATTCGACCTTGTTTCTTTCGAAATGACAAATTGTCGTCGGTATGGACCGATGTTAACATACTTTCTGTGACCGGAGCTCATATTGGAATTAGTCTTCAAATGTTGCACTGACCACTTCAAGTACTGCCACCGAAGCCGATGCGGCTATTTAGGTGATGTACTATTGCATACATAATGTCATAAATGTAGCTTAAAAACAAAGTTAGAATCTATTTGATATCTCACACCATTAGGGAAACTCACTCTTGGTTGCAAACGACCCTTGCAAACCTTGCAAATGTAGCAGGTCTAGCAAAAATGCTACATTTTGCAAGACCATAACAACAAAATGTATGAAACTAAGATTTGCTATACTTGAGCAAGTATGCTATGGCAAAAATCGTTGCAGATTGGTAATTTGCAATGCTAAAACAACTGTTTATTTCATTTTATTTTTAAAATCAAAGCAACTAGACACCTGTGCTTACAAAGTTTCGCGGTGGTAGAACCGTCTCAACAATTGCCTGTGAACAATTAAAATTGAAGCTAAAACTGTTAAAAAATGTTTGCTAAAATAGTAAGTATTAAAATATCCAAACAAAACTCCATTAATTGATAAAAGCTTTTAGGAAGTTTATGCACACACTAAATACTTTCTTGGCGTAAACATTTTAGAGGCGGCGTTAGCGTTTATATACTTGCTGCGGCTTAGCTTATTGTATGCGGCAAAGTTACTTTATGCAACTCTGTAATAAATTTGCTAAACGCTTAAAAAAGACTCTCACGCTTTGTGGCAGAAAATCATACTAAGTGTGCAAAAATTCCAGATATGCAACGAAGAGTGATTTCCGCTATTGATGTTTTATTTGAACATAAAACTAACTGTCAGTACTTTAAAAACATGACTCTTTACAAAGGGAGGTGTACATTATCACACAAGTTTTACGACATGTAAAATGAACGATAAGACATTGAGAGAAAATACGGATAGAAATATGACAGTCGCATGACTCTCTTCGTTTTTTGAAAATTTTTCAGAAAACTATGACTTCTTATTAGATCAGGAATGCACTTTTCTGTAAGCAAATAAAAATCATATAAAAACAGCTAATAATATAACGAAGGCTACTCTATACCAATGGTGTAAACGCATAAATAAAATCAGTCGTAAATATTGTACTCTCAGCTTTAAAAAAGGGATAAATTTTGATATTATTTTCTCTTAAGTTTTACGTATGTAAAACTACATGTAAAATGGAATGTCTTAACCTTCTTTAACCGATATTAAGGCGCACGGTAGTACGCCAGGCCAAGTTTAGGCCTAATGCACACAATGTGTATATTACACGCAACCATTCGCGCTGTTTTTACGCCCTTTCATAACTTTGATTCCTTTAATCATTAAATAATGAAACTTAAAACATAATGACTTTACGTATAGGTAATCTAATAGGCCAATCTTGAACGTTACTATAAAAGCTGTTATTGTCTTGGGCAATAAGTAAACTGAAAAATAGGGATCCCCGTTTTTTGTATGTGACACTTTCACTAGAGCTGAAATTTTGGAAACAGGTAAACAAAAAAAAAAAAATTGAAAACGGGCACCTTTTATCTAATTAATTTGTATGGGATATTTCCACTATAGCTAGAGAGTTAAAACAGGTAGGTCTTGGGGAATAAGCAAACAGAAAAATCTGAAAACAAGAACTTTCTACATAGGGGGACTATGGTGCCCCCTTATTTGTATGCAGCATTTCCACTATAGGTAGAGAGCTGAAATTTTATATAACCCAACTTTAAGCTTTAAGTAAAAAGAAGTTTTATATATACATACAAATATATACATTTAAAAAAAAATTAACTTGAAAAAGGTGTGAGATCTGCATAAAAATATAAATGTGAAAATAAGAATAAGTTCTTATCCAAAAATTTCGGCCGTTAAAAGTACTGAGAACAAAATGAGGACCACGTTCTTGATATGTACAATACTATCCCATTTCTAGACAACTTACTAGCTTGGCAATATTTTTTTTATATTTCTAGTATGCGAAAAGCTAGAAAATGGGATGGTATTGTATATATAATACTAAATAGGCTTTGAAAGAAAATTAAAAAAGAAACAGGCTTTCAAAAAAGTGTTGCAAAAAAATGCCGCCGAATTTGGGAAAAATTAATCAAAAATTGCTTAGATATGAGATACAGTATAAGTTTGTGACATGGTGGGGAGCACAGTTAAGTGTGTGACATCCGCCCTAGAAGAGAGTCGTTTTGTGTAGTGCAATTGTGTTGGTATGCTTTGTTCATTAAATTAAAATCACAGTTATGTCTGTGATGAAAATGAACATTTTGTTATTTTTCTTTTTTTTAGCGTGAAGGGTTGGAACCATCTGAAAAGTGTTCGGAGTTGCTAGTCGGAAAATTAGCTGGCCCTTACGACCGTTACATAAAATTTTGTTCGATTGGTCGATTCAAAAATGTTTTACGGTAATATAGAAGCTAAACTTCTCCTCTATTCAACATCGTTAACGACTTAGTTTTAAAATCCGAAATCGCAAAAAACAGTTTTTTATCGGTAACTTTCGCTTTTGAAGGTGTAATCGAATTTCTAAAAATTTCAAATTAATCTACTCAATTAATCTACAAGTTGGCCTACAAGCTATGCTAAATCTCTTAAAGATACATTAAATTTCGTTACAAAGTGTAATTAATTAAAAAAACAAATATTAGCTTTGCAGCATTATAAAAACCAAACTAGCTGATGCATTGGGATAAAAGTGTGTAATTGCATCTTTTAAAGTGCTGGCTCGCTCACACCAGACATTTTATTTTAAAAATCTAAAATTTGTGCATTTTTAATTAGAAAAAACTAAGTTATCACATTATGTGTATGTTAAAGCGACATAGACTTAAAGAAATGTTAATAGTTTTGGTATTTAAGGCACTCATAAAAATGAACGAATTCTATTTTGTATTCCTATTATCGGCGAAAGCGTAGCCATCATTTGTCTTAACTTATAAATATATAAGTATGTATACAAGAGTTTCCTTGTATGTACATATGTATGTACCTAGAGAACATTTTTTCTGAAATCGCTGATGCCAGAAGTAATCTGAAACTTCATTAGACAATAAGCCCCGCTTTGTAGATTTCGCTTTTTTTAATATATTTATCTGACGATTTCCTCAACTGCGTTAGCGGTTTCTGCATATTTTCTAGGGGAAATACTATGAATAAGCCGTTTTAGACATATGTTTTGATTATTTGCGTCATCCTGTGTCAAGTTTAGTTTAAAGGCGAACCGGTTTCAGCTATGAGCCATCATCGGTGACATTTATCGTTCTGAGAAGGGATGTCGGAAATGCATTCCAAATATCTACATTAAAAACTCATTTAAAATTACTCTAAACTAATTCCATCTGATTTATTATAGATTTCTCTCCAAGGAGCTTGAAATGTTTTGCAATTTATCTCAGTCTAACAATCACGCTTTCTTGTAAACCACCCTTATTGATTTCGATACATACAACTATAATATGCTTAAGGTAGCTTAAGCTAATGTCAAAAATTGATCGAAAAGCCTGTCAAATGCTTAAGCAAATTATTGAAGACATTTAGGTGGCTACAATGTACTTACATGAGCCTGGAAACTATAGCGCCACAGTTTCACATTTGTTTTATTCGTACTTTTGCAAAAACATATTTTATTTCAGAATAAATAAAATTCGTTAACAAAAAGATGTTGAATAAATATATTTTATATATTTAATACCATTCATATACAAATTAATAATTATTTTTATTAGTTTTACAAAATTTTCAAACAAAAAAATACACAATTTTTGGTGCTTGTGTAATTTTGGCCAAAAGTACTAAAAACTGCAGCGGTGTGCATCACTCAACTTAACAATAAAAATTTTTGGCATTTTTGTGCTACTTTTTTACAGGCTCCTTTGAATTGCGATTATAATAAAATGCGTCTCTTTTTTGATGCAAACAATTTTTTTCTATTAAATTTAGAAAAACAACAATTTTTCACTTTCGTCCTCCATTGCAGCTTGTTTGTTAATGTATGTATCTATAACACAATCAGCTGTTTTCGTACGGAATGTGCGATCAGTTTCGTACTTTGCTTAAGCAAATGACAGCTGACGAAACTTAACGAAAAGTGTTGTTAAGTACATTATAGTTTGCCACATATGATTTATATGTAATTGCACAGTTGCTTAAGCCAGCTTATGCATATTATAGTTGAGCCTTAAGAAGTCGGCAACTTGCAGCCTGTCCACACCAACTAAAAAATGTTCACTGGGTGTAAGTGTGTAAATTTCATGAGTATTTGTTGCTCTTTGCCCTTTTACCGTTCTTGCATAAAATTTGAACGCCACGGCATTAGTTTATTTCTATTAGTTAAGTAACTGTTTGGATGGTTGAGAACACACCTTGTTCAGACCAATCCTTAAAATACCAAACTTTGACACATACACCCAAGCAATTATTGTCTATTTAGGACAATGTTGTCT
Source organism: Phania funesta (assembly GCA_963932375.1). Taxonomy (NCBI): domain Eukaryota; kingdom Metazoa; phylum Arthropoda; class Insecta; order Diptera; family Tachinidae; genus Phania; species Phania funesta. The sequence goes on along the minus strand of OZ010653.1, from coordinate 80,299,144 downwards.
TTTGAACCTTATCCTTATACAAAGCTCCTACCGATATATGTGTGTATGGATATGTATTGGGAAGGCCACATTTTATTGAAGTCACTCGCACATCGTTTGCATTCAAGCTGAAAGTGGTGGGTCTCTAAAAGGAATGCTATGTAAAGATCATTGTAGAAAGTAAAAAAATTCTAAATGAGCTGCTACCTTCACCATCAATAAATTTGAAGCATTACTTACTTCCTTTTGGAGGACGATGAAGCGTTGCCAATTCATTCGATATTACGATATGATTCAGATATCTGCAAAAAAACATTTTTTTTATAACTTTTAACTGGACTAAAGGTCAATGGGACAAATATTTGTTTTCTGATGAATACAAATTATAATATAGTAAGTTCGGATGACATGAAAATAATATGTCACCCTTAATAAGTGCTAGCATTCTCAATACTGTCAAGGCACTGTGAAGCAGGAAGGTATTTTGTTAGGGGAAAGCTTAGAATCTTCACACAAAATTATGCAAAAGATAGGTATGGGGATATTATTTAGGAGGCGGTGTTATCCCACACAAACAATAAATGAAAGAATAATATACCGATTGCAACTGACACCAAAACCACTGTCAATAAGTTTGCGTAAATATCTGCCATTATTAACGTCGGTACCTGTCTTACGACCTTTTCCGACGGAGGTGTTAGTACCCTTATACACTCTTGTATAGGTAGCAATTGAAGATCATGTCAGCCTGGACCCTGATCTCACATCCTGCTAAGGCAGCCTGCGTTGCAATGAAATTCCACATTGATTCTGCACTAAGATCTTCCTGTGATTCGGGTTTAAACCACAGTCACCACGTGCTTGCGTCCCAGGGGCTACTGGTTTCCGTGGTAGTAGTGTTTATATCGTTACTGTTCGAACTCAGGTAGGAACATTGTTCCAGTTTCAGGCCCTAGACATTCCTCAGGCTCCCGGTAGCATTACATCAAGGTGGCGGGATCACCAAAAATACATGCCTTCAGGGGGGCAGAAGTTTACGTACATTTTCATTCTAATGAAAATTATCGCCGAACCATAATGCCGTCAAAATACAGTCTATTTTATTTTTCTTTTCTTTTATGCCGATCCTTTAATTCCTTAATATCTACAAGAAGTAGTGTTGAAATATATACGTATCTTTAAAACAATATGCCTGTAAAATACCGTCCGCAGTCGCTTAATATTAACTTGCGAATTGAAGTTATAATGATAAAAACACGTGGCGAGGTAATCAAGAACAAGAATTGCGGTACTAAATATTAAAGTCGAAAGGTTGTTTAGTTAGTTGGATTGGTCTCATTGAGTTTTAATTTTAAGCTCCTAGAATTGATTTGAGGCAACCAATTTGTAATTTATGACTGACTAGCTTACTCTTATTCGAGTCATGTACTACCATTAACCTTTACTCTTGACTGTGGCGATTTCAAACTTTTTGTAATTTCTAGCATATGTGAAAGGGTTAGGTCCATGTCGATTACATTAAAGGAGTGTCTGCCCATGGTCCTAATGCTTATGCTAGCCAGTCTCTCCGTCGCAGCCTCTTTCTTAGGAGTACCTTTGTAGACTTGGTCCATTTTGTTGGAATTCCTCCATTGGCCAATAAACACAGGAGTCCCTACGTATTTTAAACTTTCCACCTCTTCCGAGGCTTCGTTGACCACCCCTATCGGAATTATCTGGTCCAACGTCTTAGAAGTACCACGTGAAGTATTCCTGTCAATCTATTCCGGATGTCTTCCTTGACCATTTAAAATCGGAGTTACTTCAGAGATTAGCCTCCCGGCTTCTACGAGGCTTCCTGATTCATCCCTGTTGTGGAGAAAAAGAAGTCCACCCATACAGAGCTCCATATGCACGGGTAAGTTCATATTAAAACTGAAGATTGATTGGTATACAGAGTTCACATACTAGAGACCAAGCACCCTCTTACCCACACATCCCTGGCGTATACTGTTCCAACGCGGATTAGAATTTTTTTTAAGAGCGCGTTAACTTCACTGGGCTCTATTTATTTAGCCAGACTCCTTGCAGAGACAGGAACCTGTTATCGGCCGCCACCACTAGGACATATGTATGTATAAGTCAGAATATCTGACATTGCACTCAGTTCCGGCAAGTCATATCTTTACGTCTGCCAGCTGACGGCCTTGTATATAATTAAACAAAATATATAAAATTGGTTTTTATTATAACCGCCATTCAAGCTTTTTATTAAATACTCGTACATACATGCATATGTGTCTACATACATATACATACATATATATTTTTTTTTATTTTTAAGCGAACGAAGTTTTATTAAAAATTTAAGGCTCAGTATTCGTTTATATTCAGTTAGTGTTGGTCAATAAAGTATGTTCCTACATACTACGTTATGTAATGTATTTTGCAGAAAATCCTACCTGTAGTCACACATATTTACACATCAGTTGAGTGGGGCCAGGGAGTTGTTCGATCTCGTCATCAGTTATAATGGGTTTAGTTTGCTTTTCTTCATTTTTATGTATTTCGCGTGTTTAACTACATATGCGTTTACAAAACCCAAACATACAAACAAAATTTATTATAGATTAGATATTTATTATTTTTTATTTTCTTGCTCCATCACCAATATATTGTTGTGTTTCTTCTACAATTTTAATGTTGTTAATTTGTATTAAAAGGGAGAGTTCATTTCACATGACATCACACAATGTAACAACAACAACAATTTTTAACGTTCTTTACTATTGTTTTTGTATTTTTTTACTCAAATATATTGTTTACCTTGTTTGCACATAAACGGGGATTGGTCGTCCAGTCAGGTTGGTTGGCTTGTGTTTTTCTTCAATACAATAATCGTGCATACATGTGCATGTGTACATATACAAATGTACATATGCATTTGTGTGTGTACATATTTAGTATAATTTCATTTAAATTTGCTGTGTAGCAGCAAAAAAAGTGACCATTTTTATGAAAGGTAATATAAAACAAATTTGTATTTATGACTTTTTGTTATTCGTATGCATGGGTGTTTTCCTGATGGACTTTGCTTGTACATTTCCATGGAATATTTTTGACTCGATAGGAATCTTCTGCGATGTGTAGGTCATAAAGATGTATGGAGGGGGTTTTCTGACATTTTTAAAAAATCACTGCATTTCTTTTAATATTTTCAATGGATCTATCTCACGTATTAATCTGACGATATTTTTCTTTTGCTTCTGGATTATTTGAACATTTGCTTTAATCTAACGTCCTTAAATTTGAAACACAGCGTTTATACTGCAATATAATATGATCCGCATAGATTTGATTCGGCGTACGGTAGGATAACAGGTAGATTTGCGGGCGAATTCAAAGTATTTCCGGTTTCTCCATATATAAAAAACGTTCCAAAAATGGCTAAAAAATGTTTTGTATGGACTTTAACATCTAATAAGTTAAAAAAAAGTACTCAGCAGCGCTGGTGAGTTTACCTGTATAGTCTACCCTGATTCTTCATTTAGGGACATATGATGGGATTACAGCTGATTTTTAGGTTTGATATTTTTGCATTTATCTAGACACGGAGAAAATATGGTCTAGCCTGGACGTAATAAAACAATAGGGTATTTTATTTAATTAAATTCTTAAAATCATTTTAAGGTCAGCATAATTAAATTACTCAACAAAGAACATTTTCACAAAACCAACACTTATGCACTTAACACACAAAACACTTATGAACTTACAGGCTTACTTAGTAGCCTGTGCTTTGAAGTTGTAAATGATTGTGAAGATTTGAATAGGTTTCGTCCTCAAATCAACAATTTTTAAGACCTATTTTAATATTTTCATAAAGTTAAAAAAAAATAAATAGACCAATTTAAACTGGTTTAATATGGGCAGCAATGGAAAAAGTTGTTAAAATTGCCAAAGTTTTTTAATTAAATCAGTTGCAACAAAGACTGCCTAAAATAAGCGCAAGGACACCGCATACTGATCAGGGTACAATAAAACCCATTAGTCCAGCTGATAATTTTTTTTGTTAACTGTCAAACTAGATGAAAGCAAATAAACAACAGTTTTTACTATATATACATATGTACATATGGAGTTTATTAGACAGAAAACAGATAGGTTTTTGTAGCAGAGATGAGTTAGTTTTATGGGATAAGTCTCGGTGCTGATCATAAAGTTTTATCATTACGATATGCTGCTCAATCGCGTAACTTGCCATGTTGTTTTGGCATCAGTGACTAAATAATGAACAAATGAATAAACAGACGTCAAAAAAATCAATAGGAATTATACTTTGCACTTCGATACAAAACCTCTACGGACGAGTGGCATATTTCATACTTTCGTGGTTGTTTCATGTTTTCTTCCGCTGTTTGTGTTGTATGTAAATTATAACGCAGAATGACGCACCCGGTGTCCTCTGAATGCGATAAGGAGCGTACAAAGTATTATATAATAAGGAAGCAAAAATACACACACAGTCATCTTATTTACACGTGGAAAAGGCGATAAGTGTCACATTTAAAATTAGGGTTTGGCGCCTCGCATTACACAGGGTTGGAAGAAATGATGATACTCGAATACAATAAGTATAATTTTAGGTTTTGTTCTTTTAGCTTTTCTGTAGCAGACAAATTTCAAATTTTTCTGTTTTAGTAGATGTTAGTTAACAAGGTGCGACCATTTCGCTACACACATGTATAGGTGAATAAAAAGTTCGCTAGATGGAGTGTTCTCAAAATTTGATGAGTGCAAAGAAAGCATGCGCCAAAGCACACCCGCGAAAGTTTCTAAATCCATAGATAGTTAAACTAATAAATAGACTAACAGAGAGACATACATATGTTGGATACTTTACTACAAACATTTGATATTTTCTAAAGGCATTTCAATTAACAATTTCTATTACCGCGAATTTACGTAAAACTAAAACTCAGTAGCATAAATTAGTTCTAATGCTCGTATCGTGTGGCGCGTGTATTGTGTAAAATATATTTGTATTACGGTGGGTGGGTCATTCACTAAACGTATTCACTAATTTTAATTTTCATTAGGAAAAAAACAAATACAGACCTTAAATGCATTGAAAAGATGCGCAAGTTCTAGTTTCAATTTAGTCCGTCTGTCATTTTTTTGTATTGAAGTCGACGACTAAACTCAGGCAGTTTTGTACATCAGTGTTTTTGAACGCGTTGAAGAGAAAGGTTCCCAAAAGTTAGTAAAAAAGGAGAAACTATTAGAAACTAAGTTAAAGAATTATTAAGAGCTTTTAATAGCAACAACGATTTATTTCATTCGCACTTGTATCTTGCTGAACCGTTTCTATGAAGATTGCGTTTCCGGTTGAGCAAAATTTCAGGTGTGTGAGAAATTTATCTTGAATTCATCTTTTTATGTGTAAGTGTCATGTTCAAAAAACTATTGTCAAAAATAAAAATAAGTAACGTAATGGAGACAGAAGTTTTGAAATTTTTACTTAATTAAAAAAGGTTTTGGAGCTGATTCTTTTTGCTAATTCGTTTTGGGCCCTCGCATGAAATTCACATGGACTTATTAAAGTTTTGAAAATTCACCCCATAATGCAACTAAGGCTAAAAAAATGGGGCACCTTCGAAAATGTTTATCAAACTAAACGCTGGTTAATTTTAATATTTTTTTACATGTTCCTCGAATTCGTATTTAATAATCTTACAATCCCATTGATTTTCTCCGATCTGAGGTATTCAAAGGTATCTGGTATTGTGCTTAATGCCAAATATTTAAAACGTTTTCCAACCGCTCACTGTTGGATTGCCATTCAAAAAACAATATGTAGATTTTGTAAAATGTCGCCGTTACAAATTAACGAACACACCTTATTTAAAAATAAAATGAAAAAGTTTTATATAACACACCATTCTTAAAACGAGAAGGTAACTCAGGAAAAAAGTGATTAAAGAAAGAGCTTAACGCAATTCTTTTAAAGTTAAACAATTTCGGAAACATTTTTTTTATGGAAAATGTAGACTGAAATTTATTTTGTGATTTTAATCTACACGATAAAATCGTGTAATGTAAATTGTATTGTATGTAGTAAAATATATTTATTATATTTTTTAACACTACTTACGTATTTATTATTGAAAAAAAAAACAATAATTTATTCAGACTCAAGTTCGTTTTATATTCTTTCAATTTAGAAAGAAAATTTTAATTTTATTAAAACGATAGTTTTAAGAATACTGAAAAAAATACTGGACATTGGCAGAATGGAATGAATGCATTTTCTACGCACGTCATCAGCATTCTTCGTGTCTTTATACTGAGTGGAGTCTATTGCAATCATCATTCAATTAACCCACATAATGATGAAAATTCAATTCGAGAAAATTTTTTATATTTTCGATAATTTTTCTGTTGGGTTAAAAAACGAACTTGAGTCTGAATAAATTATTCAATGATTTATTAAAAATTTCAATTCGATCGATCAAACAAATAATTTTTAAAAAACTTTATGTCGTAGCTGACGATATTCACTTCATTTTGTCATACGAAAATCTATCACAATTTGTTTATGTGAATAACAATGATTTATTCGTTTTGTTGAATTTTGTAGAGAGAAGAAAATAATTTGAAAATTTAAAATTCTAGCAAAAAATAAAGGTTTTGTATATAAATAAATAATGGGTATTTTAACTTATTCTTGATTTGGAATTTAAGTTGAATATATATTTTAAAGGCTATATAAAGATCAATAAAATTTATGTATGAAATTTTTATGTTTAAAAATTCGAATTTTATATCAAACTTTCGAAGATTAGATTCCAAAATCATTAATTATTATTAATCTGGGAAAAAGTGGTGAAAATTGCGAAAATTCCAACAATGGCTTTAATTAGAGACCACAAAGGAAAATCGCTGAAATAGCGCTGACCACCAAAATGAAAAAAAAAATAATCGCAAAAATTATGAAAGTGAAGCCCAGCTCGGAAAAAATTACTTAAATCACAAACAGGATTTAAATACGGAAACATCATTATAATCAGAAGATAAAGAGGCAAATCTACTAGAAAAAGGTAATGCAAGAAAAGTTACCCTATAATCCGGAAGAGGATTTAAAATATAGATCAAGTGAAAGCCTGACAACTGAAAGTAAAATAATTAAAATTGGAAGAACTATTATACAATATAATGAGAAAAAATTTAGAAGTAATGGAATCGCATAAATTGGAAATATATTTTAAAATTAAATAAGAAATGTTTTTCTTTTCTTTAAATATTTTTATTCACCATCGATATGCCTTCAGCATGATAATGAAATATTAATGGAGAAAAATGGTATTGAAGGAAAAAAAGTTTTATTTAAGACCTTAAAGCTTGGTTAATTTAATAAAAAAAGTGGAAAAATTTAAAGAAACTTTTAAATTTTTAAACTTTTAAAACACTATTACGATCGCAGTTTAAACTTAAGTTAACTTTCAGTACATACTAAATAATGTCACACTGGAGAATTAGGATTTATAATATTAATAAAAGTGTATTAATATTGTTTGATTTATTCTCAAAAAAAGTTTAGTAATAAATGTCAATTCGTTATTCAGTTTATTGTTGGATTTATTTAGTTTTTCCTTCTCTCAGTGTATCAAATACACAATCACAAGTTAAGATGGTATACACATAATTGTCCATCCCTGGGTCACATATAATCATATTAAGAACTAACTAGTCCTAAGATAAAATTAATTTCCTTTAATTGAAACAAGCTTTCAGTAAAATTTACCAAGATTTAAAATAAGGTGATTTGTCAAACGGGTGTTTGAAAATAAATCTGAATGTGCAACTTAATTTGATTAATTGGAATTATGTGGTCAAAAATGCTTCATTTGAGTCTAATGAGATTTTTGTTTAAAAAATGGGGTAAAAGGCGCAAATAAAAACTTCAGAACAAAAATTGGACTCCAATTTCCAAGGCCAACATTAATTGGACGAAAATACTAAAATAGTGAGTGCGTCTAATAAGGGTGCTTTACATTATCACACAATCCCTACGAGACGTGAGATTTGTGTGTAGAAGAGCACAATAATATCGTCTAAACATTATACCAGCTACATACGAGTGGATATTAGAGGAAAGATGTTATAAGAAGCCTACTTTCAATTTTTGATACACGCGTAGACGATGCAGCCGCAAAGGAAACTATAAATGAAAAGCAAATTAAGTAGGTAAGCTGCACAAATGACTATCACTGCACGACTGCTTTCAGTGAACTAAGCCATCAAAAACAGTAAACATCGAAAATTTCCAATGTTTCCTTTAATGCTCCCTCGTATGTAGCCGCTATAATTAATATGTTATGAAATGGTGCGACATTAAGAGAAAATACGGATGAATATACATAGTATGACAGTCGTATGACTCTATTACATCAGGAACGCATTTTCATGTAAACAAATAAAAAAGTAAGTAAAAAAGCTAGGAATACTTCTTCTTCATTATATTTATTCATTAAGTTTGGCAAAAGTTTATATTAAAAATGGATTTCTATATAAATACACACTTGCTCTATACCAATGGCGTAAACGCGAAAAATCGGATGTACGATTTTCACTATAATTTTTAATTGTGCCGAAGTTAGCTAGAAATGAGATGGTATTGTACATACGAGTATCAAGAACTTTGACCTCAGTACTTTTAACGGTTGAAATTTTGGATAGGAACTTGGCCCTTTTTCAAATTTTGTGTTGTTGTGCGGATCCGAATCTTTCTGTTCAAGTTATTTTTCTGTAAATATGTATGTATGTACATATATACTTATATTTGTATGTATGTATTTATAAAACTTGTTTTAACTTAAGGTTTACAGTAATTTCAGCTCTCTAGCGATATTTGAAGGATCCCCAAATAAGGCGGCCCCTATATCCCCTATATAAAGTGTTTGGGGTAAAAATAGCGCAACTGGTTTAGTGTAATACAGACACTGAGTGCGTAGGCCTAAACTTTGCCTAGCGCACAATCGTGCTCCCTAATGAAAGCAAGGTAAAGTTAAAAAACATTAAAGGAATTTAGGAATTCAAACAAGATGGAGTTTAGCGTATGGGTAGACAAATTGATAATGAACAATTTCAATTTTAAAGTGTGTGTGCAATATCTACATATGTATGTATGTAAATACCGCAATATGTAAAACTAGACTTAAAGCGAATCACTTTTTCCCACGTTTGTTTTTTTCCGTTTATTAACGATGCGTTGCGACGCAAATTACAGACTAAATTTACAAAGAAAACTTGTGTTTTCTTGTTATTTAACGTGCATTTTTTTACGTTCTGTGAATAATTTTCAATATTATTTACCTCCATTTAATTTAAAGTTTTAAGTTTACATAATTTGTTCTTGCCGTAAATTTTCTAATAGCGCACGACTGTAAACAAAATATGTATCAAAAATTTGGACTTTGGTTTTGCGATTAGATGTGACGCATCACAATGCCACCAAGAAAGCTTTGTATCAGTGTTATTTAATTATTTAATTTTTTATTTCTTTAGCATTGTAAATACATATGTACAAACATATGCATACGTACACACATATATATATGGATGTCGAGTGGGCATATCATAACACACTTTCAATAAAACGTTTATCGATAACTGTGCGTATCAATGTGTGTTGGTATTTATATGAACATGTGTTAGACGCTGTATTGCAACAGAAAACACAGAAAATAAAATATATACGGCATCCATTTGTTTCTAGAAACTATTAGGAGTACAAAAGAATAAGTAGTCCTAATCAGCGTTGCCACTGTTGGTCTTTTCCGACCAAAATTGTCGGACAGTAAGGGTTTTGGTCAGATGGTCGGCTAAACCTTATTTTGGTCGGGTTGAGAAAATCTACCATATTAATTTTAAGACATTTGACGCCATTCAATTTTTCGGTTTTTGGCAACACTATTTTCTTTTCAGCAGCGAAAAGCAACCAAAACAAATGTCATATGTGTGTAAAAAGCTATAAAAGATATATGATGAGCCCATTTGCAAAAAACGCATAACAGTAGCAAGAGCAAAAGAAATTTTTTGTTGTTTTCTTGCATTAGCTGTGTATGTCATCCAGCGTTGCCGTTACTTAACACACATAAAAGAATGTTTCTATGCATCATCGTTGAAAACAATTTACATTCAGAATAAAAAATTATTATATAGTTGTTGAATTAAAAGTAATTGTATTAAGAATATCAATTCACCTCGAAATAAAAAAACAAAAATGCATATAGTTTTCCCGTTTATGAATGCGGAGAAAATTTTGAATCATATTTGATAAAGATGATTGACGGTGTTCTTTCTCGTCTAACGAAAAGTTGAATATTTTAGTGAAAAGAGAAGAATTTACAATGAAATGAACTTTAAGCGATGAACCGACGTAAATTATTCGAGCTATTCATTAATCGAAATTGGGTGCTTTCACTTACTCTTCCATTATTCGAGCAACGATTAATCGATTGGGCACTCTAGTTCTGAATTTATTTTTGTCGTTTTTGTGTTATTATTAAACACTTTATTGAATAAAAATCATATTTTATTTAAAAAATACATATGTACATAGTATGCATATAATTGTTTTTTAGTATTAAAAAAATGGTCGGTTTGAAAGGATTTTGGTCGGCTTTATAGACAAATTTGGTCGGATAGAAAATTTTTGAATGGCAACGCTGGTCGTAATATTGAAGATTTTAAGCAACAACTAGAACCCGTAGTAATTGCGTTTGGCAAGGTGCTAATGCTTAAATACAAATTATATGCTTGTGTGCGTTTGTGAGCATAGACTACTGTGTTTGCGAGTGTGTGATTGGCTAAGTGTGCGGATTTTAAATACTAACGATATCTGTTTGTTACAGTTTTGTTAGGTAAAATGTTAAATTTTTACAGAGCTTGTCTGATATTATTTAATAAAATAATCCGCACCTAAATTACCTCTAAGTCTTAATAATATTAATAGTTTTCCAGCTATTTAAAAAAAAATTGTTGCAAAAAAAAACATTTGACAAAAATTTAAATTTTTGTACTCGTTAATATTTTTTGGGAAAATTGTATTTTTTATGTGAGCATCTCACGTCACTCAGAACATTCCTCTGAGAAACTTCACATATATTCAATTCGCCGTGGGTCACTGCACAGAAGATGTAGATTATGCAGCTAGACTCACAACTCAAATTAATCCAACCATTACAAGTCGCTCATTAAACCATCGGTTGACATACAAACTCTTGCCCGATAAAAAATAAGTCTGAAGAGGATATGACAAATTGGACGAACTCCAGATTTAAAGGCACATCTCAAATTGTGGCAAACTATGTTACGTAATAAATTAAGGCAGGAGCAAGAGTTCGAACTAGCAAATTATTTAAACAATTTAGAACCAACAAAGAACACAGACTATAGCCCACGGAAAGCTACCTACCAATTTTCAGTAATACCGTCAATGACCCCATACAATTTCTGTTATCTGCACTGAAATTAGCAATTTAAAATATTGATGTGCAAAAATCGGCCGGACCTGATCGTATTAGTGGATCTATGGTAAGAAACTTACCTATTTCCACTCTACGACTTGGTTTCTTCATTTGCTCTTAGAAGATATCTGAAGTTTTTATTATCCGAAAACCAGGAAAACATGCTTTCAATTTTATCCAAGCTATTTCAAAATGTTCCTACCCAGTATAACTCCCTATCTTAATGAACATCAGTTTGGATTTCGTACAATTTATAGTACTATCGAGCAAGTTCATAGATTTTTTACACTAAGTAGAATGGCATTTTAGAACAAACTCATCAAACTCCCGCGACTACCTCCTGGAAATACTCACAAACTCTTGAAAGCTAAGAAATTTAAAATTCAAAGGATTAATTTTTGCTGATTCGCAGAGTACCGGTTTACACAGCAGATATACTAACAAACTAAAACACATATGGATCAACCTTCGTGGGCTACAATGCACTTGAAAGTGTAAATAAAGACTCGAAGATTGCATTGGAGCATCCAGAAGCATACGAGTTACATGTAACGATTTTACGTCATTTTGACGATTTTTAAGAGCGAATTTGCCAAAGTGGCGATTTTTGCGCAGTACTCCTTGAATGTTGACGATTTGTTATACTACGTCTTGACTAGCCATAAATTTGTTCGCGCATTGAGACAACGTCTGCAAAATAACGGGAGAAAATGCATTCGTAGTCTTCTGTTTGGAAAATACCTGCAGATGGTCCTGTTCAGTTTTATCACAACTTCTTGTCTCTCATCGAGATGCTTCTAGCATAGTTTATGTACGGGTGTTTACAGGCGAGCACACACACTCCGTTTTTAACCTATATACTGCGGGACCATGTTAGGCGACGATCTTAGGAACTGTGGTATTTGTTATTGTTACTGGTGGACAAATTTGCCTTCTAAGGGTAAACGTTATATGAGCACATTTCAATTGATTTACATTTTTTCTCCACTTTTTTTTTGCCAACCTTGCAGCTAATGAATGTGAGACTAAGGTTTTTCGGATGCAAACTTCGGATCTGTAATAACACTTAGAAATGCCGTGCTGAATGCAAACTTTCACCTAAATGCATTTTGGCTTATTGCCATATCAGCTGTATATATTTGGGAAATTTATTCTTTGACCTCACTTTAAACATTCTATCTGTCGAATAGCTTTTAAGAAGCTTGTGACAGTTTTCACGAAAAATTTTTGTTATGGGAAATATCGATAAACAAGGCTGATTATTTTCAAATGCCGATAATTATTAAAATACATTCGCTAAAATTGCCAGTAGGCCAATTACTCCGTGTGGCGTAATCTAACTTAAGTTTGTTTCTGTTCTAAAGATCATAACAATTTCAGATATCTTCCAAGAAGATGTGAAAATCCATAATGCAAATGATATACACTTTTGCCACACGTTGGAACACCAAAAGGCTAATTTTGTTCTACAAAAGAAAAATGAAAATCAAAAAAGTTTTAATATAAATATAAAAGTTCTGACAACGATAACATAACACGTAAGATGTTGACAATGAGAAGACATTTGACTGTTATTGTAGTACAAAATATTTAAAAATACGTAAGATAGTACCCATTTCTAAAGTGTTTGGATCGAATAAAATTTTACATTTTTTACTAATTTTATTTCTGACTCTTGTCGTAAAATCATTGAAAAAAAAATATGGCTGATCAACTTTCTATTTATCTCGAAACAAATAATATATTGTTTAGGCGATAGTTTGGTTTTAAGAGAGGCAATATAACAAAAGGAAATAGTTATTGATGTTATTGTGTACCATTTCAATGAACTGTATGCGGGATTTTGTGGTCTGGCTGGAGTTTCTATGATTACTCAAAAGTTTTTGATTTAATTCATTTTACAATTTAATTGAAAAGCCTTGAAATTCTTAGAATTGCAAATAACACATTAAATGTGTTTCAATAGTACCTGTCAAATAGAACGCAAATGGTGTAAATTGGAAAAAAGGTTAATGCAGGGGTTCCATAAGGCAGTGTCCTAGGATCATATTTGTTCGAAATTTTTGAAAATGATATCCACAATATTGATTTCAACATAAAACTGTTTATGTATACGGATGACGTATTAGTATATTCGAAGAACGATCTTATATCGAATGTACTGTAACGTTCCGCTATAAATTTACAAACATAAACACGCCCGAAATGTAAACCAACACTCAATCATTAATAATAAGTGGACAATTATTATTAATGTTGAATTACAAAATACATGTTATTTATACGTTATAATTCTCATTTAGTTTATAATATAGATTGGGTATAGTGTGGAGGTTTGGCCATGAAAAGCCGAGGAGTTTTAATTTCCGCGCAAACTATAGTTACAAGGAAGCCACTGGAACTATAGTTCGATTCTTGTCCTGACCATATTAGCACCGTAGACCGCAATTTTCCGAACACAAGGTCTCCTGAAATGATCTTGTATTAATCGTAATTTACTTGACAAATAAAAGGTCTCTTAAAATTATCTTATATTCTCCGTATTTTGGCGAATCCAAGGTTTCCAGAAATGATGTTGTATTAATCTATATTCTTCGTATTTAATCGTATTTTGCATAAGGTCTTCCAGAATACAAGGTCCCCCCGAAATTACCTAATATCTGACATAGTAAAGTCGTTTAGTAGACGAATGTTTGTTCTACCTTATATTCATATTTTCCGACTGCAAAGTCACATGAAATTATCTTGTATTGACTGTAGTAACGTAGTAGACAAAATTTGCTTAAGGGCAGGAAATTATCTTTGTACTAACAAAAATTTAATAAAACAAGATAAAATACTTTTATTTTCTAAGCAAAATATAAAACTCAGAAAATAAGTATTATTTCCTAAGCAAAAAACAAAATTTGAAGAATAATTATTAAAGTTAATTTTCTAAATAAAACTAAAAAAAAAAAAACTGAATACCACTCAATGGATTACGTTGGTGTACTTCATGATCTTGAAGCATTTTTCTTTCTTATTGATTTTTTTTAAATTAAATTTGAGGAATGATAATTATTGGCGGTCCCTGAATTACTAAATTATTAAATTAATTACAGGGAGTTGAATGTTGAATGACCTCTCGTAAGCCTGCAAGGCGCTAAGGCAATAAATGAATTCTAAAATACTAAATACAGTAAAATAAATAAAATAAAACAATAATACATTTTCCAAAGTAAAAAAAATAAAATTAAAAGTGTTTCCAACAGCTAATTTTTATTTTGTGTTCATCCTGATTGACCAACCATTTAATTTTTAGGAACTGCTGTTGGTTACACCTATTAAAATATGAACGTTTCTTGAAACATAGATGGATTTAGTTAAGTGGGTATAAACACTCACTACGTACTTGGGACCAATAGAATTTGAAGTAAGATTATTCCTTAAGTCATGCCAATCCAAACAAAGAGATACAGTTGAGATAATGAAATAATAATCGCAATACAACTGGGTGAAATGTAAATCTGGAGTTTTATTTCATTGGGCAGGGCGCACTTGATTTATTTATGTAGAAATAAACCTGAAACATTTGTAAAATGATGAATTTATTTGAAACACTCATACACACAACCATCGTTATTTAATTTATAAAGTTGATATAAAGTTTATTGTTATTCGTATAATAATAAGTTCTAAATTCGATAAGTTTGGACTCTAGACTTTAAATAACGGCGTTGCTGGGTTGCTATTTACTTGAACACAATGCGGGGCGGTAAAATGTTAGTACTTTTATTTATCAGTATTAATATATTTTGTTGCTTTTGAAATCTTTAAAAATTAAAATCTATTAATTAATCATTATCGCTATCGATTGTAGTAGTTAGTTATTTATGTTATAGCTGGGCAGGCGTAACAGTCATTTTGAATGTAGTCTTTTTCAAAAAATATTTAAAATATTCGTTTTTAAACCACGAAAGCGTTCTAATACTCGTTACCTTGGAAATAGTGAAAGCATTAAAAAAAAAATCGAATAAAATCTTTGTAGGCCATGGATTCACTATCAGATGCCGTCGTAGGAATCTGTCAAAAAGGTGAAGGTATGTAGCAGATGTTTTTGCAGATCTGTACGATTTACTCATGTGTTGAAAATGTAAATAAAATAATATTTTCTATTCGATCAGAGCTGTATTTCGTTTTTGCATTATTTTTATGTGAAAATATGGCACCCTCCAAATCATTTATGTGCGATTTTATTTTGAGATGAACATAATTCCGTTATACTGTTCTTTGATTGAATCGAACGATTGTGTAGGATAGTAAATCATAATATTGTGACATTAAATAGTTCTGTTTTCAATAATAACATCGCATACACCTTCCGGCTATTTGCTATGTGTCAGTCTAACAGTCTGGAATTTGTAGGTAATTATCTTGCCTGCTGGCTCTAACTTGTTTAAAAATAATAACATTATGAGGCTCGCTATTTTTTTATTGGGATTTTGTGCGTTTTATTACCGGCAAGACCTTTAGTCTCATTTACTAAAACGGATGAAGAGGGCTTGGTTACTATGCTCGATAAATTACTACTGTCGGCAAAAAATAGTAAGACTTTTTAATTTAAATTTCGCGCGGAAATCCAGTCCTCGAATTTTTTTTTCTACGTTGATATGACTGTCTGTGACATCTGTGCCAAATATCACATCAAAGTAATTAGTGTTTAGCATACGTTTGTCTTTCTGAAGTACAACAAGTGCATTCGGCGATTTTTACAATGAGTGAAATTATTCAACAAAGAAGTTCCATTAAATTTTGTGTGCGGAATGAAATTTCTGGTGCCGAAACGTTCAGATGTTGCAAAAGGCCTTCGGCGATAATTGTATGTCGGGAGTATTTTTGATTGGTACAATTAATCCAACGAGGGTCGAAAACGCGTTGACGACGAACCACATCCAGGTCGGCCATCAACATCGACTGATGATCAACACGTCAATAAAATCAAGGAATTTGTGTTCGAGAATCGACGATTAACAGTCACAGACCTTACTGATATCGTTGGAATATTGGAGGTATCAGTGAAAACCATTTTAAAGGATCATTTGGGCCTAAATTGCCACCCTATATTCTTAACCTTTTCATATAAAACCCTATTACAATGCTTTTTACAGCCTGAGAGAGGAATTCATCAATATGAGAGTCCTGCAATCTTGTTCCTCTCTGGTCTTTCTGGAACGCATTTTAAGGTAACTCTTGGATATATCACCATCCGATTTAAGGGTGTTCCTGAACCAGTTTTGATTCTAAAAAGACACCTAGGAT
This sequence comes from Phania funesta, assembly GCA_963932375.1. NCBI lineage: Eukaryota > Metazoa > Arthropoda > Insecta > Diptera > Tachinidae > Phania > Phania funesta. The sequence goes on along the minus strand of OZ010653.1, from coordinate 80,282,357 downwards.
CTAGTATTCTTGCGGCTGGCGGTGAAGGTCCAGTTACTCCTATTGAATATTTTATAGCACTACAGCCAGTTCTCGCCTTTAATATCGCTGTTATTGAAGATTGTACAACGCTACGTATGGAATTCTAAGAGCCCCCGATTTCTCTATGTAGACATCTTTGTATATGCCCAGATGTTCCGAATGAGATTCGGTGCCCTCCGTTGTTCCTGGTTTGCCCGAGTTTAAGAAGTGAAACCCCTCGAGATACAAGGTTTCGCAGTAGTGTGGAATTAAGTCCAGCGAGATTGAACCCGGTGTCAATAATACTTACATAAATAATCTACGATTCCACTCAATGGTAGCGATTAATCGGACCATTGTATTAAGTGCTTTCTGGCCAGCAGATCCACCGGTTACCACTTCAGAATGGTACAGAGTGCCTTATTTGACTCTGGCGCATGGCGCCCGTAATTAGAACCGCCATACTGCGTAACACTTCCATAAAGAGAGATCAGTATTTCGCATTGAAATCTCTTGTTTTCTTTTTACGTCTAGCATAAATGTTGACGAATGTGACGTGATGATTTCAAGTGAAAAGAGTCGATAAAAACATTTGAACTGAAGTCTAAACGAGTGCATTTGATTATGTAATTCCGTATGCATAGAGTACATAGATACATATGTCCAAACAATCACTTAAAAGGCGTTTTTTAATTTATGCGCTCGAATGTACTTGTGTCTGATATCTACTTGCTATATAACCTGTAAATTTTGCAAAAAAAAAAAAATTTAATAAAAGTTTGTGATATGAACTTAACATTAAGCATTTCGTCCTGCAAACCACTGTTACTTCGATCCTTTTACAGTTTAATTATTGAAAGCCACACATGTTTGAATTCTGTTTTAAATTGGCCTTAAAGTCCTACACTTGAGAATTTGATAAGCAATTTCGCGTTCGTATACACTCGGTGGAACATTTGTGAAAACTAGGAAAGAGAAACGAAAAAGTGTACAGTACAGATAGTTGTATACTACATATGTATTCAGCCTTTTCATTCCCCGGCATATAACCCCCGACCGTTTGTCGCTAGGCGTAAAAAGGGATTTAGCCACTTTTGAATAGACTGATCTTTCAATATATGATTTTTATACAAACCAACTACATGAATTTAACACATTTCAATCTCTAGTCTCGATAACGAACTTTTTATTTTTAAAGAAAATTTTAATCCTGCTCTCGTAATGCCTGCAAAAATAGCAACTATTAGGCGATGAAAGAATTGTTATTTTGTTGTTGTTTCAACAACTGATATGAATTAAAAAGTTACAACAACCACAATAAATCAACTACGAAAATAATGCCCACACGCACACACACACAAACATACAATGCTAAATCCAAATGTACATAAGTAAGTACCTATTTGTTACGATCATGTCCAATCATCCAACAATAACAACAACAGTAACAATACACAACAGAATTGTGGTAGTAGATGAATTTTAGAGTAAAACAATATACTTCCATGTTGTTTTGTTTCGACAAGAAATAGCAAAGTGTTTACTACTCTCGATCGGTAAGGTTGGACTATTTTTGTGTTTTCATTATTTTGTTTCTTCTTTTGCATTATTTGAGTTCAGTCGAAACTTGAGTAGACTTCGATTCAGTCATTCAATTATAACTGCCTTACCTTTTTATACCTCTTTTATTTATTTACATACATATTGTTCACAATTTACAATCCGTGCGAACCGTGCAAACGATCAGCAAACATTTGATACAATTTTAGTTTGTTGCTTTAAAATATTAAAATAAAAACGATTACAAACAATTGTTTTTAATAAAAACACAGTAAGTTTGTTAATTTATTTGCTAAAGATTTTGTTGCAAGAAGACATTAGCACACATCTATACTTTGATTTTACAATATAAAAATTATACCTGTGTGTTGGTGTGTGAAAAACTATGTGCGTGTGTTTTTAAGACTGCGGGGGAGTTTGTTAAGATTCTGCGGAAATGTTGTTTCAATTGCTACCTGTAACAGTACTTGTACTGGCTATTATGTGTTATGTTGATGCGTCATGCTGAGTTTGTGTGTGTGTGTGTGTTGTAAACAACAAAATTTGGTCGAAATTTCATTTGGAACTGGTTTTGAGTAAATTGCCAATTGTAAGAAGTGACTCTTGTGTAAAAAAATCTCTGTAGCAAACGAAAACAAAACAAAAAAAGCAATAACAGCATCTGTTGTGGTCAACCTAAAAATAAAAGTAAATAGAAGTTTTATGTACCTACAGCATATACATATATATTAAATATAAAAAACTCGTCTGGATTTCAATCAGCTGGTTAAAGAAAATAAAAAAATAAAAAATAAAAAAAAGCAAAGGAATTTACTTTCTATAAAATCAATAAATTAAAATAATTGAATCTCCACAGAAATATTTATTCACTTCCTAAAAAATAAAAGTTATATGAAATAATAAAATCAAAAAGCTTGTATTAAAATATGATACAATATACGTACATATGTAAATTATACTCGTAGGTAAATTGGGTAAATCTCACACAGATCCAGAATAAAAGTTAAAAAAATTGAATTGTAATAGTTTTTGTTATCATTCAACTTTAATTTCAATATTAGAAAGTTTAATTGAGAACGTAAATTACACAGTTTACGATGTGGAAGTTTTGCAAACTGTTTCAAAATTTGACCTGTAATATATTTAATAATTTATATATTTTAAAATCGTATTGACATTCAAATTTTGATGATAAAGTATTCCTTCTGAATATAATAACATTTCTATGCAAAAGCCCAAATTTTATAGAATACTATTTTTTTGCAAAAGCAGTGAAAATATCGAAATAAATTTGGCAAAATGTGATTTAATGGCCCGAATATAAAGACACCATTTACGTATTTACTAAAAAGTGTCCAATTATAAAATTTTACATAAGTCCGAAAATTTAATTCTAAATCGCAAAAGAAGCCGCAAAAAATACCTTGGCTTATTTCAATGTGTGCAATCGAAAACGAAGGCTTGTGCAAAGTTATAGAATTATTTTTATTTTTTTGTAAAAGAAATACAAAATAAAATAATATCATTAGTATTTTTTTACTTATAATAGTAGAAAGATTCAATAAATTAATATTAAGTAAAAAAAACTTGTAAACAAAGAACGTTGATTTAAACCATCTTGATACAATACGTCTACAGTTTCCCACATAAGTTTTCGAATCTTAATGGAAGTAAATTCTATTTTTATGTAATTAGTAAATATTTGTTGCTTAGGTATTCCATTAATTCGAAGATTATATAAAATTACTGTCGAACTCAGCACCTTTTTTTTATTTTTTTATACTGTATTTTATTGAATCTTTCTATTAAAAGAAATTCACAATAAGTATTCAAATCTTAATTCTAAATTATTATTTACTAGTTATTACCAATGTAATAACTAATTTTTTGTATTCAAATCTTAAAAATCTATCTTCTATTGTGTAGAGAGAGCCGCCTCTCCAGGCTCAATGTGTCAGTTCTTTTTAGTCTCTGGTGGCCGTCAAATTGCAATAAATTGCGTGCTAGAGTGTTGGGATGTGCGACTAGTTTGTTCACGTATTTGGACGTGTACATTTTAACTTCTTCGTGGATAGTGGGAACTTTGAGATCCCTATGTATGTTTTCATTTCTTATGTACCAGGGGGCACATTCGATATGACGTAAAATCCTAGACTGTCTTCTCTGTAACTTCTGGATGTTTGATGCACAGGCAGTACCCCACAGCTGAATACCATATGACCATATTGGCTTTATAACGGATTTGTATAAAAGGACTTTATATTCCAAAGCCAAAGTTGAGTTAGGACTTATTAGCCAATGCAGTTGATTTGTTCGAAGCTTAATGGACGTTATTTTTGGCTTAATGTGACGGGACCAAGTTAGGCGCCGATCTAGGTGAATACCTAAATATTTAACGTGCGTTTCCGCTGGAACCGTGGTATTAGTTATTGTGATTGGTGGACAATTTTGCCTTATAAGGGAAAACGTTACATGAGCACATTTTGATGGATTTACCTTTATTCTCCACTGTTTTAGCCAGTCTTCTAGCTTATGAATATGGTACTGCAGTTTTTCAGATGCATCCTTTGGATCATTACTGACACTTATATTTACAGTGTCGTCTGCAAAGGTTGATGTATATGTATGTGGCTTTTCGGCATATCCGCTGTATAGATGATATAAAATTAAGCGGCCCTAGCACACTACCTTGAGGTACTACTGCACTGATTTTCCCACATCTTGAAAGCTGATTCTTTGACCTTTCTTTAAAAGTTATATCGGACAAGTAGCTTTTTATAAGCTTGTGTGTGTTTCTAGGTAGAACCCGAGCTATTTAAATTTAAAAGTTTAAATAAAATTTGCCTGTCTTTACGGTCAAAAAGGACTTAAAATGAAATTAATTTAATTTGATAATTTATCGATTGCACATTTAAACTCGATACATGTTTTGATTAAACCTACTATATCCCAGCAAAAGAATTAAATTAGTTTTAAGAGGTTGTAATTTTCAAAAATTCTTTAGCAATACAAAATTCAACTTAATTTTAATAATTTCCTTAAGTCGGATAATTTCATCCTTATTGAATTTGATTGAGGAATATAAATATTAACTTGGAATTGATTTTTTGTTTTTTTAATTTTGTGATTTTTTTTAAATATATTTAAGAAAGAATGTCTTGCACGATGCTCATAGCAAATAGTATTTTTCTGTCATGAAAATGTGTGTACGAACCAGCCAACATGAATTGGTTGACCACAGTGCAATTTGTTTAAATACCCGCAGAAATACATGATATCCAACTATGCCTTAATATTAACATAATTAATGGTTCCCATAAATCTAATCAGTTCATCCGTGATCACTTGAACCCATGATTTAATTACATTATTGCCATGTAATTTTTTGCTGGGATATCAGGGGCTAAATTGGCAAGAAAAAAGAATGTCTCAACTGTAGCGGCAGTAATAAAAAATGTTCACCTTAAGAATACAAAATGTTAAATCGAACATCTTTGTGACCCACTGTATGCATATATTTATGTACATACCTACATACAATTTAAATCAGCGAAATAAATTATTGTCAAATTGCAATTTATAGAAACAATAATCAATGCTTTAAGGAAAAATATAAATACATAAATTGATAATATTTCTGTGTTTGCTTAAGAATTGATTTCTACTCGTATAAAATACAAACAACTGGCATACGTACGAATATTTACAGAAGTAATTCAATACATATCATATTTACTTTATTTGTATTTAAATCTAACACTGTTTCCAACCATTTTTTCCATAATTCTTTTCCACTTTGGAAAGTTTAAAAAGTATTTCCAAGCTGACGAATTGCCTAGAAATGATATCAAGAACTTCGTTCTCATTTTGACTTCTGTCGTTTTACCGGCCGACATTTTTGGATTGAAACTGGGCCTTATTTTAACATTTATATTTTTGTGCAGAGCTGACTCCTTTTTTCCAATTTTTTTTTTTTTGAAATGAATATATTTGTATGTATTTATGAAACTTCTTTGAACTTAAAGCTTTCAGCTCTCTACCTATAGTGGAAATGCTGCATACAAATAAGGGGGCATCGTTTCAGATCATTCGGGTGACATATTCTCTAAGACGGTACTAAAATACACCTTCACATCTCGGGAAGCTTTTATGGTAGAACTTCCAAACTTCCCCATTGGGGTTACCTATGTAGCTTCCTGTACTTTTATATGTAAATTCCTAGGGTTTTAATAATCATTATTTTTTAATAATATGAGGCAAAGTTATGAATGCATAATTTCATGTAAATTTTTTTCCTCATTTCCGTGTATTTTTTCTATGGAGTTTGATATCCGATAGTAAGACAAAGATGCCTTGATTTCGCCCGTGGCTCCACCTGTTATAAATTTTTCTTAGTTTGAACGGTGAGTTAAGCATTTGCAAGCAAATGAGGTATGTTCGAGGTATAGTAATACTGACAGGGTATCCCACTAATAGGAGTCTCGAGTCAAGATCTACCAATCGACATATACCTACGTATAGCAATAAGAAATTCCTGAACTCCACTCTTAGAGTTTTAAAACTGAGCAGTTTAGGTTGCTAAACTAACAATAAGATGTACAAATGATACGTGCATAAAACTTCAGAAAACGAAGCATTTTAAAAAGCTTTCATTCACAAACGATCGGTCTGTATTTCATTTCTTCCAACGTCTAATAGAAGGAATGCGGATTCATAAAATGGGTTGCTTTGTAGTGGTTCATTCTTTCCAAATATTTTTTTTTTTGGGTTTTTAAATCGAATTCGAATTTTGTAGTGTTCTCAATCGTGTATTTACAATGATTCTGCACACGCACACACAAATTTAAATAAAAAATAAATTATTGCGAATATAATTTTGGGAATTCAAATGTTATGGTTTTGAAGTAAAATCTTTCTACTATTCCAAATTAAATTATAAAAAAAATGCAATTTATTTTGTTGTTAAGAAATTAATCACTATCTGCATTTCAGTAGATCATGAGGAAACTATCAATAAATTTAGAAACGCTAGAAATATGTTCTTTAGAAGTCTAATACAAACACATTAAAGCTTTATACTATAATTGGGGATTTTATGAGTCTTGCATTCCTATTTACATTTAGTTGGTATTTGGCAACTCGAAATGTAGTTGTAAGTGGTGATAAAAATAAAAACAATACAACAGCTACATACATAATACATATGCATACGAGTATATGTTCTGATTTCGTTTGCTTATGTTAAAGATTCAACGACTTTTAAGCTCAAAAATTAATTTTGTTATATTCTTCTTCTTTCATAATGGGGTCATTTGATGTATCAAACATTAAACAGGAAAAGCATACATTCGTACATACGTACACACAGGTACTCGTGAATAACACAATTCTTGTACAATTCGTTTTCAATGCAGTGCGATTTAATAATTGTTTAATGCGGACTTTGCAAAATACTACAAAGCACGTATTGCAAAATAATCAACGAAACTAAGTCTTGAAAGAGGAAGAGTTAGGAGGAGAATGTTGATGAATCGGCACTCTAAACGCATAGAAGATCAACTTATTTTCAGAAATTAGCCGCCGATGTAGAGATCTATTATTAGAGAGACTAATTAGAGAGACTAACTAGAACAAAATTTGTTCGAAAAAAATTCATACTTTGATTAAAATCCAAATATGTTCCACGACATTCATATCTCAAGCCCTTAACTTTTGTCTTGGAATTACTTATATTTCCATATTCAAACGCTAATGCTGAACGAACTCCCAGTGTCATGAAATATCGAGTCATTTGTACTTAAAAGTTAACTCAAATGAAACATAAGAAATCGAAATATTTTATTACTCGTAGAACAATTTTATAAAAAAGAAAATAACATAACTCTTACGATAAAGACCCACTTATGGTAAATAATAAACAAATAAAAATGTATTTTGATATTTGCATTTATTTAGTTTTTGTAAAAATTAGTGACCAGCTGATCTCCAAAATTGCAAATAAAAGTGGAATAATGTATACACGCTAACTTTAGTGCTTTTTTGATGAGCAACCAGCTCATCAACCTCATCATTTTTAAGTCTTATTGAGAGCATTTTCTCTCATGTTACCGAAATTTGCCCAAAAAATAAACAAACGGATGATCGAATATGGGTTTCTTGTTAAAATTAAAAATATTTCAAATTTTAAGTAATAAAGTTAAGATTAGCGTCAAACATAAACAGGTCAGGATATTATGTTCTCGAATGCAATAAACATTCTCACTCAAGTGTGTTAAGTTAAAAGAACATACGTACATATGATTGAGTGAAGAGAGTATATTTTTATTGTTTACAATTGGGAGTCGGGTGCCTAGTCAACAGGAAAATAAGCTGACTCTTAACTTAGTTCACCATTGCAACAGCGGAGAAAGAATCTCAAGGTCCAAAGACTATTTTTGATACAAACGAAGTATGAGATTAGATAGTAGTAGGTAAAGTTGCCATTCGAACCGGAATAATTCGAATAATTTTTTCATTTTTGTTTGAACGAATAAACTTTTTCAATTTAGAATAAACAATTATTCCAATGATTTTTGTCGAATATTTGAACAATTTTTTAAGTCTTCTTAGTAAAAAATATCTTCTTAAACTAAAGTTAGTAAACTTTCTATTTAAAACTGATGAAAACATATGAAGTACGTGTGTCGAATCATAATATATAAACTGCTGTAAGCCCGTTTATGTAATAATGCCGAAAGCAACTTTGCTTTTTACGCAAGGGATACCTCATAAAGACTATAATTTAGTACGTTTTCTTTAACGTTCGCTTTTGATGATTGACACAAAAGAAAAGCTTCCTTTATTGTCGGCAAATACAAATTGATAACAGGTATACTCACGGGCGAATTTCAAGTATTTCCGGCTTCTTGCGGACGGCAAACTACATATATAAAAGAATATACCGGAAATGGTGAATCATTTTCTTATATAGAATTTGACATCCAATCAGTTTAAGAAAATTACTCAGCTATTCTGGAGAGCTTACCTGTTAAGTTTATCCTGTTGGTGGCAATATTTGAATTTTATGTTGTAATTCTTAAAATCCCAAAGTCTACCTAGTGCGTTTTTGCACTATTAACACCATCTGATAGATCGTATGTTTGGTTATAATTAAATGTTGATGAAACTTTATTTTTAAATCCTTAAGTATATTTTCGAAATTGTTTTTTCGTCACTGTGATTTTCTTTTACATCTTTGTTGAACAACTTTTTATTGTTCGCCAAATTTCACTAATACACTAAATATATATAGAATAATAATTCACCAAGCAAAAATGATTTAGTCGCTACATTGAAAGACCTGTCACAGAACTCCACTCCGATAGAAAGTGTTCTCAAATTCGTAAATTGCTTCTTCTGGAAACGAAAAACCATATTTACGTTACTAAGTGAAATGGTTTTCTTAATGATATGAACTGCAGAAACGATTTAGCCGATTTAAAAAAAGTATATAGTTTTGCTTCTGCTGTAAAATTAAAAAAAAATTATTTAAGTGGTTTGCATTTTAGTTAACGATGTATACATATTGTTACGTTTATTACCACAATAAACGTGATTTTGCAGGGTTCGTTTAATTGTAAAAATTAAATTACTGGTAATGATTTTTACCAGTACACAACTTTATTCGGCAATTAAGACTCTATTTACAACTATACTAAGTACTTATTTACACTGTACACTTAACACTTTTGTACGCACACATATTCACTCTTTGAAATCTCAAAGTCAACTAACTCTTCTGCGGTGGACGGCGCCTGTATATACAGATCACGGCCGCTTCTTGAAATGTCCCGAATATACGCGAAATTGCGCATTTGTTATTTCAGTTGCTGGCTTAGTAGTCTTGTATATGTGTTTGTGTGTGTGTGTATCTTTTGTTTACTTTTTGCTTTGTGTTTGTGATATTGCGTATTTGTACATTTGTACAATAGGTCGTTTCACACACCTTTGGCTATTACTTTGTAAAAATATATACGAGTATATACTCGTACGAATATATATTCCTTTAAGTATATGGTCTTATTATTTCAATATTCTTGTTTTTTTATTGAATTTTTTCATATTCTTTTGCAATATATTTCTTATTAGAAATTATTCGAATACATTTTTTTATTCGTTCGAATATTCGAATAATAACGAAATCTTGTTCGCCAGATAGTAGTAGTTAAAAAAAATATTTATTCATTATTTACGATGATTTAAGTTAGGATTATGTAGAGAGTAACAGATCGCTCAAATGATCTTCATGGCTATGATGGATGGTACATGCGCACTTTTTTGTTGAAATTTTCCATGACCATTTTGTTCGGGTTTGTTGGCGATGACTTTTGACTTCAAATAACCCCATCAATCATCAATATCATCCATTTTAACAGAAAGAACGATGTATTCAGGTCGCGATATTGAACACCGCTAATAGTCGAACTGCGGTCGCCAAACTTTAATTATTTTTAAAATATTGTTCAATAATGAAAACACGCTGTTCCCTCATGTAACGCTTTATTTTTACTGACCCCAAACTGTCAGCTGTCAGATGTTTTTTTTAGGGTTACAAAGACTTTAGTAAACAAATCTTTCGTCAATATTGGGACTCTCTATGGTTAGTATGTGGTCAAGGTACAAAAATTAAATAATAAAAAAATATACGAATATAAAAAAGCCAACAAAGTGCTCTGTGCGTCAGTCATAAATCGGATTTAGTTAATATTAATAATTATTAAAAAAACGTACTTTTTTTTAAATTTATAATAAAGCAAAACTGCTTTAAGACAGCCTTATCGTTTAAATTATTTTGATGCCTTATAGTCTACTTAGGATTATTACACACCAAGCACAAAACTTTGAATATATTGCAGCTGTTTAAGTAAATTGGACCAACAGTTGCTAGAAATCATAATTTGATAACGGGTTTCCATTGCTAATTAGGTTAATGTACTTTGGACCTCAATAGTTAATGTATTTGATTTAAAAAAAAAAATAAATTAAATAGTATTACTATGTAATTTGTTATGTTTTAATCACAAAGAACATTCTAAGAATTACAAGTTACAATTAAAAAATAAATATAATGCACAATGTCAATTCGGTATATGCAATGCAAACGGAATGGAAATGCAATGCACAAACAAACATATGCATGTATGTACATCACCGATCCAATGATGTTGAACGGCATCAAGAGTCTCAAAACGTAACGCTGCAGATGCAGTACATTACCGCAATACCAAAAGGTTGCATGTGTAAATAACATATCTAAATTGCAGAGACACGATGAAAAAGCAAACTAAGCTAGTGACATGAATTTTTGTCAGTTACTATTCCATAATTAATCGTTGTGGTATGCATATATGTAGTTAAGACCTTGAATTTTTTCCCTCAAATATATTAATCCAAAATAAGTAAACTGGGTTGATTATGTGCGATAAAAGCCTTCTTTTCTGAATCTTAAAGTATGACCAAAATACTCATGTGGTGCTTATGTAGAGTTTTTAGTGTTTGTATAAAATTAATTAATTTATTTTTACTGCAATATCGTAAAAACGTTTTCATATTTAACTTTTCGACATCATTTGTTTATAAAGTGTATTTCAATAAGAGTGAACTATTCATTTAAAAATAAAACACGTATTTTTTTTAACGACGTGTGGTATCTTAATTACATGTTCCGATTAATTATGATGATTAAGGTTCAGTGATGCCAGCCCAAAATCTTTTTTAGAGGTAGATACGATTTAAAACGGAGGTAGTTTTCAACAAATCTTGCGTTGATTGCATTTCGGGCATTTTAAACACCTTTGTTGATAAACTTTCAGATTTCTCGCGCTATTTTTCCAGCTAGAATGACTGGGAAAGAACAGTTGTTTAATGGTGTAGTCAACGCAGCGTTTTGAGCATTGTTGGCACGCATTGTAAAAAAAAAATTAGTTGAACTTCCAGACTGGATACGTTAAAATAATGTCACGTAACAAAACTCTAACAATATTTTTGAATAACTAAAAATAGTATGTGATTTTTCTCGGAAAGTAGTAGAGTTGAGTAAGATGCCCAAAAGAGGTAGAGTTGGAATTGTTGAAAATAATGATGCTTGTTTAATAATTATTTATTCTTCTGCTTGTTGCTAAACTACTTGTAATAATAATTATAATTATTGAAAGCATTTTTGTTATGTAAATATTCTTATATGTATTTCGTATATAAACCAGCAACACGAAATTTTTTTCTCTGCTAGCAGGAATCACTTCATTGGATCTCGGTCTTGAGCTTAGAAATACTTTCTGATTTATTCGCATAGACCTAAGATTAAAAAAGTAAAGAAACCGCACAACCTTAAATCGGATGACCCTGATCATCATAATTATTTCTCATGGATCGCGAGAATTCGACAATTTTGTTAATTCATGATGCTGTTTAGACAGAAATGCCCTGCATCGATAAAGCTGATTTTTCTTTTTAAACTCGACATTCACTTCACTCTGCTCTATTAGCCATTAAACGAATTGCTGGCGCTTGGTATGGTCTGCTGGCTTAAGCTACTGAATCTTGAACGCGTGAATACGAGGTCTCTCACCAAAATTCGCCTAATCGAATGGAAGATTGTTAGAACGATGTCGAATTCATGTTTCCGGCAGCAATCTCGTCTACAGCAATAATATTTTCAAGATACCAACTGGTGCGTCAACGTAAAGGGGACTTACTATCAGTTTTTGATCCAGTTTATTTAATTTTTTTATCACTTCGAAAATTGCGAGCGGTCTAATTGGAACAATCCCAGGTAACAGCTGTTAAATATCAGGGTTGTCACTTGCAGGAAAGATGCCACTAAATTTAAACCAAAAACGTGTTTAAATATTTTGAAGAAACGGAACCAATTCTCTTGTAAGCTTAAGATACATATGTATGTTTTCGCTTGAATCAGTGCAAAAACCTTTTATTTTGAAGTTTATGTTTTCGGTTTAGGTTATCTGAGGATGATGTAATTTATGTATGAAAAATCTGTTCAGATAAAGATTAATATAGATTCGAATTAGAAGTAGACCTCGTCAGTATACGCAGAGTTGGTACAAATTGTACTTTCAAATTTCCCCCCAAGAAATTGAAGAAAAGACAATTCAAAGTATAAAAGAGTATTAAAACTATAATACATACGACACACATGCTCGTACATATTTGTTTTTAATTATTTTACTTTAAAAAATTAAACTCGTCTTCGAAAATCTTTAAGAAACATTTTTCCACAAATAGCATAAAAATGTGAATTTATTGAAAAAAAAAATTCAACAAAAAATATAGAAATTTAACTTGCACTCGTTTTTCTACAAATATTTTATTAGTTTATACCATTTCACTTCACTGTATGGTAAAATTGGAAATCGTATATGGAAAACTTTACGTCACTGTGAAGCAGATAACGTCGAAAGATTTGCATTTATTGTACATGCAACCCCACATACGAGTACATATGTTTGTGTCAATTTATATTTTTTGAACTTTGATTTTCTTTAGGAAATAGTGTATTTGTGGTAATTAAATAAAACTAAAGCAATAATACGAAATAAATATATTAATACACGACATAAGATTACAATTCAATGCGTATTTTATTGTATTTACTTTTTTAAAATCAAGCATAACAAAAACATTAACAATTTATAATAAAGAAAAAGATCAAGGTACAAATAATCAACAACAATAAACAATGAAGTGCCTCCTTTTCATCATTTGCAATCAGCAAAAGAAATAAATCACAATCATGCACTCTCCTCCTCTCTACTCCTTCCACATAACGTTACTTATCAATACGAGTACATATGAGTATGTATGTATGTATGTATTATCAAAAAAAGAGAAAGATGCTAACTTATTATTTAATCTGTTTGGTTCTTGTTCAATTTGTGACGATTTATTTTCAATTGTCGTTTGTATGTATGAGTGTGTTTGGAATTGTATTTTACCATCCGCGAATGAATTTTGTTGGAATTAAAAGAAAACTTTTTTAATTTAATTCATTTATGCTCCTAACTTTTCTTCTGTATCGAAATATGATATCACTTTCTTATTAGAAAAGGGATACCATTCGGGAGAAAACGATCCACTCAGTTAATACATATTGGTCGGATCGGATCGTTTTAGTACCTTACTGGCGTGCATAATTAGTGCCCCTTTTGAGTGTCGAATTATTGTTGGTCAAATGTGCAATAGTAGTGTATCGATATACCCACTAAAACGTATCGCAATTAAGCCGCTTGTTGTCATATTATTCCGCGAAAATTGCGACACTCTTAACTACATACCAGATAATCAATTTTATACTCTTTTTGTGCGCATTAACAGTTCCACCATTTAACAAATGAATGATTAATAAAAATTGTTAAATCATCACCTAATATCCCAACAAAATGATGCTTGGGTGCCACACCATCATACACAAAATTAGAAAACAAAATTCAATCCCATGAAAAGTTCTAAGTTACAAAATACCAAATTTACGAGAACATCTGTCACACACAATCACTTTTTATCTACACTATGACTCTTTGAGCACACTACGATTTTTTGTAGGTCGAACGGCTTTATCTGATTGCAAATTATGGCATTTACCTCATAGTAACAACACTTCTTCTTTGTTTACCACTTTTCAGTTTTTAAGATTTTTTTATTTCTTAAGGGCGTTTCACACTATTCTACAGGTGTTTGAATTTTCGTTGGATTTTTGCAGAGAGAAAAATTTTAAAAATTAAGAAATGACAATTATATTTTGATTTTTATAAAGAAAGTCATAACTATTACAGTCCATAAACAAAATGCATTCATAACCGATAAGCACATCGGCCGTTTCCGTGCTGGTGGAAAGTAAAAAAGAAATATCTGGCTCAGCCGCTCTCGGCGGCGAATCAGTCGACTTGTATATTTGTTTAACAGCTGCTTTTGGTATTTTCTTTGCTTGCTTCTGTAAAAATACAGCCCTGATAAAATGAAAAGTGAATTTTTTACAAGTCGTTTTAGTCAACCTTATAGTGTGAAAAGCTCTTTAGAAAATTTAAAAAAAAATGGAGAGTGTCATACGGCTGCCAAATTTTGGTCCGTACTTTTATCAGATTAAATAACAAGTATTTTCACATTATAACACTTTCTCATTTTATTTTCATTTTCGCCAAATCAATTTAATAGTGTGAAAAGCCCTTTCACAAGAATGGCGACACTACTAAAATTCATACCCTTTTTGTTTAATTTTCTTTAAAATCTTTGTCAAATATATCTGTGATGCTCAGTTTTTGTTCTTGTAAAATAATAAGTAAACGAAGCAAAGAGGAGCAAAATTCATAATTAATGTTTTTTTTTTTTTTTTTGTAAATTACCTGCATGCATTTACTTTAAAGCGTCGTTTCTTATGTTTTTTGCTATCCAAAATAAATAAAGAAGATCAAAATACTACTTATGTATGGCCTTACTTTAGTTCGTCGCTTTCCTCAATGTTTCAAGTAACTAAAAATCACTTTTTTGTAAATTTTTCGTAAATAAAATGACCATTAGAAATTCTATAAAGTATACTTATGTATATTTACCTTAAAATTCAATACGAATGGATTTGTTCTTGCATAAATGGCCAAATTAAATTAAGAAATGGCGAAATGTTTTTAGTAAAAATATTCGAAACTTTAATTTTCGTATGCTGGGAGGCAATGTATATGTACATACGTGTATATATGTATGTCCGAACAGGGTCGAGCCATTTTTTTCAAATTTAAAAAAAAAAAAAAAATCATAATGAAAGCAAAAAATTCCCCAAGATTATAAAATACATCAACGTAATCCTTGTTACGCGGACTGGGTGCATTCATTTTTATTTGTTCGAATTTTATTTAAAAAAAAAAAAACTAATAATTATTTGTCAAATTCTATTTTTCGACTGTGTTTTACATGTAAATAAATTATCCATATTTTTTGTAAATTTCAGTTTTTATCCAAATACTAAAATTCATTAACAGATAGTTAAGTCATGGTTGTCATTTGTACTCGTAGCAATTTAGTTATTAACAAACGTGTTTTATATTAAACAATTTAATAGTAATTAATTTGCAATGCCGTAATTGTCTTGTCAATATATATGTAATAATAAAATTGTTCAATTAACATATCCAATTAAATACCCTAATTTACTTTAAGAAGTTTTGAATATACGACTGACTTATTTAATTATTTAAAGAAATAAACTATGAAGACCCCAAACTATTTGCGTTAAAAAAACGAAACTAAACTAAACCAAAGATAAAAATATATACTTATGTATGGATATGTTCATGAAGAGCATGTTTTTATATGCACATAAACATAATATAAATGTGAAAATAAATTACTATCCAAAAATTTCGCCCGTAAAAAGTACTGAGATCAAAATGAGGACCTATTTCTTGATATGTACAATATCATCCCATACCTAGGCAACTTACTAGTTTTGTAACATTTTCCCCATAATTCTTTCCCACACTAGAAAGTTAAAATATATTGCCAACCTAGCAGGGTGCCTAGAAATGCGATGGCATTTTACATATCAAGAACTATCTTGGTTCTCATTTTCACTTCTGATTCAAATGCCCTATTTTATTACTGGTTAGTATTATGAATTTCACTTGTTTTATTGAGTAGAGATGATCTTTTCTGAATGTTACTGCTTACAAACAGAGTTTTCGAGGTTGATGAATCTAAGAACTCATCGAGATAAAACACATATTAAAAGGGTGAATTAATAGTTGATTATTGGAAAGAATTTATGCCATCCCTTGTCAAGTTTGGTTTGGAGACGAACCGGTTTCCTCAGAACGAAAAATGGCACTGAAGATGGCACATAGCCGAACCCGGTTTGTCTCCAAACCAAAGGGTTGATGGAGATTTGTTCCAAAAATTTGAGTTAACATTTTGAAATAACTTTTATTTGATAGTTATAGTAGTTTACTACATATATTCAGCATTTATAGGTAATTAGAAGTTATAAATGGTTCATAGTATAAATATTTGATCACTACATCTAATTATGTATGTATATTAAAAAAAAAAGCCATTCGATTTATAAAATTGTCCCGTACGTAACGTTATGTAAAGGATACAAAAGTAAATATGAGTGCAGTGATGCAATTTAAATTGCTTTTCCCCCACAGATGAGTTTTGGAACAAAAGAGAAGGTTAATTTGCTTTGGATTCTGCTGACTTAAAACAATAGACGTGGATTATTGGGATTTATAAAAAGCGCATTATCCCGGTAAAGTTGTAAAAATATTGGTTCCACTTGTAGATCTACGAACTATTAAAGAATAAAAAATACATATTTAATTCAATATCAACAAGTTATTTCGAACTAAAATCATGTTAAAAATATTGTTACGATGATAAGAATCGTATGGTATGAATAATTGCGGCACTTACTGTAGAGAACGTTCCAGGAATAAAGAGTGCTGCTACATTTGGCACCCACAGTAGAGACAGCGCTGTAACAACAACAAAACACAACACCTATAAGCTCAGACAAGTTTCCAGAAAAGTAAATACACACAAAACACCAACATCGATATAACATCACACGTAAAGACGAATTCCAGGAACTGCATCGTATGAACAAACAAAAACAACACCATAAGAAGCAAAACAGACAGTAGTTACAGAAACAAACATCATAATGAAAAAACAGCAGAAATGATATTTATAGCTGAAAAAGTATCTACTGGATTTTTGCTTGTGCTACAGGGTGTCTGGTGTCAAATTTATATTTTTAAATACGATTATTTCAAAAAGTATTAAACGGTGCGGAGGGAGGGTGATGCCGTTGGAATTATCGATTGTGCGGATTTGTCAGTCACGATGTCCCAGTTTCCGCGCAAGTGCTTCGGCTATGAATGTCCCACGGCCAGGGCCCAGTCGATCTTCAAGGACTCCCGAAAACATTGAACTCGTTAAAAGCAGTTGACGTGAAAATCCGCGACTTTCAATACGGAAAAGAGCAGCCTCACTGTGACTTCCAATTTAAAAAAACCGATCTGAAGTTCCGTCCTTTTAAGATTCAAATCGTTCAAGAACTGAAAAAAAGTGAATTTGATTTACGCAAAAATTTTTGTGAAACGATGATGGAGCGTTTTCGCATGGTAAATCCCATTTTTTTGGAGCGACGAGGCTCACTACTACCGTTACTGATCTCCAATAACCCGCAATCCTTGATTGAAACATCAAAACCCATTGCATTACCCCAGGTAACGGTTTGGTGTGCTTTACGCACGCATGAGATCATTTTTTTTCGAAAATTCTCGAGGTCAGGCGACGAATGTCTAGGGTGGAAATTATCGACGCATGATTACGAAATTTTTTGCGCCAAACTCATCCATCATACTCTTCACACACGTGGTTTCAACTGGATGGGGCGACTGCACACACAGCCAGGGCTTCGATGAATTTGCTTCGGGAAAATTTCCGCCAAAAACTGATCAGTCGCTTTGGGGACAACCCATTGCCACCGAGGTCGCCCGATCTAACTCCCATGGATTTTTTGAGGGGCTACCTCAAAGAAAAGGTTTATAATGACAATTCCCAATCTCTAGTGGCTTTAAAGGAAAATATTCGTCGAGAAATTAGCTCAATTGAACCAAGTTTACTACAGCGTGTGGCGCAGAACACAAGGCTCCGTTTTGAACAGTGTGTTCAACTCGACGGAAGTTATCTGAGTGACATATTCTTTAGAAAATAAAATCCGCAGTTCCATTCTATCGTTCAATGCTCTTAATAAAACTTCGTGTCGATTATTACGTTGTTTATTAAAGTTTGAAAATATAAATCTGCTACCAGACACTCTGTACAAGTTTCTATATATTATTTAAAAAAAACTTTATAATTAAAAGAACTTGCGAGTAAATAAAGATGTTTCAAAATGGTTAAAACGTAACAATATGATAACTGAAGTGAATTTCATTGTTAAAAATATTTTATTAAAGATTTTGTTTTTAAATTCATAAGTTCACGCCATCATATGCAAAAGTTGCTACAAAACAACTCCTGTCCCGTATGCAACAACCACACAAAAAATTGCCAATGCTATATTTTAGAAGGTCACGCCTTGGAAACTTTGTGTTTCCAAAGTTTATACCAGTATTTAATGGTAAAAAAAATACTGAAGTGATATATGTTTGATAACTGATCTGAGTTTGGGGTTTATAGACACTAACATAAAACCGTGGTAGACTTGACATGTCCCGTAGGTAACAACGACATTTTTGCTTACTTTTTGCTTACAGATTTAACTCTCAGAATGCCAAAAATTAGAGAAAGGTATAATGTTGTACATGTAAAAAAAAACATAGTTAAATTTAGTGGCAGTACTTTAAAACTGAATACAATTTAATTGTTCCTACCAAGTACAATTATCTCAACACAACACGGTCAAATTAAACAAATATGCAATAATCAGGATCATTATTCAAAGACAACGTAGTTTTAACAAGTATTGTCATATTGAACAATTTTTTGTTACCATTATGATCCGACTAATCTTCTCTCTATATTTAGAATTAATAATTAAACAATGCGTTCTTCAAGAAATAAATGGGTTTTTAATAATAATTTCTTTAGTTAATCTACTCGCACGGCAAGTCTTTCATTCCTTATCTTTATAGTTTTAATTAATGAATTGTATTCAACATAAACAATTTAAATAATTAAGTGAAATGCAAAGTTTTATGTTGACATTTATTTTTAAATTTACAATGAAATGCTTACTGTGAGCCAACACGTTTTTCCAAACGTTTAAATTACAAATAAATTTTACATTAAATAATGTTGTTTAATTGCAAAGCTTAAAAATATAAACATTAATTCATTATTCAAGTTTATAAAGAAGAATTCGTTGAAGGTATTTAATTGTTTATTTGTACACATGTATGTTAATAGCAATTTTAATAGCAGCTTTCAGCTTGTCAATAAATTGAAATTTAATTCAAGTAGTTAATAAACTAGAATTTCATTTAATTATATCCTGTATCTCGCAAATACGTTTTAAGGTATCTACTATATAATCACCTTTTGATCTGATACTATAGTTTAGAAAGCCAATTTAAATACACTTAAAAGATAGCAAAGAGAGAGTTGTAGTAACTTTTCTTTGCTCGATTTTATCCACGTACTGAAAAGTTAAAGGAAAATGCATTTCTTAAGCCTCTTGACAAAATTCATACAGTTCTATGCAAATTCGCCGCAATCGACCAATATTCTAAAAGTCAGCCGGATCTATGCGGCATATTGCGAAGCGGCGACGGCCTACATGGGCCTTTCAACTAAAAAATAATTTCGTTAACACATTCCTCACACACAGTTACATTTATGTATTACATTTTACCATCTACCCACCCTTATTGGAAACCCCTTCACATGCTAGCGCTTTTGTAATTGAGTTAATTACAGTCTTGTTCAAAAGTGCAGTTTTGAACATTGAGTTAATGATAATAGCACGAATTAATAACACATATTATTTTTTTAATAATATTTTTTCTAATTGTTCCTGCTTTAAAATGTGACGAAAACGCAATATAAATTTTACAAATTCCAGTGCAAAGATCAGGTAAAAATATCTCTCATCGTGACGACGACGTCAATCAATTTGTCTTAGTATTTAATTACTGATTTAATTAGAAAGCAACGAATAAGTCAATAATCGTTTCTTATTAACATTGGCAGGGGGTTTAAATAATTTATTCTTTTAAAGGGATCATGGAACTAATACGAGTAAAGTTACTTGAAATTTTTATTTGAGGTTAAAAATTATTTTTAGTCCCTCAAGCAGCTGTAAACAAAACAAAAAAAAACTCTAAATGCAATCGAAAACGCATATATTTGTCATGACACAGAAGTTAAATGTTGCACTTTGAAATGGTTTGCAAATTTAATGACTTGATTCAAAGTCAAGTTTAAAATGTGTTTAATTAGTTTTATCAAGAATTTCAAGGCATCGCATTTCAGTCGGACAAGAAGTTTGACTGGAAATTGTTAAAAAAAATGTTACTCATGAAATAAAAAAAATACTGATTAGAATAAAACAGGGATCCTCTCAAGCTTTAAGGTGGAGGTATATACCACGTGTTTATGCGTCAACCCGTTTCAAGATTTTTATCCGTTCAGCATTTTAAACGCTTCAAGTAACGAACAACAAAATGAGTTTTCTTCAAGATTTTATTGAATTTTTGGCTTTATTCAATTAATTTGAAATGAATGAATAAAAGAATATTTTACGCACAACTATCAGCTTTCATATATGCTACACTCTCGATCACATGATTAGAACTACTTAAATTTATGCTTTTAGTAAGCCACATCTTTTTGAATTTTTTGTCGACAGCTAAAATTTCACCACAATCGGAAAGAGCATTACAAAAGTAGTAACAAAAAAACTAAAGCTAGTTTCAACAGTATCTTAAAATTCCTTTTTACGTTCATATGATTGGAACCATTTAACTAACTTTAATTAAAAACACATTATTTTATATTTTTATTATTTTTGACATAAGCTAATTGGGCCTAAGGTATCTATCTATAAACCAAAATTTTAATAAATAATCAGTCTTATTAAGGTTCTCGTGTTCGAGTTGTAATTTGTTGATTTTACTTAATGGTACAATGTGTGTCAAAAACGACTCTCTGTTACCAAATTTATTATTTATTTTCTTGCAACGAGATTCGACAAAAATAACATAGTCGAAATTAAAAATAATATTATTTTTGTATGATTGCCCCCAAGTTATTTTCTGACAGTTCGTAAAAAAGTGACTTATAATATTAATTTTTTTTAATAATTATTAAACACTTTTCTCTTTTTATTCTGTTACAAAATCTTTGCTGTCGAAAAACTTACGTAGTACCAAAAAAATATATAAAATTCGACAACAACATCAACAATCGCAATAAGGCTGAATAAGAACAATTAATATTAAATTTATTGATAATATTGTACACATTTCCATAGTTGTTCAAACCACTTCATGCATACGGGGTTTTATTGAATCATAAAGTGACTTCGAGTAATCCAAAGAAATCTGATTCCAGGAGTCCTTAATGTCATGAATTTGTCATTGTCGTCGAATTGTCCTCCCCTCCATAAACCTTGCGTGAAAGCCAACCTCAAACATTTTTAATTATGATTGAGTAAGAAATCAATTCTTTTACTCTGTGATTATATATAGGACCTTTATCATGTTGCAGGAGCACAGTACGCCAACTCTCAGTTACTTGGATGTCCTATGGAATATGCTCAGATATTCATAGCTTTTCATCGCTAAGATATATGTATATAGCTTGAGTAGTGATTGTTGATGCTGAAAGATCAGAATTTGACGCAATTTTAAAAATTTTTTTGTTTGAAGCTAAAGCGGTTGGAATCCTTCTTTCGTAATTCTTCCCATAGTTTTCAGTATCTTTTAAGTAACCAAACACAATCTTGCAACTTCGTCCAATATCGAATTGAACAAATTTAAAAATGCAAAGTGGTTCTAATCACATGAACGGAACAAATTTAATTTTTTCACTTATTTTGGAAAAGGACCTTTAAAGAACTGTTGAGATGAACTTTAATTTTGTTGTTCTTATTTATTAGTCTGAAGAAAGTGCTTCTTCTTCCGATGGTAGTAAAATTTAAGAACATAATGCCTTTAAAAATCAGAAATTTAAGTTATTCTAATCTTCTGATCGAGAGTGTATGTATGTGCTTGCTTTGTAAAAGGCGCCTTTTCAAGACAAGTAGAACTTTGAAGTGAAATAAAACAGGGATGAATTTCATATTGCATTAAAATTGCATATATTTGGATGATAGCTTTCTGACCAAGGCATATTTAACCAGGTGGCATTACTACTGCAGGTGAAAATTTTTTGCTTAAATTTTCGTTTTTTTATGAATTTTGTTTTGTTTACGAATAATCAAAAAATTCATTTACATTCAAGTCTCATTGATACAAGTGCCTTAGTGTTTTTATAGTTTGTGTATAAATAAATTAAAAACTGAAGTAAAAACAAAAAGTAAATTATCAATTTGTGTTCTAATTTGTACAAAATTTATAAATAAATTTGTAATTTGTACCAAACAAAATTTATTCCACTTTTTTTTAATTTTCTTTCTTTTTACAAATGTTTTTGACAGCAGTATTGAGTTTTACACAAACAAAACTGCCTGCTGTTGTTCTATTGTTGTATTTGTTGTCGTAGCAATGTCACCTAGTTAGATACGCCTTGTTTCTGACCTTTAGATTTAAATATATATTATGTAAGTATCTGATATGCTGTTACAAACAATAAGAAAGCAATCATCAATCATTTCTTCGTTCCCCAATTTATTCACTTTGATGCAGACCAGCTGTTGCTGCGAGGCACTTCGCCGCATTTACACACTGCACATCACAATCGCTTAATTGAAGTAAACAATTGTTTAACCCCTTATTCTGCAACTATGAAATGCCTCAAAACACTGGATCTAAAACCATTTGATTATTTTCTTTGAACTCATTAGTCTACGTTGATATATAGTCTGTTTTAAAGGTCCGAGAAGTTCTATGTTGTGGTTTTTAATTTAGGGTAACTTCAAGAATCCACAAAAATACATTCATCATTAATGCTGACCCATTGATGCGAACGCTAGCAATTTTATATTATTTTGTGCCAGAAAACAGATAGTGCCTTGAATACATCAGTTCCTTTTGAAGTTGTTAAAAGCCATTTCGTAACAAGAAGTTGAGTTTTATAACAAATAGTAAGATAGTGAATAAAGAGAGAGATTCGAGTACCGTCGAAACAAAATAATTAGTTTCAAGTCACTATACAAACATAGATATGATATGCGCATGAATGTTCATGTTCTTAACATGTGTTTAAATAAAAACCAAACGGTTACTCACAAATACTGTTTAATCGTTTCGCAAAAATAAAAAACTAAATAATAACACGAATTAATTAAAGTGCTTTTTGTATTGTTAACATTAAATAAGTGAGTTAAGTTTAAGATAATAATAGTAAACATTGTTATTTAAGGTCAATGGTAGAGTGGCATTAAAGGTTTACCGGAAGTCGGAAGTAAATACCTTTTTTGAAACTATTCACTGTGAATGATTAGACAATATATGACAGTAGGTTCATTCCGTTTGTAATTTCTTCAAAAATACAATTAAGAAAATCATAACCCTCCTATAAAAATCTTGTATGGTCCATATTGTAGAAGGAGTAACCCTCTAAACGTAACTTTACCATTTATTCTTCTCGGGAATCCCTCCATCTTGGTGTGTTACTAGAGGAGCTTGTCTGCGTTCTGAAACTGAAAGAAGGGCTATTTGGAAGTTCTAGCAGTAACCAAACACAGATTGAATATGTGTATGTTCCGTACTGGTTGTTTGTGAGACTCCTTTAGGCGGTACAATATGGCGTTGCATAGCAACGCAAATGTTAATACAAAAAAGTTAATTAGTTTATTATGTTTATTTCATATTAAGCTTTTTGAAGGCTTTCAATAATGTTTCCTTACAAAACAATTTTCCAGAAGGGCCTGTACTTATTTCACAACTGGTTCTAGAACAGCCTGAGTCTAGGACTTATTCTAGTTTAATTTTTCGTAAAATTAAACTAGAAGTTCTTGAAGTGCTTGTAATACCATTACTTCAAAGAATGGTGTTAAAGATTTTGAAGTACGAATTATTATGTACGTTTTAGAAATATTGATTTTGGAAGGGGGTTCTTACAATTTTCCTGCGTGTTTAAGTATTTTATTATCTATTATTTGGATAAAGATTAAACTTTTGAGATTGTTTTAAAATGAATTACAAATAGTTTTATTTCACATGACCTTGATTAAGTTTTGCTGAAAATGGTGTCAAGCAGTCTGTTACGAAGAAGTGTAATATTTTAGGCTCAGAATATTTGAGCCGTTTATATTTAAGTGGTATAAGTCACTTTGTTTCTAAATTGAGATATTTATGTGTTCGCCTTTCAACATGTTTAATAATATTGAGAAGATTTATCTGTATTTGTTATCTCAAGATAATAAAATTTTTTTCTATAATAATTATGTATGTATAGTAATTTTTTATTACAGCAAAATGACTTATATCACTTCCAAAACAAACAGGTTTGTTATATCGGTAGTAGCCAAACTACTCTCAAATAATATCAAAATAAGGCATTTTGAAAGACGTCTTGTAATTTTTTGCCGATTAGAGAAAACGCAAATTAAGGAAAGGAAACACATTATAGAGACTCCAGTTTCTTCAAAACATATCGTCAAGGTGAAAACCCCCAAAAAAAAATCGTAAATTTTATAGAAAAAAAACTTGAAAATAGTTTTATTTTCTTAAAAATAAAAAAATACGAATTCGTTTTATACCAAAAGCATACTTTGACCCGAAATTTCTTTTTACTTTTGTTATATGTAAATATAACGAGCTATACTCATGAATACTTTTCCCGAGATGCCGCAAACACGTAGACCACAGCGAGCTACAGACTACAATCTGTCAAAAGTAAAATACACACGTTCATATGAAGGCGATTTTTTTGGAGGCATCTCAGCTACATGACTACTAGACTACAATTGTCGCTGTCGCCAATTTAAACTAATTTTTGTTATTAGTGACGACATTTGACAAATAAAGTGTCCACAATTTACAAAGAACGCGTAGGAAAAAATCGGATTGAATATATGGAAGGAATTATATTTATATACATTTAAAAACAAGTTATTTTACCTGAAGTACCACATGGAAGGCGCGAAAAAAGTATTTTTAGGCCAGACCCGCTAAAATAATTTTTTTTTTATTTATTTGATTTAAATGAGTGATTTTGCGTTAAGGCCAAAAAAGTTTAAGTGGCAACATTGTTCGCCAAACACAAACACTAATAATGCAACGCCAATCTTCCTATCAGTTGTTTATGACGTAGCACGACGACATATGAAGTCAACTGCATTTGTAGCCATGAAGCTTGTAGTCTGCTATTGTCTATGTATTTAGAGCATAACTTGTGAAAATGACTGTAACACAAAAAGTTACGTTTCGTAACCGGTACAAAAAGCACATATAACATAATTAGTATATTTTAGATAATAAAATTTTGTAATGTGCGTAACTTTTTCTTGTTAACCAACCGTCGTAGATGAAACTGAAATTTTCACGTACGAAATTTGCCACTGATATTTAACGGCAGCATTACCGACTACCTCGATGACAAATTAATAAAATCGTTTATCACATTCCAACAAAAGTCATATATTGTCGACAATCTGGTCACATAAAAGTACAACGGCCATTTAAGCGACAATTGATCGTGTGATTTGTAAACATTCGTTTTGAAAACGTCATCAACTATTTGTATGGAGTGTCACCAATATGTCTTCTATGGTCATGCACCCAGTATCGACGAAGTCAGATGGAGCCAACAAGGTTAATATGTATTTACATTCATTTGTATTTAGACACATATTTAATACCCAAATTACAACTGAGACAATTACTATAGTAACCGACACTGGAGCAGGATCTTTGCGTCTATTCAGTGACCTGTCACACAGTGTTTAAAAGATATCAATTCTCTCCTCTTATGACAACGCTATGTTAAAAGGACAGGTACCTTTTATACAAAGTGTTAGAACTTGAAGCGGTCCCTATACCTAAAGAGCCAGTCAGATGGCAAGTTCTGTGTCAGTTCCCTTCCCTCTAGGATTGATTTAATATTTAACTGCTAAAACTGAGGTTAGGGATTTGAATATCTTTACATAAAAAAACTTTGCTTCAGTACAACCGAATGTAGCCAACTTGTTTGTTATTTATTTGATCTTTCTCCCATTTTATTACAGACCCAAACGATTTTTTCATTGGTAATTTAGCCAATAAAATAATATTTTAAATTTACACATGTTATCAGCTAGAGATCAATTCTTTTCCACTACGGCACCTTCAACGGGGGCTATTGGACTGGGTGTTGAAGTAATTAGTGGAGCCCAATCACCAGTGTACAATGCAACAACAACGCCATTGTTAGCATTGAATGGACATCTTGATCACCAAAATGACAGTCGAACACCGGCAAATTCGCCAGTTGATACTCAAGCACCAACACTTAAATACGATGCGGCTAAAGGAGTTGGACGTTTTTCGAATTTACCTGCCCGTGAACCAATCGATATGGAATTTAAAAATTTATCTTTAACAGTCAAATTGGGATTTAGACGAGGTAAGTCGATAAAAACAATAAAACTAATAATATCTTTGTATCTAAATCTATAATCTTCATTTTTTATAACTTCCGCGTTTCCTAATCTACAAATACCCTTCGCATAAAATGCAAGTTTAAATGGAATATTACGCATGTTTCAGTCTTATTAATTCTTTATTTTTTTTAATTTATCGAACTACAATTAATTATTATTAAGTAATTAAGTAATTAATTAATTTTTAGACATAAGTTCGTTTTCGTTATTCTTTCTATTCAGAAAGGGAAACACATACACTGCTTTCATTGCCAACCAATGCTTGGCTAAATACAAATTGCATATGGGGTAACATAGAATTCAATAACAAAACAGTTTTAGTATTATGGTAAACTTCATTTTAACCCAAGGAAAAAACAAGATCGTGATAATTGAAATATTCGTTTGTCTTTAGCCCTGGATTAAACAGATGATGTTTACAGTTGACACAAAATTAGTAGAAAAGACACGAAGAATGTTGATAACGTGTATAGCGGCATAGAAGATGCATTCCATTCTGCTAGTTGTCTTAATAATATTTTAACTTTTACTGTATTCAAAGTTATCATATCAAATAAATTCTCTTTCTGAATAGTAAGAATAAAGAAAACGAACTTATGCCTAAAAATTAAATTACTTAATATTAAATATATGAATTTCTATTTTAAAAAACATTTTGACTTTACTATTTTTTCTTTCTAATCGTTAAATGCGCTTAGAGATAAATTTAAATGAAATAAAAGTTTCAAGGTCTTGAACGTTAAAAATGTATTGTTAACGCAACCTTTGTACATATTTTAATAACTCAATACACCAAATTGCTACAATTAATCAAATTAAAGTTCAAAAAAATTAATTGTTTAACGTTTAGAAAATGTTATTGTTAAATTTTTATCAACAGAAGAACGTTAACATATACTCATATATACATACAGACATACGAACAACAAGAACATATATAGGTAAATATTTTGATATCTATCAGATCCAAGGCACATCGAATACAGTGTTCCGTATAGCCTAGCAATCATTGCATTTTTAGTAAATGAATACCTAGTATATACGTTTTGCTTGTAATTAAATGAATAATTGGATGAAATACGTACATTTAAATATAGTACGGGCTTTCTTTAAAATTAATCATGGATTTTTATTTAATATAACTTTCATTTATATATTTTTTATATCCAAAAATGTTGTATTTTTTTAATATTATATTGGCGTTAATATCATATTGGAGTGATTACACTCAAAAGAAAAATAATTATTTTACCATTACGATATCAGAAAGTGCAATTTGTAAGACTTGGATACTTATTATTTGACTTGAGAAAAAATAAATCACGAAGAAATAGACCGCACTACTGATAAAATTCTGTGCAATAAAAACAATAAAATAATCAAGTTCAAAATACGCTAAAACTTTAATATTTTTAATTATATTATTATTAATAATAAGTATTTTACTTTTAGGCGTAAAATCTTATTAAGACAACTAGCGAAATGGAATGTATTTTATATACCGCTACAAACGTTATCAACATTCTACGTGTCTTTTCTACTAATTTTGTGTCAACTGTAAACAACATCATCTATTTAACACTAAAACAAATAGAATACGAGTGTAAATATTACAATTTTCGTGTTCTTACTTTTTTCTTGGGTGAGAACGAAGTTTACAATACAACAACTTTCTGTTATTGAATTCTATGTTACCGTATGACTAAAAATTAATTAAAAATTGTAGTTCGACAAAGTTACGTCAAACAGTATAATTATTTTATTATTATTAACAAGCAATTTGTACTTTAATAATATCCACATTTTGAACTTTAATTTGAAACATGTTTAATACATATTAATTTGTTGGTTCAGATAATATATAGTCATAAAATAACGGCTGCCAGATTTAACGATTTTTCACGGCCAAATTTATAACATCGATTCCACCTGCATTTCATAACACAGCCCAACTAACATTAACAATGTAATAGGTGCGTTCGACTTTTTTGTTATCTTGATTCTTCAAAACTAGAGGCGATTTGTTTCCAATATCGTCGGGTAACCCTAAAAAAATTTAAAAAAACACCAAATTGCATTTTATATATAAAATGGCACATTTATTGTTTTATAGCACTGTTTAATTTAAATATTTTTAATACAAATAAAATAAGACCGTGGTTAAAACGCCACCTGGTCAACTCATGGTTGTTTTATATAACTGTTTTTTAGGTCTGGAACCCATCACAATCACATCATCAATAAAACAAAATGTAATGACTTTCGTCTAGAATGCTTATTGTAAAAGTGTTTGAATAATTTCCAAGTCAAGAATGTACAATAGAACTTTTCAATCGAATTTTAATAATTTCGGTATTTTTCAATATTTATTTACTATTGCTTAATTAACGATTTTGTCTTTGTACAAAAAAATGTTGAATTTTTAATAATCAGGTAGCACTTACACCTATTTAGCAAAATACAAGTGAGAAACAACGTTTATATACACGAATGTGAAAGAGTTATATATTTTTTAAGTTTTTAATTTTTTTTTCTTAAATTAAAAATATACAATTTAGTTAACGAATTCGAGTTGTTATCTAATCGTTTGAATTGTTAAGAAATTCCCTCAACAAAAACCAGATACCAGGTGACGATAATATTTGGTACTTGAAAACAAAATTTAATTATTATTAATTGATTGACTGTGTGTATGTTCACTGAAAAGCGTTTCCCAAGGCCTTTCTTTCCGTTCTGTTACAAGAGCTGACATTTTCATAAATACTTGGGTGAATCGCATACAACTCCTGCATATTTTCCCTTTCGAGAGTTACGTCTGCACCTAGAATAACGGCCATATTCGGCGTTTGTCTTACCGAGTGAACTCAAAAGCACATATTAAGTAACGCCGACGGTGCTTTCTGCATTTAATATACATCATAAAATTTTAAATAGTTATGCAAGCATTAGACGTTGCGACCGTTGGTACAACCCGGTTGGTAATCAAGTTGGGTGTTTTCCTCCCAAAGAATGCAACTTCGTATACAACTTTATTTTGCAAACAAATCCTGTTGAGTGAAGATGGCAAATAAAACTCGCACAGTTCTATTGTGCTTTATTCAGTACTTTTTGATTTGCAAATTACCTTAGTATCTTCACGACATTAAAAGTACTTTTTTCCAATCTGAAACGTTAATCAATATACTGCAGAAAATAAAATCATATACAATTACAAAAAGAGTTTCAATTTCCTTCCTAATAAAAGAAAAAAACTCAAAAAGCATTCTATACAGACGGGCAATAGTCTCTTTGAATTTCTAGTAATAGTACCTTTTAGATAGAAAAAATTACTTTTTAATTTCAGTTCCATTTTAAAGTCTTCATTATCCATCGCTGCTATGTAGTCGCTACGATAATAAGCACAAATTATAATGAGGTTGTACAACACCATCATAAATATAGCGACCGGGATACAATTTAACATACAAAAAAAATCAAACTTGTTCGATTTTTTGTGCAACCGAGACACAACATAACACAACGAGCCCACAAACATTGCAATTTTGTGTACAACATTCTCAAGTTGTACCAAACGTCGCATCATATATTATTTGCTTTACACATCATTTTCATTCTCTTCATCTGCTTGCTCTTAGAAGAGCCATAAAAACACCGTGAGTCAAAAAATACTATTTAACTTTATGCATTTTCATCCGCTATATCCGCTGGCTTTTCTAAATGCAAGTCACATATTTGCAGTTTTCAAAAATTTATAGTAGAAGCTAAACGATTTTTTTAGCAGAAGTACTGTTGAATGTTTTTTACTTCCGGCATTAGAGTTACAATTTTTAATGACAGATGTCGTAACACTGTTGAGGAATGAACTGCAATTAGAATAACGACTCCACTTTTAATTTGGTTTCTATCTCAGTTCGGTATGCCTTAATCCAATATGACAGTAGTGCTTCTCTAACAATTTTATATTTCGCAGTTACTAATTTTTTTTTAATATTTATGTTTTGACGGGCACTAAAATGTGTTTTGTTGCTGTTTTCGATATGGTTTCGTCAAGAAAGTGTTGTTTTCATAATCCAGTTGCTTTAAGAAAAGTAGCACTCCAACAATTAATGCCTACTCTTTAATTGTGTTACTTTCCCTTTGGAAAGGGATAAAAGATAATATTGCTTCCTTATTCAGTCCTCTCCCTTAAAACTGGCTAAAAGATTTTTTTGTGTCTGTAAGTGAACATTGGAATCATGGACGCTACCGACAATGTAAAGCCGAGTACTATCATCATAATACCAGTTTTTTTTAGTTAACAACAAGTTTTTGACACAATAAAGATACTCATGGTAAGGCTGAATAATTAAAGTTATCCGTTTCTTTTTCTCTGCCTTTACAGGGGCCAAAGAAATTTTACACAATGTTTCCGGAAAATTTCCTGGAGGTCATTTAATAGCAATCATGGGACCATCTGGTGCTGGCAAATCAACACTGTTAGACGCTCTTTCTGGGTTTAAAACAACAGGTGTTAATGGTGCCTTATTGATTAATGGCAGACGCAGAGATTTGGGTAAGTCCCAAAAACTATTTGGGGAATTGTTAAAAAAATATATAATTTATTTAAACTGGAATTACTGCAGCAACCTTTAGACGCATGTCCTGCTATATCACACAAGATGATCGTTTGCAACCTTTACTGACAGTAAACGAAAATATGCATATTGCCGCCGACCTTAAATTGGGTCCAAATGTTTCATATGAGGAAAAAGAAGCCAGAGTAAGTTTTTGTTGACTTTTTGTTAAAGAAAGCATTTTAATTTGTGTATTTAGATTGAAGATATTTTATTATTATTGGGTCTGTATGATCATGATCAAACCATGACAAAACGTTTATCTGGCGGTCAAAAGAAGAGGCTTTCTATTGCCATGGAACTTATAAATAATCCTACTGTGATGTTTTTAGATGAACCGACTACGTAAGTTTTTTATACTTACTTTTAAAATAAAATCCTTGGAGATATTTTAATGGTTTTATGAAATAAATTTTAAAATATAAATGCCAAACTAAGCTTAAGGCTTTTTTATCTATACGTTGGAATTTGTTTTTGCCTATAAATTCATTTTTTTAGCACTGTCGCATATGGACAAGTACGCGCAATTATATTCAACGATTAAAAGTTTAGCAAAATTAGAATTTATGCTAACGCCTAAAGGTATTCTATTATTTGTGTCAATTCATTGGATAATGACCATGGGCGGCTGTGGTTATTATAGATTGTTGCAAGTTCAGTTATGATGAATATATTATCGAGTAAATTGTTTAAGAATGCAGTGAGTGCGTTGTATTCATTTCAAAGGTATATTTTTCGGACATATGCACACAATAGTTAACAAACACTTTTAGGCTATTGCACCTTTAATAAGAAAATGTATTCATAAATAGTTTTTAACAAATATATATTTTTATATATCTGTACTGCCAACGCCATCACATTTTTAGGCAAATGTTGCACAAAATTGTTTTAATTGATCCGAGTAGTCGAATTTATAAATAGGTTTTTATTGTTTTAAAACATATTTACTTTTGATTTTTGATAAAAATTTATATAAATTGTTGCATTAAGTAAAAAAAAAAATATTAGGTAAAAATATCTAACAATTTGTACAACTTTCTTTGGTAGCGGATTTGACTTGTTTTGACTGTATGTACTACATCACTAAAATTATTTTTGTATTTTTTATTGATCTTTTTGATTAGTTTTATGAAAAACCCAAAAAAAAAAAAATAAGAAATTATGAAAAGGGGGCTCTGAACTGAGGATGTACAAATTTAAACGGATAAAGTTAAGGGAATATTTATACTGGGTGAAGTTGTTAGTTTATAAAGGAATATTGCTTCTAAGCCAATTGTTTCCCACAAAAAAATTAAGATTTTAATTTATTGTATTGTTTTTGTAGGTGTCTACCTACTTTAAACATACAATAAAAATCTAATATAGTAATCGTTTTTGAATAAGGCGGTTAGTCAATAAATAAGAGTCATCAATTTGAATTTAAAGAGATAGATATCACACGTTTTTAAGGATTGTGAAGTAGTATCGCAGGGATTATGCGATGCTGATGAAATTTTTTGATAATCGTGTATTTCTATTTTTTTCAGAGGTCTCGACAGCAGCTCTTGCACCAAAGTTTTAGACTTGTGTAAAAAACTTGCTCAACAAGGACGTACCATTATCTGCACTATACATCAACCCACTGCCAAATTATTCCAAATTTTCGATCAAGTATATGTCTTAGCCGCTGGTAGTTGTGTCTATCAGGGTAGTACTGAAAGTCTGGTACCATTTTTACAAACTGTCGATTTGCCCTGTCCTATGTATCACAATCCCGCTGATTACAGTAGGTTTACATAATACACTTATTTTCGAAAAATTCTTATTAAGTACTTTTTAATCCGATTTTAGTTATTGAGTTAGCCTGCGGTGAATATGGGCAAGAAAAGGTTGAATCATTAATATCTGCCTCGGAAAATGGCAATTGTTTAACATGGTTCAATAATCCCGAAAATCTAATGAAATCCGAAGACTTAATGCGCAAATATCCCATACCGAAAAAGTCGAAAAAACGTTCATTGGAGGATACCAGCTATTTTAATCAGCTTTCGGTTCTTATGCACCGCGGGTACATCAAAGCAAAACGTGATACAACTTTAACACATTTGCGTATTGGTGTTAATGTGTTCGTAGCCATAATTTTGGGCGCCGTTTATGCCAATTCCGGCAAAGAAGGTTCCCGTGTGATAGATAATTATAATTTATTATTTGCGATCCTAATTCATCATTCCATGACAACCATGATGTTGACTGTATTAACATGTAAGTATTAAAATATTTCGTGATTTCACATAAAATGTTGAGGACGTCTCTTGACTTTCTCTTGCTTTAAGTGCAACGGTAGCAGGGATTTTCATACCAAATACACTTCTTCAAAGGCTGGAAAAAGTCAGCGGCATCGTTTTTAAAAAGTTTTAAAGGTTTTAAAGTAAAGGCAAAGTTTTCTTTTTTTTTTTGCAGTCCCCATTGAAATGTCCATTTTACTTAAGGAACACTTTAATCGTTGGTATTCTTTAAAAGCCTATTACACATCAATAACTTTACTCGATCTTCCCATTTCGGTAAAGGCCTTATTTTATTCACTCTTTTAAATGTTCTCATTTGAAGAATAACTTTTTTCAACAGATCGTGGGTAGTTTACTATTTACTATTATTATTTATCTCTGGAGTTACCAACCAATGGAATGGTTCCGTTTTTGGATGTTCTTTTCCATTAGTGTTCTCATCGTTTTTGTGGGTCAAAGTTTTGGTCTAATGGTTGGTGCTTGGTTTGATGTGGTCAATGGCACGTTCTTAGCACCCGTATTAACCATACCAATGATGATGTTCGCTGGGTTCGGCGTAACACTGCGTGATATGCCCTACTATTTGAAATGGGGCAGCCATATTTCTTATTTGCGCTACGGCTTAGAAGGATTTGTGGGTGCCATTTGGGGTGAAAATCGGGAACGTTTAGAATGTGAAGAGGAAGCCTATTGCCATTATCGGTAAACAAAATAATTTATTCTAAGAAAAATATTATTTATTTTATTTGCTTTTTTCTCTTTAACAGCTACCCCAGTAAATTTTTACAAGAAGTAGCAATACGTGGCGACCAGTTTTGGAATGATATTATTGCCTTGTGCATAATTATTCTTGTATTTAAAATAGGTTCATTTATTATACTTAGAGCCAAAATAAAGTCGGTCAAATAACTTTATACTGCTCTATTTTTGTTATAACTTTATTATAAGGAACTTTTAATCAGGAAGAATTTTTCAGATTGCTCTTTTAAGCAATTAGTTCTAGAATTCGATGCAGATTTTGCAATAAGATCCATTAAACTGGTACTGCTACAACTCTTTCTATTGTGATTATTCAAGAATGAGTTGTGCATTGCTTCTATATAATTTCAAAAATATCATACAGGTATTAAAATAGCTATAAAAAATTATTTTAAAAATATTTCAATTCAAAAATCATCCTCTAAGGAACGACAATTTTAAATAAAAATCATTTTTCGATGATCTTGTAGTTCTGGATCCCTCTATGCATTCCAAAACTAATTGTGGAAATGAATAATCTTTCGGGTATGCACGTACAAATGTTATTATTCTCGTATATGTTTGTAGTTTAAATTAAATCTTTACCATTATACTAGACGAAATTTTATTGCTGTAATTTTATTCTGCACTCTTTTTATAATTATTAATGTTTCTTAGTCATTATTTTAATAAATAATTTAATTTAATATTGACTTTATATGTTAAGTAAATAAAAATATAAGTGAATAGAAACCATTAACAATAATTAAAGTATTATGAATATTTCATCCAAGGATATTAATTCACCTAAATTTTATCATGCAAACCTGTTCGTTAAATAGTCAAAGATATTGACAAAGATATTGAAATGTTTTTTGATTTGATATTCTGACAGAGTATTTTGATGTAGAGTTTTGGAACGAATTTCCGTCATCCCTTATCAAGTTTGGCTTGGAGACAAACCGGTTTCGGTTATGTGCCATCTTCAGTGTCATTTTTCGTTTGGTTTTTGACACTGAAGATAGCACATAGCAGAAATTCGTTTCAAAAACCTACGTACTGAAATGTGTTTAAATAATTATTGTTTCGTAATACAACAAAACCAACATATATAAGTTCAGACAAATTTCTAGGAAAGTAAATACACACAGAACAACAACAACGATATAACGTCAACACGTAAAGACGAAATCCAGGAATTAAGTAGTATAAGTAAACAAAAACAACGCAAAGAAACGACCACCATAAGTGACAAAGCAGACAGATGTTACGAAACGAAACATAAAAATAAAAAAATATCGGAAGAGATTTTTGCGTGAAGTATCTATTGAATTCTTGCGTATTCTACATGTTTCTGGAAACTAGACGACTACTATAAAAAGACTTGGGTGGTCAAGTTTGAAGTTAGTATCGATGGAAAAAGTGTGAATTTAAGTTGAATTTAAGTGTTGAATGAGGTAACAGTGAGTAAAAGAAAATTCTGCCGTGTATATTATTTAAATAAACTTTACACTTAAAGGAACCTGCAAAGAATTATGCATACTTAAAAAGCTTAACCGTAACACTATATATATATATATATATATATATATATATATATATATATATATATATGTTACGTTTATTACCACAATAAACGTGATTTTGAAGGGTTCGTTTAATTGCAATAATTAAATTACACAGTCCTTATAATC
The DNA here is from genome assembly GCA_963932375.1 of Phania funesta. NCBI lineage: Eukaryota > Metazoa > Arthropoda > Insecta > Diptera > Tachinidae > Phania > Phania funesta. The sequence goes on along the minus strand of OZ010653.1, from coordinate 80,246,185 downwards.
TTATCAGTACACAACTTTATTCGGCAATTAAGACTCTATTTACAACTGTACTAATTGACACTGTACACTTAATACTTCTTTTGTACACACAGATGTTCACTTAATAAAATCTCAAAGTCAACTAACTAACTGCGGTTGACGGCGCCTTTATATACAGATCACGGCCGCTTCTTGAAATGTCCCGAACATACGCGAAATTGCGCATTTGTTATTTCAGTTGCTGGCTTAGTAGTCTTGTATATGTGTTTGTGTGTGTGTGTATCTTTTGTTTACTTTTTGCTTGCTGTAGAAATTGTTTTTCATGAATCGCGCTTCATGGAATTTCTGCTGCGCAATTTGTTTTTGCTTTGTGTTTGTGATATTGCGCATTTGTACAATAGGTCGTTTCACACACCTTTGACTATTACTTTGTAACAATATATATATATATATATATATATATATATATATATATATATATGTATGTATATCTTCGTTCTGTATCGTGCACTAGTACATGAGTCGCAACAATTCTCCTAAAAATGGGCTCGAACCCCTTTCCTTCCTTCATTGTTTTGAGCAATTAAAACTTTTAAGATCTGGGGACCATACAGTATCTGTTTAAGTAGTAAGGCACATATATGAACCCAAAATCCAATTTTTAAGCGCAAGTGCGCCCAATTTGAATGAATGTGTTAAACAAAGCACTTGTCTAACCAAACCCCCTTTTATAGTTAATAAAAATAAATACCGAAGAAACTTCCCCATCTCGGACATCGTTATCAAGTAGTGAAGGTACGAACAAAATAAAATAAAGGTACTAGCGTTTTGACAAGTACAGACCATTATATCACGATAACAAAACGTAAGTCAAAATATCGGACCTCCAAGTTTGAGCCAATTCTAAAACAACCAAAAAATAATACAATGAATTATTATCGTTTTGTAATTCTTGCCAGCCAAGAAGAAGAAACTTCTTTCACAATTTGCACTACATTCCCGATAGGCGTAGTTTTGGGTTAACATGTGTAAGAACGCTAAGAAACCCTAATTCCTACTTTAAGTTGTTGGCCTTGGCATATACTTTGTTTATAATAATCTAGATACCGTTGACATTTATTTCGTTTGTTGTTGTTGTGTATAAAAATTAGGGATGATTAGATTTTTGGCTTTTGTCTTATAAAGATACATTTTTGAAAAAACCTATTGGTACAAAACTTAAAACGTTAAAAGGACAAACAGGAGCTTTGTCTTTTACATGTATTATTTAAATATATGGTTTTATTTTTCATTTAATACTATAATATTTGGTGTTATATAAAACCAAACAACTCGATCACTATTTAGTTTAGCAGTCACTATTCTTGTTGCAACATTTTTTTTTTATAAACTTTTACTTTGCAGAACATTGTGTTATAAATGTTTTATTCAAATTTCGCTTATGTTTTTTATACCGACATGAAACTGGAACAAACTCACCAGATTTAAGCTCTAAACGGTTCGGTCTGGCGCCGTAGCTAACCAAGTTTTCCAAAAGTGGTGCTAACTGCTGTTCTAGGAGTTTTCCAACTAAACAAATTAAAATTAAGAATAGTTAGGTGTTCAGATGGAGGTCGAATCTCGGAATCACGAGGGACACTTAGCCTTCTCCGTATCTTCAGAAATGATGAATATAGCCCTCCTCACAGTTGTTTAGGAATTTATGCTTCCCTTCAACCCATGGTGAAAATCTCGGCTTTTTTCATTTTATTTTTAAAAAATTGTTTTATTTTATTACAAATTATTTTAATGTCCTTAGCGATCAATCTTCTTTCTTGCTAAAATTGTTCTTCTACTCAACAATCTAGTATTTTCCCTCGAACCCAATTCGCCCTACTCCGAATTGAATTTTCCGCTATTACTCCTTTCTTTTTCTACCGCACCTTCTACTATTGCTAAATTAGCCTCTATCTCCCTTTTTCAATACCCGCTTGCCTTTACCACTAAAAGATTCCAAAATAACTGGCCAAAAAAATGGCCATTGACCGACTCCATTATGCCCTTGCCTAAGCAGTATCTTGCATATAGGAATTAATCCTGAACATTTTTTTATCCTGCCAATTTTCCTTGGACATCACATTTGGCTTAAGTATCAGGAGCTCAGTAAAAATAAAGTGATCCCTTATTTTTTCTTTTAATTTATGATTATGTATCTCATTTTACTATATTTTATTGCACATTCTATCTATTCCTGTTCTTAACCATTTCTTCACAGCTGATCACGTTTGTATGCAATGTTGACAATATTGATTTTTAATTAATTTGTTTTTTTTTGTCATCCGCTACAAATAGTTTCAACGCTGAGAAAAGAAAACTATTATCAATTACTCTGTATTGTCATGAAAATTTCTTGTTCACTTTCAGAGGAAAGTGAAAGTTCATTTGTAAAATGTTGTCGAAGACAGAAGTTGTTGCAATAATTCTACAAATGAATAGACTAGAATTGGAAAATGCTAACAAAACAATAGTGATGTTTTGTTTATTACAGAAGTAGAGTTGCCAAACCGTTCGCACTCACAAATTTATAGGGCAATACTTTTAAATTAGTATTATAGTTAATTTTTTTTGTAATACCATTATAGACAATCAACAGTTGTGTTCTTTAAACATATTTGATGAAAAAATTTTAAATATATTTTCGTATGTGTACAAAATAATAAAATTTTGCAATTATTATTTTACCACAATCCCGCAAATTTGTATATCTCTCCTTGTAGGCAACAGTGTTAAGCCCTTGTCATTTTACTTTCAAGAAAACGTCAAAAAATCGCTTTCATCTAAATTTTGTTGAAAGCTGAGTGGAAAGTAAAAAAGTTTGAGTGTGTTAGTGAAAAAGTGTGAGTGTATTGCGACTTTCTTGCAATTACTTTCCTTTGTAAACAATTGGTTAACCTATCATTTACACATGAAAGCAACTGCCTGAAAGTCACAATACATTCACTCTTCTTCACAAACCCATTCACATTTTTCTCAATTTCAGTTTAGCTTTCAAGGACATTTTGGCAATGAGGTAAAAACTGCTGCCCACTAAAAATTATGTACTCGTACCTTTACAAATTTGAAGAATTGTGGTAAAATAATATTAGGAAATTTAACTTATTTTGTATACATCAATAAGAAAATGCATTTTTTTTTTTAACAAAAATCTCCTTAAAAATAACTAAATATTTTTTGCAACTATTGCCCATAAATTTGTGCATGTGGTATTCTTGGTAACTCTAATTAACTCATCAACGCAACTCTTCGCTTCGTGGTCATAGGTACATATAAGGTCTGTTCCAGGTGCATAAGAAAACAGTCCAAACTAGTCCGATTTAGTCCAAACGCGTTCCAGATAACAATTTTTGCGCAATTTTGAGAGAAAATGAGAGAGTAAAATTTTTCATTCCTGTACAAAGTCGTACGAACTTTTTCTTTGGATAAGTTCGGACTAGAATTAAATTATCAGCTGTTTTTCGATGGTACAGTAGACGCTCGGAAATTCGAACCACTTTGTTTTTAGGGCGATTCGAATTTCCGAATTATTCTAATTTATGGATGTTTTTTTTATACAAAAAAATTAGATAAATTTGACCATAAAGATATAAAAAACTATGTTTTTTTCCATTTTATACTACATTTACATCTACGCAAAATCTAGTAGATTTCAGCTCAAATCTCGAAGAAAATCTCTGCCGTTTACACCAATGCTTTTTGACGTATTATTGGATTTCATTTTCATAACAAAAACAGCTGACTGAAGAAAGCATAAAAAATTGGCTCTAAACTTAATTAAATTCATGCTACAATTGTTTTTATACACATAATTACATATGTAATATTACTTACTTTATTCATTATTGTTTTATCCATATTGAAAACACTTATTTTAAACTTTTATTATTTTTTAATGTTGCTGTAAATATTTTGTTTCTACCGCGCTTTTTTTTTTGTTACAAATGTCAAAATTTTCTTGTTCAGGGCTGTATATTTCAGTACATTAGCAAAAAATACATAGTTGCATCATTTAGTATTGCGGCTACTATAGCCTTTTTATATGCCTTCAATATATCACGGTATGGCTGCCATGACTTATTGTTAAAGCTCTTATTAAAGGCTCTACGTGTTTCCTTACGTAGTTTAGAAAGCTCCGAATTCCACCATGGAGGAAAGCTTTTCTTGGCCTTTGTTATTGGGCAAGAGATTTCGAAGGCTTTCACCATAGCACTGCTGAAGCTCTTCTCCATCCTCTCAAGACCAGTGATCGTGTCCTCAATAACTGGTGTTTTGCATAGTTTGTGCTTCAGGATTCCATTAAACTTAAACCAGTCGGTCCTTCTTGGGTTCCTGAAAAATGGCTTTTCTATTCTGCTCTGTAATCTAATCTCGAAGAGAATCCAGTTGTGATCCGAAAAAGATCTTTTACTAGATACCCTCCACTTATCAACTGATAAACTAGATCTGTCATTTGTGAGTGTAAGATCCAGTACTTCCTCCCAACCTTTGTATTTGTTCCCACTCGGAAAAATAAACGTTGGGGTGGAGCCGGAACAACATATACTTAATCTATTATTGTTAATGAAATCAAGGATGTACTCACCATGTTCATTAATTTCGCTGCTGCCCCAGATTGTATGCCTAGCATTTGCATCACATCCCAGGACTATGTCAGATGCTCCTGTTGATGCCAAGAGATTACTCACTTCGACTGGAGGAGCTGGCTTCTCATGCGCCATGTAGCTTGAGGCTATGATGAAGCTTCTGTTCTGCGGCAGCTCGATCCTTGCCACCGTAAGGTCTGCTGTACTAAGCTGTGTGCAGAGAAAAATATTAATGTGTTTTTTGGCTATTAGACATGATCTAGGCTTACCACTATCCTTTGCATAGAGAACGTTATATTTTGACGCTGGGAACCCTTTTATCTCTGAGTTAACAACCCAGGGTTCCTGAAGTAGTCCAATATCCAAGTCCTCTTCAGCTAAGAGCACCTGGAGGTTATCTGTAGCACATTTCGAGTGCTGCAGATTTATTTGAACTACCTTAAGCGTCATTTTGTTTATTTGAGGAAGGTTCTGTAAGTTTCATCTCGGTGAGCAGATTGTTGGCGGCTTCAACAACATCAGTCTCACCACTACCAGAACCTGTTGGCCGGAACACCTTTACCTTCGCATCCCGCACTCCGAAAAACAGTTTGAAGCCGGCCTTCTCCAGCTCCACTGTTGCCTTATCGGTAATGGCGAGAATAAGGCATGTGTGGGTGTCCCCTTGCTCTGTACGGATGATCGACCAGTCATCCATGGAAATGTTGGAGTTCTGGCGCTTTAGACACTCCAGCATCTTCTTTGCATCGGTTGCCATTTTTGGTAACCAAATTCTTGCCCGTGGTCTCATCGGGATCTCTTCAGCAGGGATGAGCTTAAGCCTTAAGCCCTTCCACGTACCGCTAATCTTAGCGATGCATTTGCTGAGAAAGTCCATTGAGAACTCGTCCAAGCACTTGATTACCCTGTAGCCCCGGTGTATCTCGCCGGAGTCAAAACAGGGAACCGGTCCAGTCTTCCCTGCGAGCACGTAATCCATAACGAGCTCCGCCAGTTTAGACTCTATGGCACCCCATTCTGTTACCACAGGATTGATGGCACCATCTTTTTCGCTAGCCAGAGCCACAATGAGATGGTCCTTTACCACCTCGTTGAAAGGACGTCTGGCTGATGTTGACGTGGCTGCTATGTTTGGTCCTGGAGCGTTCGCCTTCTCTGCGATCTTCCTCCTTTTAGGCGATTTACCTCCCTCTGTCTGAGATCGGTTACGCTTGGACCTCTCCTCAGATGCTGCTTTAGAGGTGCTGGGTAGAGAGTCCTTATACTTAAGGTACTCGTCTACCACAGCTTGATACTTTTTTCGATCATCCTCATCGCGCTCATGAATTACACCACTGGCGGCGTTCTTGGCTATCTTGTCAAGTATAAACACCGCCTTGCTGTACCTTGCCTTCAGAGTCTCATGCTGGCTCTTCCTTTTGCGTTTTTTCTTCAATTGGTCATCAACCTTGACATCCATTTGAAGAGTTTTCTCAGAGGGCAGTAGGGTACTATGTCTGGTTCCCTCACTGCCTGACAGTTCGACCAAGGTCTCTTGACTAGAGGCCAGAAGGTCTTCTTCGGATGCGTTTTCGAACCCATCCTGTTGTTTTTCTTTTTTACTTTCTTTATTTATTTCTTTGTTTTTCATCATTTTTGGTCCCACGAGTAGGCACGTAAGGGAATGGACCATGCACGCAGTGACGGCGTACGTGGACTAGACAAACATTACAACCGGCCCGTGTCATAGGCACCGGAGGGGAGCTGTTAGCGACTAATCATCTTTTACCACTAATTAGCCATTCAGGTTCTCGGCACTGCTTCCTACCACCTTAACCTTACAAGTGGGCCAGTTTTGGTCCGCGGGCAAGAGTGAAGTTCCAAAGCGGGGGGAGAATGCCCAGAGCTTCATTGATTTCTTATATAAGACATCAATTCGTTCTGGTGCATTCTGTGGACCGGTCGTATGCCATAAAGGGGACGTTTGCACAACGAGTCCCTCAATGACATCCAACCTTTCCCCGGGCCCTCCCGCTGGGGTTAAGGTTGCTGATAGCCATGTGACTATTCCAATGAAGTGTCACCGGCCAGCCACATCCTAGAACAACGGCAAGGTTCACTGAGTGACCGCTTATGTAGCCTATCCCTCAGTATCCCTGTTGTGTCCCACACCCCAAACTCACTTCTTTACCTCAGCTTTGCCAGAGCGGCCTAACCACTATCAGTAATGTATCAGTCGCTCTGTGCTAGCTCCGTTCTGGATCATCCCCTAGAGCATCTACCTTGAGATGTGTCCAGACGTTGATTCAGAACGCCCCTATCCGCCACCTGGGGACGCGCTCGATGGAAGACTGACAACTCCACACGAGAAAAAATGTAGTATAAGTAGATTTTGTTTTGTATGGGAAATCTGGTGGAAATGAACTAGATTTCGCTCAAAATCTCATAAGTACCAGATTTTGCGTAGATGTAAATGTAGTATTAATTTATTTATCATGAAATCTATAAAAAACGTAATGAAATATAACCAAAAATAACAATTCAGTTCATTTGACTTTAGTATGTACATATAATATAAATAGTATACTTATAACTAAATTAAAAAAGAAAATTATTAAAGAAAAGTTAATACATATTTTCTCACTCTCATTATTCGCACTCAGTCTTTGTTAATCTTATAATCAGTGATATTTCTCTGTTTTTTGGGTTTTTGTATTTCCGACAAAACAATATCATTACGGAGATCTAAAAGATTTGACAAGTGCTTAGTGTAAAATAATTCACTGGTTTTGCACCACTGTATCTTCATTACATCTTTCGATATCTCTTATAGATATGGAATTATTCGGATCGATTTTGATTTATTTGGATAACGTCATTATAGTCCTGATCTTGTTCCAGCAACCGTGATAGAGGCACATCATCAGCACTATCGTATTCGTCTCAATTGAATAACTTTGACCAAAAATTTTTTATAGCTGTTTGCGTGACCTCATCCAAGTTTTCTTTAAAAAAGTTATTGCATCTTTGATTGAATGAGATTTAAAACTTTTGTTTAGTTCACCATTCTCAGCAATTAGTTTCGCTGGCAATCTATTTCTATAAATAAGTTTGGTTAGCTTTATTGGATTTTGTTCCATGGGCTGCAGCGCTGCTGTAACATTTGGTGGAAAGAATTACGCCACTATATTTCCATCTTCAATAAGTAAGATGGCTTTTGGAGGCAAATTATTTTCCTCGGAAAAACGAATGACCTATTAACAAATATTTTAGAATTATGGAACTTATAAATATGTATTCATAAATAACGTTTGCACTTACATACTTTATTAATAAAGATCTTATGAAACCAGTCATAAAGGATCCGAGATGTCATCCAAGCATTTTTTGAAAAATCGTAATGTAGTGGGTTGTTAAATTTTTTGAAACCCCTTGGATTTTTGGCTTTTCTAATAACTGTTAAAAATATACTGTTTGTTTTTTCACTTGCTCATTTTATAAATAATAATTGTAAATGTTTTTGTAGAAGGTTTAGATATATTTGTTTTCAGTCTAAAAATATGTTATAGTTTTTCTATTGTCTTAATATAATTTTTCATGTGTGCAAGCATAATTAACAAATAAAATATCAATTTTAAATTAGAATTTCTTAATAATAACCAATGGCAAAAACTTACAGAAATCATCAGAATTTACTCCAAGTAAGATAGAAATTCTTTCTTGTTGGGTTTTGTGCCCCGGAGCACTTTTTTCGGAAGCTGAAATATATGTTCTATCTGGCAGGCAGCGGTTATATAGCCCAGTTTCGTCGACATTATATATTTGAGATTCCACTAGGCCCATTTCTATGATTTTAGCACGAAGTCTATGAATAAAAGAAGTGACTGAATTAGTGTCGTGGGATAAAATCTCGGTACTAATTTTTAAAAGGCGAATTCCATGCCGCTTTTTAAATTTGGTAAATCATCCATCGCTTGCCCGAAAGTCATTCTCAGCTTTATCGGGATATTCTTGCCTGAAAATTACTTTAGCTTTCTCCTTTAATATGAGTCCACTTAATGTCGCCTTTTTCTCAGGTTGATGAAGAAACCACTCATAGAGACGACTTTCCATTTTCGGATATTCAGCATTATATAAAGTTTTATTGGATACGTGTTGATAGGTATTGGCAACAGCATCCAATATTGATTTTCTATTCCATTTAACATAGCTAATGGTAGAAGTAGTTACATTAAAGTCCAGTGCTAAATGCTTTCCTTGAACGCCTTTGTCAATCTTTTTCAATATTTTTAATTTTTCTTCTAAAGACAAAGTGTTTTTCTTACGTTTGTTTGGCATTTTAAGTACACTTTCTACGTATACAAACGCCAAAAAACTGACTTTTAAACTCTAACAACATCAACGAGATCAGTAAATCATCCATTAAAATGGGATTCCCCTTTTTTCTTTGTATTTGGTTAAACTATATTGTCAAAATTTTAGTGTTTAGAAAAAAACCGCTCGGAAATTCGAATTTTAGATTCTAATTTTAGAGCGAATTCCTGGAAATTCCAATTTCTGAGAGTTCGAATTTCCGAGAGTCTACTGTATTTAAAAATCAAAAAATTTTTAAATAAAAAAAGAAAGTTTTTGTTTTAAATTTATTAAAAAGCAAAACGGAAAATGTCTCCAATAAACTTGAAGTTGGAAGTACATACATATATTTGTGCATATTTATCACTTTATTTAATAAAAAAAAAAATGCTTTTATCGATCATTTAAGAAGTTATGGACAGCTGCTGCCAATGATGTCTGGACTATTTTGTTATGCACCTGGAACAGACCTATACAGAAACGTCAGAAAAGTACTTTCCGGTGTAAAGGCATGGTAAAGTGTTATAGGTTAACCAGTAGTCACTAAAAGAATTGACAGTCCCGTCCCAACGAAAGACGTAAGAGGCACTTGAGTCTAAAGGCTATGAAGCACAGAATATTAGTAGTCTATGCTATGAAGTAAAATCCATCCACAACTTGCAGAAGAGTGCATACACTCACATTTTTTATTTTGCCTGTGTATATTTTGTTTGCATGATGGCATAACAGCGTTGCACGAACAACTGTTTGGACAACATTGTTTGCACACGAACAGACTAGCAACAGCTACGGTCTTCAGGAGCCAAATTCCTGTGCGAACAGCAATCTGTACACAAAATTTGTTGGTTGTTGTTGTAGCAGCTCTGCTGCTGTCATATATGTACATATGTATCTATATATTATTTTTAAGTCACATTTGTGGCATTTGGAGCTGTGCAACATCAGACGGTCTTAGCTATAAGTAAATAGATCGCAGGTCCGTTGACCTACTGGAACAAATAAATAAGTATATGAGGGCCTTGTGAACAGTATAGGCAACGGTTTAGGGTGCCAGGAACTATTCGTCGGATCGTAGCAGTTAAGTATACTGCACCATCCGGCTCTCAATTGTGCTAAAATTGATCGAGTCTTCTTGGTAAAAGACGTTCAAAAGCTTTTGTTTGCGTAGATTGCTGTTCTCTGCATATCCACAACATTATTAAAATTTTAGGTTGTATTTATGAAGAGCTTGCTATGTATGACTAAAAAAGCAACATGCTTTTAGGAAGTCGTGGATGGCGGGAATTCGTGCAAGTTTTGAGATATCAAATCAAGAACTTTGACACAATAAACCAGAAGCTAATGGCCTGTATTTAGAGGCGTGGCAAAATATGTTAATGGTCGTTTTAGAAACGACTTCGGCATATCTTTCATTCCAGGGGCTGACTGGTGCAACTTTTCTACACTCATTTTAGATTTAAACCGCCAAATAAGAATGATTGGTTTGCTTTCGAGTATTAAAATTTTAGTTTGAATTCTAATTGCAAATTTATGTTTTCTTGATTTCGGCTTAAATTTTGGTTATTTAGCAGATTCTTCTCGAAATTGTTCTGACTTTACGCGAGATATGCAATTTATATTTTAACTAGGAACTTCTTTCTCTGCCAGTGTGTTCTCATGAACATTCTAATTTTTCATTATCTAATTATACATATTACAAATGTATTGAAATTGCGATTTTCTTGTTTTAATCCAAGGTTGCCTGTAAAGATAAGTTCTTAAAAAAATAGAATTATTAAATTAATAGTAATATATGTATATTAAAATTATTTTTCATAATTGAGACTCAGTATCTTCTAAACTAATACTTTACAGCAAAATAAAAAAAAATATACATATTTAATATACATATATTTATTTCTCCAATTATTCAATATAAATATTACACAAAAGGAAATTTAGAAATACTATTTGTACAATTAAATTATTTAAGCGTTAACACTAGTTTTCGAAGGTTGTTTAATATGTTCTTCCTCTTGCACATCAATATCACTTAGAGCAGTCATTAGACTCTGAGAATTAAGAGCATCAGTTGCAGATACCTAAAAAAAAATGAAACAATAAATTAGTAAATAAAAACAATTCTCATAACCACTTTTTTACCACTTTGACTTTATGACCCACTGCTTGTAATAGACGCAACTTTAACCTTAAAATGGCAACAGGCTCTTTAGAAAATTGCAAAGTTTGTGTTGGTGTTAGAAACTCTAAAAATACTTGATTTTCAGGGGAAGACGACAACTTCACGTGGATGCCTGGTATATTAATACCCTTGATGGGACATGAAAGATTGGCAGATAATACTGTTTCCTCTTTTGTTAACTGTTCCATAATCTTTTGGTAAGGTATCTCTTGATTGTTCACAAGATAGGAGGGAACTTCGGCATTAAGATTGAAAGCTACAATATTTTTGACATTTGAACACCAAGCAGGTTCTTCAATTTTTGCTGCGGACAATAGCACAGTTAAACGGCTGTCCACTTTGGGTTGTTTGCGATAACTAAACGATTCAGATTTGAGTTTAACAGCTGCCTGCAATAGTTCTTGGTTTTTGTAGCCCAAAATCCATAGAGACAGACACGACTCTACTAGTTGATCAACAAAGTAGTTAAATTCGCCACCATTTAGTTTTTCTAGGAGAATTTTTTCTATGGTTCGAAATTGTATAGAAGACAGACTACAATTTAATTGAGCACATGCCCATAAAAATGTAGAAATATCTTTGCCTTTCAAAGTTTGGCTATAACACCCATGACTATTGCGGGAATCTGTCAATTGCGTAGTTATTGATTCTATTAAGGGTTGGGTGCAGTGTTTGCTATCCCAATTATTTTCGGCCAAATATGCAAACAAGTGTATACGACCTCTTGCTTGCAATCGTTGAAGTCTGTCTGTATTTTGGCAAATATTTTCAATATACTCACATACTTTAGACGAACGTAAACGTTGCAAACGCATAGATTTTATAAAAGTCACTAAAAGGGCATCATATCCCTCCGATGTATCTGTTATGTCAAGCACTTCTTTCAATAATCGCTGATTAAAATCTCCGTTGTTAATAACTGTAGATGTCTTGTAAGCAGCATTGCTAACCAAAGCAAAATCTAATGAACTCATTTCAGGAATATTTTGAGATAAATGTTCGTCCAAGAAAGTATTAAATAAATTGTTAACGTTAAATTTTGTTTGCTTTTTATTTAAACCCATGTAAAAACATAATTGAACAAATTGTTCCTTCGTTTTCATTTCTTGTTTATTAAACTTTTCATATAAACGTTGCATAGCCCGTCCATAGAAATCTAAGCGCGTCATCCAATTCGGGACGAGAAACAAAAATGCATACAATGTCCGTAATATTGTATCTGCATTCATTTTCTCAATATTATCCACAGCATATCTATCGAGTTCATTAAGTATGATTGCAAATTTTCCGGGATCAGCATTAGGTCGGTATGTGAATGCATAAATAATAACGGTTGCTATTTGATCCTCGTCAGTTTTTTCCAATTCCCTTTGGAAATACCTCATGTCACTAATAGGAAAATAATCGGGATATCTTACTTTGCTGGGTACCTGGACACAAATCTTCTGTCGTTCCAAAGCCACATGCTTGGCGAAACGTGTAAGTAACGTGCCGGCCTCATCCGACGTTTCGTAGAGAATATCTTTTGCACTAAATGTTGCGTAATTCTGTAGGGATAATATTCCGCATCTGTGTTTAAGGGACTGGCACCTCCACAATGTTTTTGCACAAATATTTAACATGTTTAAATTAATATAAATGTTTACTTTATGTAATTTTTATAAATTTTCATAGATGAAGGCGTATGTAAAGAAAATGAAACACGAACAACTGACGATACATGTGCAAACACAGATGTCAGGTATGTACATAGTATAAATGTGAAATTATATTTTTATTATGTATTATATATTAAATATTTTTAGCCAAGACGAATTCAAACAGCAATTTTAAAAGCGAATTCGGTGTTAAGCAAAACCCAATGTGAAAATTGTTTAGCCTTGTTGTAACCAATATGTAAAAAAATAAGAAAGAAAAAAAAGGTAGACAAACAATTCATAAATATATTGTTAAAATTTTTGGAATTCATAAATTTTATTACAAATGTATACATATATTTTAACAATATTTGACATTACCAAGGCGAATTTATTATTAGGTGGCCTCATGAGCGCAGATGTGAATTTGATCGTCGTAAACTAAAGTCAAATAATATTAAAAAATCAAATGTATGTACTGGTTTTTTTTATTCACAATAAATTCCGATGAAAAAATTTTTAAAAATGCACGGATCTGCTGATGCAAAGCGGCAGGCCGTCTATTCAAATATCCATTTGAAACAAGTCGACGTCACAGATATAATCTGTGTCGACGTCTAAGAATTTTGATCAATTTGTCCAAAATGGTTAGTATACCTTCGTCTCCAAACGAAGTGTTGCAAAAATGCCGCCAAAGTTAAATTTTTTTCGATCATAATTCTTCCAAAGATTGGTCGATTAAAAGTTGTAAATGCAATAAGGAAGCCTAAATTCGACTCTATTCCACACTGTTTATATTGCCAAATCCAAATTACTTATTTTAAAATTTTTTGTCCATGAAGTCGCAAAATATCGTTTTTTCCATTACTTTCTCGTTGAAAACTGTTAAAATTATCACAATGTATTTCAGAATTTAAAAAGTATGTTTAACCAAGCTTCAATAAAGACGATAACGTGATGATTGATAATAAAACTATCGCGAAATAACTTAGAACGTTTGTTTTCAACCCACGGGTATTTTTCTTGGTGAACAAAAGGCGTAAACATGATGAGATGTTTTAAGAAATCTGTATAGTTGAATTCCATTTGATTATTTTTATTCATAATATTAGTATTTTGTTAAACAAATATATCAAAAGAGTTTAGATCCAAATTGTGTTGTAGCGGCTTCTTAAGCAGTATAGCAAAGAAGTATAGCTGTCAAATAAAATATTATTTTATAGTAGACAGTTGTAGAAGTTGTTAACATGTTTTTGGATTTTGAGGAACAACGATTTTCGTGCTTGGAAGACAAACCACTAATGTTTATATAATTTTTGTTGTTACAAGTTCATACAAAATATTAAAGAAAGTAGTTTTGTGTATTAAAACCAAATTAAAAACGAGTTTAAACACGACGTTTTCTAATAACCTTTTTATTAATAACTCTCGATTTTGAGAGTGTATTCGAATTTCCAAAAATTACAAAATTATCTTCACAAGTTCGCCTACATTCTGTACTAGACCTCTTTAAAAGTACATAAAATTTTTTCGATTTTGTCACATAGTGTAATCGGTCAAATAATATATTTACTCAACTCAAACATTTTACTAATCACTGTAAAATTATATTTTTTTGCCGTTAGCTGGCAGGCACAAGGAATCTGACTAAATAGGTTGAGGGAAGTTAACACTCTCGTATAAAAAACCCCTAATCCACGGTTGAACAGCATACGCCACGGATGCGTGGCCAAGAAGGGTGCTTGGTCTCAAGTATGCGAACTCTGCACACCAGTCAATCTTCAGTTTTAATACAGACTTACCCATGCATATGAAGCTCTGTATGTGTGGTAATTTTTTTGGCAGAGAGATGAATAAGGAAGACTAGCAAGAGGCGGAGAAGTTAATTTCTGCAGAAACTACGGTTGTTTTAATTAGCCAAAGGAAGAATCGGGAAAAGATGGACACGAATGCGTCGCGAGGGTTAACGGGTTAATTCTGTACTGTACTTCTAAGGCGTTAGATCGTGAGATGCCGACAGGGATGGACAATGAAACCTCGCACGAGGTGGATGGGTTAGTCTCTGTAGGAACTCTGGTGTTTTTTAGCCAATGGAGAAATTCTGAAGAGTTCAACAAGAAAACCTCCCAAGGGATGGACGGGATAGCTTCGAAAGATAGTCCTGAGGAAAAGACTGAGACGCTAGCACACATTGTGTGTGAATGTCCAGCACTGGCTAGCATAAGACTTAGGCAGGCACTTGTTAAGTGTAAATGTCATGGTGGACCTAAGCCTGAAACAAGTGCTAGCAATTAGACAGTCACCAGTCGAGTCTGAAATCATTATAATCTAATAAAGGCTAGTAGTAGCACGAAACTTGATTGAGACTAAGGTAATCGTAAATTACAAATCGGTTGCCTAAAAATTAGTTCGAGGAAAGCAGAGGGTAGAAAAAGTTAGCGGTCTGCTTCGATATCCACCCTATATTATAAACAAAATATTATATTTTAAATTCCCCATATCTTTAGAACTTTTATATTTAAACATCTAAAATTTACATAATATTTAAATATTTAACATTTTTCCAATGTTACTTGCTTATTTAATAATTCCATAAAATCATCTTTGGTGTAATTTTTGTTACGTTTGAAAAGTGTATCCAATATCTCTGCTTTGCATTTTCCAATAGACATTACCGAGAGCCAATCATCATAATTTGCTGGCTTATTTGTCATCGGCGGATGAACTGGTTCTTGAGGACACTGATAATGCAGTGCATTGGCAACATGTTTGGTAGTTTGGGAATGCTCGTGTACATAGGAACAAATGGCACATTCAAAACTTTGAAATAGATTGTCACTATACATGGCAGATCTACGGCGGCTTAATTCATTCAAAAGTCGTGTATTTGCAATGGGTTGTATCATATTATACTTATGATTTAAATAGGAATTGTAAGCTCTATCATTTGAATCTAATTCCTTTAAATATGCTGCTAAACCTTCAGGATTGCTGAAGTTTGAAATATCAATGAACGATTTATCGTTTGGCGACCAATCCTGAAATATGAGTACAGATTTTTTTATATAAAAAAATTATGTATGTACATATATTATTTTAAGGATAAGCTACATACTTTAATACTTGGTGAACCAAAGTAAATGGGTATCGAACCAGCTATAAGGGGACGCCAAAATTTTTCTGTAATATAATCGTCGCAAATGCCATTTTCATATGCAATGATAAATTTATAACGAGCCATGAATTTTAAAAGTTGGGGAGCATACAAGTGGTTAAGGTAATCGTGCTGTATTTCTTCCCAACTAAAAGAAATAAGAAAAACTTACAATATGTAGTTAATTTACGGGCTTAAACTATAATAAAAGTTGATTAAATTTAAAAGGCCATACTCATAAAAATGTTTTTAAATTATAAAAGCTTTATCAAGCAAATTTTGTAGATAAATTTTATTTTTAAAACTTTTTAAAATTTGAACTTTTTTTTTATGAATATGGCCTTTAAATTTAACTTTTATTTAAAAAAGCCACATATATTTTACCTTTCGGGCAGGTTTTTATTTTTCAAACAAGTTCCATATGAATCTACACTTATATATTTCATCAATTCTTTAACATAATCATCACGTCCGGACATTGTATCACAATCTGATTGCATAAATAGTACAAGTGCTTGATCTTTATGTCTGGATTTCTCACCAATAGGAATAGTATAAGCGGGTGTAGTTAAATTATCGATATGTGGTAAATAATAAGTAGTCATGGGTAAATCGCTGTAACGACTGAAGGTTGACGTAAAATTGAAGTGATGTAACCATTCCTTGTATGGCATAAATGCAATATTCCGGGGGGACTCTTCGTGCATCAGGCCCCACAACTGAAGAGAATGGCGTGGCAACGGAAAATCGTCAATCTTTATATCAGAACCATAAAATATAAAGGCCTTTTGAAAAGAAATACGAAGGTTTTTAAATTGGAATAAATTGATAAACTTATTCGTTTTATTGCTCTTTAATTTACCTTAGCTTTATCTCTATCTTCTCTGCTAGTAGTAAATTTACAAAAGTATTTATCACATAAGCGATTTTCCGTATAGCCGCTCATAATCGGACTCCACCATATTATTAAGGGAATAGCATTTCCACTTTGGCGGTTGCTACTTTGTATCTTCTCATCATGGTCTTGCAATATTTGTCCTACTATGAAGACAAGCAATACCAGAAAAGTAATAAAAACTAACATCCTTTTCCATTTATTAACTCCGGATTTCATCATTATTCTACACTATATTAAGGTGGGATTATATTATGATTCACTCTACATTACATTATGAATTTTATATTAATGATTCTTGATTTTATACTTATATTGTTTGTATACATAAGTATATATTCAAGATGATAGTTAGAATTCTTATCAATAACAAAAAAAATCTACGCTACGTTTGTTTTTATTAGTACATTCGTAATTTGTATGTGGTTATCCTAATTTTCTTTGTATTTATATTATCTTAATATTCTTTCAAGTACCATCTTTAATATTAACAATTCACAATAGTTAAGTAGCTGTTTTTAAGTTTTGTTGATATCAATGCTCGTTGCGTGCACGAAGTATACTCTAACGTTACGAGTTTCCTGCTACCACAGATTGCTAAGGCTGTGCCCGCTACCTCTCGATTTATTTTTTGTAGGCTTGAAAGGATTATTAATTTTTCGCCTAAAAATTAGAAATGACCACTCATTTTTTCGATTTATTGGTTTTTGGAGTACTACCTTTATCTGGCAGTTCTTTGCCCAACAGGTTTGGCAACACTGCCTACAATTGGACTTGGGATAATTGGATTTAGTATCAAAAGAGTCAATCTTGTTAAATATTTCAAAATGTGCAAAAGAGCTGCTGGGTTTGTTATATTTCGTCGTTTGCATAATGAAATAGAATATTTATTGTTAAAAGCTTCGTATGGAAATTATCACTGGAGTTCCCCAAAAGGTCATGTTGATCCAGGTGAAGACGATTATACTACAGCTGCCCGTGAAACAAAGGAAGAAGCTGGGTAAGCGTTAAATATGCAATGGTGTCTAACCGAAGTCACTTTTCAGGGCGAATCCGGACTTCGGCGATATTCAGTAAAAACTGAATAACAACTTTTTTCAGAGAATAGAAACAGTAATAATTTACATATGGAATTACATATGCATATATGTAAGTATATGTGTGCATATCGCACACATACTTCAAAGGGGACACAACTCAAAAATTCTCATTCTTCAGAAAACTGTTGAGCTTATGAAATATTAGGGGAACTCACTCTTGGTTGTAAACAACCCTTGTAAACCTTGCACATGTAGCAAGTCTAGCAAATATGCTACATTTTGCAAAACCATAACAAAATATAGTAAACTAAAATTTGCTACATTTGAGCAAGTATGCTATGCCAGAAATCATTGCAGATTGGTAATTTGCAATGCTTTTAGCTGTGTATATCATTTTATTTTTAAAATCAAAGCAACTAGACACCTGTGCTTAAAAAGTTTCACGGCGCTAGAACCGTCTCAAAAACTGCCTGTGAAGATTTAAAATTGATGCGAAGACTGTGAAAATGTTTTTGCGAAAATAGTAAAACTTAAAATATCAAACAAAACTCCATTAATTGATAAAAGTTTTTATATACTGGCTGCGGCTTAGCTTATTGCATATGGCAAAGTCACTTTATGCAACTCTATAATAAATTTGCTAAGTAATAAATTTGCTAAGTGTGCAAAAATTGCACATATGCAACGAAGAGTGATTTCCCTTATTGTGACCTTTTGCTCAAGTAAACTACTAAAGTAATTAAAACAAATTAATAGTATTTACTCAAAATATTATTAAAAACAATAAATAAATTTAATACATATGTGCCTATTTATAATACGCCTGGTATAATTTAAGTATGTACACTAATTGCAATGCAATTAGTGTGTTTTTCAACAACATACATATTTACAATATCAAAATCAAGGTATTGTATATATCTATGCGCAAGCATTTTGCGTATAGGTAGACAGATTGACAACAACCAATTTCCATACATTCACTGCTGTTCGTTCTGCTTTTAGAATTTGCAATATTTTATTCGAAAGTAAAAACTTCCGATGTCTTAGCTGATCTGTGTTACACTCCCGAATAACTTCTTCGTTTTATTTAAAATAAAAAAGGTTGGTGTAATGAATTAGAATCAGAGTTTCTTTAATTAAAACTTTATTTTAATTTTAAAGTGACAATTTCGTATTAATATTTATTTTGCACCATAAATTTCTAAATACATATGAGGCTTCTGAGGCTTGTTTCAGAACCCTTGCGTAAAGTATGTCTAATAATTGTAAAAAGTAGGATAAATATGTGGAATTCAGAATTAATTTCCGAATTATTCAAACAGCATGAAATTATTGCTACACAATTCATGATTCTCTATCAGTCCGTATTTGGAAGATTGTTTTGCCAAAAATCACGCTTAAATAAGACTCAGGAATAAATTTTACTTATGCTTAAGCCGTTATTTATTTTAAACACAATTAAATTTAAGCAATCACAAGTAAATCATGCAGGAGTTCGAAATGTAATTAATTAAATTGATTAATTAATTTTTGATTAATTAGCTGGCACCTACATACAATCATATGTAAGTATGTATGTATGTGCATACATAAATGATGAAGAATTGCTGATGTTGTTGCTTTTGTTTGTAACGGGTAATTTTTATCTAATTTGCAAGTGAATTTTGTGAATTTCAGTTTACAAATGCCAGGAAACTCGTGTTAAGCTCGCAAAGTTACACAAAATATACTTTGATATAACTATCACAATTTATACTTAAAGAATATTTCTTCCACAAAACAAAAAAAAAAAAAAAATCAAACAAAAACAAACATTGAATTTAATTTGTATATTATAAAAAGCCAATTTAAGAACGTCTGAACTTTATGGAAGATCTACAAAAATTTTACGATGAAATAAGTACAAGAAAATAAGGAAAAACCTAGACAATTTGTAAGTGTATAAAAAACTTGTGCAGCAAACGCTTCCGTCTTCAACTTAAAATATCTCTGTAGTCCTTTAAGAGTTTACGGTTATACCAAAAGCAACACAAAATAAATAAATTTTTCATAACAAAACAAAAAAAATTGTACACTAAGATTTCCATTAGAAGGGTGTAATAAAATGGTGAAGGGTGTAAAAAGCCTGTTGTCGTCTTGTGGAAGTTCCTTGTTACAAGAGGGTTGCCGCAGTTTTCTTTTTGTGTTATAGTAAAGCCGTGGAGGAGAAAACAGTGTTATATGAAGATTATCTGTACAACGAATTCTTGACAAACTGTTTTTAAAATAGATTTTGATCATAGCTTTGATAACAGAAAAATTTAATTATAATTATTACAAAAAATTGCAAAAACTTCTAGTAAGTTGCCTTATTTAATTTATTTATTAAATGCTACAATTGCTTATTATATTTTAACTTAAATTACCGATTGTAATAACGAAGATTTTTAGCCGTTGTGGTGAAACAGACTAGGGCCTTTGGTGGAGATCTAACCTACAAAACCCAGCTAAACATTTGGGATTTCATAAAATATATCTTACATATATTAGGACTACATAACATTAAAAATATGGGTATCCACAGCAGGTAGGTTTCTTCTATAAACAGTGAGCTTTTTTTTTTATTTCGTCGTTCATATGGAATTAAAACAATATTCCCGAAATTGTTCTTCGTAAACATTCACACAGTAAGGTTATTTCCTTCTTACCACTTCGTTTCAATCCAAAAGCGTAGATGTTCGATCTGATATTGTTACTCAACATTTATACGTTACGGTAATAACAGTATTCGAACTTTTACCTCAACAATTTGAGGAATCCTTGCTGTGTAGAAAAATGTTATTTCTTTCTTAAGCATTTATAAATAGTATTTTAATTTAATATACATACATACATATATATGTATGTATATATTATTTTGCTTCTTTTAAACGCGAGATTTTTATGTGCGCTACATTTTTCTTTCAGATATACCGAAGATGATTTGATTATATACAAAAATAATCCAATAACTTTAAACTATGAGGTAAAAGGCAAACCTAAAGGCGTGATATATTGGCTGGCTGAACTCAAAAACCCCACAAAAGAACCAGTCTTATCGGAAGAACATACTGAACTAAAGTGGCTGACTAAAGACGCAGCTAAAGAAATCGTGGGCTATAACGATAATCAGCAAATGCTAGAAAAATTTCATGAATTTATTTTGAACGAAATTTGCACAAAAGGTAAAACTGTTTGAAGTATTTAAGCAAATGTTTTTAATTTCTTAAAATAACATGTTGAAACATAATTTGACAAAAAAAATTGTAATAACAATTTTAAATACTTTAAGCTTTTTCGATTTAATGATTGTGCATTATTCGTGGGGTATACAAATAAAATAAAAATGACAAGATATGTATAATCCAAATAGATTCCGAAACAATAAATAAGTTTTGTTCAAGGACTATCACAATAGTGAACATATCCGAAATAATTCATTTAAGTTCTACTTAGCTATGGGCTTAACCTAGAGTGAACGATCTGAGGATTTAACTGGCTTAAATCCCGGAGGTTTACAACAGTCGGTTATATCTAAAATAATGATTTCGATTTTTTTCTGTGCAACACAGTAGTTTTTGTGTAAAGAGTTTTCTATAATTTAAGGCATGGCAAAATACATATCCGAGTACTTATCTAACATGAGATTTTATAGCAACGTGTTCACTGATTAAATTATCATTTGTTATTTAAATTTGTAAAATTAATTCTTACCTTTTTTTATTTATAAATTTGTGATTGGGCTAACAACACGCGTTTTGTTAATAAAAAAGGTCTATCTACATAAAAATATTTGTGTATAATATCTATATAAGTAACAAGTAAGACAGATGCTATATTGGCTGTGCCGAATATTATATGCCCTTCATAAAAGTGTGAACTACTAAACATATACCACAGATTTTTCCCGTCGAAAGGATTTGTTTTTTAATATATGATACAATTTAGAGTTTTCGTTGCAATTTGAATTTTGGAAAATTTTGTTAGTTTGGTAATTTATACATGTTTAGGCTATAGTTGGTTTTGTTAGATTAAGGAACTATGTTAATTTATTCCAGATTTTAGATTTATGTAATATTGTTTAATTTCGTTTTTGTTTATAAATTTCTTTTTAACTTTTTGAATTTTTTTTATTTTTGTAATTAAAAATTGTTGGGCTATAGTTTGGATTTGTGGTGAATTTTTTGGATTTTGGTGCATTTTCAAATCATGGTGAGATTTAATTTTTTGTAGTTTTTAGATTAATTTAGATTTTTGGTAAAATTTATAATTATGATGTCTAATTTTTCCGAGCTCCAGGTCATCAATAAAATCTTCCTTATTATAAATTATAATAAATATTAATTTTATTTTTCCAATATTTCGCTACGCCTGACGATGCTACACAAAGGCGTAGCGAAATATTGGAAAAATAAAATTGATATTTATTATAATTTATAATAAGGAAGATTTTATTGATGACCTGGAGCTCGGAAAAATTAGACATCATAATAATAATAAAGGTCAAAAAACTAGAATAAAGTTTATTAAAAATTTATAATTTTTATGATATATACATTTTTTGGTGAATTTGTTAATTTTTTACTGAATTCCCCAATTGTGATGATTTTTTTTTGTTTGATACATTTGATTTTTTTAATTTTGTAAAATACTAATTTTTGTGCATTAGAAAATTTGGTGAAAAACCGGGAATAAAAGGAAGTCAGTCATTCGGTGCCAATTCATGGCTATATGGCGGATGACTAATCAAATCGATGTTTTGGGTGCTTAAAAATGCAGTTTCTTGAGCTTCCGTCTTCGGCGGTTGGTTTTCCCGATTTCTTGAAAGACAACTGGCAAACAAATGGTTGTGTACCGCTCAGAATTGAGTGTTCTGCGTTGATCTAGTGGTATGCTTGCGACTTGTCCAGTTTTTCTGCAAAAAACAGGCGACCATTTGCGCGTACAACTTTTGCTGGATTTGGCTCATCCTGAAACACCCATACAGTCGACTGCTGTTTACTTTCGGGCTCATACGCCTAAATCCACGATTCATCACCTGGCACGATGTCATAGACGTGTTTCGAAGCACCAATCGATACGAGCATTTTTTTGAGCGATTGATTAATTGTGTGGGATCCAACGCGAACAAATTTTTTTGACAGTCAAATGTTTATGCAATATTGAATGTATGCTGGTCCCACTAATGCCTAAGGTCTCAATCTCACGATGCACAGAAGGGTATTTGTCCAATTTAAGCGGCCAAAATTCGAATTTTCAAAACTCACTTTTTCTTTAACTACCCACCGTAGGGTGAAGAGAATAGGAGGCTGGACTAGATCCCGTTATTTTTTTAATTCCTTTTTGCTTTCGTTCACTCTCGCCACGCAGTCAAAGTTTCGTGTTGCTAAGTAGGCATATGCTTTTTTTCTGTGTTTGAGACAAGTCAACGTGAAAAAAATAGAGTAAAAGCGTGTTTTCAGTTTATGAATTTTATTAAAATGGATAATTGTAATGCCGGTAAATATGATATAATTCACATAGTTTAATAAGAATATAATATATTCTGGTACCGGCAGAGCTACATTGAAAATGATGGTATTTTTGTTAATTTTAATTGATTAAAAAAATTAACTGTAGTCATAAAGTTGTATAACACCACTTAACGCAACTGAGATTCTCGCTCGGGTGTGTTAATTGATATTTCATGGTTTGAAAAAAAAAATTGGCTGCGGATATGTGCGGATGACTATTTTATGGCCCTTTGAAGTATGCTACTGCTGAAAAATGTACCAAAAATTCTGATGCTTTACTGTACATGCTGCTTTATTGGACACTTCTTTTACACATTTAATTTTAAAATTTAGCAATTACAGAATTTTTTGTTTCCAAATCTAGGTTCTCAAAGGTCAAATTCATAGTTCGTGAAGACGTTTTACGAATTTCCGAAATCTGCAATATTTCATCAATAATTGCTAATATAGCTGGTGCCGAAAAACATGAAATGCAATCCGGAAATTATTCTAAAGAAGATATAACTTTGTTAAAAAATAGTTTTGCGAAATTCAAAAGCGATTTAAAAAAAAAGTGGGCTGAAGCCCATAGAAAAGCCAGTGTTTTCATTAAAGCTAATCAGCCGTGGATAAAAGGGTCTTTTTCTATACCAAAAGTGGTTAATCATGCTGGGCGGCCTACCAAACTTTTCGACGAGTCCAGCGGTAGAACCAAAAGGCGTAAAACGGAAACCTTACGCAACTGCAGTGATACGGGAGAGTTGGCTGTAGCTACTCGAATTAAATTACGGTCAGTTGGAATCAGAGATGCTGCCGAAGTACTTAAAGAAGTAACTTCTTCACCAAGTCGCGCACATAAATATAAAATTGCGTACAACAGAGTCAATCCAACTCAAAATGTAACGAACAATTATCAATATTAGGAGCTCTCTCGATATTCATTGAAGCCAATTTGACTCGCAGGCAGTATGAGGTTGTTAGAATGAGCAACAAAAAGTTCTATCCGTGTTACACTTTGCTCCAAAAGGCTAAACGGGATTGTTATCCTCCAATGTCGGCATGTATAATCAGTGCTACCAGTGCCGAAATCAAATTACAAGATCTTTTGAACCATACATCTACTCGACTTCTAGAGTACCTTCAAGAAGTATTTGATTCCTTAGAAGCGGATGAGATTTCAAGCTTGCAGCTTATTTATAAATGGGGTTGTGATGGATCCAATCAATCTCAATATAAACAAAAGTTTGAAAACGAGGCTGATTCGGACTCAAACATATTTCAAAGTTCTATGGTCCCATTGCAGCTTATATGGAAACCAACGAAAAGAGTCATCTGGAAAAATCCTACACCGTATTCACCACGCTACTGTCGACCGATGCGAATTCGATTTGTAAAGGAATCGGTAGATGTAACTAATGAGGAAGTCAATTATATTCAAAATGCCATTAGCACCTTGGTGGAAACGGAAGCTGACCTAAAAGGAATAAAAATTCGCGTTCAACATATATTACTGCTTACTATGGTCGATGCTAGAGTATGCAACGCTGTGACTAATACCAGCTCCACCATGAAGTGCTATATTTGCAACAAAACTTCCAAAGATTTTAATGATTTGAATAAAACTGGAGTAATCAATGAAAGCTCGCTCACATTCGGACTTTCGACTCTCCATGCTCGGATACGATTATTTGAAGGTATTTTACATATGTCCTACAAACTACCTCTTAAAAAATGGCAAGCAAGAACAGAAAAGGATAAAGATATAGTAAAAACCCGAAAAATAAAAATCCAGCAAGAAATCAAAAGCAAAATGGGCCAGATTGTGGATGTTCCTAAACCTGGTTTCGGAAACAGTAATGACGGTAACACAAGCAGACGCTTTTTTTCCGATCCTAATTTGGCAGCAGAAATTACAGGAGTTGATCGAGACTTAATTTTTCGCTTGAAAGTTATATTGGAAGTAATATCCAGTTGCCATAAAATAGACACTGAACAGTTTCACACCTATGCAACAGATACAGCGAAGATGTATGTTAAGTTGTACACCTGGTACCCAATGTCTCCAACAATGCACAAGATACTTGTTCATGGCCGAATTGTTATCGAAAGCGCTTTGTTGCCTATAGGACAGCTATCGGAAAAAGCAGCAGAAGCAAGATATAAGCACTTTCGGCAATATCGTGAAAACTACGCCCGAAAATTTTCAAGAGAGTTCTGCAATAGATATATAATTAATAGATTATTGCTAACTTCAGATCCTCTGTTAACGGGACTAAGACCAAAGCCGAAAAAAACACAAAATCCTTTCTCAAATGAATGCTTAGAAATGCTTGTCCCAACCGAAGACAACGAAGACAACATTTATGAATTAAATAAAGAAGATATTTTCAGCTCAGGCAATGAAGAAATGGCCGATTGATTTTATTTTATATCATATTTTTATCTTTTCAATAAAAACAGAATTGTTTGTTAATTTTTCATACTGCACGACTTAGAGTTTCTTTAAAAAGTATCCTCTTTTAATTGGTTTGGGGAAATACCGTCTTAATACCCTACGTCTTTTTGCTTGTTTATATAAATTTACAATTTTAAATGCCACAACATGTCTTTTCTAAATATTTTGCATACAAAATTCAATCAAAATAATTTTGGCCGCCTAGATTGGCCAAATACCCCTCCGTGCGATGGGTCACATGACGATCTTGCAATATCAATGGATGGTTTTCGGAACAACAACTGATTTTGGACGACCTTCACGATATTCGTCTTGGAGTGAACTACGACCACGATTGAATTCACCATACCATCGATAAACTCTGGTCCTTGATGGAGCTTCATCGCGAAAATAGAATTAAGTTCATCCATGCACTGTTGCGGAGTTAATCCACGTCGAAAGTTGTAACAAAAAATCGCACGAAAATGTTCAGGATTTAATTCCATTCATGGGCTCGTATGTCAAAACTTTCTGAGTAAGTATAACCTCGAAAATGCACGATCCCGAAATATAAAAGGCAACCCTCGTAGACATTGTGTTCATTGGCCTGGCGCACTACAGTTAGCCTTAATAATAAAATTCCAGCAATGCGAAAAAAGTTTTATAGGTTATAGAAGAAGAGAAGATTTCGATTTTTAAACGACGATAGAAGAAGAGTATTAATTAATGCTCGAAATACAAAAAGTTGCAAGTGTCCGAAGAGTCTTATAAATCGAAAGGGGTAACCTATAATTTCATGTTTTATAATAAAACTTGAAAAGACGTATGTCCCGAAGGCGAAGGAGGGGTTATGGCTAAAAATTATTACAAGCTATATAGATAATTTTATAAATGAATGCTTGTTAGCATATGAAAAAGCTATTTTGATATCTGATAGGTGTTCCTATCAGAATATAAATACGATTTTGTCCAACGTTTTGGCAAACCCGAATTCAAAAACAGACACTGAAATATAGCAGCTAATTCTCGAAAAATTACACACAATGATAGTGTCCACTTAACACTGGAAAGCTGTTTTCATGCTGCAAAATATAGATACTGCAATAGATTATATATGTAAGCCGAATGTAGCATGCAAAGCTATCACATCCTTACAAAAAAGTATTTGAAATTTTAATTCTTAAAAATTGGAAATGTTTCTTTTTCCTTCAATAGGTCTAGACAAACATTTTGGAAAAGCGACTGTTGATAGTATTAAACGAATGTTATACAAAAAATATAAAGTAATGTACATATGTACATACATATATGACTTGGTAGTCAAATGACTGAAATAGCAGAAAAAATAATCAAAACATTGTTGAGGTGAAAAGCAAAACTATATTATACTAACATACTTAAACTAGAAGAATCCAAATATAAGAAAGTATGCGAATACTTAAAAAAATATATATGTATAAAGAATACCACGCATTGACACTGAAACTTAACAAGGGATGACGGAAATTCGTTCCAAAAATCTATATCACGCATTTTGTGATATTCGTTTTTAAAATACTGAATAAATATACATATTTATTAGTTCTTTTTGAATTATTACTTAAGAGTATCTTAAAGATTGTTCTTACATTTTGATTGAAAATAACGAAGCAGCTCTATGTGTTAACAAATCCTCTAAATTAAATAATAATTTTATTTTTAATACTCCAACAAAATGATTTATGTGTAGTTTTTCGAACAATTCGGTTATAGATCCTCAATGACAAGATTTTTTCTGTCCGGAAAACGAATATCAGGAATTAATTAAATTTTAACATTCGTAAAATGTATACACCGTTTATTAATAACATTTTAAATAAAAGTTGAGTTTTTAGCGCACACACATTAGGGTCAAGTTCAGTGTACACAGTGTGTATGTTACACGCACCCAATCGCACCGTTTTTATCCTCTCATAACTTTGCTTCATTTAATTATAAAATACTGAAACTTAAAACGTAAGGACTCTACATGTAGGTAATCTCGTGGAAGTTTTACCATAAAAACTTCGAGATGTGAATGTGAAAAAAGTGCATATTTTAGTACCTATTTACTGACTATCTCACTCATAAATATTATGGGATACTTCCACTATAGCTAGAAAACTGAAATTTTATATGCAAGTAGGTTTTAAGGAATAACTAATTAGAAATTCTGAGGACAGGTACGTTTTATTTAAGGGTTCTAGGGTGCTAGGGTGGGTAAAGAGTTGAAATTTGGTATACAGGTAGGTCTTTGGGAATAAGTAATCAACAAAATATGAAAACGGTACTATTTTTTATAGGGCGACTAGTCTATCCCCTTATTTGTATGGGTCACTTCCCCTATAGCAAAAGATCCAAAATTTGGTAAAGAAGTAGGTCTTGAGAAATAAGTGATCTACAAATTTTTTAAAGTACAAATTTCATCTAAGGAGACTAGGGTGGCCGATATTTGTATGGAACACTTCCATTATAGGTAGAGAGCCGAAATTTGACGTAACCCAACCGACTGAAAACTTAAAAGAAGTTTTATACATACGCCCAAGTATGTCAATCAGCGTTGCCACTGTTGGTCTTTTCCGACCAAAATGGTCAGACATTAATGGTTTTGGTCGGATGGTCGGCTAAACCTTATTTTGGTCGGTTAGGCGATCTTGTATTTAATTTACTATCGCCCCCACATAGCTCCGCAGATCCTGAACGCCAGTTTTCAAAACTTTCTTTAATAAAAACAAAAATAAGAAATAAACTCGCAACAAGTACAATTAATAATATAATGCTTTGTAAAGAGCTAATGAGAAAAATTGATGCACACTTTGTGTGGTCGGCAAAACGAGATCTTTCTAAAAAGTCAAAATTGTACATAAATAAAATATGTAAGTATATTTATGTACCTGAAAACAGACTATTTTAAGTTAACAAATAGGAAATAATTTTGTATTATTTTTTTATACATACATTGTGTATGTAGCAGTTGTTGTTAAATGAATTCTGTATTTGTTTTCGATACATTTTTATTTTTGTCGTTTTTTGTTATTATTAAACACGTAATTGAATAAAAATCAAATTTTATTTAAAAAATAAATACATAGTAGGAATATAATTGTTTTTTAATATTAAAATAAAAATGGTCGGTTTGAAAGGATTTTGGTCGGTTTATAGACAAATTTGGTCGGATAGAAAATTATTGAGTGGCAACGCTGATGTCAATACATACAAATATAGAATAATTTTGATAAACGGAGTCAGATCCACACAAAAACAAAAATTATAAAAATAATGCTAATACTATTCTCACTTCTATGTAATTTGGCAATATTTTTTACTTTTCTAATAGGTACACGAATTACAATAATTAAGTTATTCATGAAATTTTTATTTTCGGTAAGGCGTGAGGAATCTATACCGCTTGTTAACCCTTTGTAAATAAAAAGTTTTAAACGTCATTAAAAATTTTAAATTAGTGGAAGTTGAAAGAATTTGGCAACTCAAACAGCTGTCGGCACTCTAATGTCAACAAAACTCTATTGTGAATGATAATAGTAGTCGATTTGCTGACCCACAATGAAAGTATTGATTTCTTAAAGAAATATTTATCTCTACATCGAAATGGGGAAAATTATAAAAAGTTTTTAATATTCGATATTTATGACAATGTTACGACAAGAAAATTTGGCAGCTAACTTTTGTGGGTTATTAGCCAGTCAAGGTTATACCGGTAAATACTACATAACAAATTTTTTTTCTTAAATATTCAAAAACGTTTTGTTTTGTGCCAGACAAAGCAATTGAATGGCGTGTATTGGGTCAAGAACAAGATGGTTCCATGTTAACATCTTGGCAATTTGAACGCTTTGAATCAAATATCCTTGAAACATGTATTGGTCACTTTAATCCTGTTAAGAAAACTTTACGAATTCTACATTGCTTAAACGATCAGCTGGAAGTAGTGCAAGCCACAGTTAATAGTTCTTTCAGTTTATTAACGTATGTAACGAAGAAGCCTTGGCCACAGGATAGCCATAATGAAAACTGTAAACAACCAACGTTACATTACTTTCCATATATTGTTGAAGTACGTGATGGAGAGAATCTAGGGTCTACGTATTTGCTTAAGCAGCCAAGTCGTCGTCAGGTAATGACACAATTTCTGTGGCGTTCCGAAAATCGTTTTGATAAAGTTTGGCAAGATAAGCTGTTGGTTTTGACACATG
Source organism: Phania funesta (assembly GCA_963932375.1). NCBI lineage: Eukaryota > Metazoa > Arthropoda > Insecta > Diptera > Tachinidae > Phania > Phania funesta. The sequence goes on along the minus strand of OZ010653.1, from coordinate 80,216,168 downwards.
GAGAGAGTAAGTACGCATTCATCGATTTATATATTATAAATAATTCTTTACCCTACTAAGAAAAAATTACCAGATACCTGCGTATCTGTTTTGTAATATTTACTCTTATATGTACATATGTATTATAATAAAATAAAACATTTTTTTGTTCACAGATATTCTACAATTCACTTGTACTATCAAATCTAAAGATTTAACAGCATTTAATATAGATTTTGGCCAAGAAGGCACCTGGTATTTAGACACGTTATTATTAACATCTGAATGTCTGGCAAAGAGTTTTACATGGGCCCAGTGGGATTGTGATAATCAAGCTCTTTATTATATACACATGAAACCAAAGGCTAAAAGTATTAGTTTGTTAGATCCCGACAATGAAAATGAGGCTACCGTGAATATTATGAGTCCCACATTGTCAGCATTTCAGTTTAATGATAAACTACCTACTGAAACTGTGGTAAGTAATTAGTGGCTCTATACCAGTTTATAATGTACAATAAATATAAACTTTACAGCTTAATATTCCCCTTAATTTGCCAAAACTACCGACGGGGTCTTTTAACGACGAAAACCCCAACTACGAGGACGATGTTATACCGCTTCGAGTACATGATACTTCGTTAAACCTTATTATTTTGGCAGATCCCACTGGTATGTTGTTCGTATGTCATTATTATTTGTATCAACCTATACAACCGAAGAATGTGGACGAAAGTGAAACGCCTTCGGCGGGTAGTTCTAACGCTGGTTCATCGATTTCTTCGGCAACAAATGCACGAAATGCTGATGTACATTTCGCTTATTCGGTGACATTGCTACATCATGGCTGTGTGGTGCATTGTGTAATGCCAGGGGTATCCTGGGAAAAGGCTCGTCTACTTAAGCCTACTTTTGCATTACATGGTGCTCATAACTTGTTGGTTTTTCAGCCGGATCTCTTTGTACACCTTTTAGATGTGGGATTAACTCATGAGCCTTGTTGCCACATAGTATGTCCGGCACACAATCGCAATCCTTTGACACAACTAATACCTTGTCGTAAATGGGGTTCATTAGCGTACGATACGGCCACTTTGGATTTAGTTTCATTGTCGGTACCTCGCTCGCATTTAATAGAAGCTTTTCGTAATGACACTTCCGTTGATAATCGCCTGAGTATTATACATCATTTTTTGGTGCACTCATCTAATGACCAGTTGGATGTATTATCGGAGCTATTAAGTATTATAATGGAACGTCCCTTGTCATTGGACACGGTGGCACTGTTAAAAGAGTCTCTAGTAGCTGGTAGCTATGCAGCAGCTTTACGTGGTTTACACACGGACGCCCAATCAATGTCCAAATTTCTTCCCTTAACTACAGCTGATGCCACAAAACCAATACAAGCTCGAGTCGCGGATATAAGCGTGGGTATATCACATGAGAGCCTATACAATACTAGCATGATGTTGCTATCGCCACAACAAAGGCTCTCGCCATATAAAGCTGATATTTGGACACGTTTGTGGGAGCACTTGAATGAAGCTGGTCAAAAAGAAAATACCAACTGCGCCGCCACCAAACGCTTTACTGTGGAACAAGTTAGTGAAAAATTAATGTTTTCCTTGGCATGTTATCAGCCGGAATCTCTTTCTCGCTGCACTACACCGCAAACTCCAAGTTCAGGGGGTAATAGTTTAAATGACTTTTCTTTGGCCGGTCGCCGTAATTGCAATGAAGTTATGCCATTTATAGAAATGGAATCTTGTACTGCCACCAAGCAAGAGCATGTGATGTCGGTGGTTAGTTAATAATGCGATAAATTTTGTATACCATTAGTAAACTAACAGATTTCTTTTCCAGACTTTACGAGAGCTGAGCGTACACTTGGTTAAAAACTCCTCCAAACCAAATACTGGTTTTCGTTGGCTCAAAGAAACATTCTTCGAAAGATCTCAAGCTCCGGCACATGTTCATGCGGTGGCTTCACAATATGTTACCTCACAATTGGATCTTTCACGTTCGCTATGTTCTCTGGTGTGTAGAGCAGCTGGCTTAGATGCTCGCCACGAAACAGTTAGGGGCTTTCAATTAATGTACAAATATAAATTCAAATTTATAAATTCGCAATTTACACCAAGATTTAATTTCAGTGATCAAATAAGCAACGGACAACAGTATTCCTTGTTTCTTATATTAGAACGTTATTGCTTAGCCGTAGATTCTATTGCATTTCCATTACCTCAAGGTTTTGCTTCTTTCTTTACTTATTTGGGTTATCGTGCTTTATCGTTCGATATGTTTTTGCAGTACGTTCAAAATCACGTCTTCGAATTACAAGTAGATGTCATGAAAACTATTATCAGTGGTGCGTTACTATCCTTATTATAACAGGAAGTATATATATACGTATATATGTTTTTTTCTTTTGTATCCATATAGATGTTGATGATTCTGAAGAGGGCATTGAAAAGAAATTGTCCTTACTGTCTGCTTTGCCCAAACAGCGTGCCCAACGTTTATTAAAAAGTTGGCATCATCCAGAAAGTTTAATGATACGTGGGCGCGAACATGCAGCTAATATATTATCCGGAAATCCTGTGCAGCAGCGTAAGGGTAGTGTTTGTAATACAAATGCCCAAGTACGTTCAAATTTTAGAAGTGGTAAGTGCAGTTTTGTTATTTTTTGTGAATAACAAAGTTTAATTTAAATTATAATTTTATGAGAAAAAATTACACATTAGTGTGAATAGTAATTGCATGCAATATATTGCAATAGCTAAACCATTTAGTTGCTCGATAAATATTCTGCCCAGTTTCCGGAAAAAATAATATTTCGGTTTTCCAAAGAAGGAAAGAGGAAAGGGTAAAAGTCCTAGGGAAATATTAATATTCATAATAGATAATTGGACTGAAATTATCTCGTTTCGGCCAAAGTTGCCATATACACACGAAAGTAAAATGCTCTTTAAACCTCTGTGCCCACATATTAAACTGCTTTATTAAACTCAAATTTTTTTTTTCAAATTCAAAGCTTAAAACAAGGCAAGCTACACTCGTTTAAATCAACAATTAATTTTTATTTCTACGAAATAATAATTTTACGCTTCTATTTTATGTATTATTTGTTTAAATGCGGCGCCAGTGCAATAGCTGTGATACAGTAATATATTTCGGTCATACTTCCTAGCAACAAACTAAAAAACCGATACAGATACTCAAACAAAAATATGGGCGATACCTATACCGATATCGATATGCTAGTGAATTAAAACTCAAAGTAAAGTAAATAAATTAAATAACGAAAAATGACACCGGTTTCGGTTATGAGCCAAACCAAACTTGACAAGGGATACCGGAAATTCGTTCCAAAATCTAAATTAAATAAAATTTATAATGTATGATGTACATATCGCTTATCTCGTCAAGAAAAGAGAATTTTTGTTTTTTTTATTTGTTGCTGTTTTTGATTTAATATGCGATACGTATGTCTATATCGTTGTATCGACAATAAAAATATCGCCGATACCGATATATTGGAAAACCTGAAAGATCGAAAATATATCGAACCCCCACATACAAACATTTAAAGAGCCGGTTTGATGTGTGGCCGCGGAGATTAACAAAATTTGCAAGTGTCCTACGTACTGTCGTATGTGTACGGTAACTTTTTGCAATAAATTTTGGATATAATCAAAAGTTGTGCATAATTTTAGTAAAATATGGTTCGATTTATTTTAAACGTATAAAGTTATGTATATACCTAAAAAGTCAGATTTTTGTCTGTATTTCGTATGACTATTTAAAAATACAATTTTTTTGGATTTTCCATTAAAATGGGTTTCTTTCGCCAGAACTTCCCCGATATATCTAAAACTACTATGCAGATTTAAAGAGAATGTTAGTATAATTTTAATTTTTTTACTCAGCCAAATAGAAGACTCCGTTCTCTAGTTATACTAATATATGCCGTGACACTTCCTTCATTTGGAAGATAACTGCATTCCAAATTACATAAGGAACATCTTTACGTTGCTCCAATCCAACACCTTGTAAACTTGTGTTCTTTACTAACTATGAACGGGGAATAATTTCTGCAAATGTTTTAGTTGATATTTATGATAAAATTTTTAATTTTCATATGAAAACTGTCCAATCTTAAAAAATGTATACCCATCCTATTGTCTTAATACTCTTACGATATTTAAAAAAAATATCTAAAATTTCGCTAGTCCGTCCTAAGGATATGTTGGGACGAATAATCATTGGACTTAGGTAAGAAATTATAGAATGAACCGTGTGACAGTGTTAAACTTTAAAAAGTCGTTATAAAGTTATATAGTCTAAATCGCAGACAAAAATGTAACAATAATTTAATAGAAATATTTGCATTTAATATTTAAAACAGGCATTTCTTATCACATAATCTTTTTATTTAATATACAATCGATGGTTTTCTAACGCTACCTCGTAACTTAATTTTTGATGATTTTACGTTTTAGGCGGAAAAGCAATTAGTAAATACAGCTGTATAATTCTGGAAAGATATAAATAAAAATATTAATTATTTTTTTATTTTATTTTACAAAATTCAAACTCGTATCTCAACTAGTTTAAACAGAGTCTTGTGCAATCTCGTATTTTATAATAAAAGATGACGTATAGCCAAATACATATACATCCGGAATTAAAAATGACACTGAAGTTGGCACATAGCCGAAACCGGTTTGTTTCCAAACCAAACTTGACAAGGAAAGACGGAAATTCATTCAAGAAATCCCTGGCCGAATATCAAATCAACAATCACATACCTGCGATAAAGGTAAAATTGGCATCACTGAAGCAAATCACCTCATGGCAATGTGATTTAGCCTATTTTTGTTATTGAAGATTTGATTGCCCAGTTAATATTTAAACTGCGTAAACGACACATAAATAAAAAAATGTTTGATTGTAGTCTTGAAAAACAATATTACTGTAAGCAACAAAAACCAAGTGTCCGTGATGAGTTAAATCGACATTTAACTTTTTATGTACTCGTAAATATATATTTGTCTGAGAATGTCGTAAGAACTAAAACAACTACAGAAATGAAAATAGATGATGAATATAACTGTATTAATAAAATCAATGATCGTGAACACGACTAAACTGTTATGGTGCTTAATGAAAAATCTGGGATTTGTATCCCCGTTAAATGTACCAAAGCTCATGACACAGGAGAAAATTTGGATTCTAATTTGTTTTTAAAAATGCACCTACATGAAACTCCGGGAGTTTTCGTTATTTTCATCTCAAATCAAAATGATATCAGCCCATCTCGTCCATCGACAATTACTTTTAAAATGAGCATTCTGGAATTATTAAAAAATGATATAGTAAGAATCAGGGTAATGATTGGGAACGATTGGGAGGAAGGTAACCAGTGCGTTTATTCTAAGAAATGAACGAAAAATAAAATTGGGATGTATGTCAAAAAATGTACAGTTACTTTTGTGAAAAATTGCAATGAGATTCCAGAAAAGGCAAGAAAAGAAATTCTTAATGCGTTCTGTCATGATTTAAATTGAAAAAGACGATTTTGCGTTATTAATCTCGTTGCCAAAGATATTATTCCTCGAAAAGACAATAAAACTTTATCCCAACGAAGTTTTACTTTTCAATATTATCTTGTTGTTATTAATAAACGGTTGTTAGTATGTAAATAAATATTTCTGATTACTTTAGGCCTGGGTGAATCTCAAGTTTTAAACTGGGTTAGAAAAAGTACTGATAATAGTTCAATAAAACAAACAAAAATTGAAGGAAATACTCAAAAATAATCAAAGAAAAGCATTCACATGTAGAAGACTTTTTAAATGAGTTGCCTAAAATGAAATCACACTACTATCGTAAATACAGCGCAAAGTTGTATTTAGATAATTTATTTAATCTGCTCGAAATTTTTACCGTGATTTCTTAAAATGTATGAAAGAACGCAAGTTACCAGCGAATGAGAGATCTAGTAATGGACTTATGAATTAGATATTTTTGAACCTCGAAAAGATTTTAGTGATATTTGATTTGCTTTTAGAAATAAACATATTTCTGCAGATGAGTACAACAATCATGTAAAAAAATCGTGCCAGGGATGAAAGAAATGATCATTTTGCTGGAAAAATAAAAGCTTTCATGGTACATCTCCAAGCTGTGCAAATGATACCACATTTAACTGCAGTTGCTCTTTATTGCAAACAAAATTGAAATATCATCAGTTTACAATGTGGAACAATGCAAGAGGGTGAACGCGGCGTGGACGGAAGCGTTTTTGCGTGTTTTAAACAAAGTTATGAAAAGAAACCATTCTGCTATAATTAGCGAAAATAATAAATTTAATATTAATATTGTTACTTGATTACAAAAAATTAATGATTGACTTTATTAATATCTTCTTAAAATAAAATAATTCGAAAAGCTAATTTTTTTGCATTCATTTAAGAATAACGCAGTCCCGTATATTACACATTTCAAAAATTTTTCAGTGTAAAAAACACGCATCGCAAAATGACGGACAAAAAAACTATTATATTTCTAATATTATAGATGCGTTGAAAATTCAACAAAATCTTCAATATTTTTAAATTCAGAAAAAAATTTTGTTTAAAAAATGGATAACGATTATTATAAAACGTTTTTGGCTCTCCTGAAAAGAAATTATTGAGATACGAGGTTGCCTTGGTAAACCATCGATATGTAAAAATAATAAGTTTATTTATTCTTTTAATTTTATTAAGTTCATTTAAATTTTTTTTATTTTCTTTTCATCTAGGTACTAAGAAAACATCTTCATTTTTATGTCATTTAATACTACTTCTAATGCTCCTTACATTTGTAGTTACTTTAGGGATTTCCATAGTACCGTTTCTGCTCAAAATGAACAAAAGAAATACATAGTACACATCATTACTAATGGTAAGAGCAGTGTGGATTGTCCATAAATGTTTAAGTAGTAGCGTTTTTGAATACTTCTTAACCAAAAAAGAAAACAAAAAATTAACTTGTACGAAGACGTTCTCAGAAATACAACAAAATGTTTAAACATTAAGCTTAAGTTTAAATTTTGAGAATAAAACGTTTTTGTTTGTTTGGAGGGCAATAATAGTGAACATTCCAAATAATTTGTTAAACATGGAAACAATCGATAGATTTTATGTTTACAGTCAAGTTTAACTCCAGCTTAAAGGAGCTATTTTTAAATTTTTGTTTGGAAAGACGTTTATTTTTGATCCTTTCGGTTGGGACATTTTTATTACTTTACAGCGATAAAGGTAGGGTTTTCGCCGATTCACCTAAGGGAAGTAAGATAGAATAAAAATCAGACTAAAGCTCTGCATAAGCGCTTAAATAAGAATACCAAAGTTACTAAATAAAAGTCGTTCTTATTTAATTTTAAAACTTCGCAATAGTTACACTATTAAACCTTGGAAGAGCGGAGACAAATTTTAACGCTTACATATATCATCTCTCAATGGAAGCAGGATTATTCTTGATTTGTTTATTTTTCGTTGTTATCAACAGCCAAATACAATATATGTATCTATAAAACACTGATTTTAAACAGACACTCCTGGCCAAACGAATCTAGCGCAAATACCTGTCAAGACGGGTATACGATAGAGGCAAAATATGACAGAAGTTTCATTAAAGAGTCATAGACCGAAATGTACTTCCGGTTAATACTGTCCTTCAGGCAAAATACTGCAATAACGAAGTGTATAAGATGGCTCAGTGAGAGCATAAGGCCAACAGAAGTTAGCACCTTCACTGATTGCTAAATTACTATCCAGGTAGTAGACTCTGAAAGAGTAAGAACAAGACGTTAATGGTCTACAATTGAGCGATTAACACCTACTAGATAAGCGGGTAACTGCGCATCATTTGCGTGCCTTTCCACCAGGAAGTATTTGATAATGAACGAAGAGAAATGTGGCAATAACACTCAAAGGATTACTAAAAATACACTTGGATTATGCAAACCCTATTAGGCCTGAATTAAAAAATTGGATATAGATGAACTGTGGAACAACGAAACGACGGCAAAAATTACTAGAATTTGGTGGGGTAAACTAATCCCAGATAATACAAAGAGCCTAAGAGGGCAAAGAGAGAGAGTAAGATTGCATTCTAACAGAGCACTCAAGTTTAGATAATAGCGTATGCAGGATATGCATATGGGACATTGAAACGAAAGAATATTTCCTGTGCCACTGCCTATCTTTCGCACGGAGTAGAACCCAGTATTTCACGATTAACACCTTACTGGACATAACACACCAAGAGGAGAATTCTGAGGAACTGCACTCGAAGCACCGAGTTACTATAATGCGCAAGGACCGAACCTAACCTACCAACAACGATACCTTCAAACTCAGTTTTTTAGTTTTGAATTAATTTATTTTTTGACTTGACTTTCCTATTAAATTGACATCAATTGTTGAAAGTTACACAAAAGTTAAGAAGAGGGCTTCATGAAACAAGTCTCGCAGTATTGTGCAATTGCACAAAAACGTTTAAATGAGTACACTTAAAAATTTTCATAGAAAATATATTTATCCAATATATATGTATATCCAAACCTTGCTCAAGTAATGTTTTTGGTTGGTGTGCACGGTAAATGCCATTTATATATTTTTGTATCAACAATTTGGTTGAATTTATAATAAATTACTTTATAATTGTATTGTTATTGTTTCTTTTTTTAGGCATTGCTGCTGAAAAACTTTCGCCATTGGATTCATTTTTGGATCTTCTAACTGCCAAAGCTAGTCTTAATGAATTGGATTATAATTTACTTATTGAAACTACAGTGTCATCCATGGACCATTTAAAAGATGATTGAAGATCAAATGTGTTATTGGTTCTATTTAACTTATTGTGCTATATAATTATAACTATAATCATTAAGCTTACATAACAATGAAAAGTATTTATTTACATTTAACAACGACAACTTAATGCATCTATTTATCGGGTATTATTCTTACATTTTTATTTGTATTTTGCTTTTGAGGCTGTTTTATTATAATTTTTTTATATAAATCTTATATATAATTTTGTCTCAACTTATATGTACGTATGTACTATTTTTTGTGCCTGTAATAAACGTTTTTGTTTTTTACATCTACTTGTGGTAAAATTTTGATTTATGTCTGAAACTTTTTTGTTGTAATAATAAATACTGAATTTATAAATACAAAAATCTTAAAACAGTTTTTATTTTTATGAAAAATAATATTTGCTTCGGCAAATAAAATGGCAGTAAATAGTTGAAAGTCCTAAAATAATATAATAGTAAGATCGACATTCGTGGACCACAACTTGCTACTTATCGTTAAAAAAATTGTTTCCGGTGCTCCTTTTGGGAGCATATGGCGTCCAGAAAGCATCTCCATCTTTAACGGTTTGCCGTTGTTTTTTTTTTTGCTTCTCACCATTTTAGATTTTCCGTCTCATTAATATTTTTTGTTGTTTTTCCAGATAAGTAGATTAGTCTACTGTAAGCCTGTTTTAAAATTATAGGGCATCCATCTGTCGTTTTGCCTACGAACAACGCCTCCTGTGTATTAGTGCAGTTCCTTGCCATGGTGTGGAGAGTATTGCTGGGCATTTGTTATTTGCCATTTCTTTTCCCCTGATGCTGACCTTTTTGATGCCAGGGGAGAGAACTGGAACCTTCAGGGGGCTTCTTTTTTTAGGATGATTTGTCTACAGGCGAGTTGAAGCCTTTTAGTTAAAAACTCGTAAAACGTGATTTTGTTAATAATCTTTAATTCTTGTCAAGATGTTTTAATTTGGTAATGTTTTGTTTTTTTTAATCTCATCGAACGATATGTACAACTGTTTGGTATACTTACGAACTTTTGGTAACATCTCGATATTTTGCGAACTTTGGATAATAATGGAATTTGGAATTATGGTGAATTTTCCAGTTTTTATGTAATTTATTGGTGACAAATAAATTTGCTTATTAAATTCCAGTAACATGTAAAATTTATTATTGATTTAATTTCTAGTCAAGTTTAGTTTATTTGGTAAAATTTATGTTTTTTTCGGTTTTTTGTAAATTTGAATTATTGATGGCGTTTTTGGCGAAAGTTGTTTTTCAAAATCCGGTGTTTTTGTAATTTTTTTTGTGCCGAACTACTTACTGATTTTTGTGTAAATTTTTTAATTTTTGAGGAATTCCGGAATTTATTGGATTTTGGAAAAAGTTTTAAATTTGTTGGATAATTTTCTAATAGATTTTTCATTTGCGGGGAAATTTAAATTCTTCTGAGACTTTTTGGTACAATATCAAATTTAAGAATAATATGGTGATTTTTAATGAAATTTGAGTAATTTGTAATTTTTTTTTTGACAATTCTCTGGTGACTTAGATTGAGTGAATTTCCGAATTTTGGAAATATATAGATTTTTCAGTTTTTGGTGAAATTTATACTATTGAATAATTTTTAATTAATTTGGTGAATTTTATATATTCTAATTATTTTTTTCAATTTTGAAGTTTTTGGTAAAATTTAAAATTTTAGGTTTTTTTTAATTTCTTTATATGTTTTATTGGCTGATTTTATGGCGAATGTTTCATTTTGCAATCGATAATCATAAAAATATTATTATGTTATATGTATATACTTTTTTAAACAAATTTTATCTAGGAGATATGCCCTTTGCAAAAATGCGCTATGGAGTTCATTAAATTTAAAGGCAAAACCCATATGCATTTTATTTTGAAATTGAAATTTCCTTTTAATATTCTTCTGCAAGTTGTCTTTCGTTTTAGATGACCATTTTAGTATTTAGTCATAAGATTCTAAATTAAATTCTACAGGTACATACTCGTATGTGTTGTTTCTTCTTTGCAATATCCCAAATTTTTAAATGATTAATAGGTAAGTTGATATTATAAGCTCGATCAGCTTAAGGCACAGTGCCTTTTATTTTACAAATAACAAACATTTACTGAGAAATTTTATTATGACTTTATATAATTAGTTGTTTATTATGACTTTGGATCAAAAACACATTCCCAACTTGAATTCTTTAATTTTCAATTGAGAAGCAATATTTGACGAATGTCTATTACGATATCAAGTGAGTGCTGGATTTGAAATAATTTTCAGTTTGAGATGGTCTTTTGCTCTTTACGAAATTATATACGTATATGTCTTGACGTGGACAGCTAACTTAACACTATAGTTGGTTTTATATTTTTCTAGCGTAATGGGTGCGGTGTGGAGAAGTATTTATATTATGTTTATATAAACAATTGAAAAAAAAACGAGATGTGCCCTTTTCGAAATTAGCAATTCAAATCTTTAAGATAAAATTGTTTTGGTAAAAAAAAAACGGTCAGATTTTGCTTGCTTATATAATTCTTTTGTAAGAAATTAAAAAAAAAATAAATAAAAAAAAATTGCACAAATAAATAAAAAAAAAAATTGTAGTCTTTAGTCGTGAGCAGACGCTGATCCAGCTTTAAGCCCTACGGCCGACAATTTTACTATATATAAAAACATTTTAAAATATGTTGTAAACTTTTTTAAGCGTTTCTGGAATCAAAATATTCTATTTCCTGTCTCCCTGGTTCCGCATCTGGTCCACCTGAATGTAAATATATAAATTTTAAAATGTTGACACAATTCCGGATTTTAAATAATTTGTTGGTTTAACTATAGTGTTAATTTAGCTGTTAACGGCAAAACATGTATATAAATAATTTCGAAAAGAGCACAACTTCCAAAGATTTCGGAATTATTGCCTTTATTTAGCCAACCAAAGAAAATCTGCCTCATTTGTTTATGTGATTTTCCCAGGCTTGATCTCGAATTGAAAATGATTTGAAATTCAATTCTCACTTAATATCAAACTCCGTAATAGACATTCGTCAAATATTGCTTGTTTAACGAAAATCGAAGATTTCAAATTAGAAATGTGTTTTTTTATCCAAGAACATCCAAGCATTTTTATAGATTGTCGTCATAGCATTTCTTAGGAAATGTTTGTTCTTTGTAAAATAAAAGGTACTTGCAGTAGCTTACCAATCCAAGCCGGTCGAGCTTATAACATCTAACATTTCGGATGAAACAATGCATACTAGCGGTATTTAAGGATGACAGGATGAAACAATACATACTAGCGGTATTTAAGGAGTCTTATAGCCAAATACTAAAATGGTCAAGTTAAAAGGAACGACAGCCTACAGATGAAGATTAAAAGAAAATTTTAGTATTTTATCGTAAATTTAAGTATAAATTTAATGTACTCCGTACCGTATATTTTAAAAAGGGCTTATCGCTTTGATAAAAATCATCTAAATAAATATATACATATAGTAAAATTATTTTTAGGATTCTCGATTGCAAATTTTCCATTGTGGTTAACTCAAAAAAAAAAAAAAAATATAATTAGTTGTTTTCCATTTCCTGATCATTTTAAATGTTCATACAATGCCCTTTTCGAAATTGCATATTCAATTATGTATTTCAAATGATAAAAATTTGATTATACAAACGTATACTTTGTTACACGTTTACTACTTCTTTCTGTTAAATGAAATTGAATTTAAAGAAGCTAAAATCAATCTCTTCGAATAAATTTTACCCTACATATAAATACATAATTAGGTGTGTTCATTTACTAAAAATTTGTACAAATTTGTAACAATTGTTACTAGAAAGCGTTCATTAACCCAAAAAATTTGCAACGAGAGAGCGTCGAAAGAGACAATAAAATTCTTGCAAGTTTTTACAAGTAAAATTTTTACTTGCAATAATTATTCAAACAGCTGTTTTGCGTTTGTGTTTACAAAACAATATTTCTAAATTAAGTTGAAAATAAAAATATTTTGGAAAATTTAAGAAATTGTAAGTAAATGTAAACTTTTAAAACGATAAAAAGTATTAAAAATATACATTTATTTTTGTGTAACTTAGGAACAACCGAAGCAACATAAGATGTCTAAACCTGTGGTTTTAACTGCCTCTGAAATGATTTTGTTTTCTTTAATTTTCACAGACCAGTTGTAATTTTTAGTGATGTAAATATAATGACTACGTAGCTACTTGGTAATTTACACTAAGCAGGCAAATAATTCAATTAGTTCAAATATATATTTGCAAATAAATTTAAATTAACACATAATTTATTAAATTACTTTTCTACTGCTTTTGATATATTATTTTGGATAAAGCTTTTTATTACAATGAAAATGAAAATTGCTTAAATTTGTTTCCTTTAAAAAAGATATTTAACCCGTTTTTTGCCGGCTGTTTATTATTATTATAGTTTGGAAACGATTGCATAGGCGGAGCATTAACGTTAGACAATAACGAACAAAAATTCTCCTTTTCAACTCACATTTATTTGCGCTTTAATGTAGTTTCTTATTAGTGTTTATTTACATAAATAGTTCTTCATAAAATCACATTACAAAATACTTAATATTATATAATTATTATAATAATAACGCAATAAGGTGTCAAAATAATAATATCTATTATCGCATGCTTATTCTAACACACATTAAAAACACCATTTTATGAAAATCGCTTGGAAAATAAATCACAAAGTTGGTAATAAACATTTCTGCGACCTTATTCTATCGTTATTTCCGGTGTTTGAAATAAAAATTCTATGTGTAGGCAGGCTGTTATAACGTATAAACTAATTAAAAATAGATATTATATTCATTCATTTTATTCAAAAGTAGCTAATCACCCTTATCGTGTTTAGCGTATTTCGACTACGTCTAGTACTATAGTAAATAAAATTGCAAAACTTTTCATTATTTTATTACAAGCCGTACTCGAAAAATGCCAGTCACGACAATGCTGAATATAAATGACCAGAATCACATCATTTTTATAATAATATACATAGATGTATAATTTTTCCAAAAAATATAGGGGTAGTTATTGAGTACTCATATATACCTATACATTACAGCACTAATTTAACTTGCAAATTTTAGCTAGTAAAGTGTTAATTTACTTTTTCACATTTTTGAGAGTTATTTTGTCGCGGACGCATTGGCCAGCGAGGTTTCCGACTAGCAAGGTTGAGCACTTCTCAGAGGGTTCCAACCCTCTCGCTGGGTACTCCGCCATTAAAAAAATTATAACATAAAAACTACCAAAGTCTGTAACGAACACTACCTATTAACCCTATAAATAATACTATCACTCTTCATCCCACATTCCAAAAAACATCATATTTAAGTAGGAGCACACTACCAAACCAATTTTTTTTTTCTTTTTTGGGGCTGATGTAATGCCCTTGATTGCCCTCCCCACCATGTCACGTACTCACATCTCCAGCTGTTTAGTTTGATTTGTGACCCACTAAAAAGTTGCCTTTGCTTCCCTACTTTACCTTCACGCCATTTCCCTTATGTGACTATTCCATAATCAAATACATCTCTTTTTTTTCACATGTTTATATACCGATTTTATTAAAACAAAAGGAAATTTACTTCTAATATTTATATATACATATATTCAATATTTTACTTATATTCATAAATCAAGTTTTTTTTTTTTTTTTTGGTAGATAAAAACAATTGAGACACATATATCCACTAAACAAAATTTCCTTTCCCTTAACTTTCAGTTTTCTATACAAATATTAACTCTTCTAACTTTTCAGGCTCAAGTCAATCTCTCACTTCTACAATGTAATCTTCAAACGTAACTTGAAGGAGCTCCCTAAAGCTATTTATTAAAAAATATATATTTACGATATATGCTTATAAAAATTATACAAATAAAAATTGATTTGAACCCTATTTTACAGTGTCTTGACTGACTCTACGATTATAAGAAAAGAAAACTTTGCCTACTTTCAGGCGGAAATAAAATACATAAACAAAAACTTATTTTTAGCATAAGATAATATTTCTGTTTTTTTTTTTTTTGTTACTGATTTTTTTTTTCTTTTTTACTTTATTTTTTTTTTCTTCTGGCCGCACTCAGCACGTTACTCGGCAATAACAATACGTTCTATTTTTCTTCTCTTGTTTAAGTATGTTGAAAATTAAAAAAATCGTTACCTGGCTATTGTGGAGTTATTATACCTGGTGGCAGTGATATATTTTGTTTTTTTTGTTTCCTTGTATTGAGCCCGGATTAATTTTGAATGTGCGTTTTCTCCATTTCACCAATAGCCAGGTTTTGTTGCATTCTTTCTTCCTTTTTTTTTTTTTTTATATTAGCTTTATAATCAATTGGTCACAGGCCGACAGTTCACAATTCCCCCTCTTGTCTCTATATAGTATGTAATTTCTTCACTTAGACGTTTTCTTTTTTTTTTTTTTTTTTTTACTAGATGTTCACACTTGAAATTCACTTTAATTAATCCTTTATTTCACACAGTTTTTTTTCCACCATTCTTCTTCCGCGGCTCACTATAGACTGATCACTTCTCAGTTGTCCTTTTTTTTAATTCGACTTTTTATACTGTTTCGTCTTTTTTTATTTTTTTTTTTTTATTTTGTTAAACTTTCCTGTGCTGAATTCCTATTTTTCCAAACGTCAAGTGATCTTTCTCCCGCCCAGTCATCCATCTTTTTCTTTGTGAATTTTCTAGAAAACCTTTTTTGCCGCGAAAACTCCATATTTATAGAAACCTTTCACTTTCCTTTCTAAAATTATTTATTTGGATTTATTCCCTTTAAATTCATCTTAATACTGTCTTCTCCCTTTTCCTACATGCTCCTACCCAGACTCATCTACCCTGAAGGCACTTTCCTAAACCAGGCGCTCATAAAACATGCAAGGTTTTAGTTCATTCATTACTATTTATAATATAGATTTTCTCTGTTTCAAATTAACTCTTTTTTTTCATTGTGTTTCAAACACTGCAGAATGAAAACTACAACTCTGAGTCATTGCCGTTTACTACTACCGCACCAACACTACAGTACTGGCAACAGTATCATGCGTACATCTAAAAGCAACAAATAAGGCACAAAGCAAAAAGGGCAAACACAAGGTAAGTAGTGGTAAGGTATGCAGATCAAAAAAAAAATTTAAAGAAACATCTTTTAATTGGATTATTTAGTCTTTTTATTTTCAGATTATGAAAAGTTAAATAAAAAAAAACTAGGCACAAGAAAGGACGTTTTCCAGCAAACAAGGATAAATGAACAGATGACGGGAACAAAAAAAACATTAACTAAAAGGCACAATAGGCTTTTTCCCTGCTATTTTGTAATAAAATTTACATGCAGGTTGAGGCATCCGCAACAATTTTGGAAAATTTCTTGTTACTCCCTCGTTGCTAATTTTTACTAGTAAAGTAAATGAACACAACTATTGTAATCTATACATTTCAAAATATAAATTTTCCATCCCTGGTTAAGTCTTCTCTTGTTATACAAAAGGGGAGACTTTGGAAACAAATGTATTGTATTTTTCTCTCTTACTATTCACAAATGTATTCCACATTTATCTACTGTTGTATCGCCTACTGTTCCCCAGTTTAGAGGGGCAGTATTTGTTTACAATCTACTCTTTTTAAAGCATAATTTTCACTAAAGATAGCGCTAATTGGACAATAAGTCGTTGTAACTCAAGTGGATGCTTTTGAAATGAGTTTCGAAATGAGAGAGAGAGAATAACGTCAAGTTGTAATGCCTTGTAACAAAAAAAAAAGAGAGCAGAGTAACTAAAAAAGAACAATAATAAAAATTCATACAGTTGGCAGTTCGTGTGGTAGTGTTTATTTTTTTATTTTTTGATGTTTGGTGGCTGGCTGACTGCTCTGCCTTTGGCTCAGATTCGATTTGTTTATTTATCCAGTCGGCAGTTCTTGGAAACTTGTCACGGTGTGCGCATTAAAAACTCGGGTGCTAGCAGCAGCGACAGTTGATAGAAATTATTTCTAAAATATCGAAAATATTTAGAACCAAACGAGAAAAGTATTTAATGCAGTTGTAAAAACGCCTTGTTGTAATACGACGACTATAAAGTCATCATCTCCGTCAGTGTAGTTGTCAATATTATTGAAGTGTTCATGGTTAATTGAATGTCTTGAGAGGATTAAAATAATAATAATTTTACAAGCAATAAACAAATTTTTTTTTGAAGAATTACATTTTTCTATGAATTACAATTAAACAAAAATGGATTACAGTGATTAAAAGAGCTAAAACAAAAATATTTTGCAAAATTGTATGCGTATGTGTAAGATTATACAACTAATTATGTTGAAATAAATATTGAGAAATTTTAAAAAAATTTTCTATTTAAGAAAAAATATTTCAAGTTTTTGTTAAAAAATAGCTTTAGTTTGTTTAAAAAAAGTTGTCCGCAATGTACACCACGGCCTGCTTTACTATTGGATTACTATTCCTGGCTTTATGCTCACTTACACAGAGTCACCTCAATGTTTATCTTAATCTACACGAGGTTATGCGTCTAATAGGTAAGTCTGCTACACACTTATACTTAAACAGTCTTAGCCACAAGCATTTCAGAGGATTATTGGCAAAAATGTAAAAGTTAATTAAGGAAAAAATTCTTGTCATAGAGATTTCCTTGGAAGTAACTTTAAATTATGTTGCGTACTTTTAGGTTTCGCTAGTTTTGCTATAAACGGGTTTGTTCAATTGCAAAACAGAGAGAGAGAGTGGATGAAGTTCATCAAATGTTTATCAAAACTTTTATTAGGTATATAAAGGAGAACGTTTTCTGAAATATTTTTGTTGAAACAAGCTCAAACTTTGGTTCAAGGCATAATTTAAAGCATACTTTCGGGATGTTAATGGTTTGAATATTGTTTTGAGCATTAAAGTTGCTGTGAGTCGAAACGAAAAATTTTAAAATCTAGTGCCGCTTTTAATTGATTTGAATATATGAAAACTTTTTTTTTATAAATTAACGAAGTTCTAGCAAAATAATCTCGCCTAATTTAAGTCCATTTAATAAAAAATCAACATAAAGAAAGATGTTGATTTTTTATAAAACTAAATTGGGAGACTTCGAGCGTTAAAAAATAGTTTTAGAACAAAGTTATCATATATTAAAAATATTTTTAAGGTCGGCTATTTTTTTTCAGAAAACCTGAAATTTTTTAAGAAACTTTATTTTACCTTCCTTAAATATTCCTTAAGAAAGTTTTTTTCAAACATATTATTTTATGTTATGTTTTCTAAACAGTTTGTTTAGTCAACATCTCTAGACAGCTTTATAAGTTATAAATTCTGCATAAACAAACAATTGAGGGTAAATTATAGTCACCACAGCAATAATCATCATCATTATTTTAGAACGACTGTCAGCATTTTAGAGCAGATGATAAAAATCATACTCCATATAGTCGATGATAATAATGACGTTTGAAATAATAATGGTCAATATTTTATGTTTTTGGTTTGATGGTAATGCTATTGCTGGTGTTATCTTCGTTGTTGTTGTTATGCTGTGCGTGATTTGCATTCAACATCAACCGCAAATTACACAAACATAAATAGGATTCTACCACTGCACTCAAGCAGGCATATAAAATAACTAAATAAATAATGTGATGATTGCTTTGTATTATTCCTTTTTTTTAATTTAATAAAATAAATTCTATACAAATTTATATAAAGCCAAACATTTGATGCAGCATTTGAATGCAGACAAATAAATACTAGTAGTTTTTTGTTGAGTAAAATAAGTATGTGTTTTTGAAATCTGCACACAAAAATACAAAATTGCACTCGCAAATGTCAAGAGATTTGAATAACATACTAAATGTATTAAAAACTTACAAATGTAGGCAAATACTCGTCTGTACATACAAGTAAATTTTGAAAAGTTAAATAAATAAATAACTCGATATGAAAACTTAAATAAATATTTTTACAAAATTTTGATGGAATTTATGCGGATTGTCCTCTGCAAGTATGAGTGAGTAACAATACATCCGCTACTGGCAAATTACACGTTTCGAAATTAAATGTTATTTTTTCCTTAAAATAATACTTTAAAGTTTAACTTAAGATTTAACTGAGGAGCATTTGCTGGTGGACGTTTTTTCGGCAAATAAGAAAAAAATTTACTAAAAAAAAACTTGCTGTAACGTAGGAAAGTTTTTAAAACATGGTATAAAATTTTGACAAGTTCCTCACTAAAAAATAAAACTCTGCTAAAAATTTCTTTTTAAAGTGGACTGAAAAGAAGAATAAACTTCTTAACCCAAGAAAACTGTTCTATAGAAAAATTACAATGTTTCTCTAGACAAATTGTCGTGAACAACATTTGGAGTTTCATTCTTTATAGAAGATATTTTTTATTAACTGGGACAAATTTACATCAAAAAATTCAGCATATCTTTAAAACTATGTTCAGACATGCACCTTAATTTACGCAATTAAGGCCTTAATTGAGCTCAATTTACCACACAAGATCTAAATAAATAAATTGTGTAATTAGTGCCTAAATGCACCATTTATTCAAGTGTGTTTAGTTAGCAAACATAGCTGTGGTTAATGACAAAATCAAGGCATTTCAACAAGGTTACTGTATCATCAATATAACTATATTTTATTTTCCATGGCAGTTGTCAAACACAAAGGTTAGCAAATTTCATGAAATTTTTACGAAAGTACGTTTTAAATAATTAATTTCTTTTAGAAATAATTAACTTCTGTAAAAAATTTCCTTTAAAGCCAAATTTCTCGACATGTTGCAAAATTCACCTGCACAAGTCTCACGAACAAAAGAAACACATTCTCAGCTGACAAATGCTAATTGAGTAAGCTAAATTTCACATGTTTGATCACCAAAGTCTATAACTCCATTTAATTTTGAATTGTTAAAGTGCATGTGTGAACATAGTATAAGCGAAAAATGTGTTCTTTTAAAATGTTTATTCAAACCGAGACAAGTTTTCCACAGAAAAAACCCAATCATGATTTCTACTAAATGTTATTTTACAAGTTTTGTAATTTGAAAATTACCTTAAACAATGATAAATTACACGGTGTGACAGTGAAAATTTTAAAGGGTGTTGAATATAGGTCAGTTTAGATTTCTTTAGTACGTTTAACCAATTATGAATCGACCAATCTTTTGAAGAAATATGATCTTTTTCGCAACATTTGGTTTTAAATACTATTTCTTTTTTAATTTACTTTAAAAACGTATTTAGTAGTAAAGTAGACCACATTTGTTAAGATTGAAAATGTATTTCGGAAGGTATGCAATATTTTTTAAAGGCGTATTTCTAATACTTTAGATATAAATTCTATCAAAAACATCAGAATTTGAAGGTGTATTCGAATTTCTAAAAATGAAAAAAATTTCTTTAAAATAATTTAGATTTTTTTACTATTGTCACTATAAAAAATTGTTTGAAACTAAGAAAATTTTTAGAAAAATAGTACTTCAACTAAAAAAAAAGAAAAAACAGTTTACAGTTTATAGAAAAAAGACAAGTTTTCCATCAAAATTTGCGTTAAACTAAAAAAAAAACTTTTTTATGCAAAAATTTTCTTAAACAAATTTGCTACAGAAAAATTAACTTAAATAACTAAAATTAAACTTAAATTAAATAACTAAAAACCACAGAAAATATTTGCCTTTAACCAAGACATATTTTTATTAGAAGAACTATTTTAAACTTAGTTAAACTTTCCATAGAAAAACTAAAGCAAATTATTATTATAAAAGCTGAGCCAAGTCAAATTGTCTATTGAAGTATAATTGAATATTTGTTTCTTACCAAAACTAAATTGAAATCAGAAGATATTTAAATAATAGAAAAAATGTTTTCAAATTCAAGGAAGTTTTTTTTATAGGACATTCGTTTAAAAAAACTTTTTAAAAGTAGTCTTATTTAAAGATTTGTTTTTTTTATTTATTGAAATCAGAAGATATTTCTATAGAAAATTTCCTAAGTCCCAGAAATTTTGTTGTGTTTTTTTTTTTATAGAAACTGTATCCAGTTTACAGTAAAAAATTGTTTTAAACTTTCCTGTAGAAAACTGTTAAAAACTTTAACAAATTCCCACAAGGAAAACGTATTATAAATTAAAACAGCGTTTCTATACAAAATATTAGTAAAATAAAGCCGCTTTCACACTACTAGATTGAGTAAAACAACAGGTTAAAAATTCAAATAAAATGAAAGTGTTATAGTGTGAAAACAATATATTATAAGTGCGGGTCGAAATTTGGCAGTCGTATGGCGCAAACCATTTTTTCAAAATTGTCTAAAATTTTTACAGTGTAGAGAAGCAATGTAATGAGAATATTTTACATTTGACCTTTTTAATTGTCAGAATGATTATCATCAAAATTGCTCTCTGCAATAATACTAAGAAAATCTAAACATTTGTAGAAAGAATGAAAAAGGCCTTGTTTTGTGTTTAAAACTCAGCGCTGCATAATAAAATAATACGGGCGTATATTATCAAAAATCAAATTTCAGACAAGAAAATAAATATTTAATAAGCAAAATCAAATTATAAATCATGTGCAGCCTGCAATACATGAGCGTGCATGTCTTTAGGAGAGTTGCATATACATATACGAGTAAGTATACGCGCACTTTTATATATTTATTTTTAAAACAAGCAGAAGAGATAAACCTACAATTGCATTAAGTAATAAAAATAAGTGATTGATCGATTGATGGTCTGCCAGGCCGTCAACCATCCTGATATACATATTTGAGTTACTGCACTCTTTATTTGGGTTGATTGAAAATCTATGGATATGTATGAACTAAATAAATTTATGAAAAAATTTACCCGTTATGAAATTTCATAGTTAAATGTTTTCAGTGTTTATTTATTCAGTAATTGCTGACTCAGCTAGTGCCACTTACAACTACTTGAAAATATTTAAACATTAATGCGCCTACAAATGTTATAAAGTTACATTTGCCGGAATGTAATTTTATCTACAAATTCGTTATGAATTTATGATTATGTGTCAAAAAAGAAAAGTACCTGCTACTCCTAATGGTGCCACATTAATGTTTACTTTTGCTTGTTTGTTATAATGTTATCGGCGCTAACCCAAATCGTATTTAAAACACTTAAATGTTACACTATTTACTCAGTTTTTGAGCAGTGACTGTGGATGGTTACTGATATTAATAATGTTGCTTGTCAACATACGTTATTTTAAATTTATTTACTATTTCCTTAAAAGTGCCAAAAAATAAAAATATTTCGATTTATTTATTATGCTGTTTACTTAAAAGTTATTCTATTTAAAATTTTTAATAATCAGAAGAGAGTTTCAGTTTTACCAAAATGAATATTTAACATGCATCCGTTAGTTTAATTTTCAGCAGGGTTTAATAAATGCTAGATAAAAATTGCCATCATTGTTGCTATTAAGTTGGTATTCAAACAATAGCAACAACAATAGCTCAAATTTGACAGAAAACACTATGTTGTTCTATGTTGTAATACTTTTTTAATATTATGTTATTATAATTAATAATTTATTTATGAACAGCAGCAGCAAATAGAAAATGTTTGCTGTCACATTGCTTGTTCTTGCTATTTGTTCATTTTATCCTGTCATAAATTCTTCTAAGGTAAGAATTGCTATTTTTACCTACTTGAATACTTAGGAAGGGCATCTATGGAATAAATATAAATCAAATTATTTGTAAATAAAAATTCCCTATTAGTGCAAAGAATGGTTCAATGTGATATTTGTCATATTAGGGCTGACGCTATTTGTGTTACTGACGCAGCTATTTGACAGCAAATATTTGTATTTTTTGATCTTGCTATTGGTGGACTGTATTTATTTTTAACAGCACGGTAATAGCAAAATAATTTTGACTAAAACTTGTAGAAGTTGTATTATACATACTTTATGTATTTTTTTTGTGCTATTGCTATTTTGAAGCTAGCATTTTAAACACTTATTTTCATATTAGCAAAGGGGCACGTACGCTACACTTTCCACAGAAAAACAGGAAATATTATGCAATTTAAACAAGCAGGGGTCTTGTGCCGAACTTTCATTCATTTTGGAAAACATTTTTCACATAAATTCTTCTTTTTGGAAAGAAAAATTTTCTATAGAAAAGTGCTAAAGGTAGCACTTGGATTTCCTACTTTAGGATTTTTTTGTAGAGAAAAACGTAAATGACTCCTTTATGGAAAGTAAGTTATTTCCGAATAATTTTTTTCGTTTTATATAGAATAGAAAAGGTTCATGAAATGAATTAGAATCAAATTTGTTCAATTTATAGTTTATTCAAATATTGAAATAACAATTTTAAAATTTACAATTTTCATTTATTTTCTACAATAATTTATAAGTTGCATATAGGATGTCTGAACAGATTTCTTTGAGACCTCTTGCTTACTAACTAACTAATAATTTCGAAAAAAGGAAAAATATGTAGAGCACATAACAATTCATTTCCGAATTATTCAATTCCGAGGGGTTTTACAATTCCACACGTTTTCATACAGAACAGGGACGATTGTAACTTCTATTATAACAAACATCAGCAATCAGTCGCTCTCTCTTTCGATGTGGCATGACGTCAGCTGTATAAATTGTATTTGGACAGCTTAGGGGTAATAAACAAAAAATAAACAAACCTTTAACATTGTTTATACTTGCACAAGTTACAGTGCAGTGGTTGAAGCGAACATTGTTATTGGCGTCTTGTTGTTCTATTATTTAGAGGTTTCAAAAACAAACAAATGCAATTCAGTATTTCGTAGCCACTTTCACCATTGTAGCAACAATAGACATTATTGAACGAGTAATAAGCGCCAGCGCTAATTTATCTTTTTGTTCTTCTTTTAAGAATAATGAAGCAGTCTAAACATTATCATCAGCATGCCATCAGTACAATTTTCTTTCATGCAATTGCGAGTGTGTGTGAGCGTTCGTGTGTGTGGTTACTTTTCATTTGTTTTGATTAAGTAGTGATGATACAACTGAAAAAATGTTGATGTTAGAAATAGAGAGGATATCTATCACTCATAACATCATCATTTTTATAACTATCATCAACATCATAGTTTTGTCATGTGTATAAATATTTATGTCATTTCCTCTTAGTTTTGTTTTTATCTACCAGTCAGTCGTCATGCACTTAAACAGTCAAAACAGTGACTCTTGTTTTCCATTGCAGATACATACTCGTACTTCCACTTCTATTCAATCAAAACCAACCGTCATCGATCAATTATTCGTTCGTTATGTGTCTTAATGTTTATTTTTTCTGCGTTTCTGTTTGCCTTTTGTGTGGTTTTATTTATCATTGGGCATTTAATCAGGCCTATAATATTTTCCATAGTTTCATGATTATGCCGCAGCGTCTGACACATATTTTTTTTAATGATAGATTATGAAAAGTGTCAGTTTTTATTAAAAAATCCATTATAAATATTTATGAAAAAGATAACAACAATTATTAAAATGAAGGGAAACAATAGTCGTAAGCAGGACAAGTTGGCTTCGGCAGGTGGCAACTAAGTGTGGCAGACTTACTGAAGAAGAAGTTTTAACAATCTCTCTTTCGTGATTTAGGGAATATGTCTATTTAACGGCTTTTAAGATTTTTGTAATAAAAAAGCATGTTGTCGCAAAAAAATTTATGTTTTAATATAAACACATATTGCATTGTATTTTATTCACCACCAAAAATTCATCAGATTTCTTACTCCTAAAACTTTTTGGAGTTATTATCATTCGATATGTCAATAAATTTCGAAAGTTTGAAATTTCGAAATAAACCTCGAATTTTACTAGACCATAAAGTTTCCAACTTAAATTTTAAAATGTAAAAAGTGAAAAGTTGTTCAGTTTTTTTATGTTCAAATTTCTAACTTTTGCAAAAATTAAATTTATGGACTAAGTATAATGGAATTATTTTAATATTTATGGAAAACTGCAAAATCATAAAGTTTTATGCATATTCAAAAATTCGAAATAAATATCGAACACAGACTTTCATCAAAAAGTTATACAAGTGTAAAAGTTGTGACTTTTAGATTAATTTTTTCTATAAAAAAATTACCTATAGAAAGTTTGGTCTCTGTTATGGATATAATTTTTGTTTTCTAGAGCAAATTTTAATTACAAAATATAGTCGGCGTGCTACGACAATAATGGAAGCACGATTTAAAGACCAACATCCGTCTCAAAGTTCGTGTGAAGTATATCCGCACAAAAACATAAATGTGAAAATAAGGCCAAGTTCCTATCCAAAAATTTCGGCCGTAAAGAGAACTGAGATCAAAATGAAGACCAAGTTCTTCATATGTATAATACCATCCCATTTCCAGGCAACTTGCAAGCTTGGTGACACTTTTCCCATAATCCTTTCTCCTTATTTTCGCATTTATGTTTTTGTGCGGATCTGAGTCCTTTTTTCCAAGTTAATTTCGTTTGTTAATTTATAAAACCTCTTTTAACTTAAAACTACAGACGGTTAGGTTATATCAAATACCAGATGTCTGAGTAAGTGAATATATACTAAGATATGACCTTTTTACACCTGCATATCTCGGGAAGCTTTTATGGTAAACCCTTCCAACTTGGCCTATGAAGTTACCTTATGTTTCAAGTTTTATTATTTTATGATTAAAGGAAGCAGAGTTATGAGGGGGGTAAAAACAGCGCGAATGGTTTCGTGTAATATATAGACTGTGTGCTTTAGTCCTAAACTTGGCCTGTCGCCTGTTTGCTTGTATTTTTGCTTTGACTTGCTGTGGTCAACCTGACGTGTGCGCTGGCACCTTCTGAAATGTCGAATGGACTTGTTGGAATACTCTATAGGCGTTGTATCACAGACCGTAACATAAATAGAAAAATTGTAACATAAACTAAATTGTCTTTTGTCTAAGGAATGCTTTTGTATAAAAAGTTGTTTCAACTGAAGGCAATTTTTCTTTAAAAAGGCTGTCTCTGTTCAAAGAAATTTTGGCTTGAAAAATTTGTTTTCTTTGAATAAATTTTTAATATAAATATAAATTGTTTATAAGCCCAAATATTCATGAATATTTTGAATATACATACGAGTACATATTTTACTTTGTTTTATGGCGGTTTTTTATTTCAAGTTTTCTCTTTTGAAGAAAAATTTTCCATTGTACAATTTTCTTCTTTGCAAGAAGTTTTACCTAGAAAAGTAGTATAGTTTTTGCAATAATTTTCTATAAGATAGGTGTCCTTATTGCAACCAGTTTTTCTACAGAAAACTTGTACTATTTTAAGGAAATATTTCTTACTATAAAGCCAAGCCAATTTTCTGTGAGAAATTAAATATTTTTATATACAAATTGTCCGAAGTATTTTATTTTTGAAGCCTTATTTCTTATTTTGTAGTTTACAAATTTATTTAAATTTTAACCACATTTCACTTTAATCAATATGTAAATGAAACTTCTAGCATATGGGCGTGCAAGTATTTATATCCAATAAATCTCAGTGGGTATGTGTGTGTATAAAATTCTCTTCATATTCATGTAGACAAACTGTCACTTAATCAAAATCCTATTTCCTTTCGTACATTTAAATTAGATTTACTCTTTTCGATAATAAACTTTATAAGAGGTTAAACTTTTTGTTGTTACTCACACATACATATGTATGTAAACTTGAAAATTCGCAAAATTTTACATTTGCTCACATATGTATGCATACATCCTGATAATACTTCTATATGTGTGTGCGTGTGTCTGTGTAGTAATAAAATATATTAAAGCAAAAAGATGCCAGTAAAAGTTTAAAACGTGATTGTTGTAATGATTTGAAAACTTTTAATTGAGATCTATGAGATACAAATACTATCAACGTCGCTATGCACACATGCACACACACGTGTGTATAAAGAGGAACAAGTTATTTATACATTTTCATATCAACATATAAATTTTATAAACATTTTGATTATTGTAAAACACGTACTTATTTAAAGATGTTGTCAAAGAAGTGACATTGTCATCACTAGAAACTTTGCTTTTATTTTGTCATAAGAACATTTTACACTGAGTTTTCATGCAATTTTGAAAAATACATTTATAATTTTATGAAAGTTTTTATTATACGAGTATTAATTATTTAAACGAATTTATCGTTTCGATTAAAGAAATAATAAATTATTCGCTTAATTTTTATAATATTAAAATTTTCTTTTAATGAAAAAGAATCTTGTCGTTAGAAAATTAATGTCTTGATGTAAATCTGTGTTCTTCAGTAAATTTCAAAATTTCGAAGTAAATCTCCAATCTCCGAATTTCATTCGACCCTAATTTTTACAACTGAAATTGAAAAAAGTACGTTTAATGCATAAAGAGACCAATTTTAAAGTTTTCTAATGTTCGAAAACTCCAACTTCATTTCGAAATTGAACCAAAAACTCCATTTGATGGCCTAAGAAACATGAAAATATTTTTATTTATTTAGCCAACTTTCGAAGAATAGATCAAAAGTGAAAATGAATTAATGTATTGTCTCTCATTCAAAACCAAGATCTGCTTCGTAAGTTTGCATTATATTACAGTCAATTTTATTTTTATTACTTTAAACTGTCGCTAGATTATTTTCTGTGGAGGTATGTGAAATTGCTATTCTACGCCGATATGCCACAAATATTGCAAAAAGTGTCCGAGTAAACTACGGCAGACACACTCTAAAAATTCCATTTTAAAGATTGACATATCGAAAAAAACCCCCCCTTTAACAGTAAGTCATTAATAAAGTTAAAAAGCTTGTTTACAGTCAGTAAATTATCGTGACTTTTAGAACATTCAAAACAAGCAAAAATGTAACAGTTTATGACAAATTCTTCTAGAAAAATTAGGAGGGAGAAAATTAAGGCAAAAATTATGATAATAATGTTAATATGTAGAGTTTTTCACTGTTTCTTTATTATTCGTGACATATACTGCAATATGCAACAATCAAGGCAGAAAAATTATTGAATTACTTTGAATTTAATAATAATCGGCCTATTGTGCAAGCGAACTAGCTAAAATAGTAAAATGCCGCTCCGTGTTGAAATACCTATTCTTCAATCTGGAAGAATATGGTTGCTGTCCGTCGCCAGTGTTGACAAGTGTTGTGATTTGGCCACCCAGATTGTCTTGCTCAACCATATGGAAGGTAAGAGAACAGTAGGCAGAACCACTGTCTCACGAAAAATTGCGTTTAGAGGCGCGGCTAATATCTGGTTGAATAATTAAAGTAAAACCTGGTTCATTTACTCCTCAATTTTACAAGGGTTTTGTACAGTTATCCGGGAAAGGCTTTTAAGCGAACACCTGTCCTAGGTCCATTAGGGTAATTATGCCTACGAAAATGATGCCGAAGCTTTCGTTTTATTAATAATGCTGTATTCCAGGGTGACAGTTTGTTAAATATTCTGAGTACTTTAACCCCCAGGATACGTAAGTATAAGGATGTATCTGAGAATTTGACGTTCGATTGAATAACCACCAACAACGAAATTGAAGCCGGGTCTGGGCTATTAACAACGGTGTGGTATGATCAGACTACAAAGAACAAGAAACTATAAAGGAAGTGGCAAAAAATATTTTTTCTGTAATCGTCATCAACTAATCTTAATCCTAGTGGGTGCCCAATAGATGCATTTGGTCTGATAAGCGATTCTAGACTTCTTAATGCATTTATGAATTTGCACGATTTGGTGCTGTTAATTACCACCCGACGGAGTCATCGGCCTGTTCGATGATTTGCTGATATGTAGATTCAGCTCCTTGTGGCACAGAGCGTGACACCGGGGGACATTGGGCAAAGTGGCCGGATTCTTCTCTAAAACATATGAAAGGTTTCTATAGTTTAAACTAACTTTAGCAATGGAGTTTGTGTTAAGTGGGGAATCAGTATAAACTTCTTCTTTTAAAGTTAGTATTCATAAATGAGATGACTACTGCATTTTTTCGCACGAAACAGAAGAGTTCAATAATAATTGAACCTAAATTTAAAAATAGCTTTAAATAAAGGTTTACAAGCTACAAAATTTTTTTTTTATTTTTTTAAATATTTTACTTTGCATTAATTTTATAAAACAAATGTTCAATAAATTTAATTAAGTTAATTTGAAAATTTCAAAAATTTATTCTCGCAACTGCCCGATTAAAATGCTGATAATTGCCTTAGTGTATTTTACAGCTTACAATAGTAAATTTTGTTCACAATTTAATAATTTTCTGCAGGTTTATTTGCTTTTTTGTTGTTGCTTTATTTTATAGGGGGGGTTAGGTTGACTGTCTGCGGTTGAATCTATGCTCATGTGGACGCATGAATTTTGTGCAAATTTCTGCTACAGGCAAAATTCATATTTATTATTTTGATTATTTTGAGCATCCAAAAAATATGTAAAAAAAGTTTTAATAAAATATTGTCTATTTGCACAATTTTATGATGGTTTATGCTCAATAAAGTATTTAACTTCAAATGTAAAGTGAGAATATGTTACGTACAGTGGATGGAAACAGTTAACGGACATGCTTTCCGTTGTAAGGAATGCAGTCTTGTTGTACATTTTACTTTAGACTTTAGATATTATAGTAAGAGAATAATGAAAGTTTAGAAAGAAAGGTGGACGACATTTTTGTAAGTGTTTTTATATAAATGATAAATTAAAATAAAAACTTTTTATTGAACACAAATTACTTTAATGTTTTGAAAACTGCTTTTTTCATTCAAATATTTTTGCCAATATTAAACTTTTTTGCACAATCTAATACGAGTATTCAAGTGATTATTACATCTGCTTAGTCGGATACAGGATATTCAATAGTGTTAAACACTCTAGCAAATTGCCGAATATATGTATAAGTCATATAAAGAGCTGTGGGTACATTATGTTTACCCGATGGTTAAAACACCTTGTTGGAACATAAACATCAACGAGGTTTGACAAATAACTAGTCGACTTATACTAGAGGGACCGTTAGATTAAAAGTATCGGTCTGGTCATTGGTGAGGTGAACTCTAGTCTCTATTGTTTAAAAGCAAATTGGGAAAAGTTTGGCCGATGTGGCGTGGCATTGCAACGCAAGCCGTCGGTGGCATGGCAAGATATTAACTCTCTCTATGCTTCTTAGCAAGAGTTATTAAAGTCCTGATGGCTGAAATCGCTATCAATGTGTATGAGCACAGATTAAAATGGTATGAGCTATAGGAAAAACCGCCATTGATGCCCGAGAAAGGGGTGAGTAATCTGCGTAGCCAAGAAGTATAGTGGTAAATACCCTAAGTTCACTCCAGAGTAAATTTACCGTCAAAAAAGGCCTTCATTGCATTTACTGGCCCAAATCTGTATTACACTTGACCTAGTTGGTTATACGTAAAAAAAATTGTGTAAGTCAGGTAAACAATTTAAGATCTCAGATATTCCTTTCCTCAAAAAGTGTTTAGTGTCCAGCTACTTCTTCAATAAACTGTATTTAAGTGCATTTAATAAATAAGCAATTTAAACTGCTAAAATGTTTTCTAATTCATTATATTTGATTAATAATAGTGTTCTTAAATAGATTGTCAAACAAAATTCCGTATATTGAGAACAAAGTATTGTTAAAACAACCAACTAAATTTGATTGCATTTGTTTGTTACTGAAAAATATTTTCCTTAATGTTTATTAATTTACAACTTTGCATTCAATTGAGAACATAAGAGAGTGAATATTAAAAATTAAATTTAAAAGTTGAATTATATTTCAATAATAATTTAAAAAAATATTTTTTTATTACAGTATAAAATATTATGTGTGTATTATTGTACTTTAAACATATTTTTAGTGTAGTTAGTAAATTTCACACATACTCCCACTGTACGAGAATTTAAAGAGATTCAAAATAGGGCAAGAAATAATAACTTTAATATAAGAGTGCAAATGTATATTTTAGCCTCTGGTGACCCATGATACGAGCATGTGCCATTATCTTCTTCTACACTTTCTTCCCTTTTTAATATATTTTCTTTTTTTTTCCTGTTCTGTTCGTGAGTAATGGCCATAAATCACATTGAGTGGACATAACCAATTGAATTTAATTAAAATGAATTTATTTAAAGTATGCACGACCTATATTAAATTAAATATTTATATCATTCCTTCTTATTTATTGTAATTTATTAGGAAAAAGCTTTTAAAATAAGCTGAAAATGAGATGGACAAATAAAGTGAGAAAAATGGTATTGTGATCAAATTCATTCAGTAAAATATTAAGTGCGTCGAGTAACACAATTATTAATCTATTTGAGTATTTAATTGATGTGTTTTTTTGTTTTTGTTTGTTTAATAGATAATTGTGGGCAACGTTTTTCGCTAATACTAGTTGGGTGTATAAGAGCATATCCATGTATTGGCTGATATTGAAGAGCCTACGTTTAAATCATAGGATTAGTATTAAAATTGCTCCTATCATTCACCTCACTCACGTGTTCTTACAAGATGTTCTGTTTATTCCATTGTTTGGGTGCTAGACATTAATAGGTTCACCGGTTACTCCCCATTGCTTATGGTCACTGAAATAAACTATCATGAATACTTTCATTGCTTTAAGAACTGCGGTTTTCAGGGTGAAGTTCAACATGGTGGTGGAGGAGATGGATTTTAAAAAAATCAGATTCGGAGAAGTATTGGTTTCAAAAAAAGGAAATTAGTTGCTGTATGAATTGAAACTAAGCAATGTTGGACGACATTTGCTTGCTTTCTTGTGAGTATTTTTGAAACGCATATCGTTGCAAATCATGATAATTTCCCGGCCCTGACTTTACGTCTACAACTGAAGTGGCACTAGAATACCGATGTTTATTATGAGCTCCAAACACAATTAAGCAATAAAAGGGAAAGAACTGCAGTACAACAAAAGACACGTTGCAAGTCATAGTTGAGAACATTAAATTTGGAAGTCATATGCTTTCCGAATTCTCAAGATATTCTCTCTATTAGTCACATTAATCAATTGGACACGGGCTGTCTAAACATTTATGCTGGTCCCTAAATTCGTAAGCAGCCTAAAAGTTGAACTGCTTTGCACAATTGCGGAAACTTCCAGCGGTTGTATCTTTTAAAGCAATCCCTCAAGATAAAAAGGGAGCATTCTTCATGTATAGAGGATAGAGGGTTACCACACCATACAACTCCTTTGATAGCACAGGGATTTGATTTTGAGCTATATCGGCACGTATATTTGTTCTTGTATATTTGTATAATTTGCAAACGCAATATAATCTTGTATATTTGTTGTTAACAATTTCCAAATAAAGATATCATATTATAATACAACTTAATTTTAAATGTGTTTGAAGCTTTGTACTTTTGAAGTGAAATTGTTAGAAATGTAAGATTCCAATGTCTGACTCAATTTCGTGGTCTTAAATCTTGTGTTTCTCTATACATTTTTGACAATAGCAAACCAATAATACCACAATATAAACAAATACTCCAAAGTTTTATTTTAATACACGATATAATAATACAAGGCATTTGTAAACTTCAAGAATCTTTGTACATACATATACTATATATTTTGAATTATGGCAATATCATGAATAGCAACTCTTTCTAGTTAAATTTGTCTACTTAATTACTAACTTGCCATATCTTAGCACTCTAGAAAGAGACACTATAACAATTGCACAAAATTTCATCTCATTTTGACAAACAAAATGTGACATGTTGTCACAAAGATTTAAAAAATATTTTAAATAGAAATCTCCTCCATTTAAACTCAAATATTAGATTTTCTTTCGATAAGAAATAAAACAAATACGATTAAATACACAAAGACATCTTGAAGTATGAGTTTTAAGTAAATTTAAGTGTCTATTTGTTATAACAAAATCCCCTTTTAAAGTACTCTTAATGTACTCATATGCCTGACGTTTATACGTATTGCCTTATTTTCAAACAATAAAGTGAGAAAAGTTGTCTACGGTCTGACAACTTTGACAACATTTTTGCCAATCTTATACTCTGCTTAATCGAGCAGAATACTCAGTGTAAACACAAATGAAAAATACTGAGAATGTCAGTCATACTTTCGTACACAGAACAAGTGTGAGTACATACCGGTACAATGTAGTGGTAAAATGAATGCTACTGGTAGCAGATACAATGAATATTGATACAAAAGTTGGTAAATAAAAACACACATGCAGAATACAAGATCGAACGTAAAAGTGCTTTCTAAAATTAAAGAGTTGGCTTTTTAAGGCTTTGTAATAGGATGTTTTTTAAGAACTGAAATGAGGCTAGAGACTATTTAAATGTATTCAGTTATACAAATTAAATCCAATGAATATTTTTTAAATCAGCTAAAAAAATCACTCTTTGTAGAATTAAACTTTTATTCCTAACTTAGCAATTTAATCCCGAGTTGTAAATATTTTACTATAAAAACAATTTAGTGAAGTTTTGGTTTAATCGATTTTTTTAATTTACCGATCCCAAATTTTAGGAATTTTTTGTAAGTGGAGTTTAGGAAATTTTAATAGCTTTCGCGACATAATTCTTAATTTTAGCGATTTTGTTTATTTCTAAATGAAAATTGGGAAAATTCTAAGGGCTTTCAGCTTGATTTTGTTCATTTCTAAATGAAAATTGGGAAAATTCTAAGGGCTTTCAGCTTGTACTTATTTTTAATTTACGATCCTCTTTTGACTTCAGTATAATAGTTTGTTTAGATGTGCATCTTAATTGAGTCAATAAAATTTTAAATTGAGTTATCAAATTTGGTGTTCACACATATGCAATTTAGCTAACTCAAGTGATGATAAAAATGTGTTCATGACCCGACAATGATTTCTGAAAAAGCATGTAATCTTGTGTTATACGTTTATACGTACAAAATTTCCAGTTTCTCTTATAATATGAAAGAGATAACTAAACTGATAACAATAAAATTTCTTGTCTTTTTTATATAATCGTGGTAAAGTTGTTGTAAGTTGTCGGGTCTAGTTAGTAGTCTATTACATTAAATGTGTCCATTTTGCAAATATTTTTAGCCCACTAAACTTCATTAGGGTGCATGGACATTTTGACGCAATTTATGGTGCAATTAAATAATAATTGCTCAATTTATTAAATATTTTCCGTATTCGCAATTTCGTATTTGCGCAATTAAGGTGCATGTCTGAAGATACTATAAAATTGTTTTAAATTTTCTGATATAAGGTTTTTTTCTAAGCTTTACTTTTCAATTAAGTGAGTTATTTTAATTGTAGCGACAGGTTTTTTTAAAATTATTACACTTTTTTATTTTTTTTTTTAAATTTTCTTACGCATTTATTTCAAATGGAGTAGAAAGACTTAATCCATTATAAAGTTGCATAAACAAAAATTGTTAGGTCGAAGTTAGATGACTTCTCACCTGTTGCAATAGAGCATATCCAACATCGAACCGTCTTGTAAAGTAATGTTGTAAAATGTTTACACTAATCAATTAATGCTGCGTGATGGTGCAAGCAAGCAAGGTCTTATAATTTCTTTAGCGTTTTCAAAAACTGTAGCGTTTTGCAGGATATTAGAAATAGCTCTTTGAGGAGCTCAACGTCACTCTTGAGCACATTAACAGTCCTCACCATTAGACTTTCTTCTCACAAATTCAAAATATAAAAATTGACAACAGGATCACCAGGCAATTAAGGCATTATTTGCAGATAAGGCACGCTATTGCTATTGCTTCGATGCAAATATATTGTGCCTGTCCTACTCGCCGGCACGCACAGTGCTTGATTCCTGGGTGTAATTTTGGCCATTATTACAATGAAGTTCAGCATGTACAATATTTTCCATGTCATTGCACGGCTTAAACTAATAGGTATTCAGTTTTACCATTTTATAAATTTAAGATCGGGTTTGAAACCCTACTTCGTGGCATATAGCAGAATAATTCAATAGATTTCAGATGTGTCTGAAATAATGCTAACTATCATCAAACCTAATCTTAGTTTTGTTGTATACTATAAATATTTGCCTAATTTTATACTTTTGTAAATTAAAAATTTTGACAAATAATTTTTAGTCCTTTGAATACAGCTGTCGTAGATCAGCTTGCATTTCTGGAGCAATGTAAAAATGTCTACATTACACTTACGAATATTGTTCAAATATACACGAATGCTCATACATACGTACACAAATACAAATGATAAAAATCGCAACAAATGCATTAGTATGTGCGTGTGCGTATGTGTGTGGGTTTATTTGTATATTATACATGTACCTTTATATCAGTGACATAAAAGAGAAAAATAAACATTTATTTAAAACGACAACAATTCAAAGCAGGAATGCAAACAAAATCCGGATACAAACTCACACTGCAAGTTGGTGGTTGGCAGCCACTGTTTGCCCCACCCTAACACCACTAACGTAACGCACTTTTCTACATGCTTCATTTTGATTGTTGTGTTGTTTGAAAATTGTCATGAAGAGATGACATTGTAACCATATTCTCTATGGTAGAGAATTAACCTTTAAAAAATGGATTTCTATGTTTATTTAACAGGGTAGTTGGATTCCCCTCGTATAGGGGAAGCTCTAATTTATTTATATGTATTTGGAAAGGCAATAGCACTTGAATTTCTGGGACAGGGATTAATAAATATTTAATTACTCCAACATTTAATTTGTCACACGCATTTCGCAGAATGTTATTTTAATTGGATGCATTAAAAAAGTTTTTCTTGCACTACTTATGATTTATAACAAATAAAAATAAAATTAATCAACATTTATTCTACAATTTGTTTCCAAAAGTTTTTTGTAAAACTAATATAAACCTTTTGACTTACTTTAGCAAGACTCTCCTAGTTGGCATCAGAATGCTGCTGACATCGAGGCGGAAAAGTTTTGAACTTAATAATTAAAATGCAATTACAAATGTAGTGTGAAACACCTATTACAATAAAAACTTTTGTTTCCGCTCTTCAAGTGCCTTAACACTCACACACATACTTGCACTTCTCTTATTTGTACGTGTATGTATTAAAAAACACATACGTGGTGAAGTTAAAAAGTCAGCCATTGACGGAATTGGTAACACGTACGAATCAAGCGCGCTTACTATAATCAGGAAAATAGAATTTAACAACCACAAAATGATGCAGTTACTCTGTCGTTGCATTTTTTCTGTTGCCATCTCTAGTGCATTTTCCGAAAACCAAACGAGGCAATTTGTATGGTTAAATAATAATTTTGACCTCTGGATTTTTTGTAATTTATTCAATGTCTTTTATTAGCTGTGTGCGCTCAGTAGCTTCAGCATGAAGAAGTACCTCTTGGGAATACGGGTTAGATACTGATTCGATGTTTTGTATTCAAGATCGCCAAAGTGTATATTGTTTATCTCTGTATATCTGATAAATCATATCCATATATTTTGTACGAAAGTTGCGAAGTGTAGCTACTACGTTTTCATGCATGCGGTCGGGGAACCAGAGGGTAGAAAGAAATAATATTTCCACTCCTAAATCGGTAAAAATTAAACGTAAAATTTAAAAATTGTCTTTTCTCTTTTGTCGCTAAAGCCTTAAACTAGAGTCGCGCATTTACGAAACATCTTGTTCTTTGAACCTATCAGTTGTCACGGTATCTTTTTCTTTGTTGCTTGTCAACACTTCTTGATATCCAGGGCGCAAAATTTAAATATCTCGGGATTATTGGGCTACACTTTAATTGAGTTTTGCATATGCAAACATAAGCTCATTGAATTGTGTGTGCAATATAAAGTTGGTCTGGACCCTACAGTTGGCAGTCACTTTTAAAAATACGGGCTGAGATTTTAATAAATTTATAGAATTAGATTTTCAGCCCGAAATCACTATGGCAAAATTAGATGAAAACGAATTCCCCCAATGTTTCGGAAGTGACAAGATATTTCTAAACGCTCCTCAAAGCCATTACCTTGATTCAAATTTTAAAAATACATTTTGTTTTTATCGTCGCTTTTATGCAGCTGCATCGCGTTATATGGACATGCATTCAAGTTGACAGATGCGCCAAAATGGGACAAAAAATTGACTTATCAGGAACTACTGATTTGGAAAATCTTAACACAGCGCGTTTGTCTCATAAAAAATAAAACAACTGGGGAGTCTTAAATATTAAATATGTAATTAAGTTTTGTCCGTATTTTCTTTCTTTTCGAAAGAAAATATAGAAAGACTTAAAACTAAAGTTATTAATTGCTTTTAAATCATAATTAATAAAATTACTTAAAGTATTCAAAACACTGAGTGGAAGTCATAATTATTAGTTTTCCTAATTTTCAAATTTTTACAACATTTTCAATAAATCCTCGTTTTATTTTATGCACACCCAAACACACGCACACACATAAACATTTATTGCCATGTAAATAACAAACTAGCAACCAGAAACAAACTAGCAACATCTTTCTTGAAAATTTCGCACATCAAATACATGCATTATGAACACTTACACTCACACCGCTTAAGTTAAATTAAAATATAATAAAAAAAGAAGGAAAATAAGAAACAGCCTCAACAATGTTGGCAATGAGTGTTGAAATTTTGGTGCTTTTCGGGGATTTTTTGGTGCTTGTTAGCTCTTCTTACCAGGGAATTTATTGGAGCTTTTAAGCTCGTCGCAGCCGTGGATTTTATATTAAATGCACGTTTTCAAGCCGATATTTGCAGCGTTAATCTCAGGACTTTTAGATAACAAATTCAAGCAATAAATCTACGTAGCACCATTATTTTCTTCTAAACCAAGGCAAACCGCAGTTTTCAATGAAATAAAAGCAATTATTTTTTAATTAAGCATGCTTTCATGTTTAATAGAAATATTTGTAATTAAATATTGAGTGTCTCAATAAAAATGCATGATTTTTTGAGCAAGTGGCCACATTTAACAACTGTTACCAATACATGATAGCTCCGATTATTAAAAGGGAAGCATTACATAAAAAAAGACGCGTTATCATTGTGAAACCCCCTTACAATAACTGGCAAAATTCCACTGAGACCGCTCGCAAACTTCGCGAAAATTAAAGAGTGGTCAACAAATTTGAAGAATCTTGGTCTCGATTATCGATAGTAAGACTGCTTTGCGTCGACGTACTGGTCGGTCTCTTAAAAACATTGTTGCTGTAAACGAGATTTTCGCCGAAAACCCGAAAACAGCAGTTCAACCAGCCGACCATGTAAAGCGCTTACCATTTGTTCAATAATATTAATTCAAATTGTCGAAACTGGGGCTTGGTAAATCTTCACACGTTTTAAGAGAAACAAATGCACTCATAACGAATAAAGATTGAGTGTGAATTTTTGTCAGGCGGCGTGCTCTCAGTGACTGTCAACGGTATTAAATTCAGAAAAATAATAATGGACTTCCCCTATTCTTAACTAAAAGCCACAGATCTGGACGATGCCACCTGCCACACTGCTCATGGAACAATGCAGCAGCGATTTCCTGACTAAAGCATCGCACGAAATTGTGATATCAATTGGCTACCAAGTTCATATGATTTAACGCCATTTGATTTATTTCTTCCGGTTTCGTAAAATTTTGGCTTGTTTTCCATGTAAAGTTTCCACCTCGTCGACGCGTATGAATACACACCACATTCCATCTCAATATAGGGGAAACTTAAAATTTTTAAACATTTTGTTTGGGGGGTTTCGTACATTTAACTTCTCTGAGAATTGCTTACGTTGATTGAAGTTGGCAACATTGACGACAATAGTGTTTTTAATACTATTACCACACACACACACACACACACACACACACACACACACAACAACACATTTCCCCATAAGCATTCTCCAACGAAACTCAACTTTTTGTGGAGTATTTCAAAAAACAACAACAACATAACTCCACTCTATAAAATTTTAACCGGCAGCATGAAAAAAAACTTAATTACAGCCATTAAACGTACACTAACCGAGAGTCACATGTACAAGTACTCAAGCTCACACACAAACACACTGCCAATCGTACTAAGAGCGTAAACGTAAATAAGTTAAAAACATTCACACAAGCAAATAACAGAATGCGCAACTTGTTGGAACATGAATCAATTTTTGGTGTGAAGATTCGCTGCGCCACTTTCTCCCCACCCCAACAATTTCACATTTTAACACACGCACACTCATGCAAACATGGCTAGAGATTTTTAACACTCATCGGAGTGGTGTATGCACGCGAGTATTGTTGTTGCATTATAAAACACTTTAACCAACTGATGATGCATTTTGTTTGTGATTAATTTAGAAGGCGGATGGGTGGGTGTAACCATTAAATAAACACAGTATTAAAAGCAGCAACAGTACGAATGGCAATAATAAAACTTAACAACATCATATATCGTTAAGTGACGCATATGTGTTAAATGCATTTCCTACAAAAAAAGAAAAAAACCCTCACTAACACATACATATGTACACATGTACATACTACATTTGCAAGAAGTTTTACACACATGATTAACATTCATTCATACGCATAATCACACACATATATTTTTTAATACCTAAACGAAATTAATATTAACTTAAGGAATACAAATTGGAGAGGCATAAAAACAACAAAAATTGTTCAGTAAGTTGCGGTTCATAAATAGGTCGGGCGAGAGTATGCGATTTTGTACTTTTTTTCAAGGAACCTTTTTTAAAAAAGAATTTGCGTATAGTAACGTACTTTTTCAGACTTCTATTACGCATTATGGTGGATTTAATGAGAACATTTTTTCGAGTGGCCCTTTCTAGATTTTTAACCAATAAATTAATAGATATTTCCAATCGAAGAAAATAATGTTGCGGTGGTGTTTTCTGGTTATGGTAAAAATCAATGTGACTAATTGCTGATTTTTATTTAAGCCTTTTTAAAAATTCTTAATAAAGCACATTCTTAGTAAGCAACATTCTTAGGTTTATTGCAAACAATTTTAATGGTACTTTTTGACACATATTGTTACGAAGATCAGTACGAACAAGTACTCTTGCCTGTAAGAATTGAGTCACACATTGGAAAGTATTCTTGCCTGTAAGAATTGAGCCATACCCTTTAAGTTTCAGAACTGAAGTGTACGAATACTCTTGGCGCCCACTGTGCAGGGAGCGTTGGGCTTTAACAACAGCGAACGCAACACCCATAAGCTCATACAAGTTAGTAGGAGAGTGAATACACCTGGAACAGCAACAAAGATATAACATCAACACGTAAAAACGAATTCCAGGACTTGAATACTGTAGGTAACCAAGAACACCGTAAAGAAACTAACACCGTAAGAACAAAGCAGACAGTATACAAAAAACAAACATCATAATAAAAAAAAACAGCTAAAAAAGTATCCACTGGATTCTCGCGTATTCTACAAGTTTCTAGAAACTAGACGGCTGCTATAAAAGCATGACTACCCATGCTACGAGTTAGTATTGAGTGAAATGTGATAAGAAGTAACCGTTGTGTTGTATTAAAGTCTTAAATAAAGAATAAAGTAACAGTGTGTAAAAATAAAATTCCGCCGGTTATTATTTAAAACAGACTTTATAATCGAAAGAACTTGCAAAAAAGAAGACTTATTGAAATTCATTACACTTTGTTTGTTATTAATTCAGGCTTTTTTGCTTCATATATTATTTCGGCAACGAAAACTTTTTTCTTTCTCTAAAAGTTTGTTGCCTGTCTGTTTAGCAACTGTCGCTTAGCGCTTAAATAAAGTTGCAAGTTTCTGTGACGGCTGTATTGCTTTAACTGTTTGATTATAAGTTATTGGCGGGTGAACCCGCTACATTTATGTATTTGGAAAAGCACGTAGTGGCACTAGTTTATTCCTAAATCGGAGGAATATTCTGTTGAGTTATCAATGTCAACATACCAGCTATTGACACCACGAGATTAGATAGCTATACAAATGCTTATAGAGGCGTTGGCAGTTAGCATAATTTTCTCCCATTGTAAGCTTTGTCAAGTGGCGAAAATTTAGCTGCTGTGTGCAAACAATTTGCGATATCGAAACCCCGCATGTAATTATCGAGCTACAGATTGGTAGCCTATTTTCGATTCTGCTTTTTATTTTAATGACGGAAAATCGCTAAACGTTAAGTGGTACTGAACTTAAATCTGATAGAAACAGTGGCAGTGACACTGAGTATTTTAACATATAATTGGCAAAATTTAGCTCCATGACTTAACCCCTGGTCAGCTTAGAGTTAATAAATGGGCTGCTGTATGATAGATGCAAGGCCGCATCGATCATGCTCCACACTCATTCCGCCTATTGGTCTTAAACTACTGCCACCATATCTTATTTTACCGCAAGTATGTACGTCAGCAACAAATAATGCAGAACTTGTTGGTCCAGGGGATACAGGTTACCGTCGAATGAATTTATCTCCCATTTTTCCCCAGTACCGCAAAACATTAAGGGGGCGACTGGTACCAATCAGTAATTCGTTACCTTGTGAATCAAGAAAGAAACAAGCTATATTCGACACTGTTCAAATCCCCCTGGTTGGGGGTTAATAGCAATAGTTAGTTCGTGCTTCTGAAGTCACATGTCAAGAAATTTATCCAATACACATAAATATTTCCTTTTTATAAGAAAGTATGTAGCAAGATCCATTCAAATCTCAGTTAATGGTACTACATGCTTATTTTTGATGTTACTTTTTGTTGCTATTTTTATTTTTTAACGTTTGATTTTGTTAATTCTCTACTTTAAGGCGATTCTCACCTTTTAATTCCATTTCAGAGAAAGTCAAGCAACGCATTGATAGATGATGTTTGCTAGAGCAGTTTTTTTCCCCAATTTAGGCAAAATAAAAATAATACTAAATGGTACTTAATAACTCTCTCCCCTTCTTCTAAATGAGCGAGCATAGAACTAAGAGTAACTTTTTTAACTGGTAATCACATTTTTTAACTTTTTTTAAAATTAATTTGAAACTTGAGTATTAAAAAATAGATCGATAACTTTGTATATCCTACCAATATTGTGATTTAATCAAATCCCAAGTGTATTTTACACGCATTAACTGTACGTATGTTTCAATTACATTAAATTGGTGATGATCACTGATTACAGATTTGTTTGATGTATTTAAAAACATGTAAAAGTGTGTGTGTGTGTGTGTGTCACACAAAGTATTAGTGCAATCAGCAACAATATGTGTACGTGGGCTAATATTATCAATGATAATAATTATACGTTTATGTTGCCACTACAAACACAATTACAATGTACTCGTATCTACTACTACTGCTACTTGGAAATCTACCCTAACACATTCTACATATGTATATCTGTATGTGTTCGTGAATATGTTTAGCTGCTGCTGTCTCATGCATGAATAATGTATGCTGGAAAATAATCACCATTTCATACGTTCTCGATTAGACATTTGTGAACAATATGTTTACGTTGTATGCTTTTAAATAAACGACTTGCACGTGTCGCAGTCTGTGCTTTATATGTCCGTCTGTCTTTCTTCTCTTCATTGTATTTGTAGCCATTAGACCAAATACATATATTCTATCACCTTGCCTCCCTCTTGCTGACAGCATATTGCATATATGCTGAACTGGCCTGTCTGCTCCGTCTTCTAATTTTTGTTCTTCTTTCTGTTGTTGGCTTCACTTTATTTGTGGGGCTTTTCTATTCGCTTTTGCATTGCAAGCGATAGACTTTTCATTTATTTGTTTGTTAATAATCGTCCGTAACGTTGTTGCAACATTCCACTTTAGTAAGTGCCAATTTGATTTAAATTGCAATATTGTCTGTCTTCATTCGATGTTGTTATTGTTGTTCTAAATTTATTTATGCGGATGTTAATTTGATTAGACGTTTGAGTTGACAATATAGTTTCCAGTTTTGCTAATTGAAATTGTAGTCATACGTTCTTGTTGATAGAGGCCATCATGATTAAAGGAATTTGCGAGACATTTGCAATTTCAATTGTTAAAGTTTTTTATTTTTAATTGGATTTTAAACAAAATTATAACAACCTGTTAAAAATATACATAGATGTGCTTTAAAGGTTTTAACACGTTTGGTGAGGTTTAAGGTTTTGCTCGAGCGTAAGGATAAGTCTAAATTAACTATTTATTGCAATATTTTTTAAGGATATTTTGAATCCGGGTTTGTTATATTTTTGCGTCTTATGACGCTCTTGGAGTCGTTCTTATGAAATATCAGCTATTCCATGTCTTCAAAATTTTAGATCAACAACATGGTTACCGTTTCCTCTGGAAGGCCTAGAAATAATTGAATACTTGTCTTTGTATCACAAACTGAACGTGTCCCCCATAAACAGCTTCAAGGTTTTAAGAACAGTGATTTTTACCACCACGGTTGATATGGGGAGGAGTTAGGAAAAACCCTGACATCAAGTTATTGAATAGTGTTTATTTGTTTGTGAACAGTTTATTGTAATGAAATGGCAATATTTTTTTATTCTTTTGTGACTGGTGTTGGAAACTTCAGTCATCACGATAACCTGAAGCGCTGAAAGTTATGCAGACTTCACTAAACCGAATATTTACGACTAAAATGGCTGGCTTTACGAGTATATTTTTTGAAATAGCTGGGTGAACGTCATGGAATGATTTGCCTAGTAAAACGAAGCGGTGACCAAATTATGTTTAATCTTGAAATTAAAAGCCATACTACTGCCATATTTTTTAGATATGGCTGCCTGTAAATCTTTCTATAGTCTGACTGATTAGCACTTCCAGTCGTATGAAGAATTAAACTGTTTATTGGATCCTGGGTCGTTTTTAATGCTAACTATATTGTCAATACGGAATTCATATAGTGATCGAAAGTTACCGGTGTTTGTAAGACAGTAGGTATTTTGTTTTAAACAGATACTTGCTTTAACTTTCAAAAAAATTACCCAAGCAAAATTTGTACCAAACATGTCTTGTTGTTCAGTAGGGAGCTTTTATAACTTTGACTCAAACTATAAAAAATCTTTAATAATTGCATGGTCAAATTTAAAAAAGAAACTTCTCGTGCTAAAAGTATTAAATTAAATTCAATTGACAATGGGATATTTTTATGAGCAGCACGTTCCAAAAAGAAAGAAGAAAAAAATACAAAAAGACATTACTATTCGTTCAACAACAATGGAAAGTAAATAAAAAAAATACCTAAACACCATAATGACACCCGCATTATTTTTAAACAAACGTCATTTAACTACTAAAATATAACAGCTTGAACTAAATTGCACTCCAGTCAGCAACCCAAAAATAAAAGGAACATTGAATGACATTTTATATATTTAATAAACTGGAAGGAGGAACCAGAAATAATAAAAACAGTTCCACTTTACAGGAAATCGAATTCAAGTAAAAATCAGGGTCACAAGCAGAAACTAAATAAAAACAGACAGACCGAACGACAGATAAACAAAAAATGCAGTGAATAAAACTCAAATAAACCAGACATTTTTACGTAGAAAAACAAATCAAAATAAACAGCAACAATCATTAGAAGCCAACTTCAATTGCATTT
This sequence comes from Phania funesta, assembly GCA_963932375.1. Lineage (NCBI taxonomy): Eukaryota > Metazoa > Arthropoda > Insecta > Diptera > Tachinidae > Phania > Phania funesta. Next base: position 80,171,709 of record OZ010653.1, on the reverse strand, counting down.
GTGCATCATTATTGCCATCATCATCATCATTCTTACATTGGACAGGGAAGTAATGAGTTGGGTTGGTCTGTCGCAACTACTTACAATGCATGACCAATAAGTATTTTTTATTTTTTGTACAAACTATTTTTACTTCCATGCAACCCACCATGGTGACACATCTGCTCTTATTTACTTTGTTTGTTGTTGTTATAAATTTATTATTTGTTTGATTTAATATTGACAACAAAAAATACACAAAAGACAAAATTTAAAAAGTATTTAAAGCAACATTTAATATTTTGTAACCATTTTTATAGACAAAACAATACAACGAAGGAATTTTGCTGCAAAAGTGATTTTCCAACAAAATTTGTTTGAAGAGGTATTTGAAAATTTGTATTAAGCAGCTATTTAAGCGCCATCTGTCGTGCTCCTGTGGTTGTATTGAGCATTCTAAAATTGTTGTTATCTGTTGTGTTGTACGAATTTCGCTGGATGGAATGTGCATGAGCTTGTGTTTGTGTTTGACAGAAAATATAATGTGCGAATGGCTTGAAAATGTTCACGGTAGCCAATATGAATTTGAGAATGTGAACGACATGCAATTACTGGTGGAATAAAGAGATTCAAGCGGGCCGTACTGTAGTTGATAAGGTACCTCACTCTATTTTTCCTTGCTTTATTATGACTGAGGAACCATCGCAAAAGTTAACAGAGTTACCGCAACAGCATCTATTTTAGCTCCAAATATTTTAGAAGAACGCAGTCAGACGAGCCAAAATATAAAATTGACTTTGACGCAATGCAGTGCACTGCTAAATAAAGAATATTATGAAAGCATTTTATAGAAATGTTAATCACGAGCGGTCGAAATTGTAGAAACACAAGAAGCTGCCGACAAATCTACTCTAGCAGCATAGGGAAGTGCAAACAAATTTTGCCCTATAAATAAATTCTCATGTATCGCTTCAAAACTCATGTACCCTGAACACGAATTACGTTTTGGAACAATCTTATAAAGAACGGGAGTTTTCTATCCTAAATATTCGTACGATTCATTCAGAAAAAAATTTGACATAATTCTGTCCCACCAAAAATGATTTTTCGATGCCACACTGGTACTCAAAAAAGTGAAAACGCCAAAAGCAACTCTGATCGCATACAAAATATTACTTTAGTCTTTGCTATTATACTTTTCGAGTAGACATACGATTTTTGAAAAATCTAATCACTGATAGTGAATCAAGGCCTTATCTAGTCGCAAGATTACTGTAGCGAACGTGACAGATTCATATTAGTCGAAAAATAGATACAAATAAGCTTAATAAGAGATGCTCTCCTTTAATATGAGTAAAAATATTAATTCGTTTATTGCGGGGGGGTGGTGCTTTAATACCATGTGAGATAAGGCCATGATGGCTTTATCTCTCATTCAATAGGGAGATAAAGCCATTTTTTTCATTTGATTGGGGAATAAAGCCATCATGGGCTTAGCTCACATTAACAATATTAGAAAATGGCTTTATCTCTCGTTTCAGTTTTGAAAAACTTTTGCATTTTACATTGAATAATAGTTTTCTTATTTTTATAATTAAGAGGTAATGATTTTCCCTTTTACAATATGTTTAAATTAGATGTAAACATTCCGTAAAAGGGAAAATCAATAGTTGTCTTATTTTTATAATTAACGTAATAATAATAATAAAGCAAAACTTGCACACCTTTGTGTAAACAAAGCACTATAAATTTTAGCAATTATATTATGAGGGGGAGCATTAACACAAACGGCAATAAGGCAAAATTTGCTTTATTTCACTTTTAAATGAGAAATAAGACAAAAAAATCGATTTTGCTTTATTTCCAAGCAGGAAATTTTGTTTTATTTCGCATTCATAATTTTTAATATTGTTTGACTATCTGCATACGAATTCTTTCTTTAACAGTATGTTTCCTGTTCTATGTGCATTCATTGAAGGAAGAAAATCTAATAATATTAATAAAAATAATAACATTCTGTAAAAAAATGTCTTCCCGGAGACACTAAAGTTAAGTATTGAAATCTGGCTTCGCATACTAAAATTTTTCAGTAGGACGCGGCAGGTGGCTTCGCTGAATAAAGTTTTCCTGCGTGCGTCACAAAAATAAAAAAATGTCTTTTCTGTTGTTGGGGTTTTTTTTTGTATACAATTTTGTTAAAAAATAAATGAATTTAAAATATTAAAATTCTTAGTTGTTATTTTTTCAATGATAACTAAGGATTTTCCCTTTTACATAATGTTTACACCATGCATAACAATATTCTGAAAAAATATGGCTTTATCTCTCATTTCGCAAAATTTTGAATATGACCTTACCTCTCAATGATTGGGAAATAAGAACATTGTGGCTTTATCTCCCATTCAATTGAGCAATAAAGCCATCATGGCCTTATCTCACATGGTTTTAAAGCACTACTTTGCTTATGTCACACAAATGTCATCATTATAAATTAGAAACTTTCTTCTTGTACTTCCTCAAGGACCCTCATTCTCATCAAATAATAAAAAGCAATTGAATTTTTTATTTATCTGCATTAGTTAATTGTGTGTGTATTGGTTGTCATCTCCTTTCCTTTCAAATATTTTTTTCTTAAATTTAATAATCATAACTAAATTTGTTCTGGCAATTTGATGCTTGTTTTGTACTGTACAAATACCTTCTCACACCTGCTATTTGCGTTTCTGCTAACAATTATGTGGGCTGTTTTTTTATTGTTTAGAAATGTTTGTGGTATTTTTCAAAATAAATTGTCTTGGTATTTGTAGGTTTTCCCAAACATGAAACTAAATAAGAAAGAGAAAAACAATTTAAATTTATATTTAAAAAATATCCATTGTTGTCAATGGTTCTTGGAAGTCTTACCGGTTTGTGGTATAAAGTGAAGTGGAAATAAAATATCAATACTACATTTCATAGAATTGTTTAAAAGATTTTTGAAAATGTCGTTTAAATTTAAAATATAATTTGAATAACTTTTTAATAAACGGTTTTCTTATTTAAATTAACAGTTTAAAATGAAAAGGACGTATAATAAAACATACTTTGGGCAGCGTTTGAAAACGTGTTGAAATTATGTATGAATCAAGCCAATTCGTATTGCCTCTTCGGAAGACGAAAGTGCTGTTCAGTCAAATTGTGAAAGATTGACCGCTACTCGAGTGTGCAATACTAGATCCATCCCTTCTCATGTTATCTGTTTCTTATGTTACCTTTTGTCTTCCATTAATGCTTTCCTGTAATCGCCTGTAATTGTTTTAAGGTTTTTTGCAGCTTCTTAAGAATTAATGTCCTTGTTGCTAACGTTCTTTTTTGCATTCTTTCTTCGTTCCTTGACCCGAAGTAATGCAGAAATCATTTTTTTTAACCAACAAACAACTTTGAACTTATCTTTGTTTAAAATCTATAGAACGCACTCTATATCAGATTTTGAATACAATTCTGCATCTCACAGAACTTGTTGTTGTACCCCCTTATCCGCCTATTTGTCGTGAAAATCATTGTATTATAATACAATATTGTATTTGTGTTGTTAGTAACTTCTTGAAATATTGCATGGACCCCATAAAACAGCTGAATATTCCCACTTTTTATGTATAACTATAAAACATCATATTATTTATGAAATTTCTTTTAAATTGTAAATGATTATTTATCATCGACTCTTTGGTAATGACAATATCTTTTGTTTAAGTCTAATTATTAGTAATTTAAAGCTTCCACGCCTGATTCAATTTAACGGTATTAGCCGATTCTTGATTTGATATTCTGATAGGGTGTATAGATTTTTGGAACAAATTTCCGTCATCCCTTGTCAAGGTGATGTCTTTTGACGTCTATAATATTTTGACATTAGTAATACAATAATACCTTAAAGCGATAAAATTGACTGTTGACAGACAAATAAACCATAGGTTTATTTTAATACAGGATACCACAATACAAAGAGTTTGTGAATTGCATTGTTATATCTTTACGAAGGGTTAAAATCATATTTAAGCAGTTCAATCTGCCTGCTAGTGAGTGAACAGCAGCTGAAACAATTTTGCTTATTTTGTTTCAAAATCATTTTTAAGGATATTTTGCATTGCTTTGCAATAATAAATAGTTTTAAGAGATAGACATTTGCTTCCCATTTCCTCTGCTTCCATAAATTTCATAATTTCTTACTTGCCAATCTTTATTAATTTAAAATTTGTTTCTTTCCAAAACTTTTTAGTTTCAGTTAATTTATTATTATTAAGTGACTTTTTTATTGTTGTAATTGGGGATTGTCTATTAAAAAAATGAAAACTATGAAATAACTATGATTCATTATTGAATCTACTGGAAGGAATTCTGTGAATTCAAATAATTTATTTCTCATTCTCTCCTAAATTGATTTTGTTGATAAGTGTTTTTTTAACAATTTCTTTTTATATTTTATTGTAGTGGCATTGAAATTACAACAACAACAAGTTGAGTTAATTAAAATTCCCAACATATTGTGTTAAAATAGTTCGAATGATTACCCTCATAAAAATTTTTGTAAATATTTGTAAGTTGGACTGGGGCGCGGTAAAATGTTATTTTTAGCAGAAAACTCCTAAGGGAAAAACTAAGTTGATTATGCTGAAGAATTACATGAATAAAAGGGAAAGTTCTTAAGATTTGTTTTATTAGAAGCCAACTTTTAAAGGTTAATTCGAATTGCGACCGTTGGCACAACTTGAGGAGGTTGTACACGAGATTGCAACGCTTGTGGGCTCGTTGTATTAAGTTGTGCCTCGGTTGTACGAAAAATCAAAAATGTTAATTGTTTTGGAAAGATGTTTCCTAGTCGTAACGTTAATGATGGTGTTGGAAAATCAAGATTTTATAATAGTACTGAAGATCAACTTAAAAAGTACTTTTCCATATTAATAGTACTATATCAAAAATTCAAAGAGGTCACTTGTGCTGCCTGTATTGAATGCTTTTTGATTGTTTTTTTTTATATAAAATAAGGTAAGGAATTTAAACCGTTTTGTCAAGAGCGAGTCTAGGGGGTATCAACATTGGAAATATACCCCTCTAAAGCCATTAAATATTAATATTTCCCTTACAAATATTGTAGAAAAAAGTTTTTGTTAATACACCCACCTCCAAAAGCTTTATCTGGATCCGCACCTATTTTCGTGAAGGTATATAATTTAACTATTATTTTCTGAAATATATAATATAACGTTTCAGATTGAAAATAAGTACTTTTAATGGCGTGGAGATATTACGGTAATTCGCAATTCAAAATGATTGAAAAAGGTACAATAGCACTGAACTTTCCATCACTGCCACACAGCAAAAAGTATGTTGTGCAAGTTTTTTTGCCATCTTCACTCGACAGGATTTGGTTGAGAAATAAAGTTGTACTTGAAGTTGTATTGTTTGTGGGCAAAGCAACTAACTTGCTTACCAACCGAGCTGTGCTAACGGTCCCAACGTTTATGGCTTGCATTAGATACACAACTTTGTGTCCACGATTTGTCTATAGAACGGATTATTCCCGCTTTAAAATTATTAGTTTACCAGCTGAATTCTGATTGCTTGTGATTAAATATTCAAAAATCTCAGCTAGGGACTCATCGACTGTTTTCGAAAACTTTTGGTGAGGATGGTGACTTTAATGTTGACAGAGGGAAGGTTTTTAAGTTGTAAAATACGGCTCAGATTCTATCTAGTTTCATTTTGCAAAAGAGTAAAATTATCACAAACTTTAATCCTAAATTGGTTAAGTTATAAAGAGATTTTTAAAATGTTTTTAAAAAAGAAACAATGGAGTCCTAAACACAAAAGCAAAACGGTTTTAAAATATTTCTCTTCTCGGAATGACCTTAATTGTTTGTGAGTGAGTGTGTATGGGTTTCTTCATTACAGTATTACAAGCATAGAAGTGTGCAGGGGTGTGAGTGTATATTTATATGTGTTGTTGAACAAATTTGTTTTGAATAAGGAGCCCTTTATAATTTCTCTTAATTTGACATGTGAAGATAATCGAATTAAAAGTGTGAAATTTTTTGTTGCCATTGGCACTTTTTAAAAAGGACTTCCATAAAATAATAATTAGTTTAATTTTAATCGGATTATATGGCATTTTCACTTCACTCATTTGCACATCCTCATGGATTCTTTATTTTGAAAAGGATGATTATGTTATTTTCTTACTACCTTTTAATGCTACTACCCTTCTCCCTCTTTCTCCTACCTTTTGTTTATGCCATTATCATGGTTAATGTTTAATGCTCGTAATTATTGTTTAAAGACCATAAAATATTTGTTAATTCACTGGTGGTTTGCAAGGGGATATCTTCCATTGTACATGAAGCAAGCGTTTAGTTTCAAGCATGTGTGTTTATCTCTTAGTAATTTTCAAACACCTTCAAGCAACACTTGCTAGATATTTTATTAATTGTGGGGTATGTGACAAGTTTGATAATGTAACAAGATCTAATAAAAAGTTTTTTATTATTGCAATTTTAGTAAACGATATTTAAATAAACATAATGTTTTGATGAAATTAAATTTATATTTTAAATTTATTTGAAGACAATTGTTATGAAATCTTCTGACTTTTTCATATGTCCATCCAGTTTTTAGTAGTGATGTAATAAATATTAAAATATGAATCAAACTTTTTTTTTTTTGGCAGTTTTGCGGCATCTTCAAAACTACTTAATTATTATTAAGTCACTGAACCACCACTGGGGAAGCTACAAATGATAATCCTTAATTATAAAAGGGTGTTGTGGCGTAAGTGGTTACCGCGTTGGCTATTAAGCCTCGGATGACTTTCGTTGCCTGGGTACGTAACACAGCCGCTGTTAATCAGTAAAATAAATGTTGTTGTGATACGTGCAACTGCTAAGCTGTTAGCACTGAAGCTTTTCTATCCCTCTAATTCAGTACCTATCTTAAGTGTTACTTATCTAAGTGTTACTTTCCTTTAAAAAAGAATGCTTTGTATGGGACAACGAGATACGCAGTTCATATTAACAAAATCTTACAGTTTCGTGCAGATTTGGGTCTATACTGCCTCTATAATAACATTGGTGAGGTCAATACTGTCAACGTCGACTACCACAGGACAATGATAACCAATAATTTTGGCCTCAACTGAACGCTATAGAGGCAAATGGTACTGCTTGCAATAGATATGTCAGGATTTACGTCGTCAGGATTACGTCCTGCGACACATCCGGCGGTGATCAAAGCACCGACTGGTTTCATATATGACCATCAACGCCCCCCCTACATGCACTTGTATAGGTAGCAATTGAAAATCATGGCTGTGGGGAGCTACCTGGTGGTGCTGCTAATAGCCGTTCTATTGACAGCTTGCATTGCAATGCAACGCCCCATTGATCCAAATAAGATCTTCCCAGGATTTGGGTATAAAGCACAGCCAGCACGTGCACTCTCGAAAGAGCCTCATCAAGTACCAGTTTGGGACTTGCGTCCCAGGAGCTACACTGGTACTGTTACCAGTCGAACTTAGAAAGTCCTGCCTTCTTCCAGCTTCAGAAAACTGGACGCATCCGTGCCACATAAAGAAAAAAATTCCTTAACACCGCTTATTTTAATCCATTTTAACATCGAAACACTCATTATTCCCAGGGTCAACACAAGGTGTTGCCAATGCTGCAAAGAAAGGTGATAAGAAAGTTAAAATTAAATTAAAAAAAACCTTTTTCATTTAATTAAGAAAAACAGGGCTAATAATGGCAATAAAACGAGGGTTAGTCCTCAACGCAAAACTGATTTACAACCGAAGTAAAAGTGCTGAATTATCTTTATTTTGATATTAGGAGATTGTGGATAAGTAATGCATTAAAAGTGGAATCTACATTTTATTTTACCTCTTTGTGTTTTACATACAATATTTAAGAACTTAAATTTTTACAAAGCATTCGTAAATTCATTTATCAATTTAATCGCTTTGCAACCTTCAATGTGTAATCCCAAAAGTATTTTCAGAATACCTTTGCTTGCAAATCTTTGCTCAATTATTGTTGTAAAGAATTTATTTCATTTTGCTCATTTAATTGTTTAACAATAAATAAGAGTCTTAGAATGGCTACAAACAAGGCAATTTAGTTGAGCGCTTGTACTTGTAACTCCAGGCAATTACTTTCATGTTTATCCAATAAATGCAACAAATACGAATACGGTAAAACTAATTTCCATAACAACAACATATAAAAGCAATGGCAGTGCGGTAGTGGCAATACTGAAGGCAGTAATACCTTTAAAACATGCGTGCAACAATAGTAATTGCTACAACAAGTGTTTGAACAGTGTTACAAACTCTTTCTGTTGTCATCTTCTATTAAGTCTTCTTAACATTACAAATAATATGTTTTAATATTAGAATGCTGTTTTTTTTTTTTTATCAAATCTTGTTTAGGATTGAACAACAACTGCAGTTTAGATTAAGATTTTATAGGCTGGAACTGCATCATTCCACATTTTGAATTAAATAAAATGTAAATTCTTGTGTTGGAAACGTACGCAGGTTGAATGTTTTAAACACATTAAGCAGCTGCAACAAGAGCGTATTGGAGTACAGTAACGCCTCGATAATTCGATTATTTGATTGAATGCTTTTGTTATTTGCTTTTTATTTATTATATTTTGATCCTAGAACAACAAATAAAATTAAATAAAGTAAAATAAAATAGATTGAGCTGCGATGCGATAAAATAAAAAAAATATATTGCAGGCCCTGGTTAGAGTACGTGTAAGTAAATTTCGGCTTTATAAATATAATTAAAAAGGGAAGAGTTTCTCGAAAAGAACGTCTGCGATGTAAAACAATCTCATCAAAGTGAACTTAATTTAAAAACACCAAATCTCTATAGTTAAAGATTTAAAAAAATAATAAATGTAACTTATTTTTTGCAAATCTGGAGTACAGAATAGAGTATATGAATAGATAATCCGGATTATTGGAGGTTGGATTAACGAGGTGTCACTGTAAAACATGTTTTACATCTGTTGATATAGAGATGATCACTTTAGGCTTTGTTTCTGGAAGCTGTTTATTTTCTCGTAACAACGTAAAGGTTGCAAAAGTTATGTAAAAATTAAGTTTCAAACCATTAGACGGCCCCTCAAGGAATGCTCTTATAGGCTGACCTTCGCTTAAAACAATGTATAACTAAGAGCTTAGCCTTAATAGGCGGCTTCCGTAAAAATATTACAGATCACAGCAATATTTTAAGAGCCTTCATTTTTTCCGTTAAAAGTCTAAAGTCATATGTTATTTAAAGTTCCAAGTTTCGGAAATAAAATATTTAACTTGAACTGGTCGTCTAGACTCTTTACTTTAACACCTCTAAAGTTTACGGCTATGGATTTGCGATTCCTACATATTTTGTAGTGCATGCCTGTGTGGTTTAAACTCTGCTTCAAAGTGCACAAACTACCTTTCCACATTAAACTGTAACATATTTTGAATTCTAATGCAATATGTATTTCCATTAGTGGTATTCTGCCTTCGATAAAATTTATGCTATAAAAATAAAATGGATAAATAAATAATTGTTTATTTGAAATAAAAGAATACAAATAAATTTGAATATTTTGCAAGTTAATTTACATTTTATACTGAACCCCCTTAATAATTTATATCAAAATAAGACTTGTTCCACAGCCATTTAATCGCATGGGGCTACTGGCAGAGAATTTCTCTGCTTCTCTATTCCGTTTATTATTCGCCTTTCTGAACAAGGTGAAACAAGTAAAAATATTTTTCGTATCGACCTACATACATGGTCGTAGTTGCTTCTATAGAGATTTGTTTCATGCCCATCATCGTCTTCGTCATAATTATTATGCATCATGCATCATGATGTTGCAGCTCATAGTTACCAATCATGTTGTTTGAGATAATGTTAGCAGGGATTTTATTTTAGTTTTTGCTGCTGCTGCTGCTACATAGAATTTAATATGTAACATGTTCAACATATTTTGCAATTTACCATGTTAAGCTTTTGCTGGATTTAGCCTTGGTCTATGCTCTGTCTCTTTCGCTACAAAATGTACGCTGTGTTGTGCTGTCCTGACTTTTATGCCTTCAGGTTAAGGCACCATCTTTACAAATACGAACTCGTTTTAATTTTGTTGAATATTTCTGCCCATGTACATATGGTTCGCTTAATTGTGCATAGAAATCAGTTTGGTGTTGTTTGAAGTTGTCAAACAAATCTGTATTATTACAAGTTTTTGATTTTTAATGGCAAAGAAGCCTTCTTTCTTCATACTTTACAAAATAAGCCAATAAAAAGCTGGAAGGAACAAGCTGTGCTGGAAAGGAATGCGATGAAGATAAAAAATAAGTTTAAATTTGAAAAGTTAACGAGAGAAATTGGAACCATTATGGAACAATTAGGCAGCTTCCTAACTAGTAGTCCGATCTGTTTCTTACTAAGACTTTAGTTGGAAGAAATTTGTATAAGTGCTTTTTTAACAGATTTTATTTTACAAATTTCTTTAGTACGATACTTTTCCATGAGTTTGAAGTCATTCTATTGAAAGCAACAATGTCTTTATTATTTCAAAAGTATTTGAGAAATTCATATTTATTTGATATTCCGCCACAATTCTAACTAAAATTAAAAAAATTAATTATTTAACACATCATATAGGCTCTAATTTGCATGTAATATTTAGTACTATGTTCAGACACGCACCTTAATCGCGCAATTAGGAAGTTCACGCACTAAAGGCCTTAATTGAGCTCAATTTACCATATAAGAACTCTTTTAATAAATTGAGAAATTAGTTCTTAACTGCACTATAAATTGCGTTGAATTGCACATGCAACTTGGATAAAGTGTGTCTAGTGAGCAGCAAATCCTGTAGAAGAAACACATTAAATATAATAGAGCACTAACAAGACCCTAAAACTTACAACAACATTACAATGATTACATAGCTATGTTTTCCATATTATAATGGTAATTGGAAATTTTGTGCGTAAAAACACATTACACGCTTTTCCAAACGAAAACCTTAGTTATCAAATGCTAACTTAGTACGCTAAATTGCTTATGTGTGAACACCAAATTTTATAACTCCATGTACAATTTAATTGGGGTAATTAAGATGCATGTCTGAACATACTATTACCATACAAGAACTCAATTAATAAACTGAGCGAGGAGTATTAGTTTGCACCATAAATTGAGTCAAATTCGTTATGCAATTCCAGTGAAATCTATTCAGTGAGAAGAAAATCCTCCATTAAATGAGAAAATCAAGGTATATTCAACAACGTGTCTGCATCGCCAATACAACTATATATTATTCTTCATGGCAGTTATCGAAATCTATGTATATATAAAAAATTTTAGAAAAATATAAAAAGAAATGGCAGACGAAATTATTTAATGAAATTTTTAACGAAAATACGTTTAAATAATTAGTTTCTTTAAAAGATTTATTTTATAAGCGTATTGATCTCTACTTTTCCAAATTCACAGACAAAATGAAAAAAGTTTCAGCTGTTAAATTTTAATTGAAAAAGCTAAATTGCATATGCATTTGTGAACACCAAAGTCTATAATTAATTTTGTATATAATTAATTATCTCAATTAAGCTGCATGTCTGAACATAGATAAGGGCCTCTTGAAAGTTTCCATAATGAAAATAACTTTTACCAAACTGAGTTGAAAGACTTCACTCTCCTAAAACTCTGCTAAGGAATCAACATATTCATGTGAGGATGTATGTGTGCGTGCGTGCGCGTGTGTGCTTTACTGCATGTGTTTATCACAAGTAGTTTTCACTTATATTAGTATTGTGTCCTTTGCTATTGTTGTAATATTTGGTTAACTTTTACATCCCAACTATCTGCTTATTCCGCACCAAGCACTCACCGAAACGCAAACAAAACAACAAAACAAAACATTTTTCGTCCAACACATGAGCAGCACATCATCGCTTTGCCCCACAAAAGTTGATGTCAATGTGCAGGAAATTTTAGTCACTCCGTTTGTAAATTTGAATTTTTGTTGGCAACTTCTACTATTTCTTCACACACTCACACATATTTGGCCCACCGTTTTGCCATACAGCTCGATGGTGTGTCGGTTATTGTTTTTCTTGCAGCCATAATGACCATTGAAGTGTAAATTTTCTTTGGCACCAATATTGTGTTGTAAAAGTGGGAAGAAGAAAGAAGCCTTATGGCTTTATCATTTAGATTCGCATCTACCACAACAGACTGATGCCTTCTCATCATCATTCATGGATGGCATTTTCATATGGTTACATATGACTGAACTTGTCCGGTTGCTTGCCCATACCAGTTGTGGTAGAATAATTTAAGCTTTGGCTTACAGCATCAATGTCTTTCTGCATTTTTTCTAAGTTTTTTTTTTTGCTGTTCTGATCTGTATGTTTATTCCACTGTTTGTTTGTCTCCCAGTTTATGGAATTTTTGTGTCATTTAAGGTGATGCGTTTTTAATTGGAAAAATAAACTTTGTCTACTATAAATCTATTAGATTCCTGTTTGTATAAGTTTTTTGCTCTCTGCTATGGCTTGAAAGACTTTAACAAATTCAATATGTTTGTTGTTTTATCTGTGAATTAGTTTGAAATTTATAATAAATTTTTACTGGCTGCTCAATACAAACACAAATAGCAATTGACGTCTTTAAATGTTTGGGGCAGATATTTGAGAAGGATGTTTTTAATTAAATATTTAAAATTTATGCAGGGTTGCTTGTTTGCTTCACATTTATTTGAGTTTTATTTTGAATTTATTTTTGTTTAACAAAAAAATTTTCTGCAAGATTCAAATTTTTGCCTCTTTATATTAGAGTCGTAAATATTGAACACTTTTTTGAAAACATTAAACAAATAACACAAACAATTGTACAGGGTGTCCGCCGGGAAGGTATATTATATTGTTTTGCCGCCACTTTGGTAAACATTAGTCTTGACAGTTGACAGAGACGTTGGAAATTTATTATGGAAAAATATTCGGTAAGCCAACGTGTTTTAATCGTTAAAACATTTTGTCACCCTGTTAAAAATGCAACCATGCAATGATTTTTGACATTCCTTTCTTTTGTGTTATGATTCTATTTAGAACTTTGTATTTTAACGTTCATGAGTTAGGGAAGCCAAGTCAAGTGGCGTCCTTCTAGAACGTGCGTACGATCGTTGAATCACTTTAAATAAGCACTCCAAATTACTGAATTAAACTAAATAAATCGTTTTTGTTCTTTTAAAATTAATGATTCGTTTTTACTTTTATTTCATCCTGACATTGATGTCCACGGCTAGTGACAATTTTATCAAAATCAATCATCGATTACTGTGACAATGAGAAATTTACGTGAAAATTTTGGGGAAACAACGTGCCAACAAGACGCACTATTTTTCGTGCAGTGAATGATTTCGAAGAAAGAGGGACTGTAGCTGATAGGCCCAAGCATGGACCACACGTACTGCAGGATCGGCTGAAAACATTACTGCTGTTCAAGAAAGTGTTCAGAACAATCCATGAACCTCAACTCGACACCGTGCTCAGGAGCTTGGCCTTCAAAGAACAACGTTGGCCACAATTTTGCACAAAGATTTGCATTTGTTTCCATTTAAGATTCAGTTGACACAAGAGCTTCTTCCAGAAGACCATTTAGGCCGCCGTACATATGCCAATAGGATGCTACAGCTCGCCCATGGGGATATCTGAAAAGCAAGGTTTATGCAAACAAACCAAAAGCGCTGGAGCAACTCTAACAAAATATTCCTGGCAAATTTTTTGTCCCAACAGCACCTCTGAAATTGTCGGTTAACAGCACCCATGAAATTGTCTCCCCGATCTTAATGTATTTTACGTTACAGCATTTACGAGGTTTTACGTTCGAAGTAATTACGGCGGTTAATACAGAGAGTGACGGAAGAGAACAGGTTATGGTGATTGGCCTGATCTAAGCGCCAGAGTCATTAGGAGCGAAGACGCGGCGGAATTTTAAACGATTTCATACAAAATATTATTGATTGGCTTCTTATATAAAATGAAATATTTTTTTTATTCAATTTCCCTCTTTTCATTTCAAGAGCTACGAGCTATTGGAACCCCGTATAGAAATTGTTTTTATAAAACAATAAATTGTATTAAACAAAAAATTGTTTTTCAATGTGTCCTCCAAAATTGTCAAATACACTTTTTATATGAAAAAAATGTATTTTCCAAAAAACTGTTTCCCTTTTTTAGAGGCACGTCCAAAGCTGGAATTTTAATAGCATTAAGAGCTTCTTCAGGGGTCGAAAAACCTAGAGCACGTATTTTACATAGGATATATTTAAAATATAAGAAAGTCGTTCGATGCCAAATCAGAGATGTACGGCGGATGACTCATCATATAATTAATGGAACCAAGAAATTATTAATTGCAATGAACCTGAAAAATAGTCGAATAATCGAATTATTTAGCAAATGTTGAAAATGATCAAAAATAACATAAATAATTCTTTAGAGTGTTACAAGAATATGAATAAATTTATTTAAATTTGCAAATGGATGATTTTTTTTTTTTAATTTGGGGTCTACTACAGTTGATACTCTCAGAAATATTATTGTTATATATTCCTAACCGGTGTTCAAACTGTTGATCTGCGACTAAATATGTTTGAAATAATCGATTATTGAATCGTTAATCAGTACGAATTAATCGATTATTAATTGTTATGGACTCAGGTACATGTTTTGTCACTGGTAACAATCCTATATGTGTCTTTTGAAACACCATCGTCAAATATTTTAAAATTTCTTTGCAACTTTTAACGCGAGACTTTTTACACTTCAGTGAGTTTTAGTTTATATGGGATCCATTGCGAAGAAATCTTCTTAACACCCAAATGTTGGTGCTATATTGAACTTACGTTATTTGAACTTACGTCCAAGATTCCGCAATTTCGCGACAGGTCATATGCTGGTTATACGTTATTCGTTCCGGACAGCATGAATCTTTTCTGGCAAAACAGTCGGTTTTGGGCGGCCTTCAGGCAACCTTTGCGTCCACTGGTGCTCTATAAAGAAGTCGATTAAGAGATTTGAACAACAAATTTTTTCTTTATTTTAGCTGCCTCTATGTTTACCGGTGTCATTTAATTAAACCTTCGTTGTTTTTTTTCTTACACCCATCATTTAAACTCTTGAGCTATTTTAATACCTAATAGAAATTATATTCAAACCAGTATGTTTTTTTCCCTGATAACAACTTAACTTAACTTTTAACATTCTAATATTACAAGTTCTAAGTTTTTGTTGCTTTAAATAAAACCCCTTTGTTATTATTAGTGTCCACAGTGTTGTTTCTGTTATTATGCAACAAAAAAGTTCTTAATAATTAATTTGCCGTTAAACTAAAAAAAAACTTTTGCTTAAAAGTTTTTCAATTTATTAAAGCAAACATTTCCTGCAAAGAGAAAAAATTGTGTTGGCACAATAAACACACAATAAAATGTTGGAAAAATAAACTAATAAATCCCTAAAATGCAAACATTTGTCCATCAATCAAGCAGGGCAAATGTAAATGGCTAAAGTAAAAAAAAAATCCAATGCAACGGTAGCAGCTCTAACACTGATGATGTCACCACTAAACACACAAAAGAAACCTGTAACATTTTGCGCCAAAACATTAAAATGTAATCAAATCTATCAAGCCAAGTTGTTAGAGGATAAAAAATATTGCCTCCCTTTAAGCCTTTTTAAAGTAGACTTTTCAATGGTTAAGCATTAACAATCAGTATTATAACCAAACAATAACAACAAACACCTGAACTTTGGACAAACAACATTTTCTGTACTCTTTTCATGCTGTTAGAGTTTGGTAAATATGCCTTGAAGGCAAAATTTGCAAGGAAAATGTACCTTTTTGCAGGTGTTCATTTTATTATCCTTTTAGAGATATATTGTGTCCTTTTATTGCTCTATATACCTGCCGCTAAACATGATGAATGTTTAAACGTTTTCTCAGTAAAAAAACACAGAATTTTTTGTGAGTTGATTTTGGTTTCAATTTTCATGTTGTTTGTTGTTATTCTTTGCTGTAATAACAGCCACACACCAGCAACAATCAGAACTTAAAAAACAAAAAAATTAAAGAAAGAATTTCAGATAGAAAACGAAGGAAATTCTTAAGTCAACGACTAGCGGCGAATAGTAGTGATTAAATAATTGACGAGTTTTTCATTAAAAATATCCAAAAGGCAAACTTAGTGTCAGGTATTTGAAAATAATAATCAAACTTTTTAATGGAGTACGCATTTGCGAAAGATTCTTATTAAAAGTTGAAGCAGTTTAAAGTTTTTTTTTGTTGTTATGTAATCAACACAATGTTGCCATTTCAAGGAAATTTAAATTTTTAAATTGTTGTGAACAATATAAAAGACTGAACTACCAAATCAAACATTTTTCCAAAATAACAAGATTCTGACAACGGAGTGGGAGAAAAAAATATATGCGTGTATCAGGATTTTAAAAGTTGAAATGTGTTTTTAATTTTACAGGGGGTTAAAGTTCCCTCCATCTGTCCGTTTTTATAGCGAATCGGCATAGAAAATCTCGTAATCTTTACATTTAGATATAAAATGAGTTCAAAGGTTAATTTCGTACTTTTTCACAATTAGTACCAAAATATCTCACAAAACAGGATTTTACTACAAGTCATCCACCACACAAATAAATGTCAAAATCTTGTAATTTTTTGTGTTGTCTAGTGAAATCAGTGAAACTGATTTAAAATTCACAAATGTATAGATTTCACACATAAATAAGGGTGGATTCCTTTTAGCCTCCATGCATAAAATCAAGCGGCAAGGAATTTCTTGTTTACGAAAGTCCTGCATTATAGAGGTTCCTTGGTATGAATAAATCCTAGTTTTAGTGGAAAATTTTTCAAAGTACTATAAATTATCTTTGGAATATACGACAACGTAAATCACCATAAGTTTCCTGAAAGTACGGGGGCAATTTGAAATCCTCGTGACTTTTTGAATAAAATACATACAAAATGCTTTTTCTTAACATCAAGCTTTACCCGGATATATTTAGTCCATCGTTTTCCCTTTTTTTCTTTCAAAGAAATCAATTTTCTCAAGGCCTTTAAGGTAGGCGTTTGTTTCATTGATGAACATTTTACACGAGCCAAATTATTTATGCCGAGCGTGTTCGTTTAGGTTTGGAAACAAGAAATAGTTAGGTTGGGGTAGCAGTCGTGGCCAAATATTTGATTCAGGATTTTTGCGGAACAGAAATTTTTCCCTGCTAAATATGGCAGTTTCTGCTTCAAATCCATATCGCATTTATCCAAAAGCTGCGATTAATGTTTGCCGCAGATTATTATACGTTTTTCAAAGTAATCGACGTAAATGACACCGGATGTTTTCCAAAAAACTGACGACATAACCTTGTTGGCCGATAGACCCACCATGCCCTTTTTTGGTGCACGTTCATCCGGAAAAGTCCGCACGCAGCCTTCACTGTTTCCTGCGTTTAAACGGTTGTAGTGCTAATGGTCGAATGTCAGAAATCGCAGTACTTATCGCGTCGATAACTTTTTATATCACAAGCCCCAACTACCTCACGCACTTTTATTTACCAATCATTTCATCGATTTTGTCAACGATTCTCAGTATGAAAAACTATTTTGAGCGACCTGAACATTCGGCAACTCTTGTACGAAAAAATTTACTAAATGAGTTATTATCATTGAAATTGGTGGTGTATTCCAATTACCAATCACCAAGCCTATTCCTAAAATTTACTTTCTTATTTACGTTACACGTGGTTGTCTGCAGATAGCTTTCTTAAAATTTCACAGTAGCCGCTAATAGCTGGTAGTTGATATGACCAGTGTTGATTTTGAACTTACTATAAGGGAAGTTGTCTTCGTACAATTCACTCCAAACTTTTTGAGAATTGAACATCAAGTGACAATGACTACTATTAGATAAATTTCGCTAAAAAGCGCTTCCTAAATAATAAAACTAGAACTTTTGTAATGGATCCTAGATCCCAGTAAAATTGCTACCGTTATGAAAATCGGCTTAACACCACCAAAACTTGTTTCGATCAGATAGTAAATTATTAAGTCAATTATGGAACGCAGTTGCCGAAAATATTATCACAGCTGTTAATTTCAGTTGCAAAAGAGTTTTATTTCTAGCAACCGAATATTTCTGGGTGTCAATAGGCAACTCAACTGAAGTTCGGATGCTTTAGAGCTTAATATTCTTTAGTTATTGTTCCAAATCCTGAAATTAAATTTCCTTATGCTATTTGGCGCTTAGAGCGCACAATCAGGGAACGGCTTATGGAAATCTTTTTTTGTACCATGTATCGTTTCGGCATTTACTGGATCAAGAGATGGCAAGGGCACACAAGAAATGTCGAGGTGGCCGATTAAAAGTTTTAAATTTTCTTAAAGTACAAAATCTTGTAGATATTGTGTGGTTTAGAAGAAAGTTAGAGCCCCTCCATGCGTCATTATTAGCTGGTGGCTTTGAAACCAAATGAAAGTGGGCAAAGCTTTATATGAAATCTTCTATTTTAAAAATCCGCATTATCAAGCGAGTAAGAAACTGTTACCAATCCGTCTTAGATATTTATAATGAAATTATTAACTCGCTCCTCACTTCCCAAACATTCGTTAACACTGTTTTATAATTTCCTTTAATTTTTTCTCAAATTTTATTGAATTTCTTACAACTTCCGTCGTAAATTCAATTGCGCTGTGAAAACATTTTAATTGAATTTCATACCTTTACATGTACTGAGTTTTACTTTCTTCGGGGCGTTTTTTTCTAATTTGCGTGTGTTTTTTTACACAAGTAGAAAGGACCCCAAGTAAATCCTTGTCTGAAAATCCCTTTTTTTATGCGAAATAAAAATTCTAGTTGAACTAATGCCGGATTTTCTTTGTTGCCTTTTACCTCAATACACTTTACTGCTGGTATTTGGAATATACAAGAGGATTTATGCACTGTACTGTCTGCTAAATACTAAATATTGCAGACAGTTATTTGCTTCGTTTTCATCTTATTTTTGCGAGTTGTTTTAGGGAATTTCGTAACCAAACATGTGAGTAGTGAGTGGCTGGCTGGCTGACATTTTATTACTACTCGACATTTTTTTTCCAACTTGCCATTCATGTTTCTCATTTTCTTTTGTTTTGTAGGTGTTTCAGCGGAATTATACTACGTACGCGAAGGACAAGTCAACGATTATGCTTTAAATTTTGCGGTGCCAGTGCCGGCAAACATTAACGAAATATCATTTACTTGGCAAAGCCTGGCACATAATCCCCTGCCTTACAGTCTCAACATAATCACTTCGGATCCTGCTGTACTGCCGCGGCCAACGGTGAACATTTCACGTATTGGCGAGATACCTTTAGAACCGCAGACATTTGCCATTGGCATGAAGTGTTCGGGTGTGCGTGATGCTGAAGTGGAGGTGACCATTGCCGTTGAAATTATACTCGACCAGCACACCAACAATGTAACAGATTTAGTATTTAGACGTAAGAAAATTTGTTTAGCTGGCTTACAAGAGGACAAAAGCAACAGCAATCATCATGTGAACAATGAACCTTATAGTACGGGAGAATACGAACATAAATTTGCCGGCATGGCTGGTGGAGGTGGTGGGGCAAGTAATAACGATTTTATGCATGACACATCATCTGTGGTTGATACAACGCACGAACAAAATCGCATTGAAGAGCACTCGGCTGAAGAAAATAATCACAATCATCCACGTAACCAGAATAGTGCCGTCAACCAAAATAACAATAATAATAACAGACATAATAAAGAAGGCATGCCCGTGGGTATTATGAATGAATTTGATCCCATGTTAAAGGAGACAGTAGCTCCACCTACTGGTGGTCTAATAACGTTAATAATTGGTGTCATTTTGGCTTTAATATTGGTCACAACGCTTATATTGATTGCGTACTGTGCGAAGGGACCCACCAAACGACCCAATCATGGTGTCCACCTTATAAAAACTGCCAGTTTCCAACGTCTGCCCACCATCTCTTCAACGGCTCATAACTCTATATACGCCTGTCCTTCTACCATTACTCCCACCTATGCCACACTAACTCGACCATTCCGTGAATATGAACATGAACCAGAAGAGTTCAATCGCCGCCTCAATGAGCTGAATGTTCAAAAATGTCGTGTGCGCTTATCTTGTTTAGTGCAGGAAGGCACTTATGGTCGCGTTTATCGTGGTACCTACAACGACTGTCAAGAAGTTTTGGTTAAAACAGTTGCCCAACATGCCAATCAAATGCAAGTGACTCTACTGCTGCAGGAGGGTATGATGTTGTACGAGGCCTCCCATCCCAATGTTCTCTCCATTTTGGGTGTTTCAATTGAAGACTACACCACACCGTTCGTTCTCTATTTGGCTGGCAAAAATACGCGAAATTTGAAATTATTCCTACAGGAACCAACCTATGCGCGCAGCGTAACCACAATACAGACGGTTTTAATGTCGTCGCAACTGGCCATGGCCATGGAACATTTGCATAATCATGGCGTGATACACAAAGACATTGCTGCTAGGAATTGTGTGTAAGTATTAATAAACGTTTATTCGTTTTATTTTTAAAAACAATATTTATTTAGTAATTGGCTTTGGAAGAAGTATGCATGTATTTGTTCTACTAATAGGTGTGTTCATTTACTTTCCCAGCTGAAACTTTCAGCAAGAAATTAAAGTAAAATTTTTCAATAAAACTCTTCCCTATATTCAGAGATGGATATAAGTAAATGAACCCTTCACTTGCAGAAATTTGCAAGCAACAGTTAATCGAGAAAGTAATTTGCGTTTGAAGGATCGCCGTTATCTGTCGGAATGTTTGTGTTGTCCCCTCTTGGTTTTTCATTTCTTTCCTTTACACTAGAAATCATTGTGATTGTTGGTACTATAATTAGTTGCAATTTTGTTCATAGAGAATAAAATTATTTTTACATTGTAAATCATCAAAATAGTTTCAATAGATTCAATTGCTGTGCACGATGACGAAATGAGGTTGCCATTGCCCGCTTCACACTTTATTCCATAGTAGCAAAATGTTCGTTCGGACGACTTGTGCGAAGACGCAAGATTGTTGTCACATTTTACACCGAGTCAGTTTCCTCAAATTTCTGCACCAAATGGCGAGTTACGGTCACCGAAAAAATGGTTTGCTTTGTTAAAATATCTTTAAAAATTCACTCAAAATTTTAAACCACTAAAATTTTCTGTTTTTATTACAAATCAATCTATCATAAATCAATCTATGTACATTACGAATAAAATAAGACCACCTATTAAAGTGGCCACTACAACCACGCCCGTTAAAAAATCTATACGAGATAGTAACAGATTTTTATTAAGCGCTGTAACAACTTCAAATTCATCGTACTTTCATTTCAAGGAAGATTTTATTGCAGGCTAGTGTAATCCATGAAAAGCTAAGACAACACAGGCCGAAGGGCATGGAACCAATATAATCGTAATAGTATTACTTTTTACTTTTAAAGTCAACAAACAGAAACGGTAATCATTTGCTGAGCTCCATTAAATTAAAACTGTTCAATTTTAGAAAACTATAAAATTTTGTAATGAAAACCAAATTCTAATTTTTATTTTTACAATGAACGTTGAAACACGGCGGTGGTTTTCTAATTGTGTTAAGTTTTATGTCGCCTTTGCAAGTGGGCAAAATGGTGTTTATTAATGCCTCTATCGAATAACCAGTAAACTTGTATATTAGCAAAGAGCTACGTTAGAGCTCAGAGTTAAAAGTACGCCACGCCGTCTATCGCTTATTGAAACAATACTTTCACAAAGAACAAGTGTCGTTGTTTCGTATTCCTCATAAATGGCACAAAAGAGCACTAAACTGATTTCCATTTAGAAATGTCTAAACAAGGATTTAGCCTGTCTCATATCTTTTGAAGATTTCTGAACTTCCTTTGCGATCAATAGTTTCTCACTTCTGATTAGTGGCGTAACCGTTGACCACTTAACGCCAAAAACTCGGGGTAAAAAAGCGGAGTACTCGATTCCAACCTATCTCATCCGCTAACTCGTTGCCTTTGTGGCCAGTAGTGCGATTCATTAACTTTTAACGATCCGACAGTCGCAAAATTTGCTCACAATTTTTGTTGTTTGCAGTAGTGATTGTGTGATGGATTAACTACTCGTAGACTTTGCTAATTTTCTGTTCAATCAAATTAATATCAAGTAGCATCTCAGTCAAACAAATTTCAAATAAACAAAAACCACACACAATTGAAAAATAAATACCAGATAAATTTGTGCTAGCTAGACATATAAATAAAGACGTATACAATTTGTTCGAACGTTTAGCTATTTTTGTAAAAGTTAAGTAACTTACCGTGTTGACTAGCCACAAATTTGTTACGTGAAGAAATTTGTTTGTGATGTTCTGTGTGGAGAATACGTGTAGGTGCTCCTGTTTCGTTTCAGCAAAATTTGTTTTGTTTCTCATCGAGTTTGTTTCCATGTTCTCCGCAAAGTTTATGTACGTATTTTTATTATGTATATTGTTTGTGTGATGGCAGAAAAGCGTTGTGCGAACAACTGTTCGCGCTACTTTGTTTGAACATGAACAAACATCAACAGTGACGAACTACCCGAGCCTAATTCCTGTGCGAACAGCAATCTGTACGTTGGCAGAACAGATCATTGGCTAGTGAGGCTTTTTGCATTAATATTATGTAAATACTTACTGCCTTGTTTATAGAACCTGTGGTTTATAAATGATTTGCCACCCAACTAACACACACTGCCCCTAAAAGATGCCATTAATTTTGGTTTGTCGAATGAATAAACAACAAAAAATTGTCTCTCGCTTAGTTTTCTCGACAATCGTTTAGACAACAACATTTGACTTAACAATAACGAATATTGTTTAAAAAATGTTAATAAATAGCAACATCGTTATGCTGTTAAAAGTGTTAACCGATACGATTATCGTTAAAAAAGAATAGTGAATTTGTCTCTAAAATTGTTACACTCTTCTTTTACTCTCTCGGCGCAAACTCTTATACTACGTGAATAATTAGAGGTGTATAGAAGGTTTTATATAGTTTAATGTGCTCAGTTTAAATCTGCACTGCATTATAAAATAGTGAAGACGAAAATATGACTTTTTCAGTAGGCATATAATTCTATAGGTTTTCAAAAAGCGGACCACATTTTAATAAAATCAGTGCACAACTTTTGATTTTGTTCACAATTATGTTAAGGCATCTCAATTTCAATAAAGCTGTCATATACATACACGTACGCGACTTGCACATGTTGTTAAGAAGTATCATAATGTGCTTATGCTGGCTTAAATCAGCTTAAGCAACCATGTGAATGAATATAAATTGTACGTAGCAAAATATCAATTTACTTAACAGAGGTTTCGCCAAGTTTCATCACGTGCCATTTGCTTAAGCAAACTTAAGAAACTGATCGCACATTTCGTACGGGAACAGCTATTTTTGTTTGTGCAACTTATACATATGTACATACATAAATGCACAAGCTTACAATGGATAACAAAAGTGAAAATAGTTTTATTTTAAATTTAATTAAAAATGTTTAAAAATAGTCTCAATAATTTGAAG
This sequence comes from Phania funesta, assembly GCA_963932375.1. Lineage (NCBI taxonomy): Eukaryota > Metazoa > Arthropoda > Insecta > Diptera > Tachinidae > Phania > Phania funesta. The sequence goes on along the minus strand of OZ010653.1, from coordinate 80,148,015 downwards.
ACCTTTAAATATTCTAGTTTCTTCATTTTAACACAAACATTACAAAATTTAAATTTGTTGTTAATTTTACAACTCAATAATGCACACTGTTACCTTCTGGTCCATTACACTGTTGTTCAATTTCTAACTTCTAACTATTTCTCTTATTAATTTAAATATTTTCTCTTGTCTCTTCTTTTTCAGCATTGACGATCAACTACGTGTCAAACTGTGTGACAGTTCCTTAAGCCGTGATCTATTCGCCGGTGATTATCATTGCCTGGGTGATGGTGAAAATCGTCCGATTAAATGGATGTCTCTTGAGGCGATACAAAAGAAAAATTTCAACGAGGGCAGCGATGTGTGGTCGTTTGGTGTACTTATGTGGGAGATGTGTACGTTAGCGAAAATGCCTTATGCTGAAATTGATCCATATGAAATGGAACATTATCTTAAGGATGGTTACCGGTTGGCACAACCATTCAATTGTCCTGATGAACTGTAAGTAGATGAATAGCTATGATTCATTTAATATTTTTAACAGACGACATAATTTAAAAAAGGAGTATAAAGCTAAAGTTTTAGGCGGAATTGATCAGGAAAAAAATTTTAGATTTCTTCAAGGAAAATATTTATAATAATATATAAACCAATTATTTTTTAATTTTCTTATTCCACAGCAGGGCATTAAATATTTATTGTTCCTTTAAATTCTATAACAAGTTGATCCCAATTGTTATCTTTTTCTTTGATGCTTTTACTTGTAACAGTTGTGATTTTTATTAGAATTTTGGATGGGCTGCCTCCATCAACATTCAAATAACTTTTATCATTAATGTAGGGGGCTATAGCAAAGCAGACCTCTTATTTTATGGGCACCCTTTAAACCCACTTCGTTCCTAGAATTTATGTTAGGCAACCGATTTTTAATTTACGACTACCTTATTTTATATGAGTCTTGTGCTAATACTTGGTAACTCTCGGCCGTCTTCCTCATCATGGAGTCTTTTGTAATTAGCATTCACACGTAATCAGTGCTGGAAATTCACACACAATGTGCAATACCGTCTCAGCGTCTGCCAGGCACAGTCTGCCAGTATTATCTTTTTTGATTTTAAAATTTGCCAGATGATACTTGAAGTTTCCATTACCCGGCACTAATGCAGTAATGCAACTTAAGGTACCCCTATTATGTTTAAGCGTCTTACTTGCCTTCCTGCCGAGGGGCTCTTTGAGCAAAAATTCGAGCTTGTCTGCATGTGGTAGTCTGCCTCCACCTGTTCAAGTCTACCCATTGTAGGACTTTCGCTCGAACTAGGCAACTCTGGGTTCTGGCCTACAACAGATTACCTTTTTGCTAGTTCGCGTGCTGTTGCATTCCCAGCTGTGCCTATGAACCTTTAACCCACATCAACATCACCTCATTCACTGAGTCAAATATGTTTAGTTTTAGTACACAACTTTCCAGCAGGGGTTCTAAATCATGCAGAAACTAAGCCATTCTGCCTGGTAAATGGATACGTGCATCGCTAGAGTATACACCTACTCTTGCCCAGCCGTCCATGACATGCTGATGTCGTTCCCTATACACTCATTGTGTAAAATGTCTTCCGCGATCAGTGTCCGATGCAGCCTTTCTATTAATTTTCTTCTAATCATGCGTTCCATCGGCATCTGAGTCTCCTTAACTTCCTTTTTGATTAGGTCCAGAATAATCTTATGCCCAATGACATTCCGGCCGTGGACCTAATGAATAAGTCCAATCACACTATTTCCTCAATTGCCTGTATTGGCGCCGTGCGCATTGCACCCCTTATACACATACAGGCATTAGTTTGAACCCCATCCAATTTACACTTAATTGTACTTTGAGATGCCTTTGGGGGCAAAACAATGGATGCATAAGTAATTATGGATCGCACCATCACTGAGTAAATCCAGAATGCAGAGCTTCGCGAAATTCCCCACTTACTGCCAGACTCTTATTTCAATTGATGTAAAATCCTTCTTGCTTCCCACATCTTCAATTCAGTGTATTCATTCCAGGTAAGTTCCGTATCCAGAGTCACGCCTAGATAATTCATCTGCCTGGACGTATTGATCTGATCCGAAAAGCATTAAGGAATCAACCTTTATGTCCCTCCACCTTCGAGTCAGATTTGGTAGTATTTATGGTTAGCCCCTGTTCATTGCACAATGACCTAGTTGCCATGAAAGCCTGTCACATGTGCAACCTTGAATGACCCCGATGAACTTAGCACCAACCATAAGTGCCAAATCGTCCAAGTACGGAAACGTATGTACCCAGGATTTAGGCATTTCTAAGATTTGTTGATATGAACCGAAGCATAGCGTTGATTCATTTTATAACAATAGGGTCAACCCTTCGCTCAGTAAGATCATTTCTCACATTCACAAAAGATGTTTTGTCAAAAGCAATTTCAATTTCTATTCAGACAGGCAAAGTAGCTCCACCATTAAGAATTTCTCTTTCTGCGACTTTGACAGGTTCGTGCAGAGCAGTACTAGTCTACCTGCTCTATAAGCATGTGGGTATCTACTCTATAAGCATATGGTTGTCCAGGAAGTCTGCCAACACCCTCTCCATTATCTTCAGTAGAAAAGATATAACGCCAACTGCCCTGGAGGACTTGGCTTGTGTAAATTCCCTTCAATAACTAACTCTCAACTTTTCGTTAATTGTGAACCTTTTATTTTAATCCTTTCGTTTAAAGCTTGGTTCTACCACATTTTCTTGTTTATAGATTCCAACCATTTTACTTCTTATCCTACTTTTATATCTAAGTAACACTGGGTTCATATGCTGCTTCGACTCCGATGATTTTTCTCTTTTTAATGTTGGATTGGGTTGGGATTTCCAGAGTTATCTCCGTTAAAATTTCATCCTGATCCCATTTTGCTTTACATTGTAGGAACTGAAGAGTTTTAAACGTTTTAGGACAATGTGTCTATTGCGCTTAACATTGCCCAATTTTACTATTAACACGAACGCTTGGATATATATATATATTTTTTTTTTTTGTAGCACAATGATGAAAAATGAGAAAGTTTTATAATTATTGCATAGTCGAATATAACAAATACTTTGCTACTGCTGAATATTTAAACCTTGTTCAAAAGTATTATTTACAAATTTCTGTTTTTCATAATCGAAAGCAAGTGTTGCCAATCCTTTTTCACGTTGCGTGAACTAGTGCTAGGAATTTATAAATAAAACTATGGAAATCGATCTAATAATTCTTCATTATTTTCTCTGTTTATCTTATTTACAGATATACAATCATGGCTTATTGTTGGGCCTCTCTTTCCACAGAAAGACCTTCATTTAGCCAATTGCAAGTTTGTCTATCGGAATTTCACACACAAATCACACGTTATGTATAAATATCAGTTTTGCCCCTGACTGTTTTAATTTAATTTCAATTATTGTGTAGGCAATCTTTAAATTAATATAAGAAATTATTTTTAAGTTTATATATTTTTTGTTCTGTAAGTATTATTTTGTTTCATTTAAATTATCTTAATATGACTATTAAATAATAATAAAATGTGTAAATAAGTATTAAAAAAAAGTAAATTTAAATAATTAAAAAACAAACAAAATTCCATGAAAAATTATAACTGAAACAAGTAAATAAATAATTTATTTTTGTAGTTTGTAGATAGTGTCCAAACAACCCCTCTTCTGCCTCTCTCTTTTTCACATAAACACCAGTGTCATTTTTAAGGTTTTCAAAGCAAATAACTCTCAACTCTCTTAATGTGAAAAGAGTAAAAGGTAAGGTCAGAACAGACCAGGCAAATATTTGGCGAAATAAGCGTCATCACTAAATTATGTAGACTCTGCAAATTTTTATTTAACAATGGACAAATATTATTCTATTCTTTAATATGATATTGTTCTGTCATGGTAGTTATGTTTAATTTGCCCCGTCTGACCATAACTTAAGAGAAATTGTTAATATTGAAACTGCCAGACTTAATAATGATAAAAATTGTCTAAGTGTCGTTTGCGAAATTCAATATATTTTGTATTTAATTATTAGAGTGTTAGAAATTAAGTTGTATATAAAAGTCTCTAAAGCATTTACTGCTCTATTTAAATTTATTTCCTACTTTAGGGTTTTAAGGCTTTGAATTCTAAAAACCATAAATCAATTTTATTCAGTTCAGTGAGACTCGAATACTTGAAGCATAATTCGTGTTTGTTTTAAGTCCGAAAACATGAAAATAATTAATCAAAATATTAGCTGGCAGGTGCCATTTAAGCCAAGTAAGTTCGAGGGCGGTTAATATCATAGGTTCTCTTTTACACAGTCATAAGCTGAGATTTTAAATAAAACCGTTAAGTGTTGCGGCAAACTGCATGAATATCTCAACCTATATGATCCCTCTTGTCATTATTTGATATGACAACCCTTTCAAGAAAAGGACAAAATAATTTATTTACGCTGCATATGAGATATGCATGCAACAACAATGCAAGCAAGTGACATTTCCGAAAAAGGAGTATTTTTGGGACTGACAGCTTAATTTTGTGTTTCAGTCGTATGCAAGCCAAATACGTTGCGACCGTTGACACAACTCGGTTGGTAAGCAGGTGTTTGCCTATCCCTGCTGTCCCAAGGTATACCCAGTTTGATATATACATCAGCGGAAAAAGAGAACTTGAAATATATAAAGTTCGAAAGTATCCTTCACTAACATTATTACTAACGCTATTACATTCAGTTAAAAAAAATAACTATCAGCTCCCACTCCTCTGTAATGTGTATATAGTGATTTATGGAAAAAATAAGTTTAAAAGCAAAAGAAACATATTTAATGTTACAGGTAGGGCTGAGCCAACGTTGTATGTTTCCCGCTCCCCCTCCTACTCAGGTGTTGCTGTCCTCTATAGTAAATGTTCGTAACAGTGTTTGTAATTTCGTAAATACTTTTTTTTTATTTATAATTTATATTTAATTTTATTTGTTGAATAAATAAGTTTCCTTTAAATTTAATGTGGATCCTTCTTGTAAAAAGTAGAATTTAATGATGGAAAAAACTTCTACAAACACACACACACACTCACATAAATACATATAAGAAATGATAAAAATAACTTAAATGAACAAAAAAAAAATATAATAAAAAAATTAAAATATTTTAACGTCCGACAAATAAAATAAATGACTTCTTTATTGGCAAGGGAATGTAAAACTACAATCTTTTTAAAACGGTAAGTATTATTTTTAAGAACTTTTAAAATGAGGCCGGTTGTTAATTATTAGAATCAAAATAGAAACTGCGGTCGATATCGAGTGCCATAATTTGATCCTTGATTTTATTTATTTTTTTATAAAGGAAAAGGGCACTTAAGTAATTAATGCCTACAAATAAATTGATTTGTGTTATTATTTTTCAAGACGATAAGATTAGTGAAGACAAGAGATGAGGTAGAGGCATAGAAAAGGTTCGGCGTTTAACAACAATTTTATCTTGCCAACAACTTAGTGTGTATGAGGTCGCTGTGATCTGATCTATACTAGTCTAAATAGAAACTAATACATATGAGAAAAGTTTGTGTTATGGATTTGCAGCGGCTGAGATACGAACCCAGGCCATTCCAGCCATCGAATGCCTAATACTCACCTACTTAAGCCATGGCATCCTTCAAAAGCTGAAATCTTTAACTTGCAACTAAAAACTGCGAAATATTTGTTACGTTAAAAAAATTCGTATTTATCTCAAATCTAATTCAAAATATGTTATGGACCTTTTTATAACTTCAAATAAATACCGCTGTGTTAGTTTATGCGTAGAAGATATCAGTGGGAGAGTTATAGTCGGTCAGAACTGATCGTATTAGAAAATACCATAGGGTAGATTACAACGCAATACATATTTTGCTTATCATTGTTAAACTGTAACAATATATTTTCCAAAAAAATGCCCAGGAATGTTTCTATAAATATTCACTAAAACAACAGGACATATTATTCGGGCTGATGTGAAATAGCCCTAACATATAATAAGATCTCTAAACATCATCTGTTGATGAAATTTGAATTTGATACATATAATTTGTTTTAATACTATCACTCTATTTCTGTTGGATTGGAACAAAGTTTACAATATTTTAACTTTTGCCCCTTTTATTGTCGAACTCCTTGCGATCGCATGTTTTTGCTTTAGCCAACTAACTGCCAGTTAATTGTTATTTCAATTGCACAAAATAAGTATAATAAGAGAAATATCCGCACAAAAACAAAAATGTCAAAATAGGTCCAAGTTCCTGAGGACCAAGTTCAACATTTCTTTCAAAACAACATTGAATTGAAATTTTCAAAATTTTCAAAAATTTTACCAACAATTTTGCCTAGCGATAAATTTGTTCAGTCATCGCAAATTTTGCTACCCGCACAGAAATTTGGCTAGTCAAGACCGTCGCTGTTCATGGTCGCTTCATGTTCCAACACAGTTGTCCGAACAGTTGTTCGCACAGCTTATACAAACAAAATACACAGGCAAAAAAAGTAAGTACGTGTGCGTGCACTCGTCTGCAAACACCGATACTATGCTAAAGTATCCATACATTCTCGAGGAGAGTGAAAAAATTACGATCAAACTGAACACGAACATCTACACTTATGCTTTAAGCAGATGGGCACGAACACATTTTCTCTCCTTATATTGCAGACGCTCTTTCAATGTGCGAACATATTTGTGGCTAGTCAAGGCGTAATGTTAAATTTGCGATTTAGTCTTTAATACACAATAACCAAAACCGAACTGCATATAATCGGTTAAAAACAAATATTTTAATAATATGAAAAAAATCTATTTATGCAAAGATCATTTACATATGTATGTAAATGTTGCTGCATACAAATTTCTCGCTGCGTGACAACAGATTCCTCAACTTGTGGTAGTAATAATAGCGATGAAACAAAATCTGGTTTTCCTCAATAAGTTTAGACATCTGTCGACAATACTTAGTACACAGTATGTAATTTTAGTTTTTAATGCTTTAAAAATCGAAAATTGTGCTTACTCATTTTTTATGAAGAAAAGTGCTGTAGAAAGTCACCATATTCCCATTGACGACACTTCAAACTTGGTGATTTGTGTGTTTAAGACAATTAATGTTCCAGAAGGCCACGTAAATTTAACGATGAAGAAATAAAGGCATTACTTGATAAAGCTTCAAATCAAACACAAACAGAATTTATCCAATTTCATTTCGTTTGAAAGCTTTGGAATTAATTTAAAATCAAGGAAATCGGGAACCACATGTGGATGTTTTACCTCACTCGTCTTATAGCCCAAACTTTTCCCGTCTGACTACCATTTGTTTCGATCGATACCCACTTCTGTTCCGTTTGTGGCCTCAAAAGGTGAGCAGTTTTTTGGCTCTGAATACATTTATCATTAATGTTTGGTACACTCATGCACTAACTATCAGTGGAGTTGTTTAAACCGGTTTAAATGAATATGCACTATTAGGTTTTTTTTTCAACACACAATATATATTATGTTGTTCTGGTTTATTTTTTGTTATTTATTTGTTTTTTCTTAACTGAACACTGAGTCTCTTCACTTATTCAATTGAACTTTTTTTTAGTTGAAAAAATCACTTATAACGAATGTCAATTATGCGCTAAATATGACGTACGTCTGTGCTCAACAACGGTCCATTTCCAATTTATTCTGTTAAGGATATGGTGATCGTTAAACCTTAAATGCACAATTGATCAAAACCTTTTCTAAAAAGCTTTTACGAAAATCAATATGTATATTGTACAAAGTTTTATCATGAGCGAACAATAAGCCACTGTTTTCATCATTTAGAGCCTAGGGAACTACTGTGCAATTCGAAAAGAATGAAAATGTAACGAATACTAACATTTCGTGCTATGTCGAATGACTTTCGTTAATTTCTTCTCGAAGCTTAGGAATATTTGTTGAAAAAAAAATTTCCCTTTCATCTGTGCAACTGTCTAGTACGAAAACGAATACCAAAGGGCAAAAAACAATTCGAAATCGTTCGAAAGCAATTTTGTACACGGAAGTATAAAAATAAATTATAATATGTAGGTATTTAATATGATAATTAATTAAAAAAAATACTGAAATATATTTTTGTATTATGTTTTTTCTTCAAATTTGTTTAAAAGAAATGTCTTTGGAGCAACTTTTTTTCAATATATGCACAAACTTCTGTTATGCTACTAGAAGTATATTGCTGTGGTAGCCTTGAGCCAGGCAATTGTTGCGGCTAATTTCAATATTGGTGGGGTAGCCTTTAACCCGTATCTTTATAGAATCGTACACATTAATGAAAGATTCTCTATTGAGTCTGAAGCTCTTCACAAAGATAAAATTCTTACGTACATATTTGTAGGTATTAGAAAATAAAAAAAAATATATATTTAAATATCTACATTGTGCAAATATTATGGGTATATATAAAATAACTCTTTCTACTTTCTGTTTCACTCATAATATTGGAATTATTTGTAATAATTTTTAGTTCAACGGTTTCTTGGACATCAAATTCCGCACTGTCATCCGTCCATAAATACGTAGAGTCAATTTAACTTTTTTTAACTTCAGCTTAAATTATTTTTTAAAATAATATTTGATGTTAAAGCGTGACCTATGAAATATTAATATTTTCACGCATTTTATAGGTTAAATTTGACATTTAAGTGAAGTGCTACCAAATATCCAACTTCACAATCACAACTAAAATATATCACTCAATAATTCCGTTTCAGTTTCTGTTTTGTTTATTATTTTCAGTATCAGCTTTCGTTTTCAGCGTCGATGACGGTGTATGCGGAATCCCGGCTCTTGTACAGACACATATCGAGCTTATACTTTTAGGACTTTTTTTTTTTATAAAAAACAGACATTCTTTCATATATCTTAAATTTTATTATATGAGAAATCGTTTATTTTAAATAGCTTATTTTCAATTCTGCAAGAGTAAATTATTAATGCCGGCTTAGGGGAGAAGCTAATAAAAGTAATACAATCTCAATCAAACTTTCTGTTAAATTTTTCATTAGAAAGTAATAGAAGCTTAATATAAAATAATAAAAAAGCGATAAGGGGTACATCTGGTAACCTTAATATAATCATGATGTTTATCATGATCCCAAATAAAAGCACATTATTTTACTGTTTAAATTATCAGATAAATATAAAATAACATTTCAAATAAACATATTTAAGCAATTTAAAATTAATGCGATTTATTTCTGGAATAACATCAATCCTCTTTTCGTTATTATCCTGTAACATTTAAATAAGCAAATTTATTGAAATAACATTTACATATAAATAAACATATTTAAATTTATTTTTTATGTACACACATCTACATACGCAGATAGACAGAAGTACAAACACAGAAGGGGAAATAAGTGGTGCATAAATAAATATTGGGAAAGAAAATATTTCTGTGCACAGTATTTGGAGAAAGTCGTGGTTGCTTTATTCGAAAATTATATAGGAACTTTAATTCTAGAAGAAGAAGCATTATTAGTTAGAAAACCGTTTCTTCTTTTTTAATTGAATATCGAAGGTGAATAGTTTTTGTTTTATTTGTACGAAGACTCTTTACACGCACTGTAGTGCTAAAACTTTATGTATTTAAATTTTATGCGGTTTGTCCTTCAACTTAAAAGGCTGTCATCAACAATGTTCTTACGGCTGATGTTATGATATGTGTAAATGTTTTAATACCAAAAATATGCGTTCTAACCCAGCAAACATATCCGAAAAGAATAATAATAATAAGAATATGAACCTTGTGTTTGTTGTGTTAGACATACACAAGTTCATACAAATATCATGTAAAAATTATCGATAGTGTGATCTCAATATGTCTGCAAATCTAGATATCATATTCCGTTTGTTTAATTACCTACAGATTCTAAAGGTGTGTTTGGGTCAGCTTTAAGTTTAATTAAGGTTTTAATCGACTCAATTATTTAGCGTAATTTGCTCTGCTGGTCTCTCATCGATATCTATTTGAAGTAGATTTACATAAAATTTGCCAACGCGTCCTAAAAATGTGCTTCTATGAATGATGAATGGGATATAAATTGATGTAGATTTTTGGTACGAATTTGCGTTATCCCTTGTCAAGTTTGGTTTGGAGAAAACCCGGTTTCGGCTATGTGCCATCTTCATTGTCATTTTTTGTTCTGCTGGAAATTCGTTCCAAAAATCGACATCAAAACACCCTGTCGGAATATTAAATCAAGAATCGGATATAACACAACCCTAATAAATTTCTAGGATTTAAAATCCACCGCATACTTAAGTTTGTATTACAATTAGATTGCACTGCACAATAATTTTAAACTAATTGACTTATCTCTGCGTCATGATGTTTAATAATTTAACGACACTGATTCTAAATAGAACCTCATTTGAATTCTTATAGCTCCTGTTTCCGAGTTATAGCTTTCAGTAAAAATTCTCTCTCTTACACGGTTTATTTGCTGCTAACTGAAAAGTTGTTGTGTTCATACGGTAATATTTACCACCTTGTTCGCTCTCTGAATAACGATTGTTCACAATCGTGTTCACATGGTGTTCAAGCGATGGTTCTTGTTTCGTTTTGAAATTTAAAAAACTTGGGCTTTGAAGACATGCTTCAAAACTTAAAAACAAATTTCACTATTTCCATTTTTATTTCAATTCAATATTTTTATTTTTTTTTTTTGCACACAATAATTTGTTGTTTTTTCTTTGTTTAATTTTTTTAGCTATTTCAGATAAAAAATTGATAATTTGTTATTAAAATTGGAGATGATAGTAAATTTTTTGTGGTTCGCAGCAAGATTCAAAATGAACCAAGATGGTTGACTCTTATAATTTTGTATGGCGAAACATGTTGGTTCAATCATGATTGGAGAGCGAACCATGAATGATAGAGCGAAATTTAATGACTGTATGAACATACTATTACTATAATTTGATATAGCATCGTCAGGAAGAGTTTTTGCAAATGACCCAAACCATTTTTCCTCAAGCTGATGCTTCACAGGAGGAACAAATTGGCTTTGAGAAGGAAATTGACAGCAGTTATAATTTAAATGTAACCTGGAAACGCCAAAACCATTGAACCAAGATAATTTTAAGCGCCCTAATCAGAAATCTTCGGCTCCCGATGTCTGTTCCCGAAACGTTGGCTTCTTGGCTAAAGGAAAATCATTAAGTAACAAAAGAAACTAAAATTTCTTACTACCGCACAAAAGAGTAGGACCTCCCCAATGATGATTTTGTATTTTGTAATAATGTACCTAGTTTAATGGCTGTAATGAAATTTCGAAATTAAGTTTCTAGTGAGTGTCGTCTATTCACACACTCGTCAAAACGGCGTGTAAAATGTGTTCTCTTACATAATGGGTCGCAGCCTATTGCACATTCTACTAAAGTAAACGGAAATCTGCTTTTTATTATGTCATACGCTACTCTACTCATTGTTTTAATAACAAAAAACTAACCAAGTTAGTAAATACTTAGTCCACCTCATTTCTTAAACGCGTTAGAACAATTTCAACACGTGTGTGTCGCTGACTCAAAAGCTGCGGAGTCCTTTGTTTGTCGTAACGCTGCTACTTTGTTACTTAAACTCTTCCTGTCCCGCCATACCAGTGGGAAAGTTTGTTTTAATCTGTTGTTCCTACACTTTTACTTGTGCCGTTCATCAGAATTCCATGTAGAGCTCGAGTTAATTTGCTGCACAAAAATTATTTCTCATATGTGAAACATATTTTTCCTCAACTACGAGTATGAATTTCTGTTTGTTTATTTTTTAAAAGTAACCATAAAACACAAATGTAGAAATTACCTCATAATAATAGAAATCAGGGTGAGATGAAATGAATTTAAGATTATTGCACAGCTTGAAATGCCTCGGGCAATTCCAATTGTCAAGTCATTGTCCTCATGCATTTCTCATTTCATTTGTGGTTTGTTGATTTTGTCCGGATTGTTCTATTTACATTCCGGCTTCCTTTTACTTTGCTTTCGTTTGATTTCCTTCTGCTTTCGTTTTTATTTTTCGCATATTTTCTATTTTTGTGTTTGCAAAACGTGACTTACAACGACATTTTGCTTCTTTCTGATTTTTTCTTTTTGTCATTCTCAAACTAATTAAAATTTTTATATTGTTTTTGTATTAGAAAACTGAATTCACCTCAATTCTCTTGCTCCCCTGCTATTTTTGCAATAGCATCACTGCATTCGTAAAACTACATACATACTCCTACATCGTCATAAACTTATGCTACGTTGTTTAAATAGAACTGAGAGTAATAAAGAAGTTTTACAATTAATTGTTTTAATGTGGAGCCATACGAGAACGGCCTGTTAAAGTCGAAGTAGGTCGAATTTGGAGAAGTAAAAGCACGTAGACGGAGTTGGTGTAATAGTTTTTGAGTTTAAATTTGTGGAAATATTTTTTTTATTTTTGCGGCCTCTCCACATATGAACACCATACCGTTTTCTTGGCTGTATGTCTCGGTATAAATAAATTTATTATTTCAGACGGATCGTATTACAGCCATTAAAATAGCATGTTCATTTCGTACGAATGTGACATTTAAATTGCCGTGTAACAATATTTTCATTGTCCTTATAATGAAAACGAAAACTTCTCATAGAGATGCAATTTGCAACAACAAAATGGCCATCTCTATTAAAGTCACATCAAAATAAAAGCTGTTGGAAGTATGGTAACTTAATATTTCCACCAATAAACAATTTTGCACCGAAGAATAAAATTGGTCTGAGTAAAATGGTTATAGAAACGCATTAAAGATTAAAAATAGACGAATGAAATAAACATTAAATTGCACAAGTGGTTGCCAAAGAAATTCGCGGAATTTTTTTTTTAAACATTTATCCTTAGTATGGTTAGGTTAACCTTGGATATCTCAATTGCTGTTGACTTATCCTAGACCCTTTGTGAACAAATATCTTTATCAGTTCAGACTCAGATAAAACATCCCGACCATTGAAAAAGAAGGAGACAGCGCTTTTATTTTTGCCCTTCATTGTGATTATTTCTTGAAGCCCGTCTGTAGACCGAATTTAATGGACTTTGGGATTTGTTTCAGTGACCTATTTATACCGGTACCTATCTTCAGCAAAGAGCGATAGCAAAATAAATTTCTATAAAACGAGGAAGATATCAAATTGATTTTGGCCTAATTTAAAAGCTTTATTTTTTTCATTATATAACTCATAGATATACGATTATATCTCGATTAATAAATAGCCCATTATCACCACATTAAAAATTTGTACCTTATAGAAATATTTTATAAAGCTCCATTTGTCGTTCAATGTTTCAGTTTCATGATGTAGAGATTTTTTGTAACAAGTCCAATATTTAAAACCGTAACGACTTCGAACGGATTGATATATCGGAATACAATTGGTTACTTTTATAAGGGAAGGAGAGTTTTGAAAAAATATTTTAATAAAGTGATGCAATTTGTCTACTGTAACTTCAAAATTCCTAAAATGGAGAATATATGTTCCAAAAAAAATAATAAAAGCTGTAACACTGTTCGACTTTTGGTTTGGTTATGCAGCATATAGGGTATTAAAAAAATTGTGTTTCTATTGAAATCGGTGTTTTCCGAATTAATACAACAAGTTACAGGTTAGGCTACGAAATTGATGAAGGCGTAAAGCAATTCTCCATATTGTAAATAATTTTTCATGGAAGTATTTTCCCTTTCTAATCGCGAACAAAGTCCCCGAAAAATGTTCACATAAAAAAATTCTCCTTAACGAATTTATTTCTTCCCTCCAAATTTTTTCATCTTTCCCATTGATTTATGCACCTTAGTTTTGCTGGATCCCTTTAAAGTGTTAATACAATATTGTCATTTTAACTTTTAAATGAAATTTTTTTTAACCAACGTTTTTTTATTCACGAATGAAATTATTCGGAAGCGAAATACAGAAAAGCTGAAACATCCGGAAATTTTCGCTTTCGAACAAAATATGTCGGATTCAGAATACAGAACAGCACTGATAGTCTGTATTTTAGAAAAATTATTCAACAACAGTGGGAACTATAACCCCAGTTCAAGATTAGTAAAAAAATGGGGAGGGTATATATAGATTTAGTATGCACTTTGTTATTTCCTCAATAATAATTTCCTACACAACAAAGAATATATATTCTGCATCCTTATACCTAAGTAGGTAAATTAAATCGATGTTGAAGTCAACTTTTTGACGGCACTATACAAGTTAGGATCTTAAAACTTGGACCATTTGATAGCGCGTTCGGCGAGTTTTCGCTAATCAGCCATATCGGTCCACAAGATCCCGAGTTATGGGCAAAAAGTCAAGTTTTTTTTGGTGCTATTTATACTCTTACGGGGAAACGCTTATACACAAGCCAATCAAATTATCATATTCTGAATTCTTATCAAATTTGCTATGAAGTATCAAAGAAAACCAAATTCCTTTGGAACCCGAAATTATAAAAAAAACAAAATCGAAAATCTCTATTTGCAATAAAAATCAATTCAATGAAAACCCGAAACTCGCCAAAAAATACTAAAAAAACAAAATACACAACATTTTGAAATTTCATCACAAGAATTTAGATTTCACCAAAATGTAAATTTACCAAAAACCGAAAAATAACAAGAAATTAATATCTTATGAAAAACATCGAATTTGTATCAAAATTGGTGTTAGAAAACACGTAAAAAATAATATTTCACTAAAACATATAAAATTCACTAAAAATTTTATAATAAAAAACGCTATAAATTCTACCAAAAATCTTTTGCAGAAATTTCAAACTAACCTCAAATTTAAAGGTTCACCATAATGCTGTGAGCACAACTGGGACGAACGACGAATTTTTCACCGCGAATATTCGTAGCCAAAAATAGAACACATTTGTGTATACCAAAATGCACACAATTATGACGTGGGTCGAAATTCGTCATACGCTGCGAACTTTGAATTAGATTTATTTATATTTATTTCCCTGTCGTACGACGAACAAAACAGTACAGTGTGGCCATGTTTGGTTTTAGTTTCCAAGTATTTTAGTAAATAAAGTTTTTTTTTTTATTAATAATTAATTTAATTTTGTTTTATTGTATTTAAAATAAGTTTACAAAATAGTAGTTACCTAAAAAATTACTTTTTGGCTGTGTTTTGGTTAGTGTTTAATTTTTTAACTATTATTTTTTATATGGTCACCCATATATATTATATAGATAACAGCTGTTATTTTGTCGTCGTTATTGTGCTTCATACGAGAATTTACACAACGAATTTTTATTGACGTATACGTCGTGGTGGACGAAATTCGTCGTTCGTCCCAGTTGTGTTCCCAGAATGAAATCGAAAAATTGGAATAAACAAAAATACTTAAGAATTTTTTAATTCCAATTAATTTTTTATGATGAACTTATTGTTGAGAGTGAATAAGCTAGTCTCTTTGCGCATTTCGCTGGCTGCTCATCAAGAAACCGTTACCCAACTTTTTAGAAGAACTTAAGCTTGGTATTCTTTAGACCAAAGCAGAAATCCAAAGAAAATCAATACAAAAACATTAAAATTTTAACAAAAAGCCCAACAACAACAAAATTTTATAACTATAAAAACAAAAAAATATTTTTTTATTTAGCCAAAAAGTCAACACAAATTAAAAAAAAAAATAATAATAATTAAAACAAATGCACCAAATTTTGGATTTCACTAAAGTTGTTTAAATTCACCAAGAAGCCAAAATGTCACAAAAAACAATATTATATGAAAAGGTCGAAATTTCAACAAAATCGATGTTGAACAAATTTACCCACAAATAAGAAATTCACGTAAAAAAATCATAAAAATTATATCAAATTTTTCATCACTAGACGGCTCAAATAGATGATGTTTGCAATAGACACTAAACAGTAGAAGGCACAGAGAATGCTGAGGACATGTATTCTATTATGCTAGTGTCCAAAAACTTTACTTTTTCAGTATTCTATAAAGATGATCGTATTAATAAAATAATTTCTTTTTCTTTCTTAATTGGAATAATAATAAACGAAGCCTGAAATAAATTAATTCATTTAGTTTAGTTTTGCGGATAAAAATTACATAAATAATATAATATTCTGAAAAAAACGCAATTTAAAAATAACCGAAACTGCAAGAATATTTCAAAAATTCGAAATTTTGGCTAAATCTTTTTTTTAAATTTTACCAAAATTTCGTAAATTCACAACACTCTCAATTCTGTATGAAAATTTTAACAAAATTGATGAAAGCAAGTTTTAAAATTAATAAATTCACCAAAAAATAAAAATATCATAAAATAATGTAAAAGTTCACCAAAATCGAAACTTCAACACAAATCCAAACTGAGGTTCAAAATTTTAAATTTCAAAAATAAAACAAAAATCGAAACTGTAAGAAAAAATTCGAAATTTTGTAAGAATTTAAAATTAACTACAAATTAAAATTTCACCATCAAATTGACAAATTGTAATAAAAAAATTTAACTGCTAAAAAGCCTAAATAAAAAAATTGAAATTTTACCAAAAAAAAATGAAAAATCACCAAATTGTGAAATTTAAAAAAAATCAATATTCTACGAAAAAATATCAAATATCAGCTTAAATGAGGAAGGAATTCTCCAAAAGTTGAAAAATTTAAAAATTCATAAAAAAATTCTAAATTCTTAAAATAAAATTTTAAATCATAAAAATTAACTACTGATAAACCAAAACAACTTTGAACTGGAAAATACAAAAAATTTAAATTTCAACACAATTTAAGAATTAAAATTATTCGCTAAACCGAAATATAGTCTAAAAACTTTTAATTACCCAAATAATAAAACTTTCCAAAATAAGCAAAGTTTGAAGAAAACAGAAATTGCACAAATAAATTACGAAAATTAAACAATTGAGCAAAAGTTCATAAATTTATCATAAAATCGAAAAACTGAAATAAAACGAAATAGTTGCAAAACTATCAAAAAAACCAAAATTCATCAAATTTTTAAATGTCAAAACTAATTCCACAAAAATTTGGACAAAATCAATATTTTATGAAAAACGTCGCAATTTGAACAAATTGAATTTTACTTTTGTGAAGGGCATAAAAGATTCGGCACAGCCGAATACAGCTCTCTTACTTGTTGTTCTTTACATTCTCTTCAAGAAAATGAGTGGCGGCACACATCCCATCAAATGGGCAAAATTTATTTTCATTACTTGAGTTCTAAACATATCTGATAGTTAATTGTTCGTAATACGAAAAATATATTTATGTGACGACTAAATCAAAACGTACATGGTCTTACCTGCTACTTGTACATTTCCTGTAAAGCATTCTACTTCTTCGCTTTTAACTGAAAATCGTGTGTCTAAGTTATCATATTTATGGTTGCGTAGATTGATTTAAATGATTTTAAGCATTTTTAATTGCTTCAAGATTTAAGAAAATATCAATAACGTTTTGTATACTTTTCAAACTTTAATTATAAACTCGATGATGAAAAATTGGGTCGGTCTGGAAATTTAAAGAAACAACAAACTTTCACACAAACTTTAATGCAAGACTTACCTTCAACGAGGAGGAAGAGATGGATGCAGTAGAGGCAGCAAATTAGTATTTTTTTAAATTACATAGAAAATGTAATAAAACGAAATAGTTCAAAGCAGAATTCTTTGAATAATATCACTTGAACTGCAGCCACCATCAACCATCCACAGCCTCATTAATGTTGCCACAATGTGTAACAATTTTTGTTGTTTTCACTGGTTGGACTGGCAAGAAGTTGCAATTAAATTAATTTAAAGGGTGTCGAAATATTTATTTATTTTTTATGTTTCATCATGCACATAATTACGAATATTGTATTTATTTATTCAATTTCGTTCTTCCGCCTTCTATTTGTTCAGCAGCCCTGCATAAACTTTCACAAACAAATTCCTCAAATCAATTTAGATTAACAATTCAATCGTAAATAAAATAAATAAACTTGGTATTAAATATTTACTTGCTAACATTTTTGAAATAATTGAGATGTATCTAACATGAGTGTTAAAAACATCAGCAAATGCTACATTAGGTGAAGTGATATTAAATTGGGTCAAAACAATATTGATTTAATTTATTGACTGTCAATAATTTTGTCTCGTTTGAAGATTTTCAAAAATTGAATAAAGGTGCAGTCCATTTGTATATTCATTGCATCACAGGCTATAAATAGAGCCGTTCTTTACTATTTCTAGCAGTAGTGCTTCAACAGCAAATCTCGGCCATAAGTCCTAGCCGAGCTTCCGCAATTTAAGACCTCTAATGGTCTTCCGCCACCCTGCCCAATGGCGGTGACTGTTTTCATCTGTTCAAGCCCAAATGTATTTAGAGTAGTCAATAACTACACAGTCAAACTAAGGATAGAATCAGAAGTATTTTATAGTGTTTTCGTTTCTAGATAAAATGTACAATTTGTTGCCTTTTATTATACTCGAAATATGTTTACGCCCATAAAAGTTGGTGTTTTTTATAGATTTTACCCTTAATAATTCTGAAAGCATTGCCATTTATGATATGTTAAGCAAATGGGCAACATTTTATTTAAGATGCGAAATCCCCAATAGAATTGTTTTAATCAATTATTTCAAAATAAAAATTTTCTTGTTGGGAACGGGATCAAGAAAGGATATTAAAAATTCTTCTGCAAGAACAGGATAAAAGAGATGTTGAAGAAGGCAACGTGAATGTATAATGAACATGACACTGTGTCTGAAACGAAAGTATCCAGTTAACGAAAATAGCATTTGGGTCTTGTCAGATTTACATGTTGGTATGAGGAAAAGTCTGCGGCTTCGATACGAATATGATCTCACAATATAATAACGCATCTCCCTGAATCTCAACTATGAATCTATAAAAAAAATATCTATGTAAAAAATTTACATTTTGCGTTTGAATTCCAGCGATTAACGACTAAATTTTTAAAAAACGGTTCTTGAATTATTCGAAACCCGGTTCTTGAGCCGGTTACAAAATGTTTTGCAGTAACAATTGTGTGATTCATTTACTACTCGTAAAACCGATGTTTCTGTTTATTTAAATTGACATCAAGTGACATCTCTGTCAAAAAAATATCAAATAAAAGAAAAGCACAAAGAAGAATGAAAAAAAGCAACGATTTTTTGAAAAAAAAATCTTTGCATCGGATTCTTAACTATTTACATTGGATAAGTAAACCAAGACCTTTGTATGCAATATGCATTGACGAACCGCTGTCATTCATCGGCCATCTGTTCCCCCGAATACCCTCATGCACATATGTATGTACTTATATTTTAAAACTGTGCATTTAGCGAGTAATTTTTACCTGCGCGCATTTGAAAATCGTCCGTAAATTACTTTTTGTTGTTATTTCGTTGTTAAAATTTTACTTAACACATGGCAAAAGGTTCCACGCTAGTGGTGGATTTGTCATTTTTAGTTATTTATATTAAACATAACCCCACGTATTAAATATCACATAAATTTCTTTTCAAACCATCATAAGAACACATTGTTATTGCGCTGAACGCGCATATTTATGCAAATGACATAAAACACAAAATATTTCAAAATATCATTTCTTTCATAAATAATAAATCAAGACGAGCTCTTAAGCTAATTTTCCCACAATATTAAAAATTTATTGAATATGAAATATTTGTGAGATGTTTACTTTAATTATCAACAGTTTGTTTGTCTATTAATAAAGATATAATGACGATGCAGGTAATTATGATTAGGGAATTATTTATTTACATTTACATAAAACCTGCTGTTTAACTGAAATCAATTAGCACGCGTTTCATAACTCTAAAATGCTCATTAAATTTATAAGACTTGTGGCGAATTTCAAACAGGAGTACTTTTATTTGAAGAGCAATAATGAGGAGAAACATTTGTTATGGCAGAGGTCGAGTATATATGCGTCTACAAAAGTTGCCACACTGAATCGTTGAGTGTCTGCCAATTGCCCGAGTATCGCCAAAATACCATAGGTGCTGATAATACAAAAATTTTTAGTTCATCATTATTGGTCGATTGCTAGCATAAAAGTGATTTTATTAATGGTGGCGTAATTTCGGACATAAAATTGAAGGCAAATTAGTTACGAAAGTTGAATAAATGTGTAGCTGTTTGCAAAACCCTTGTCTACTTAAGTAAACTACTGATTTTGATAAGTGGTATCAATCAATTAAAATTTGACGTTGCCATCCATATGATTTTAGTAACGCGATAAATAGATTTAGCTCCCAGATAATTTTTTGGAATATTGCCAAAAACATGCCATTCCTGTTCGTGATAAAGAATCATTTTCATATGAATTAGACGTGGTACATTTTTTATAGCTACATCATTAAGTTTGCATGGAAACGGTTAAAAATTATAGTGAAACACCGAAAATCTATCAAACAAATCACCAAATTGAACAGTAGAAATTGTATTAACAAAAATCGTTTTAAGATCGCCAAGTTTACGGATGAATCGTGGGAAGTGATATCACTACATAGGTGCTGAAGCTTTCAAAAAAGTATCCTTGGTGCATTTTATCGTGCCAAATAGCTGGTAGAAAGCGTTTAAAATCAAGAGTTTATTAAAGAACCCTTCAACAATCGTAACCTCAGACAATTTTTAGGTTTAAGCCAGTGATCGGCATAAACAGAACCTTATTTTAATTTTCCACCTCAACTGCGTTAAGGAAAACTAGCAAAAACATTAATTTTGATTTGGAGGTATACCCGTATAGTAAAAGCATTAATGTGGCTTGGTAACGTCACCTATATTATGTCCTCTGCAACATATAATATGGTTATGGCAAAGATATTATGATTATTTTTAAAATATTTCAATTACGGGCGCTTTTGATAATGCTAGTTTCCTATGTATAGAGCAAGGGAGGATCAGAAAAGGAATACATCGACTGGTCACAAAGTGTGTTCTCAACATGCTGCAAAATAGGATATTAATCTATGAAAGTAGTCAAAAACGCTAATTGTCAGGTCAAACAAAGAAGGCCCTCAAGGTACTTCTATGGTTACTGGTCATTGACGAGCTTTTGCAAACTCTCGATGATGACGGATTAGAAGTTTAGGGCGGACGATTTGGCGAAAGAAGTGATATTACGCATGACTGGGGTCTAGAATAAAGACTATCTGTATAGACTAATGTCTATACCAAGTCTAGGCCAAGTAGGGGCCCTGAGATTAGGGGACTTGGACTTAAAACTATCTGAGTGGTGAAAAAGGAAAATTTCCCCTTTAAAACTATTAAAAATTAACATTTTCTCATACAAAAGATTTAGAAAAATTATAGAATTATATCTCTTCCTTAGTACTTCCCCGTCGAAAAATGTTAATATGGATCCGGACCTGGGGTGAACGGCTGGGTCTAAGATTAAAGATGACGGTGAATCGTAGGGCATCAATTTTGAAAGAAATTCCAATGTGAAGAACAGCTTTCCTCTTTCGGGCGAAGGTCTACGCCTTATAGCTCTAAGCTAGAATATGTGTACGTAGTGGTACTCGCGGTACCAAAATACGCACAGGCATGCGGCAGCATTCATATAAAGGCTATTCTGAGTCTCACTAGAAAAGCCATTATATAATATTAAACAATAGGATACCAGTTCCAGACAGCCTAGATGAGGTAGAGTTCACAATTATTAGGAGATTAATAAAAAAGTCTAGAATTGCTCTAGTTGGTCACGAGGCCATAACTAATAACCGTAATAATAGTATCACTATATTTCCATGTTTGAAAAAAATGTTTTGCTGTAGGTAATATTCACTACTTACTGTAGAGTACATGTTTGTAGAATAACTGAAACTTTAAAATGAATTCAATTAAAACAGTAAACTGTTTTCTAAACTGGCGCTGTCTTCCACATTAATTTAAATAGAAAATAGAGAAGCGTTACGCATTTGAAATGCAGAATGAAAATAATAAGAAATATTTATTTCAAAGATACCACTTGTATTCGTATTTATTGTACAAATACAATGAGCGGTACTCACACTCTTACACGAGTACGTACTCGTACAATAACAATTAAGTACGTGAAATGAGAGCTTGAACACCTTCCAACGCTAAAATACATTAAATATTTGTGTTTAAATGAGCGAATGGACGTTTGAATATTTGCTTAACAAACTCACCGTAAACAATTAACACATCCGTAATTGGAGGTGCTCCTAAATACACAGACACTTACTCGCATACACACACGCCACACTCATATACACACACCGTCATTCTTGCACGAATCCATAGTTTTGTTTTAAACGTTTTTGGGATGAACTATTTTCTTCGTGGGACTCATTTGCACTTTAAACGATTTTCCGACTTTTGGAAATTAAATGAAAATTATTTAAAAAATGTGTAGAGTAAAACAATCACCCGAAAATTTCGGGTGATGCGCCATAACGCCAACAAATGAACCCAATCACACACAAGATTAAAAAAACATACGAAAACGAAAAAATGAAATGTAATGAAAATTGGGTAATAGTTTATCGCGAACCGAAACACAAATACTCAAAAGTTTAAAGCGCCTGGAGTTGGTAAATAATCTCATTAGGTTTCCACGACAATTTCTTTGCTGGTTTAAGTAATTTTTTAATGGGTCGATTATTTATGACAGCTGAAAATCCTTAGTTTCCATAACGGGCTGAAGATATACATAAGTATCATAGAGGAGAGGAGATTTGCTTATTAAAGCTTCTCTGCATTATGATTTTTGTCCAGATGCACGAATTTACCCTCTGATGAGCGTCCATAAATGTCTCGGCTTACTAATGCTTTTTAGCGTTGCCGGCCTTTGGTCAAAAACCAAGTTTTTGACACATGGTCATTTTTTGGTTTCTGGGCAAGTGCGCAGAAGGTAGTGTATAAACTAATTGTTCGTCCGCTTTTAATATGAATTGGTGAATGTAAAATTCATCAATTTTTATGAAACATCTTCATTCTCTCGATTGCCACCTCTCGATGGTAAATATGGAACCCATGATATATGTGAGGATTAGTTGCTATTAATAGTGTGTGCTTTCATTTAAAATATAGCAAACAGTTGTGTAAAATTTACTTTTACCACAAAGTATATTAATGAAAGAAACAATATTTATTTTTCATAAATTTTGGAGAGAAATAACCTTTTAGTCTTTTGCTGGATCCGTATGATAAGCAGATAAACTTGAAATTAAGTAGCAGTCGACTGAATGGGAATTAAATTTAACAAATGTTGTTTTCGCTCTCGGCAGTTTAAGATTAATCGTCGCCTTTTAGAAGAATTAATTGTTAATATTACACCCAGCACTGCCAGTTCTGGGGTTCTAACCATAAAAGAGGACTCCTAATAGGGTTTAGGGTTTTTATTGGGGTTATTCAGAAAATAAGCAAGAATTTTTGGGGAATTTTGTTTAATATTTTTACTATTGTAATAATATTAATTATATAAAATTAAGTCTTTTTAAAGGATTTTGGCAAATACCTACAAATACATTATTAAATATGGTGCAACTCTCTGCAAGAAAACCACGAGACTACTTGTTCTGCGTACCGTGACAAGTGTTATTTTTAATGTAATCATTTAATTGTGATTGATTTATTAAAGAAGATGATAACCGTTTCAATAATTCCTCTGAATTTGATGCAATTTTAGGCAAAAATTGTTAACTTTAAAAATGCAGCTGTTAGAAGGCATTATAATGAAATGGCTCAAGATGTATTTAATATACCTTCCGAAGTTTATGAATCTGTGGCTTTTCGAAATGCATTTGTGAATGCTATATAAAAAAAGTATGTGTATAATAATAATGATCCAACACATATTTAGTAAAAAATTAATTAAAAACAGCGATTTTTTCTTGTTATATGTTAAAAAAAAAAAAACAAAATCAAACATTACTTATTTATTGTCCGTCACTGTACGCATTTTTAACACAACCTTAAACCATCGTGTTGAATTTGAAAAACATAAATTATTTTGTCTTGCTTCAATTTCTTGTTTTTATTTTTGCATAAATTAAGGAAAACTCAGTTTGGCCCTCATCATAAATTTCCGAAGAAAACAAGACAGGAAAATACCAATGAAAATAAGAAAGCAATTGCTGCAGCAAATATTGACATTTGCTGTCTGACTTGATGTTTCGTTTCTCTCTCGAATGTTGTCAGACGAAGAAGCGTATGTGTTTGAATTTAGAATTTGAATTAATTTGAAAGTTAAATATTTATGGTGTTTGTCAGTTTGAAACATGGTGATTAGTTTTGTATCACATTTCATTTCCGTCAGTGTAGGTACATGTGTATTTAATGCTGACAGCACTGCACTCTGCACACTTTGACGTGAACGGGCATTTGAAAATTTCTTCATGTCCATCCTGCTGTCAATGCAATCTCCCGCTTGAGGTAAAGAAAATGTTAATTTTATGTCAAACCGCTCTCCGATCTCTTCTTCCCTTTTATGGGTTTTTTCGCCTTTTTCTGCCACTTTGACATGTTTTGTGGCCTACTGTTGGAAAACTATTTGAGTTTCAGTGTACTTGTGGATTCGTTTGTGTGTTTATTTTCTAAAATGCCTACTTAAAGCATTTCTTTTTAATACAGTCCTACGACTTCAAATCAATTTAAACTGGAAATGACAAAAGAATTTGAACACATTTCTCAAAACGGCAGACATGGTTGGAATACAAATTTTATGTATTTTCAAAGACAGGCAGCAGTTGGAAGGAAAGGAAGGTTTTCTGTCTGTCTGTCGGTTCGCTTCAAAGGCAAATATTTGACAATTAATCTAGCGGTTTAAGGTCTCACTTCTTAGTTTGAAGTGTTGTAATCTTATCGAAGCGAAATTTGTAGATTCCCTACTTTCCGCTTGTAATCGTCATCATAGGAAGTGATAAATAATCGCGTGATTGCAGCTGCTAATGCGCTGGTCAATAATGATGAGATGTGTTATGGAAAGTAAGGCCTTTAGCCGCGTTATTATTATTTTTTTAAACGTTTATGTGTTTCGAATTTACACGCACAGACGGCGATGAACTTTATACAATAATGAAAATAAACCTTGTTTAGCCGAAGTACAAACCAATGTTTAATGGACCCACTTATTTTGCTATTAAAGGGGTTTTTTTTAATTTCTGTATATATTTTTTGATAAAACATCGATTCCTTTTGGTAAATCTTTTGCATTTTTTGGTTGATATTTAAAGTTTCTCTAAGTGTTAAGTAATTTGCAGGTAATCGTTTTTCGAAAATTGTTGATTTATTAGATATTTTTGGAATTTTGGACTAATTATCGATTTTTAAGTGAGATTTTAATTTTATGTTAAGTAACAATTTTTTGCGATTATATAGTTATTTTTATATCTTTCACTGATTTTGTGAAGGAAATCATTTTTTTTTTGTAATTTTTCGACATTGTGATGAATTTTCAGTGTTCGGAAAATTTTAATTTTATTTAATTTTTCAGTAATTCATTATTTATGGGGGATAATCAAGCAGACCTTGATCTCTTTTTCCAGGCACTCGATTTGTAATTTGCGACTACCTTAATTTCATTGAGTCTCATGCTAACACTAATCTTTACTGTAGACCGTAGCGATATCAGACTGTCGACTTTCTTCTTCATCTCTTGTAATTGCTAGATAGATACTCAATGACATTCTCACTTAACAAGTCTACACGCGTGACCCTAAGCCTTATGCCAGTCAGTGTTGGACATTCACACACAATGTGAGCTACCGTTTTAGCCTATTCCAGGCATAGTCTGCAAGTGTCATCGATTTCGATTTTCATCTTCGTCAGATGATATTTGAAGTTTCCATGATCTGTTACTAACGCAGTAATTCAGCTTAAGGTACTCCGATTATATCTGAACACCTTACGAGCCTTCCCGCCCAGGAGCTCTTTTCATCACCATTCGAGCCTATATGTGGCAGCCTACCTCCATCTTTTCAGTTTTAATAAATCTGTCCGTTGTAGAACCTTTGCTCGAACTACAACATTACCGATTTCAACTCTGGCTTCTGGTGTAGAGAAATTTACAGAAGATCCCCTTTTTGCTTGTTCGTCTGCTTCTGAATTCCCAGCTGTGCCTATGTGTCCTTTAACCGACATCAACGTTACCTCGCTCGTCGAGGCACATCTCTTTAATTTAAGAACACATTCCAGCACTAGCTTTCACATTCACGTGCAAGTGCAATGAGAAGCTGGCAGCAACCCAAGCAATTAGACGTAGACTATAGGACAAGTTCAGCTCAACTGTTTCTGTAACTTTCGATAGCTTTCAATGAATTTTTATCGGAATAAATATTTAGAATTTTGAAGAATCTTGACTTTGCAACCGCAACTCGATTATCGCACATAATGAAGACTAGCCTTTGTGCAGGTTCCCAGAGGTGTCGGTACCGAATACATTTATATTATAACAATAAAAATGCTTCACTGTAATATCAATTCATTAGTCAAATTTGCGAATTAGGTTATATATAGAGTATGTTTAGACATTGCTACACTTAAAATAAGTTTGATTAATTTTGTGAGGCATTTAAAAAATTTACAATTTTTGTTTTCGTTGTGCAAGTTCTGTTCGCGAGTACCACATCACTTTTGAGCCTTTGGAAATTGTAAAATTTTCTCTGCTCAAATTGTGACAAAAAATTAAAGAATCTTTGTATCTTTGAGTACTTACATAAAAGAAGCAAACAAAAATCTTACAAACATGTTGTAAATACCCCAATATAAATGATGTCATATTCTTTAGCTGTATGGGGGTCTCGTCAGTTCGATTTGTTGTTAACTTCTTGTAGTAAGAGGAATTTTATCAGGTCCATTATATATCTCTTGTTATTTGCCTTATCGCAGGCCTTCTTTTAGCCTCAATTACCAGAAGTAAAATATAATTTTCTACTACAATTAATGTGCTTGTCGATCTTGCAATAAGAAGCATCCAAAAACCGTTTTTCTTAAGCCAGATCTTGTGTTGATAAATTGCATTATACACCTGTAGAATTTTGGAACGAATTTCCGTCATTCCTTGTCAAGTTTGGTTTGGAGACAAACCGGTTTCGGCTATGTGGCATCTTCAGTGTCATTTTTCTTCTCTCGAGAAGGTAATCAAAATAGCCTCCGAAATAAATGATCTATTTTTCAACAAATCGATTTTTGTGTAAACTGCTCAAATATGACACAGTGGGTCTTAGTGATAAAAATACTATAAATACCAGCATATAATTGAGGCTAAAACACATTACAACAAATTCAGATTTTTGTTGCACCAAAGATTATAGAAAGAGGTTGCAAAAAATTATACGCCAGAAATTCGTTTTTTAAATATTAAATTTTCAAGAGCAATATCTTGGAAACCGTAGCATATAGAGAGCATTAATATAATGGTCGCTATAAAGAAAAGTTTCAGTTAAAAATTAAATAACAATCAATAATAAGAACGAAAAAAGGTTAAAAGTAAAACAAAATTATCTTTATTTCATGTGTGGAGCGCTCTTTAGTTTTTAACTTTATTTTTTATTTATGTGTCATGTATGGCCAAGTGTGTCCATGAAAGTCCAAAAAATATTTGAATAAATAATTGGTGAAAATAGCAGTTGCGTTTATTTCGTCAAACATTTGTCACACGTGACCTCAGCTTATCTCGCATATGAAGTGCAATTCCATCATTCACGTTTAGTTAAGTCAGTTTTTTTCAAACATCTGAATGAGCGTCACCTGTAGACAATAGCTTTGTCGTTTGTTACTAAGAATTTCCCAAGAGCAATGTCTTTCTAATAAACTCCACAATAGCAAAAGAAATGTGAAATAAATAGTGGACCGTACAGTGGTTGTTTTCATTTAAGGTACTACGTTTTCAGCAGGCTCGTGACTTTCTTCTGTTTCTAAGACTCTAGTTACAACTGCAGTGAAATCATATGGACATGGTAAAGACGATAAAACTGAATGCGACAATAAGCCTTTGAAATTGGTTTTGAAAAATGTAGGGAAGCATTTGAATTTGCACTTGCACACGTAAAGAAATCTTATGTTCGCTATAACAATGTATTGTTGTCGGAAACATATAATTGTTACTTGAAAACATTTAGAACTTTAGTTGCGATAACCAAGATATGGTTTACATTTATTCATTAATTGACTTCTGTTCATAAATATTGCACCATGGCTGAGTTGAAGTATACAATTTCTACAAAAATTCTAACCACAAACAAAGTGGCCTTTCAAGGGTGCAAGTGAAAAATATTGTAGCTTTTCAGTGAAATCGAACAACAAAATACACAACATTATATTTTGCATTTACACTTTTGCAAAATCATTTGCATCAAACACTGAATACCGCTTTTATAAAAATAATATAACTCTACACTTAAAATGTTCTTAAAGTGCTTTTCACACGATTAAATTGAGTAAAACCACTTGTCAAAAATTTAAATAAAATAAGAATGTGTTATAGTATGAAAACACTATGTCATGAATCTAATAAAAATACGGATGGAAGTTTGACAGCCGCATAGCTCTCTCCATTCTTTTTTTAATTTTCTATACAGAGAGACTTTGCATTGTAATTTTACAGAAGCAAGGAAAGAAAATACCACAAGTGGCTATAGAACAAGTGTATAAGTCGACTGATTCTCCGCCGACAGTGCGCTGTAGTATATATTTTTTTTCAGCGTCTAGCGGCACAAAGACGGCCGATGTTCATCAATAGATTTTGTTCATTGACCTTAATAATTATGACATTTTTCGTCACAATCATAATATAATTGTTATTTTTTAATTTGTTGGCAAAAATAATTATTATTTCTTGACTTTTATTTTTTTTTAGAAACAATTGCTTCTTGATTTTTATTGTTTTGTCCGAAACAACTACTACTTTTTCAATATTAATTTAATTGAATGTGGCTTACCTTTTCCGAGATTTGAATTTTTAAAAAATAACAATTACTTCTGCCAGAATTTAATAATTACTTCTGCCAAAAAAATATAAAAATTAAAACCAGAGAATAAAAATACGAAGAAAACTGGGTGCTGGAAATTATTCTTCGATAATTTTTTGTGGCAATTTTTTTTTTAAATTCACAAATAAATATAATTTTCGGTCCTTGGTTTTGTTCACTCCAGAGTTGAATATTTTTGTATTTCTTCTACCACTTCATTTTGCTATATTTTTGCAAAAATAAATATGCCAGAAACTTAAGCCGCTAGAATTCCCAAGAGCCACCGCCGCCGCTACCCTTTCAATATATTGCTCGGCCGAAAGTATAGCTTCAGCTTTTTTTCTCTGCTACTTGCTGGAATTAAATCGAAACTCTTATTGAATAGTGTGAAAGTCCCTTAAGGTATAAAATTCTTTTTTGAGTTAAAGTTTAAGGAAACTGCGTTGCATTGGCTGAATTGGTAATAGCGTTGAGTATTAATCATTCGTGACTTTAGTCGCCTGTGTTGGTACCTCCACCGCTGCCAATCAGTAAAATAAATAGTTTGCTTTTGCAAATATGTAATTCAATCATAATATATAACTGTTGGATTATTGTTATCCCAACCATGTTTTTTCTTTGTGTAAGTTGCATGCAATGATTATTACTTTAAATAAAATAATAAACGATGCACTCTCTCGCCACGGGGCGAAATTCCCTCTACTTTTACGGCTGGTATTAATTCTTAAGAAAATTTAAACGATGAAGTGAATAATGTCAGATTATCTTCGATTAAGAAAAAAATAATATTTATATTCAAATTAGAATATTAAAGTATGACTTGATTGGAGTTGAGTTCTCCATACAAATAGTGAAGTTATTAAGTCTAGAGTTTTTTTTCGATTATTTCAACCATAAATTTTCTATGCAAATAAATAATCATCTTCGGTTTGTCTTTTCATAAATTGTTTATTCAAATTCTGCACGTACTTGGCCCTCTGGCTCTTTTCGATATGGAGTTAAGAATAATAGAATTCTTAAATACATGACTGGATTTTCATGCATGAATCTTGTAAATAGCAACAACAATGTGATGTTGCTGATTTTAAGGAAAGCGAAAATCTTTATAATGAAAAAAATTAAGGAAATAAACAGTGTCTCTCATAAGGTGCGATCTTAGATAAAATAGTAATAATTATAAAAGTTTTTTCAATTTAGAAAAATCAAACAATTCAAAAGGTCTGTATGTGAAAATTGTACCTGTTTTGTCCATATGATTATTTTATTGAATTTAAGTCGTGATAAAATGAGTTGATTTTATTTGGGTTGGAAATTTAAAACACTCAATTCAAGCATTATAAAGCGTGCATGTATTTTAGTCTAATTTCATCGTCATCCCATTTTTGCGGTGTTAGAAAAGAAAATTCCATAAATTTTAAGATGACACATTACAGTTTACATTTTACTATTCCATATTTTATTGATTATATTACTGTAATTTTGCCTTACACTGTGCAAGAAGTTGGTCAGCATCACATATATTTTATCAACTTCTGATATGAGATACATTTCACTGTACAATATGCAAAGTTGTCCAATCATATTGGCGGTGTATGGGAGACTTAAGACCTACTGACTGCCCTGACACAAATTTGTGATGTATGGGAATGGTGCAGATCAAATCCATTTAATATCCACCAGAATAGCGGAATGAATTGCACCATCTCGCGCTTTTAAATGGTGTACGGGTTTAAAATGTATCTAAAGCCTCAGAACGAAACATTGGGCTTTGTTTCTAACAGCAAAACTTTTAAAGTTCGTATAAGCGAACGGTAAAAGTTCACAAGCTTCAAAAGTCATGCACATTATGCAGATTTTTGGAACGAATTTCCGTTATCCCTTGCCAAGTTTGGTTTGGAGACAAACCAGTTTTGGCTGTGTGCCATCTTCAGTGTCATTTAGTTTTATTAGAGTACATTAGACAAGAAGCGTCAGAAAAATTCGACTACTTTTGCTTATTACTACTGTAATATTATCCTTTTTTTATTACCTTTTAAGTACAAAAATTCTTAAAATAAATAAATGTAGAATGATAAATTCCAATAAAATAAATAAACTTCAAAGTCATTCCCATAAATGCTAATATTGAAATATTTATGTGCGACACTGTACTTATGTATATACTTTCATTTATTTTGTATTATCTGCAACGAAATATAATGAACAAATTTAGTTTTATAAAAATCTATTTTCTTTGGTTTCTATTTTATTTGATTTCTTTTTTCTACAAATAAAATCAAAAACTTATTAGGGTTTCTTTAGGAAAAAGGGCACAAAGAATATTTATTTACTTTCGAAAATTGAATTAGGAATTAATCAAGTTTGACTCTTAGCAGATTCGTAGTGATTACTCTTCAATGTTCCGTATTTGAAAATTTAATAAAAAAAAGCACACACACATTTCAGTGCCAGTTCAGAGTCACTGCAAATCCACATCGATCCGTGATACCAATTCATACACATCTGTAATATGGCGCCTTTCTACATATCAAACACAGCCAGCCCACCAATGAAATACATAAAAATATCGGTGATGATGTATTTAAAAATCACGGAATAAATACCGAAGCAGCAGTAATTGCAAAAAACAGGTCTGTGATCGACGTGTCTGAACTCTTTATATCAGACTGAGGTACCGATATTTTATTTTTCACTGATACTGTTCTGACACGAAACCGATGTTTGTAAATGGACCTAAGCACTAGTAATCGAAATGAACTAAATTTGACTGGAAGCTAATACTGAGGGAATATATTTTTTTTTAATCAAAAAAAAAAAAAATGTATATTAATTTATAATTTAATGCTTTATCGCATACCAATTTATATGTTTATAGTGAAACAGCAGGATTAGCTGCCCATTGGGAAAGCCACCTGGGGAAGAAGTTTACACTTTATGTTTTTGTGCTTTTTGTTGTCGTATTTCTTGTTATCAACTGTTTTTACTCTAGCCAACTGTCAATTAAGTGTAATTTCAAGTCGATAATTAATTAAATAATATTAACTGAAAAATTAAAAAAATATTTTTAAAATTCATTATACAAGGAATACATCGGGAGCATGTATACAACAAGTGCCAAATAAAATTTTGGTAAATATGACTTTCTGATGCCGAATACTTAAAACTCAGAGCAAAAATTAAAGTTTGTCTTTCCTAACACCAACTTTGTTAATTTTGTTATCTCAAAGTATTTTTTATGCTAATTTCAATAGAAGTTTTAGATAATTTTTCAATGACTTAATTCGTATTAAATTAATGTCAATTATTATCAAGTGCTTTATGGTTAACAGAAAAAGACTATAACTTAACATATGGCCGGTTTTGGATATGAAATATTATTAAAAGCTGTCAATTTGGTTGTTCCATATAAAATATGTAAAAAGGAGTAAAAGAGAGAAAACTAATGAAATTTTTTTAAATTATAACAATCAAAATCGCTGATCGCGTTCATACTATACCTGGCAAAAGAAAAAAGCAACCAGCAATATCAAACCTTCACTGACTTTTGTATATAAGTATCTTCCAAATGACAGTGAATAATTTAAAATCAATTTTGATGATGACAAATAAAAGCAAACATTTCCAAGATCTCAAAGTTGCTGTGACAATTTGCCTCAGACAAAGTCCATTTTGTGATAATAATTTTGTACTATAATTCCAACTAACCAATTATCACAATTTTAGCTTTTTATTATTTAATAACTTTTTCTTAACAAAAAGTGTTTTTTTTTTTACAAAAAACAAATATATATTTATTGTTGGTCGACTAAAAATATGCTCCAATGTTTAAAATTGTTTTTTTTTATTATACTTACTCCATAAACGTTTTTACTTAAAGAATTTTACAAAATAAATTTTTGATTTGTTCCAGGGTACGCATGAATAGTAAAATTTTTTCCATTCCTGTAGCATTTTTAACGAATGAATTTTCGTGATTGTTGGTGTTTTCTTACTCTTCATGAAATAAATTTGTTTTTCTTCTGTTTTTCACCGCACATAAATGGGCGTGTGCGATTCTTTTTCGTATCACGAAAGAACTAAAATTTGTTTATTCATTTTATATTTATCTTCTTACTAATATATGCGTATGAAGGATGTGTAATAAAATGTATAATTTTGTTCTCTAATTCTAATTTTAAAAAGCGCAATCTTTCATTCATGAGCAGCAGAAGCAAAACAAAATTTCTTTCATTAAGTGAGAGTTGTGTGCAGTCAGAAAATCCTACCATTCACGAAAATGAAAAACAGCGAGAAACATTAATTCGTGTGCGGCGAAAAAACAAAAAGCAAATTAAAATTTCTTTCGTGGGCGATGAAAAGAACTAAAAGCAAATAAATATTTCATTCGTGGTTTTCGAATTGGAAAATCACTATAAATACTGATAAGTCGAACTTTATTTTATTTACCCTTAGACGTAAAGATTGCCCACCGGTTTTTATAAATAACACTCAAATTCCCAGATCAGAGAGCGTTAAATACTTAGGTATGCACCTTGACAATAGACTCACTTGGAAGCAACATATTACAGCAAAAAGAAACCACTTGAACATATTAACTAAGAAATTGTATTGGCTTTTGGGACAAAAGTCTGCTTTAAACCTTTGTACCAAGTTATTAATTTATAAGGCTATTTTAAAACCAGTATGGACATATGGTATCCAATTATGGGGAACAACAAGTAGCTCAAACTTGGAAATATTGCAACGATATCAGTCTAAAACTTTGAGACTTATAGTTAATGCTCCTTGGTTTGTTAGCAATAAAAGAATACATAAAGATTTAGAGATACCACTCGTCATTGATGAAATAAGAAAACTCAGTACACGTTATCTCAAAAGACTAGGTAATCACTCGAATATCCTAGCTATATCTTTATTAGATGAAACAGAAGAGGTTAAAAGATTAAAAAGATTCCATATTCTTGATCTCCCATATAGGAAATAATATTAAAAAATAAAAATCCTGTAAATAAATACCATTAAGCAAAAATTAACACAACTGTAAAAATATTTGGAAATATGTACATACATATATTTAATATTATATTCTCGTATAATAGGAGTTTTTAAGCTTTATACAAGCTTATTAACGCATGTTAAGTTTTAATGTAATGTTACATTTTATATTACACAATTTGCTTAATATTGTAGAAATAGATTGTAAATAAAATTATATTAAAAAAAAAAAAAAAAAATTCGTGAACATTGAAAATGAAAAAAACCCAATACGTTCTCTGATTCGTGCAATATTTTGCGATAATCAGTTTTTTTTTGTTCTGGTGCTGACGAGATGAATTCAACGAAAATGAGTGACTCATATTAATAAAAAAACTTAATCTCCAATAATAAAAATTAAAGTTCTCGTACTATTTTAAAAACAAATATATCAATATGACAGAAAGTTTATATTTATGAGGAAATCACTTTAATTTATTATTTTAAATGGCGGATGCCATGTTCGTCAAATAATTGACGACAAATCGTAAAACTTTTTGTTTACATAAGAGAAACTATAAACTCTTTGCCACCTGGCAGAAGAAGGCCGCTCTGTACAAGGCAAGAGCTAAAATGTTTGAAAAGGTGTTTGTATCGAAATAATCGCAAATAAATTATAGGTTTGTAATTGAATTCACCAAGGTTTGTAATCGAATTCACCAATTTACATCTCTTTAAATTTAAATCTTTTGCCGAGACACTACGGGAAGTTGTTTCGATAATATATGGAGCCGTGAATATTTCCTTTGGCTGCGGAATTATGGTAGAGTTATATCCACACAAAAAATCTAGATGCTCAATTACATTGCGATACCATAATTGTAGTAAAAATTAAAAAAACGTCACTTTGGTGAAAGTGTGGAATAATTTTCGTCTTCTTGGTGAATTAATATCAAAACCCTAAAAGACAGCCTTATATAAATTGAGTACCATCAATGTGGTTACTTTCGTCTTCTCTGTTTTAAGGGGTATTCATAAATACCAAAGGAAAATAACAACTAAATTTACAAGAAAAGTATAATTGTCATGTATGGACCCATTGCGCAGATTTTCATTACCAACACCTTACGCTGGAGCCGGGTCTGTTCGTTTACGACAGAAAATTTTCAAATTTTGGCTTAAAAGTTCTTTTTCACAATATTCCAATCACATTCTTATGAGGGAACACATGAGTGTTCACACACAGCTATTGATGCAAGTCGTGTAGCATCAATGAGAGAACGAACGAACGAATGCATGAATGACTGACAGAATGGATGAAATGAATAAAGAAAAGAACGAGTGAATGTTTTTGGTTTTGTTTATTTAGTAGACGATTATGTTTGTTTATTGTTGATGTCGATGGTGATGACGATGTTGTTACTGCTCTTGTTCTTGTTGTTTGTGTTGTGCTATAGACTGACAACCAGTCAAACGGACATATGAACATGTTCATGTGGAGCGTATACATTTTAAATCAATGTGCAAGAAATTTTATAAGATTTCCAATATAAAAAAAACACTATTTTAGTTTTTTTTGTTTGTTGGTTTTCTCGTTAAGATGCTGGCCATTATTGTTGTAATAAAGAAAGGAAGGAGGGATAGTATTCAGGAAGGATAGACGGTAAAATTGCTTCCTGATAATTCATCTTTCCTGTGCGTTATAAAAAGAAAACCATTTTCAACTACTATCAGTAGGAGAAATATTTTGAAATCAAAATAATAAATACTCACATCAATATTTGAGTTTATTTTCACAATAAAAAAAAACTTCAGTTCATTAGTTTTCTTTGTTTGACCAGTTACATGTGAGAAATAAAATGAATCCCTTTCATACTTCCGTCCACCCTTCATTCAAAGTTTATTTACCCTTTAAAAGGAATAGAAAACATTTCCCAAGTTTTAAATTGACATTAAATTGCCAAATTGTGAGCTAAGGATACATTTCCCTGAATAGGTTTCATTTGTTTGTGTTACAGCGGACAAATCACATTTTGATTGCTGTTGAATCAAATAAATGGAATTTTGGATTCAAAATGCGTAACAATGATTTTTTCTTATTTTTTGAATGGAATAGCTTCACTGGCAGTACTTTAAGTGGTGGGTCCAATTTCTGATGACTCGACCCAATATGTTCGCCGTTATCGTGCCGAATGTTGGTTGGCTAGTTAGCGTAGAGTTGAATCACAACTCAGATATATCGATGTTGTTGATCTCTGGCCACAGAAAGTTGGTAAACGTCGCCTTCATAATTTCGAAAGAAATAAATCACGATGATGCCTCCATGTCAAAATCCGCAACTAACAATCAATCTTTGTAAATGAAGTGGTGATTGGACTGTTTTCGCTCCAATAATGGCAATTTTGCTTGTTGATATAGCCATTGAACAAAAAATGGGTCTCGTTCGAGAAAATGATTTTTTTTAACCAAAATTCACGTTACGTATTTACAACTCGACAATCCGACTCAATATTTTCCCTAGCAGTATCTTCGAAGACTGACTCATCATCCCCTTGCAAGGTTTTCTTGTTCATCTCTTCAGAATTCCTCTATAGGCCAATAAACTTTCTACCGAGATTAACCTCTACACCGATTGCGAGAATTTGTTGCTATCCCACGGTCCAGCGCCTTAGAAGTACCTTTAAAGGTTGACCTGACCACCACTTGCGATGCTTTCTTATCTATCTCTTTCTGATTCCTCCCTTGGCCAATTGGAATCGGGGTTTATTCAGAGATTAATGACTCCGCTTCTTGCGTGGCACCCTCATTCAACCCTGTAATGGTGGTTCACCTCACACGGGACGAGTACGAGTAAGTCTGTATGAAAATTGGAAATCGACTTGCATCCAGAGTTCACATACTAGAGACCAAACACCCTCTTGACCACGCATCCCTGGCGTGTACTGGTCCATCTTGGATTACGGATTGGTTATAATAGTGCTTCAACTTTTCTCCTTTCGACTTATTTAGCCACACTTCTTGTAGAGACAGAAACCTGTTACCAGGCGCCACCACGAGCGGATGTAAGTCAGAACCTCTGACAGTGCATTTAGCTACAGCAAGCCATATCTTTGTGACAGAGGTGACCAGAGATGTAAACTTTGACGTTTGAAAATTGCTAAAATCTTCTTTTCTGCCGCGGTCATTTCCTAAAGAAAGAGACAAATATAAGTATGAAAAAAAATGCGAAAAATTATCAAAACAAACGCAAAAAACCAGAAAAATTAAATAATGAAGATTGGACTTATCTTTTAATATTTACTGCATACATAAGTTATCCTCTAAATTGTGCCCTTGATTCATATAAATTATTCAACCCTTATTTATATCTTTCTTTTTATTAATGGGCTAGAAAAATTATCCAAAGCAAGGATGAAAAAGGTAATAGAAGCGGCCAATCGTTGAAGAAAAAGGCAGATAGAAAAAGAGATCACTGTTATTCTCGTTTCACCTCTGTTTACTTTGTGACTTTGTGTTTGCCATCATACAATACTTGTTTACGACAAATGTTATTTTCCAACTTGGTTCATTGATATTTTATTATTCTAAGAAGGACCATGTTATAAATATCTACAATAATAATATGATGATAAAACAACCATATAATTCAATCATAATATATTCTTAGATTGTGGTTACCTCAAGAATATTCTTCACTGCATGTGCATTCTTACCACAAGATGTATTTTTCCTGCCTAAAAAGATGAAATGAGGAAAACAACATGAACTGTCGAAGTCTACACGTTCCTATCGAAAAGCTATTCCTAATAAATACAACATTTCTTTAATACTGTGATCGTACCTCTGAACCAGTTTGGGTCTTGCAATTTTGATATAATAATTTTGAGCTTAAATCTGTTTTTTACATTCATTCCTTTCGACAATATTCTTAAAAACCAGATGTGGAAAAACTCTTATCAGTTTAGGAAACAGAAATAAGAGCAAAAAATTTGTCATGTCATAAAAACATGTTTAGTATTTGTAAATCCCCTTAAAAACTAAAGTCAAATGTGATGGGGTTTTTATTTGTAGCGTTGTTTTTCATATTTTTGAAGTTGTTTTCATTTTTTGTATCTGTAACACATGCTAAATAACTGAAATCCTCTAAGCTCCAATATGAACTAGTGTTTGCCATTCCAAAAATATTTGCTTACGTTTGCCATCAGCAACAATGCCACAGCAACACACAGATAACTAAAGCAGCAGCAGTTACAACAGTTGCAACAGCAACGGGAATTTTTATTGTTGTCTTTAACTTTTTTTCGGATAAAATTGTTCTTGGCAAGTGTCAAAGTTTACTGTATATTATCGCATTCATTACATTGGCTGCAGGCCAGACATAAATGTCAGTCAGTCTGGTCTGAACGAAAACATGAAGTGAACTGAACCGAACCGAACTGAACCAAACCAAACAGACACCTTAACAACAATAACAGAACTAAAGTGAAACAGACTTTCAACTCTGCAAATGCAGCAACCAAAAAAATACAACAACATATTTTCATAGTTTGTTTTTTTTTCTATTCAACTCTGACTTGTCGTCTGAATTATAATTTTTGTTTTTGCAACTTTTTGCATATTAGCACTAGTGAACTACCAAATATCAGCTAGTCAGCCAACCTACCAGCAGCAGCAACAGCAAGAAAAAGTAGCAGTTGGCAATGATTGTACACTGCGTCATTTTTTGTTGGTCTGTCTGTTTTGGGTTCGAGTACAATGTTTACGAGGTGTTCAAGGGCAGTTTGCGACTTGATGTTTTCTCATAATACACCTTTGGTTGCAGAGTCTTCCTGTTTGGAATGTGTGTGTGTGGGGGGTTTTTTGGTCTTTCCTTTTTTTTTAGCAATTTTATTTTGTTTTTTGAACATTATGTCCGGTGTAACTAAGAAAAAGGAAACTAGCAATTTGCAACAACCTATGTGTTGTTTCTGTTGCTGCTGCTGCTGCACCTGCCGCTCCTTCAAATCTGCTACTGTGGCCTGTTCGTTTTTGCTTTGTTTCGAGCATTTTTAATAAACTTTCCATAGAAAAGTTTTAAGCCAAGTAAATTTATGCACATAAAAATTTGCCCAAATGAAAAAGCGTGTTTGCGTGAAATATATTTGTAGCTTAAACTCGGTCAAATGGCAAAAAAAAAAAAAATCTGTTAAAAGTTGAATGACTCTTTTTCTTTTATTTGCTCTACGAGTTTGCTTAAGTTTTTTTTAGGCAAAATTGAAAAAGTTTAAAAAAGTGCAGCTGGTGTTAGAACAATTCCATTGTCTACAAGTACAAACAAATTATGTGATATTATCAATTTGCTTTTTTAGTTTTTAGGTCTTTTTTTTACATTTTGCAACACTAAGTCAAATGTAATAAAATATTATCAGTTGTTGCAACAGTTTAAATGGTAGTTTTGTAAAAGTTTAAATGAACTCTTTGCGAGGAAACAAATATAAAATTTGAATAAATAAAACTACTAGCAGAGATTAGCTAGAAACAGTTTGTATTAATTGTGTGCAAAATCATTTGGAGTTTAAAAAATCTCTATAATTGTCACAGAGGACAGCTTAAACTTCTGGGGTTGATAACTTTTATAGAAAACAATCAATTTTTAAAAAATTTTACTTGCGAAAACTCTTATTTTTGGAGAAAGAAATACCCTCGTCTGCTGCTCTTTGTATGTATTATAAATGTAGATATTCATGGAGATCTACAAGTTCCCACTATCCTGGAAGAAAATACTTCATCCAACAGATAGCACACTATTGGTGCACCACAACTTTCTCGTGCGGGAATTATTGCAGTTTGATGGACACTAGAGACTAAGAAGACCCATCGTTTATAGTATATTATTATTTGGTAATTATTAATAAACCAGATGACCGGGTAAATTTAGTTTCACTTATAATTTGAACAGTGTTTATTAATCTTATTTAACCTGCAGGTCCAATGTATTGAAATTAATAATACTGACTGCATCGCGTATGGATAAAAAGAATAGAATTTTAGATTAATTATAAAAGTTGGCCTATTTTGTGGCGATCTTTAAATTTTCCTGTTGCATTTTTGGTTTAAAACTTTTTGAAACAAATTTGTTTTTATTTTTGGCAAAAGTTTGAGATTTTGTAATTTTTCACTTTAAGGCGATTTTCCAATATTGTGGTGAAATAAAATTGTTTGAACAGAATTCTTGATTCTGGTTTAATTTCGTTTGATTAGATATTTTTATATTGAAATTCGCTTTTTGTCAATTTTTCGATTACATGATAAATTTCTTTAATTGTTTGCACTAGTCCATACTTTATTTGTCTGCGAAACTTAACAACCAACAGGCATCTGACGCAAAATGCAAGTGAATCTGAGGTTGAAATAAATTTCTGCAATTATGTAAAACTAGACATTTCAGAAGTTAAAAATTTCAAATTAAAGCGGAGCATGCGGGAACGTAAAAAAATTCTTGGTTCGAATGCCGAATGAGACTGCATGCTAAAGGGCTATTGTAAAATAAACTTCTCTTTCAGAACTTCACAAAATATTAAAAGGGTTGGAATTAAAACGAAAAATATGTGAATATTAGTTTTCAATTTGTTTTTGAAAATTCGGCAAATATAAGGCCGAAATCATAAACTCATCATAAAGGTTTTCAGATTGCAAAATAAATAATTTGTGCGATTAATTCAGCCGTTTAGTCTTAGTTATAGTTAAAATTATTATCATTTGCATTGCACTGTGGCAAAAACGCTTTTTAGCTATAGTTTTTTTTTCATATAAATATCAATGCAATAATTCGTAGTTCTTGAAAAATCGAATACAGTAGACTCCCGTTAATTCGTAATCGTAGGGAATCAGTCATTTATAAGGGATTACACAGACCTCCTTTTGCAAAAAATAAAATTAAATAGGAAATAGGGAGGGGATCAAAGTGTATGGAATTTTTGCGAATTAAAGTGAATTTTTAAGGCATCAACTGTTTGTTGCGACTTATTAAGATTTTCAAATTAACGGCGTGCGATTTATAGCGTTTATACTTTATTTAAGGGGCAGCATTGTTGAAAAGGGAGTGAAGGTCTGCAAATGTTACTATGCTTGGTGATTTAAGTTAGAATATGATGCGTAATTAGCACATGCTGCGGCTTCTCCTAAAAGCCTAAGGGCTTTTAAATTCGATTTTATAAAAAAAACAATTTTGTTAAAGTAGTCACGTAAAAGCTTGTTTTCTTACATTCCCAATCGCATACGCTGTTACTCCTGAATAAACTTAAACATTTATTTTCATATTTTTATTAGTTAACTGTATTTCTAGGCAGTTTGAACAATTAATTCTTTTCAGAATAATTTATTTGTTTGTACCATCCTGAAGTACTGAGTGCACTGTCAGAAGTTCTGCCTTATACCTCCTCGTTGTGGCGGCCGGTAATAAGTTCCTGTCTGTACAAAAAGACTCGCTAAATAAGTCGAGTGGAAAGAAGTTAACACTCTCGTATAAAAAATCCCTACTGTACGGTGGAACAGCATACACCAGGGATGTGTGGCCAATGCGGTGCTTGGTCTCTACTATGCGAACTCTGATTATCAGTCGATCTATAGTTTTAATACAGACACCCGTGCATATGGAGCTCTGTGTGGCTGAAAATCTTTTTCTCCATTACAAGGATGAATCAGGAACCCTTGCAAGAGGCGGAGAGGTTAATTTCGGAACAACTATGGTTTGGATTGGCCAATGGAGGGATTCTGAAGTAATTGTGTGAGAATGTCCAGCACTGGCTAGCAAGAGACTCCGTGATAAGGAAGAAAGCCGACAGTCACCAGCCGACATTCTGTAATCACTTCAGTCAAGAGTAAAGGATAGTGGTAGCACGCGACTCGAACGAGAGTAAGGTAGTCGAAGATTACATTCCGTTCCGGCTGCTTGAAATCAATTTGAAGAAATAAGTTTGTCGAAATGTGACCTATAAAATTAGCGGTCTGATTCGCTATGCCCCCTACGTTAACAATAATAATAATCTCTCGATTACCGAATAAATGCGCAAATTTGAACGATTACGGAAAGTTCTTTATTCCATGGTACGAAACTGCTCGAATAACTTTCCGTTATGACTCATTGATCATTTGACAAATAAAATTAATAGAGATAATTCTTTTTCGAAATTCCCGGAAATCTTACATCAAACCATAATCTTCTCTTAACAAGACATTTTTAAATGAATCTCGGAAAAGTAATCAGTTTCTTAAAATTGGAGTTTTTATTAATTGTTGGTTATAAAAATGTTGACTCTTTACTAATTTATTTAATTGGAAATGTAAACAAGACGAAGAAGGCTGATAAAATCAAAGTGTTCGTTCGAACATGTCTCATGTTCTTGGGAATCTGTTAAAATTGTCAAAAAAATTTCGTGTTCAAAAAGAAATCAAAAAATTATAAAACACTGAAATTCAGCTGAAAATCAAAGGGGGTTTAATTATTGTTTATTTTATTTCTTTTTACCCCGACCTTAAGCATTTTTCAAAGAAAAGTCACACTAAAAAAATAACAAAACAAACAAGACTGCAATCCGTAATAAGATACAATCATAAATTTTCAAGCAATAAACCTTTAAAACACACATAAAATTCAAAATACATACTTGAACATTTATTTATAAATTAAATTGGTTAAAGCGGACGGCGGACGACCTGGTGCAGTTCGGAATCAGTTGGGTTGGTTGGTTGGTTGTGATGTTTTTAAAATTCCTTAAGCGAAATATTATCTCACTAAGGAATAATTTTTATGATAAAAATCGTGTAGGGCAAAAGTTAATAAGAAACAAAGCCAGTGAAACAAAAACAAATACAACAATAATTATCATGATGCTTATAAGGAGACAGAGAGGGAGGGATCATCATCTAATAAGTACCGGAGAAAGAAAAAACAGCAACAAGATATCGTATCACAGCATGCAACCTCGCCACACCATAAAAAAGTAGACATGAAAAAATCGAATCGTACCTACAAAATACTGGCAAAGGTAAGAAAGATTATTATCTGTGTGCCTGGCTGGTTGACTGTGCTCACTTTGGTTGCTGCTGTTGTTGTTGCTGTATTGCTAAAGACATAAACTGTTTAAGAATTATTGCTGCAAACGGGGGAACTTAAGCACATACAAATGTTAAGTCACTTATGTTCATTGTTTAACTTATTCGTGATTTTGTTGTTATTGTTGTTGCATTATTAGATGTGTCCCGATAATCACGTACACAATCAATTAAAAAGTAAAATACACAACAACAGCTCGAACAAAAAAAGGTAAATTATTGTTTTGATTCGAACCTTAATTGTGTTTTTATTTTCAAACAATTGTCAGAGTCTTGAAGAATGAAAACATTAAGATTTTAATGGATAAAATTATTTTTAAATTTTAGTTTGGTGATCTTGGTTACTTGCTTAGATCTGCATATCTTTTCTAGAAGTGACCTGGTATCAAATGCTTTAGCTACTAATGCAAACAATTGTTAAAACCTTGGTGAGATAGAGTTCATGTACATAATTTGATAAGAACGAATCCTGCTCAAACGGAGAATTATGTAAGTACCCTGGCATGCTTGAAATATATCAGTATTCAATTTCTGGTAGGAGGTGTTAATAATCAGGCACGGATCCAGGAGTAGGAAAAAATCAAATTTGAAAAGTTTTGAAACTTAAGAAACATTTTGTTTGATCTTCGTTTCGGAGGGCACTAAAATAATTTACTATCCCTTTTAGGCTCATTATAACAACTTGCATATAAGGTCCTTGTTAGTAAAAGGTAACATTAATTAAAGTGTGGGAACTTTAAAAGCGTAAACCTAACGTTAAAAGTTAGAGGTAAGAACATATTCCCTTTAGATTATCGGAAGGACTTCCTAAC
This sequence comes from Phania funesta, assembly GCA_963932375.1. Lineage (NCBI taxonomy): Eukaryota > Metazoa > Arthropoda > Insecta > Diptera > Tachinidae > Phania > Phania funesta. The sequence goes on along the minus strand of OZ010653.1, from coordinate 80,104,133 downwards.
TTCTACACTACGCTTTGGCAAATGAAGCTTATTACAAATTTAGAATCAAATGTCAAAAATGAACGCTTACCCTTCAGGGCTTGAGAAAGTGGTATGTTGACGATGTAGACTTTAGGAACGAATTTCCATCATCGCCTGTCAGGGTTGGTTTAGAGAACAATCGTTTTCGGCTATGGGCCATCTTCAGTGTCGAAAAATGATACTGAAGAAGGCACATAGCCGAAACCGGTTTGTCTCCAAACCAAACTTGACAAGGGATGACGGAAATCCGGTCCAAAAATCTACACCAAAACACCCTGTCGGAATATTAAATCAAAAATATGTTGGTGAATTAAAAAAAAATAATTCGCCAATTTGTCGCAAATTGAACAACAAAAACTTAGTCAGCTCAAACTTTTAACTCCAAAAGATAACTATAAAGGATAAACATACCAAACTGTTTTTATTGTTTTGGGGATATTTTGAGCTACCTCAAGAGCGATATAGATTTGCTCTAGTTTATCTGGTATGTGAAATGCAGGGCCTTTCTCTTCATTTTAACCAAATACGAATCCCTTTTAAATTAGTAATTCTTGATTGGCAAATGTGCCTGTTATCTTTCATTAAAAAAATTGTCAATAGACTTAGAGCAAACAAATTGTAGAAAAAATTGCGTAATATTGGAAAGGTTCTAATTTTAAATGGCACAATAACGTCTTAACATTTTCTTCGTCTAGCGGCAAATTAAAAAAATAACTAAAAAAAAGAACCATTGCCAAACGCAACGTTTTTTAATCGTTTTCTTCTTATTGTTTGGAAAATTAAATTTAAAAAAATTCTCAGAAAATCTGAAACCCTTTTTGGTGCCATTTACGAAACAAATAAGGAAATTTCTCATAGGTATTGCAAAGAAATTTTTGAAATCATGACAAAATGAAATGATGGATTTGCAATAAAATTACCTCCAAGTTTTATTAATATTATTTTTCAATCGGCTCTACAGTTTCGGAGTTATTTATAAAACTTTTGTGCAAATAAATTATTTTTCATGCAATTTATGACTCTTAAATATTTATTAAAAAACTCATCCGACAAAAATCGCCGTCTGATTCAGTAAGAATAAACGTAGATATTGTTTTATCGAATTCGATGCACAAGTTTTGATCTTATACACAATTAATTAACGGTACTTCCAGTCTAGTTAGTAATATTCGTAAGTAACTGAGAAACCTGCGGAATAATCGAAAACAACAATGGTAAGGATATCTAAGTGAACGACCTTGGGTATAGCTAGACGGCTATACCCAAAACTTTACAGAACGTTCAAAGAACATGCTGCCTTTCATAAGCGGGGTAATCAGAACCTCATCCAATAAGGGCGGTGACTATCAAAAGATAATGGACGACTATTCGGAAGCGCCGGAAACGTCTAACCGGATAACTGGATTAAAGGTATCAGCAGACTTCGAAACACTGATATCAAATAAACTCTCCGCCTCAAACGGAACCTTAGGGCAGATTACTGTAGGGACCATCTAATACACGGAGGTTTCTAAGCTAGGGTACAAAAGAAGACTGGGAATCTTCACAGAGGCACCAGAAACGAAAATGTGCTTCCGATTTATTTCAATATCGTGTGATTTTATATCGTTAAATCGTTAGTCTACGTTAATGGCTGTCTTAAGGATTACTAACATCAATCGACGTAAGTAACCGATAAGCGATCAATATTGTCCTAACCACATCCAGAGGAGTAATTTAAATTGAAAAAGATAACTAAAAATGATCTTTCATATCTGAATATGAGTTCTCTTTCATCTTCTATGGTGAACTTTATAATTCTGCGAATGCATTCTTTTCAACAACTGCCTTCTGGTTAAACTTTTTACTCTTTCACAAAAAGGTTTTTTTACCTAAAACGAGAGAAACTAAAAAAGAGGTGAAACATTAAGAAAAGTGTTTATGACTTCTGTTTAAAATTTAATTAATGAGACAAAACTGTTCTTTAAAGCGGCAGAAGAGCAAAAGAGGGTTGAGTTGCTACAAAAAATTCCACTAAACTTAATTAATAAATAAAAAATGTTTAATAAGTGTTTAAAACATTAATTAATCAAGATATTTAAACGAGTAACTAGCGCTGACATTCTTCTAATCAAGTCTCCATTGTGTTAAAGTTTCTGTGCGAAAATGTTTTCAAGATTCTTTTCCCCCTTTTCCTAAAAGTGTTTATTTTTCCATAATGATTTTGATTGGCGTAGTTTCGTTTATTTGTATCCTGGTTTTTTCTTCATTCAATATCATTTTTCAAGTTTTTTGGGCACGTGTTTCTCATAAATACTCGTTACTATCAACGTACTCGTACAAATCTTTAACATCCACATTGTTATTGTTGCGATTATTATTTCTTCCCTTAAGCTCTTAAATACACAAACCATATTCTTCTTTATAATTCATGCCACTAAAACGTTGCAGCTAAAATAGGGTGGCCAACCTTTCTGTTGAAAGAAAGAAACAATTATTATATGTCTGCTTATGACACAGTCCATAATATCTTATCCAAAGGTGGTGTTAATACTAGTACTAATACGTATGTGTCATGCGCTACCTAATGCTAGCTAATCTAAATACTTCGGTTGTCTAGACCATGAACTTGGTGTTAATGGGTTGAGGATTATTTAAGTCTCTTCCGTACTGTGGGAGTTGCCTTGCATTACAACGTCATCTTTTTATTTAACTTTAACTTCCAACCACAACATTACTGTCACTGCGCTTCCTATCGTTTTTCCTTGTACTAGTATAATTATTTACATCATCTTTTAGTTTTAAGTCCGTGGAAGCATCGGTAAACATTGGCTTAATAAAATCGAGCAATGAGACATCAGTGAAAGCTAGTGAACCTTGAAATCAGTTTTTGTGAAAAGGGCTTTAAGCTTATTAAGCTAATATACTCCAGTCTATGCTTAAGTATAATAATTGCTCAGAAGTGCTACACTACACCCATGTAGAGAGAGGTCGCATGAACTTGGTGGCTATTTGACGTCACTTCTACGAAAGGTAAATATACCATGAAATTCTTCGTTCAGAATGGTCATTTTAACGCTCGCTGTACGTAACTTATAGTCGCCCTGCTGAGGCCACATGTTCTTATCGTTTGATTAGGGGGAGGGTGAAAATCGGTAATGGTTTTCTTGTAGCGTCCGTCGTTGAAGTTGTACGTACGCTTCATGCTGCAGACGAAGAATTCGCGCGATACAATAACTTTTTATGGATGAATTGCCCCTACTGTGAACCTAGTGTGGGTTGGTGTTTTCTCGTCACTAAATATTATTTTTCGTTCTAAATTCTTTTCATTCCAAATTTTCCCAAGGCCACTCAGTAAACAAATGACGGCTGACAGTTAGATCTTATATGGATCAATACCAAAGCTTTGACGCTAAAGTTTCAGAAGGTCTAAGTTATTATGCTCGACGAAGAATCAACTGTACACTTTTACAGGCTACGATGATGTTTATTTGTTATTGCTTGATAGTTTACTAGACTGTTTTTCGGAAGGCCTCTACGTCTGCCGTCGAATGAGAGCAATGCACAAGATGCTGACAGTTGTTTTAGTCGGTTGTATAAAATCTGTATAAAATCAGTGATACCAAAACTGTGTTGACCGGAAATCGTGTTCAGCGACGAGAATCATTTTTTTATTGAATGGCCACAGTAAATAGAAAAATCGCCATATTTGGGTAGGCATCAACAAATACGAGGTCTACTAGGTGGCAGTGGATTCACAAAAGTTGCTGTTTTTTTTAAACGACATTAGAAGTTTTGCGATCCTATTCTTTTTTTTCTAAAATTTGTTATAGCTAATTCTATTCCCACTAATTGGTTTGAAGAATTTTTTTAAAGGTGAATAAAATTCAGGCCACTCATGCCCACTAATAATTTTTTAAATATGTGTGCTACTTTATTTGGAATACAGTAAAGGGAATAGAAAAGCTTCAGTGTTTACAGCTCTGCAATTGCGCAATATGTTTATTTTTAGAGCAATTTTTACAGCGCATCTAATATTAAGTGGGCGCTTTACTTGAAGCTGGTATAGTCATTTTTATGAATTATTTTACTTCGCTGACGATTAAGTGCAATTAAATGATACCGACGAAGAAGAGCGCTGTGACATATATCCAGTATGAATAAAGGCTAGGACATACCAGAAAACAATTGTGTTACTGATTGTGTCACAGGCTGCTAATGCCATCAAATGCAATTAGTCAACTACTTAAACCAAAGCACCAATTTCTAATAATGTCACGTAAATGAAATGGTGCACGCTCTCGTGGCGACTAAACTCAGTCGTCTTATGCTACTTCATCTAGTAGCGTCGGCGAATGTGAGAAAGTAATTATATAAGGTCACAAAGAACCAATCCAATGCCCACAAGTCTTCCTCTAATGCGGCTTCCTCCTTCTTGGGACACTTAGTTCCCACCGTTGGTCCGAATATATGTTACCCGCACGCATAATTCGTTTTAAGGTAATGGAAGAGAGATCTCGTTTCATCGTCTATAAGTTACGAATTTCGACCATTAGGCGTTTAAGGCGTTTGTCTAAAAAATTGGGTGAAGATATCCTATCTCAAGCAACCAGCGAAATGCGTAATAGCGATTGGAAAAAGTGCCTTAGTTAGTTTGTTCCTTTAGGCACAATTACTGCAGGCCTAAAATCATCGTGTTTATATTATGTTCATATAACTAATTTTTTACGCTTAAGCCTTGTTTTTTCTGGCTAACGATCATTTAGACATGGGAACTCTAGCCAAGTTGTCATAAGAAAATTGAATAGGCCACTTGAGCGCAGGGCCATTTAAACTAAGCACTTCTTTGACAAAGCTTCCTGAAGGAAGCATTGATTTTTCTTTAGAATTTTATGCCTAAGCTGATTTTTAAATGAATTAACCCAAATGATTTTGCGCTCGAAAACTAGACTCTTTGACTTCATGGCCACCCTAATATTTACTTAAATTCAATACTAAACATATTAATGAACAACAACAACAATACATTGTCTCGTGTAATGTTTTGCGGTGGCTGCAGTCGACACCCGCCCTTGCAATTAAGTTTTTGCTACATTGATCACAACAAGACTCTGCAACACAAGTGTCTATTCGTTAATTTCATTTAAACACCGAACTGATGTATGGGTGTGTGTTCTTGTGTATTTATGTTGGTTAGTGTGTGTGTGCTAAGTGCCGGATGGATTAACGATGTGAGTTAAATAAATTCGCACGATACTTTTGCAGTGTGTGAAAACGTTTTGCTAGAAAGAAGCACATTTCATACAATTGTTAATAAAAGCTCGATTTTAATTGTCATTCAGGTACGAGGGCAGCCTAAAATGCCTTTTCAATATTAAATTTTTTTATTCGTCACGTTTTCGACTTTTATAAAATAATCTTTAGAACACAGTTCTTGGCCTGTTTCTATCCCTACACGAGCTTACCTAATAAAATTTTTCTAAATATACCATAATTTACGAATTAAGAAGGCGCATTGGTCATTGCTTTACTGTGGACCTCATTAACTGTTACGGTCTGGGCATTATCATTCTCGAGGAAGGGACCAGCCAATAACATAAGTACTCTAAAAGCAGGGTTTCTAGCGGATCTACAAAATACATCCAATCTTTCCTTTTTCTTAAAAACCCTTTGGTATCTACCACCACGCGGTCGCATGCCTTCTTGGCGATCTCCACACCAATTTACTAGTTTCGTCTCTGGGGTTCAATACTGATACGAAAGAATCTTAGAAGTCAGACCAGGTACAACTGCACCCAAAAAGATGTGTGCTTACTAGTCCTAGGCGAGTTGTTATTGTAGCCATTCTTTGGTGGTTACACTGGTAAAATTAAGTTCAGGTAGTCTCCGGAACTTAACCAACGAGATCCTGCCTTTCGTTTAATGATGTATGTAGATATCAATCCCGACTTGTTTCAAAAAGCAAAGTTCCTGATTATTTTGTGTTTAACATTCCGCCAGATTTTTGGAGCGAATTTGACAGTGAAAATGGCACATATCCGAAACCGGTTTGCCTACAAGCCAAACTTGACAAGAGATGATCCTTCATCCTTAAAGATCTTCATATTTATAGAATCTTGGATTGCTGCAGTATTGCACAAAATGAGTTGGTTTTTTTATTCTCTCTGAAGCAATGTCTAGATCCATGATTACGATCCGGCTAAAACTTACCCGATTTAAAAGCGAAAGTTCACAAACAATACCACTGCATCCTATTGACGCCACTCCTACTACTTTTCAGATTATTTTCGCATGAACGTTAACTTTTCTCGTTTTCAATAAGAAATCCGTTAAGTTGTTTACATTTCCTCCATCTTATCCGATGGTTGTCATCATTGTTGTTGTTGTTGTTATTGCTCTTGCTGCTAGCAATATCGTTAATATTGGTGTTGGTTATACTCGTATCTACTTACAGCTCTGTTGTCGTTACTTTATGTTCACTTCCATTATTCGTCGAATGTCAGCCAGATTGACTACATGATTGTAACCGTGTGTGATTGAACAAATGCTTGCTGCATGTGTGGGATTGGCGTGTATTTAATGATTGTAATTAAACTTTTTTCCCACCAAACAATCAAAATATTTTCTTAGGTCTATTTTTTTTGTCTGCACTGCAATGAAATGAAATAAAGTGAATGTTTAGATTAATTGCTGAGATGTGACGTCTGTTTATCTGTCTTTATCAAGATGTTTTGTTTTTAACAAAACAAAAAACCAGACTTTTTTAATTTAAGTTTTATTTGTTTTGAACTTCAGACATAATTGAATATGTATTTCTTAAAGAATTAAAGCAAATGAAATGACGCCGTGTTTGTTAATACTGAAAGCGAAATAATTAAAAAATATTATCAATAATGAGTTGTTGTTTGTTGGTAAAGTCAATCCAGAAATTATATCAAGAATTATATCTTTTAAATGCATCACTGTTTGTAAATGCATCACTGCACTGCATAATAAATATGATTATTACGCGATGCTTTTACTAATCAGCTGCGTATAACCCGTTTTGTTTCCCACTTGATTGGTTGCATTTTCCGAACGATAATATAAACCAAAAATGTAAAATTTAATTCGTAAATTTGATGATAAAAGAATAATATGCGATTTTATAGTTTGTAGAAAAGAAAACTTGGATATTTGTCTTTAACTTTCGCCAGCACTTGGCGTCATAGGGCATGATTTCTTCCTTCCAGAGATATAATTGTTCTCCATGCAACCTGCTGAAGAATATAAGCTTGCAGATCTTTCCTCCGTCTAATATTAATCTATAAATTTGAAATGAATATATAAAATAATAACAAATTAAATACTTTCTCTTCGATTGCATCAGACGTTTTTATGATTTTTATTTGCGTTCGCTTGTGCGAACCACTGACTACTCTAAAATATGAACTTTGTGCAAACGCTTTAAAATGTGAACAACATCCTTTGCAAAATCTAACCAACACAGTGTTTTAATTTATGGAATACCCGAGATTTTTGCATTTATTACACATATAAAATATATTTAGCTGTCAATGAAGGATTTGAATTGCTTTTTAGTTAATTATTGCATGCAAACACGACTACATTAAGCGTGAATACATCATTTTGTACATATGCATCCAAAATTACATCAAATGGCACATTTTGTTCAAAAATACATTTATCGGGTCTGAAAAGAGAAAAACACTGCGGTCTTTTGGGTACATTAAAATGGTAAAACCATTGTAGGGATCGGTTCCCCCGGGGGCATATATCCTGCCACCTTGATGGATTGCTGCTGGGGGAAAAGAGCCTGACACTGGAAGAAGGTATGACTTCTATGTTCGACCAGTAGTGAGATTTGAAACTGGTACCACGGGAACCAGTAGCCCCTGGAACTTTGGTTCCAGACTGGTTGCTGGTGAGGCTCCTTCGGGGGTGCACATGGTGGCTGTGGTTTATAACCAAAGCAGGGAGGTTCACTACAGGACCGATGTGGCATTGCATAGCAACGCAATCTGTCAGTATTATTTGTTGACAGCAGGATATTAGGTAGCTCCAAACCCCTCAGCAAGGGGTGGGGCCGGGGGCCTGGCAAGCCCCTATCCTAATTTGCAACCTAGGGGATGGCATAGCTGCTATTCCGATGGTGCTTATGCGATCGCATAGGGGCGCTGGTTTGGCCGCTAAATGTCACACCCGTGGTTGGACCACCGTGAGATTAAGCCAACGTTGGCAGGTGCTCACGCAAATGTAATCATAACTGTAGGGATCGGTTTCGCATATGAAAGACAAAAAGATTCCGGTTAGCGGACGTATGTTGAAAGAAAATTGATTAGAGTACAATGCAAGGGATGTATGACTTCAAAATGTATGGCTTTAAAATTTTAGTAAGAGGTACGGCGTTCTGTTGCTCCTAATTTCTGGAGAAAAACTTTATTCGCAGCACCAGTTGGTCTCATAAACTCAAATTGCTTGAGGTTGGAAAGTCTAATAATTTTTAAAGATTGGTTTCATCGTTCATTTATTCCAGAAGTACCAAATTTCAATTCGTGACAATCAATGTGTATCTCAAATAATTATTTTCAAAATTCTGGTAGAAACATTTTAACGAAATAGAAAGAGATGGGCGAGATCCATCTCAGGAGAACTAAAATCTGAAAGCGGCTCTATTTTGTAACGTTTATGCCACCAAACGTTATACAAGCCATGGATCAAAATCCTATCAAGACGCAAAAGTTTATGAAAGAAACAGTCTTCTAGCTTACATTGCCGCAAAAGGGCTTAGTTTGATATAGTCTACGAAACGAACTTCACCAAAGGAACGCATAAGTATTTTGAATCTGGAATCATGGAATAGCGTTGATTCTGATATGTTATCCAAATGCTGGAATACCATTTTAAATATGGTGGTAAATCGAAACTATCCTGAACATGAAATTTTCTTAAGTATTTTTAGAGAAAATTTGCAAATGAATTGAGCTTTTTTAGAAGAAAGCGCAGCCAATGTAATTGTTTGGAGGAGCCAAAAAAGTCGACTTAGCCAAGGAAGCTGTCGACATCTTTAAAAATATATTGGAGCGGTCTGACAGGAAAATGGTTGAACATCAACAATGTTTTGAGGGAGTTGCAGGAGAGCGCAATTTTTAAATTAATTGAGCAGAAAAAAGAGCAAAAGAGGACAACTCACTTTTTCGCAAATTGAGTTATACAGTTTTCTAGAAATTGAGGCAGAAAATAATTTTAAGTGTTTATTATATTTTGCTTAATATTTGAAATTTGTTTGTATTTTTCCCACAAAAAAATTTAAAAAATTTCTTTTAGTTTTTTTTTTTTCTAAAACAAAGCAAAGAATAATTAAAAAAAAAATAACAAATCATTCTTTTATATAGAAGGAAACTTTATGGTTTAAGTATATGACTTTTTTCATTATCCTTTCATTCGCAAATGTAAACAATATTGCAAATATGAACCGTCTTAATAATATTAATAATAATAATCACTTCCGGTTTCATTATGGCTGCACATTGCACACATTTGCGTGACAATGCATTACGTGCTTTTTTACCTTTTTACAGTCCAAAAAGTGGCAGTTTACACATCACGCCTAAAAGACTTTTCACACTTGTGCACGTACATTTTGTAGGAACGCGTGGAAAATGTTGAAAACATGAAACACTGATTCACACTTGCAACATGCAACATTCAACTTCCAGATAGTTAAAAATTCCATTCGGAACAAACTATAAACAAAATGAATATAGATATTATTTGCAGCCTCGGAAGGATAAACCTGCAAGGTGTTGAGAAAGTCTTACTAGATGTACTTATGCCCATTTCACGAAAATAAAATAATGATTAAATGGGAAGAATTAATTGTAAAGTAAATATGTTTTTATTTAAGAATTGTTATGACACATTTTGCGAATTATAAGTATTTCTATTAGTGATGACACTAAAGTAATTGAAAGTTGGTAAGTGGAACAAAATGAGATAGGAACGTTTTATAAAGATGTTGAGCCCTTATAGGGAAATCTCAACATCCCTTCGAATTGATTGTCGATTTTTTATGTTGATAAGTGCATTGCTTATAAAATTCAAAGTTCACTTAAATGAAACGGTACAAAAAATGTCACGTGGTCATGGGACTGCTGTCAGAATCAACTACACGTTAGATACCTTTGAGAACGATAAGTTATAGAAAAAGATGTGTAAAATCAATAAACAACTGTTTAAAAAAAAAACAACTAATAGCGGCAGAGCCGTTTCGTATGAAGTAATAAAAGTAATGGAAACATTTTTTAAATTAAATTTCTGATATCATTATCCACATTTTCCAAATTTAAAACATTTCTAATTAAGTGAGTTTTAATTTGGTTTTATAAATGGCACTTCATAAATGTTTTCGTCTTTTTGGACCCTTTAGTAGCATAAAACATTTTTATGAGTATTTAGAAAATTTCCTTGATTTAATAGGAATATTCGACGGTTAGATTGTGTGGTGATATTTCGCTTTTTTTTAATTCTATTAATTAGTTTCACAAATTTCCTAGTTAGCAATTTCAACGGTTACGGAAAACTTAAATTAACGACATTTTGGTGAAATGTTAATATTTGAAATTAACTTTCGATTTCTGATTTCTAATTTTGTTGTTTCCGGTACAATTGAGATTTGTTTTTTAATTTACGTTACTGGTAGTTTTTTGAAACATTTAGATTTCTTGGTGAATTCTTACATTTCTTGTTTTTGTTTTATATTCAGTACTTTGAAATTTGCGTTTAAGTTTTAGGGTTTCTAGAAATTTTCTGTTTTTTTTTTAAATTGAAAATCTTGGGTAAAATATTCCTTTTTAATGTAATTTGGTTTTTTGCAGAATTTTAGTTTAAAAATGTTGTTTATATATGTCACTTATTTTTTTTTTTTGTTAAATGTTTGACGAACTTAAAATTTTTGATGTTTGTTTTACTAAAATTAAGATTTTCGCCAACATTTATTAGGTAATTTTCGTTGAAATTTAAATTTTGTAACAGGGGAGTAAGTTTGACAATTCATATTATATATTTCCGGGGTTTCCTTGTTGATTTTGTTCTTTGCCGAATGATTAACAAGGAATTTTCTAGAATTTCTGATTTGAGTCGTATCGACTTTATGCAGATTTTGAAAAGATTAGGTGAGACTATAAGGAAAAAGTACCACTAAATTATTTTTTATTTAATCTGATCTAAGAATATTTCCTCTGCTTTCTGGTATTATCCATATTATTATTGTTGTTATTGTTGGCATCTCTGAAAACAGATGTCTATTAGGGAAGGTGGTGGGTTCATACCAGGAAAAAATAAGTATATGCCAGCTCAATCTTCATCACAGCAAAGCAGCATCAGTCAGCAATGTTGGTGCGATGTTTTGAGGAGGATAAGCCGGATATAGCCTTGCTACAGGAGCCCTGGATTGTCCAAGGCAATATCAGTGGCCTGTCTCAATAGACCGCCAATCTGTACCACTCACAGACTGATGGTAAATTAAGGTCATGCATCCTGCTGCGACATGGCGTACGAACAGTACCTATGACACATCTCTGCTCGCCGGATCTTACGGTAGTAATGATTGGAAGTGGTTCGGGATCATTTCTTATTGCGTCGGCTTAACTTCCCTATGAGACGACACTAGAGGTGGAGAACCTGGTGAGTTTCTGCAGGCAAAGAGGTATGGCGCTGATCATGGGCTGTGATGCTAACTCGAATAATACGGTTTGGGGCAGCACAGATGATAACTACAGATGACGACAATTGTTGGAATTTGTAGAAAGACACGATTTGCTGGTACTTAACAGAGGGGTAGAACCTACCTTCGTGGATTCACGAAGGGCAGAGGTGATCGTTATAACACTGTGCTCAGTCAATATGCTAGACAGGGTTAAGGACTGGAAGGTAGTGTACAGATTAACCATGTCTGACCACAGGGCAATCACGTTCGATATACTGTATAGCAGTAGACGGAGAAAAGTCTGCAAACGTATAAGAATACCGAAGAATACGTATAAGAATACCGAAGAATACAAAAGTTGTTTTTCTTCCCAAACTGGGTAAGAGGGACTATACTGACGCTAAGTCTTTCAGACCGGTCAGCCTAACATCTTTTCTATTGAAGGCAATGGGGAGGGCGGTGGCTGACTTTATGGAGAACCATACGCTGATGGATAGGCCCTTGAGTAGATTTCAGCAAGCTTATAGAGCAGGTAGATCTACTGACACCGCTCTGCACGAGCTCGTCAGAGTAGCAGAGCTGCTCTGTCTGTTTTTATGGACATTGAAGGCGCCTTTGACAAGATCTCTTCTCGGAAGGGGAGAAATGCTCTTACTGAACGTAGGGTTGACCCCATAGGTTGGTGGTAATTTCATCGGGGCCATTCACGGTTGCATGAGACAGGCTCTCATGGTGACTGAGACATGGTGCAGTGACCAGGGTCTAACCACAAATGCCAGTAAATCCGACGCTATGCTTTTTACTCGTAGGAGGAAGGGTGTAGAGGTTGAAGATTTAATGCTTTTCGGATCGGAAGTAAATGTGTCGAGGAAGGTGAATTATCTGGGCGTTCCCCTGGATAAAGAACTTACCTGGAATGAACGCCAACACAGGCAATCGATACAATGTTGGAATTGCTGCCATTGGACTTATTCATTAGGTCAATGGCCGCATTGTCAGCTTTGCGTATGAGGAGCGATGCGGTTTGGCATTGCTTTGGGCCGAACATCGGGCGTAAGAGTATCCTGGACCTCGTTCGGAAAGAGTTTAGGGTTGCTCAGATGTCGATGGAACGCATGAGTAGAAGAAAGGTAGTCGAGAGGCTGCATCGGACACATACATACACAATGAGTGCATGGAGAACGACATCAGCATTTTTACTGATGGTTCTCTTATGAGTGGCAGGGAAGGAGCAGGTGTATTCTCAGTTGAGCTGAACTTGTCCTGTAGTCTGTGTCTGGGGAGGTACGTATCAGTATACCAGGCAGAACTGCTTGGTTTGCTGCATGTGTTGGATAACTTGCTTGAAAGACGAGTGCATGGGAAAAGGATTCTCATTGCACTTGACCATCAGTCAGTTATAAAACGTATGAGGCAAGTGAACGTGTATTCCAAACTGGTGCTGGAATGTGTTCTGAAACTAAACAGATGTGCCTCGTTGAATGAGGTCACGTCGATGTGGGTTAACGGACACATAGGCACAGCTGGAAATGAAGCAGCAGACGAACTAGCAAAAAGGGGATCTGATGTGGATTTCTGTGGACCAGAACCCAGGGTTGCCCTGGGGAATGGCCTAGTGCGAGCTAAAGTTCTTTAATGGGTAAACTCATTACACCTGAATAGGTGAAGGGAGAATACCACATGTAGACAGTCTCGAATGGTGCTCAAAGAGCTGAATCACTGCGTTAGTAACAGGACATGGAAACTTCAAGTACCATCTGGCTAAGATGAAAGTCGTAGAAGATGATACTTGCAGACTATGCCTGGAAGAGACTGAGACGGTAGCGCACATTGTGTGTGAATGTTCAGCACTGGCTAGCATAAGGCTTAAGACCACGGGCAGACACTTGTTAAATGTGAATGCAATGGGGGGACTAAGCATTAGACAAATGCTAGCAATTACAAAAAACTCCGTGATGAGGAAGAGTGTCGACAGTTACCAGTCGACAGTCTGAAATCACTTTAGTCAAGAGTAGGTCTAGCACGAGACTCAATTGAAAGTAAGGTGGTTGTGATTACGGATCGGTTCCCTGAAATCAATTTAAGGAGCGAAGTGTGGGTCGAAAAGGGACCCAGGAAGTAAGTGGTCTGCTTCGATATCCCCCCATACATTAATAATAAGAATAAATTGTTATTATTCATAAAAAAGAATGCAAAATAATAACGCAGAGATAACATTTAAACATATTTAATAGTTTGCTTGGCTTTAGTTTGAAATTTAGCTAGCATTTTCATTAATACTATTATTATTTAACTTCATTCGATTTAATTTTTTTGGGTTATATAAATAAGTAAATCAAACAACAGCGATTTTAATTTAAATAAAATTACAAATTGATTAAATTAATGTTTGAACCAATTAAAAACTTAATTTAATTTCAAATCAAAAGCAAACAAAACTTATCACAAATAGCTCTATTCAAAGTTTAGTGCAAATGGTTTTGCAGAAGTGCAAACGCAAGATATGGGAGTTTTTCTTATAAAATTCGACAGAAATTTTGCGCATTTTCTTGTTGGTTTCATAAAAAACTCCAAACAAGAAACTCCACTAAACTAATGACTTATTTCTCTAAACACAATATTTTGTAATTTTATACAAATAAAATATTAAATTTGTTTTTAAATTTGCGGAACAATTGTTGTGGATGACATTTTTTCTTGTACAACTTCGCTCTACCCAATACTCGAACGGCGCAGGTCCTCGATTGTTGCAACTCACCAACTGTTGCAAATTAAGAAAACCTCAATTAACGCGTTACTGCTTCCAACATTATTTCATTTATCTTAAAATAAATGAATTTATTTGTCGTGTCACTGCCAAAATCTCTATTAGTTGCGTTAATCAAGATTTCACTGTATTTACTTTTCTTTGTACCTTACAGAGCCGCGAAAATACAATCAAATGATTTTGATTTTTATACATTTAATCTAATATTTATTTATAAAAAATATATTGTAAACAAGAGTACAGATTTATGTCGTATAATGAAAGAGATCAAAACAGTACCAAATTCTTTTCTGAATTTATCATTTTTTATTTTAGTACCGAATCCCGTATAAACAAAATAAGATCCTGCATGCGATAAATCAAATGTTCGTTAATGTTCGTTGGCAATTCACATAATACAGCTTTTTATGAAAAGATGCCAGGTATTAAATGAAAAATAACACCACCGGATGCAACACAACATGACTGAAGTGTGCCACAGAAATTAAACGTTACTAAAATAATGAGTAAAAAAATCCAATTGTTAATCAATAAACATAAATTTTAGTCATGATTGGCAGATTATAAGGGTTGATATTCGATATGAAGTATTTAAATAGAATAAATTATAAAAAAATCATCCTCAAATATTCGTGTATAATTTGTGAAATTAAAAAAGACAAAAATTTAATATAAACACATTGCAATTTCCCCATGAATTCTCTTTACAGTCTGCCAATTCAACGAATTAATCATAAACAAAAAGAAGAAGAAGAAGGAACATTAAGTAAATAAAAATGTTAATAGACCTAAAAAGAGACGCACAAAACAGGCAACACTGGGAAAGTCGCTCACTCCCTTACAATAAGCGTGTGATTTCCTATGACTGTTTGAATTATTGCGCGCGCCAAAACATATGGCTGAACACCATGGTGATACAGAGACAGCCAGTTATGTAATCTATATTCAAATAACATTAATTAATGGTTTTATTATGTTAATAACCAGGGTATAAAAGCAAAGTATAATTTTATTACACAATTATAGCGCTCAATGGACAAACATAATCACGCTCACTTCAGCCAGGAGAACAAACGAGATAAAACGATGAAAATTTTTACACTGCTGATGAGATCAAATAGCAACAAGCAACGTTTATCTTTTGTAAAACTTATTTTGATTAAATGTAAACAAACAATCAAATGGCATAAGCGCCATCGGACCGACTCGCCTTAAGGTTATCATCGTCTTCACCATCAACAATAAAATCGGCCTCATTATCATCCTCGTCCTTCTCATTATTTTATGAGTTTATGGCGAGAATATTTTGGACGTTTCTTCACTGTTGAAGTTTCCTTATTTTTATGGTTTGATTGTTTTCAAAAGAAGACTGTTATTCAAGTGTTATATAACGGCCTGACGTTTAAAATAAATATTTGAAAGATGTTTTGTAGCTGTTTGAATATTAAGGGCTAAAATGGAACAAAAATGTCAAAAAAGTCACAACTCTCCTTGGTAATCGATGTGATTTCCTATTGAAAAAATCTGTTCTTGCCCATTACAATGGTGTTCGTAGGATAGTATTTAAATATCCTTCCCTTACACTCCTTAAATAAAATAATACGGATACTATTAAGAACAGTTTAATTGTACCGGAGTCTTGTCTCCTCTTAGCTGACTAAAGCAATCTTTTATCGAATTGGTAAAAATTGATGGAAAAAAGCAACAAAGAAGGCCTTCGGTTAGTCGATTTTCACAACCCTCGTTGTGTCAGCAACTGTGTTAACGTCTAATTCTATCTGAAAGCTTAAATTCGTCTAATTTTGATTTCTGGCTGTGTGAAACTTAACCTATAAATGAATATTATCAGGTATAAAAATCGCAATTTACACTTCGTGATTAAATTTATTTGCGCAGAAATTTTGAATTCAATGCAAAAATTGTTGTTATCGCAGCTTTTCGAAGCAATCAAACTTTAATATCCAGGTGCTCGATAGCAAAACTTTTGAGTGACTCTCTTCTGTTCGCTTTGGCTTTCGTTCGATTTCGAGAGGCAGGCCGTAAAATTTGTACTTAATTATTTAATATTACAAATTTTATTCAGCCAAATAAAGAATATATTTTTGACAAATCAATATTGAAAGAGGTATCAAGCACATTGTTGCTATTCATCACAAACGCTCGACATAAATACAAGAAAGCACAAGGATACTAAAAAGGTGTCGGTAGCAACCCGATCTTTATTGGGGCCAAACATTACTTGCCACCAGCGAAACAGTTATGGAGGTTTCAGGCGGAACATTTCTGTGTGAAGTCCATCATCCATAAGTGGCGTAAGTGTGAAACTGCGAGGTATAAAAACGAAAAATATCAAATATTTTTCAGAGACTGTTTATGAATTTCAATGTTGAATCGCGAATGTATGCGGCACTACAGTACGCTATCCCGAAAATCATCTTTTCAAATGAAGCGCCTTTCCACATTGGAAGGTACATCAAGAAAGGAAATAGTTCATTTGGGGTTCCGAAAATCTTAACGTCATCATTGAAATGCCAATACACGCAAAACTGTTTGTTTCGGGTTTTGATGCCAATTGTTTGCCTCGGAGCCCATTGAGAATAAATGTGACGCTCACCATCTAGATATGATTTTGGCCTGGAAACAGAAAGTGTAAGTTGCTATGCATAGAATTGGAAGCCAAACAATCGAAAAAGTGCTGCAAAAGTCGGCTGTAGGGCCAGCCCCGACAGGCATTTAAAAATGTCTTCCATTCACTCAATGTAAAGGTTCAGTAATAATAAATCATTTGAAAAGATTTACAAGCGTCCAATGTTTGGAGAAATTTCTGGTGATTATATAAAAAAGTCTAAATTGTTTTTATCCTTTTGCTTCCAGCAAGTTAAACGAAATTTTGGCAGTACCCTCAAAAATATCATGTATTAAAATTTTACAATCGACAGACCAGTACTTTGTCACCTCAAATACTGCAATCCATTTTACTCTCAATTGTTTTTTCTAGAGGATTTTTTTTGATATCAATAAGAAGTACTTTATGTAAACAAAACGTACTTTCTTATTAACCCCAGTTAGAACTTTGTTATTTTAAATCTATAAAAAACGAATGTGTGGCAAATTTCATAATCTTCAAAAATTTCCACTAGAAGGATACAAAGTCTCATCGTAATTATCATTTTTCTTAGTCATGCAGAAGACCTTTAGTGTTCACAAAATTAAATAAAATACAAAATATTGAATATTTTATTAAGCCACAAGAAGCGTGATGGTTGAATAACTTTTGACAATAAATTACGATGACTGTGATCACTTGTAATTGTTTTGCTTTCACAAAAGTAACGCAAATTCCCAGAGCTAACAATATTATTGAAGTTAAAAGTAAGGGAGGTAAAAAGTCCTTAAGTATCCTTAAGTGAAAAGACAATAAAATATTAAAAATCTATAAATAAATAGAAAAAAGGATCAAGCACAACAGAGACACACTCTCACTTGGCTGCGAACGAAAGCCAGAAAAAAACAATAAAAAGAAAAGACAACAGTATCTATTAAAAACAATTACAACATTTCTCTAGGTACAACAAGAGTCCTCGAATGCACTGCACGTTAGTGTTGCTGCACGTGACCAAAGGATATCCAGAAACACATACACAACACTACGTCCAGTCCTTTGCCGTTATCCACAAGGCATACAACGTATATATGTATATATGGATGTGTTTGGGAAGTGAGAAAAGTCATACAAATATTTCACATAGCCTTTGCGCTTAATCGAGCGGAATGCCAGATGTAAATAACCGCGTACAAGCGGTATAAAACATTGAAATAAGCCAGCAATAGCAATAACATCGAAAACGAAACGTAATGAAAAACGGGGGTTGAGTGAGAACGAGCAACAGCGTAGATATGAAAGCAAAGTATTGAAAATATATTTATGCCACACACGAGCCATTGCATTGAAGTTTATTCACATGTGAGACATTGAGACTGTGTGCAGTAAATGCAAACAAAACCCGGAAGCAACACATCCTACATCCTTTCTAACTTAGTTTACAAACACGTCCACTGATATTCTTTTAAGTTCACGTATTTTATGTTATTTACAAAGCCACCAATTCATGTGACTATTTTCTACTCATTACTTGCACAAATCTCTACAGTAATGCATTCACTGTGACTTTAAAGGCAACACGCAATTGGAGCATTTATTGTATAATTGCCGAACTAAATGTGATAATAACGCAACAAGGTTTACTCGCTTTAAGTTTTTATTTTTTTAAAACAATATCTTTCGAAAGCGAAGTAAAATAAGTTCCAATTTCTATAATCTTCTAGGTTCTGGAAAGTGCCTATCCACACATATATATAATCACAAGTTTTGTAGAAATAAATTCCCGGAAACGTAAAAAATTCCTGCTGTTTAATCTTGCCCGCTGGTTAAAAAACCTTTTAAAAATTTGAAGCACAACTTTCGGAAGAGAAAACAAATGTGAAATCGATTATCCAGGATTTTTTTTTAAATTCTTCGTCTCTCTACTAAAAGTAGCTTTAATCGAAATTGTATTTACCTCTTCCTGCTTTATCTGAACTCTTTACAATTTATACAAGCTGTATACTACTGAAAAAGGAATACAACTCTCATGTATGGGCCGGTCCACCACAGTGATATAGTGAAATTAGAGAACTTGATCATTATACCCGAACGTTTTTTATTAAGACATCATCTACTTGTGGTTGAGTAGATAACGCAATGCGTTACAGGGGAAATAGATCTTTGTATGGAATAAGATCCCTGCAGGGGTGTCTTTCGGGACTTTTAATGTAAAATAATTTTACGGGCACTACTTTCGTTATCTTAGTTTTTAAATCTATTTTCCTACCTCCCCTAAGTATAGGACGGATCTAGGGGAAATAACGTTTAATAAAATATTTAAATGTTTTTTATTAAGACCTTATCCATTTGTGTTCGCTTACCCAGTGCACCACGCAATGCGTAACAGGGTAAATTTGTTCATGAGTCGAATAAAGTCCCTAAATGTTAAAAACTGTGGGTGTTTTTTTTTTTGAATTTATGAACTTATCGGCTTATACATTAGATGACCTATTAAATACTAAGAATAAAGGTTCAAATTCATGGGCATTTTTTGAAATAAGTCCATAGCCGTAACTCACAAACGTTCTGAGCAGCGGATAAGGTTCAATGGAGAGATCCCACGTTCAAACACTTTTTGCAGCATTTGAAATCGTATAGTGGCAATCATATCTGGCTTCTCAGCGTAAAAAATATTGAGGTTACATAATACCCCAAGAAATAAACTTGGTGCCTAATTTATAGGTCCAAAAAAATTATGTAAAGCCAAACATGTCTCAATAGAACAACAATCTTTCTTTGGAACAATTGAGAAAATTCGTTCCTTAGTTGAGGCGAGATTTTCTCGGCACTGGAAAGCTACAGTAGACTTAAGCAAGCAAAACAGCTCATTACGCAGTCTCGGAGAAAATCAAAAGGGATTCTGATAATAGACACAAATGAACTCATGATAATAACGAGGTAGTTTACCGGACATTGATCTAAGATAAAAGCAATTTAGAATAGAGAACTCAGAGCCCATCAAATGTAAATTTTGCGACCTGACTAGGGCGATATCTAAACATCTGCTTTGTAATTGTCCAGTTTTAAAAGCTCGCAGTGGAAAATTACTTGAGACGATATCAGTGACTCCAAGACACACTAGATGGTCTCTCACAGAACAAGGTAATTGGTTTTATTGGTAGCCTAAATTTCTTCCAGTTAAATAAAAAGATTGCACAAAAGATCATATAGATCGTGGTGCATAAGGCCTCGTTAGTAATAAAAACAATATAGGTCCAAAATGCCAAAAAATTCGCTCACCAAACGCTTACTGCAATAAAGCGAGTGTGGCGAATATATGCCGATACATATTGCGACGTTTTGTGGAAACCAGAGCTCTATCGCTTCATGGTGATGCGATTTAGGAAAGTCGAATTCATGAATATTGTTTCATAGCATCCAGCGTTAAGTATTTAAAATAAGTTCAAAGTTCTACACATTCCACCATATATAACACAACACTCGCCCACTGTAGACTAATATGCAAACATGTCTGTTTCGTTTTTATCGAAATCACACATAAAACCACTGTACTGTGTCTTGTAATTGTAATTCATAGGAGAATTTTCTTTTCGTTTTCAAAAAATAAACAGAGTGAGGGCAACTTTACTTGTGTTTTTTGCTGCGATGGTAATGGGGAAAAATACTTGGGCCCACTACCGCTAACACTTAAACTCGAAAGCACGGGCACACGTACATTCAGCAGTATCCTATTTAAATTAAACCAAATATTTTTTAATATTCCTTGGTAGAAAGATACTTCTGAATAGTTGAAGTGGCAGAAGCAGTGAAGAG
This sequence comes from Phania funesta, assembly GCA_963932375.1. Lineage (NCBI taxonomy): Eukaryota > Metazoa > Arthropoda > Insecta > Diptera > Tachinidae > Phania > Phania funesta. The sequence goes on along the minus strand of OZ010653.1, from coordinate 80,083,241 downwards.
TAAACGTAGTTGCAACAAATTTATTACCTTCCCAAAATCAGCCTGCATTTATTTTTTCCCGTAAATTTAAGCTCTGAAGTATTTATTTTTTTTATTTTCACATACATAGTTGGGAATGTGAATTTTTTGTGTGTGTTTGATTGTGTGTATGAATGGTTTTGTAAAGATCATAAATTATTTTGGTATTAACCCATTGATTGCTTTGGCGTACTTTCTCATCGGAAATGTATGTATGTACGTATGTGTGTACGATACAAAAAGGAAGTAAACACACAAACTTTAGTATGAAAGTGTGTTTCTCAATGTGAAACAAAGAAAATTTATACGTTTGTTCGTCAGTTGTTTTGTTGATTTACGTAGAACTAAAACATCTTTATCCTTCTGAGATTTTGTTATTTGTCTTCGTTGCTTCTGTTTCGATTTTTGTGTCGTCGTTGTCGCCTTGGTCCTGAATGCAGATCTGCATTTATAAAAATTTATTGTTGCACTTCCTTTTCGTGTATGAATATGGATAATGTCACATTGATTAAAATGTTATGGGGTTTTTTTGTTCTTTCACTTGTTAGTTTCGTTTTTAAAAATATGCAGACATTGCGCACACTGTACCAGCAACATGTAAATATTGCACTCACACATTTAAACTCATATTTTGAGTTGCAGACATCCATAAGTTTATTTTTATGCATTTTAAAGATTTACAACTTTATAACGGAAGTGGGTGCTAAAAGTGTGCATATTTTTTAAGTTGAAATAACATATTGAAATAGAGTGCAACGTTTTATGATACACGAGGACGGTTCTATGGTTACCTGGCGTGTAGTGTAGAAAGAAAATTATCGCAAAAAAAAAAGAAAGGCAAAAGCGAAAGTGTCATTCGTCAAGATAATACAGAAATTCTCACATCTGCTTTTGAAATCGCCGAAATCCACATCTTTATTCTCTATTTATCAGATTTATATCACTCACATTAGTTTCTTGTTTCCAACTTCAAGATATTTTTCGAATAATAACTGGAGAGCATTGCTCACAGATCAGTTAATTGTTTCCTTATGTGGATCGTTCATATAATGAATCTGAACCTCCACGCAGGCAAACGGACCTTTGGCGGACGGTAAAAGAATAACTATTTCGGATTCTTTTGCCTCCCACTGTTTTAATACTTTATCGCCTTACAGATATGTTCACATATACACACATACACACGCCTACCTATAATCAAAATTGCTTTTGTTTAACAAATGGTTCTCTATAATTTATTTGATCTATCAAGAATAAGTAGATGTAGTAAATATTTATTACAAAAATATTTATGAAGGCATATTATGCTGCATAAAAAAGGACATGGGACTTTTTCTATTCTGTATGGATGTACTTATAAAGTAATAGTTTTATTATCCTGACTGTTTAGTAGTGCAATAGACAAACACATGCATATTTGGAAATGCTTTTAAATTCATGACACAGGTAATTTATTTCACAGCCTTAATTCAAGTTTTCAAATGATTGTAATAAATGGCAGATACCGCATGGCTTAGTTTTAGCCACGTATGTTAATTTGTTGATAAGTAAAACTGAAAAGGAATTAATTCTCCTTAAATTGATTCCAAAAATTTGTCAACTCAGAATACTGGCTCAAAGCCGAATGCAACGTTACTGACGATTTGTAAATGTTAAACTGATTTCCGGCAGTAGGAGTTACTTAAATGTTATATTGGTTATTATCCGATGTTAGTTCAAAAATGCTACCCACTTTTGTTTTGTGGCGGATGCTACATTGGCTTGCGATTGAATGGATTTCCAAGATCAGATCTAATGCAGAACTTCAGCTCAATTATGGAACGAGGTGCATAAATTTGGACTGTAGAATTTTTCTTCAAGCAAGAATCCACACCGTGAGTCTGCAGATATTTCGAAACCTCGATAACATATTTCAGAAATTATTGGTGATTAGATGTACCAACACTCAGCTATTTGATCAAGATTAATCATTGCTCCATAATGTAGTGGTGTTAATATTTAGCAACCAGTTTCGTGTTATACGCGGCAGTTGCGGAAAGATTTCTTTCATTAAAATTTACACGGTCATGCCACGTACCTTTCATGATGGCCTGATTGTTGGCGGTGCTGAAATGCTGGCTTTCTGCTACTACTAGAGCTTACCGCAGTGAGATAGTATCGTTTTTGCGACGTCCAGTCGGAAAAGCTGTGATGTACTCGTGTTTATCAGCTTGTTGCAAGTGTGAGTTATTTGTTGGTAGATGTTATGATATTGGGCAAGGCTTACTGGAAGATGTAGCGTTGTTGGATGTTAACGATGTTCTAAGTTTAGCTGTTGTAGTTGTTGTTGCTATTGGGGAAAGCTGCAAGCGGGCGCATCATTCATCGGGCGCCACTCGCAGATGGACGTCAAGTTTTAGATTCTTAGAATTATAATTATATATATTTACAACTAAATACGTAAGTTTTTCTTAACAATCTCCAGAAATACAGGTTAAAGCCCATTAACATATATATGTGTGTATATATAAGTATGAGTGTTTATATACATAACTATGTCCGGTGATTTAATTTGGTTTCTAACAAATGCATATACATATGTATGTACATAAATATCTATGTAACTCTTTTATATAGAAATAAGTACATAGAACTTAGCTCAGTGCAACTTCCCTTGATAGATGTAGATGAAATCCCAGTATCCAGACTAGACTATGTATTGACGTTTGGAAAAGTTCGGTTTTAGGGCTTTTTGAAGTTGGGATTCCTTGGAAAACTTACTTCTTTTGGTATTTTTGTGTTCGCAACCTTCTGGTTTTCTAATAAATTTTCAATTATTGATTGATTTGCGATTTTAGATTTTTAGGATTTTATAAAAAGTTTTAAATTATAGATTTTTAGAAAGAATTTCCGTCTTCCCTTGTCAAGTTCGGTTTGAAGACATACCGGTTTCAGCTACATATGTGCCATCATCAGTGCCATTTTTCGTTCCAATAATATACTTCAAATTACCCTGTCGGAACATGTAATCAAGGATCAAGTTTTAAATCATTTTGTGAAGCTGGAATTTATTTTTTTTAAGTTTGATTTTAATAAATCTTTTTATTGAAATAAATTTACAATAAATATTTAAATTTTATTCCTAAAATATTAATTATTAGTTCTTACTAATGCAATAACTAATTATTTGTATTTAAATCTTAAGAACCTGTTTAATATTGGATTAGGGAGTGCAGTCTCGCCAGGCTCAATGTGTTTGTTTTTTTCAGTCTCTGGTGCCTATGAAATTGCAATAATCGCATGCTGGAGTTTTGGGATGGACCACTAGTTTGTTTACGTAGTTGCACAAGTATGTTTTTGCTTCTTCATGAATAGTGGGAACTTTAAGATCTCTATGGATATTTTCACTTGTAGACAATAATTCGAAAAATTCTGGAGTAACCCTACAGCAGAATGTCATGTGACCATATTGACTTCATAATGGATTTGTATAAAAGGACTTTGTATTACAAATCCAAGGTTGAGAGAGGACATCTTAACTAAGTTTTATAGCCGTTATTTTTCCTCAATGTAGCGAGACCAACTGAGGCATCTATCAAGTTGGTTACACAAATATTTAATGTGGAATTGTGAAATTGTATTATTTTTGTTGTTATTGGAGGACAATTTTGCCAGGTCTTCTTGGTAATCACGCCCCCTTCACGAATTGCTGCCCGGGCTATAGGGGCGGACCAGTGCCCAAGGATTATGTGAGGTCCTGAAACTACGATAAGGACCTTCTTGGCTCGGCCAATAACTAAACGACTAGTAGCACGGAAACCAGTAGCACATACGACGACGAGTCGCGGGCTGATTGTTGGTGAGGCTGTTTTCTAGGAGTAACGTGATGGCTTTTGTTTAGACTTAAGTGGCCAGGATATTGTGTTTCATAGCTTCAGAAACTGTCAATTATAGAGCTGCTCCGTCATTGGGCTAAACTTGACACACATACAAGAGCGCATCTGGGCGTTGATCTTCGCTTTGTTTTCACCTGGTGCTAAGACCCCCGTTTGATTTGTACAAAAGACTGGTGCAGTCATTGAAGACTGCATTTATCCCGAAGATTAACAGCCTTATGCAAAAAAACTTAATACAGGCTGGTAAACCAATGTTAAGCGAAATTCCTTAAAGTATTATGCAAAAACGAATGTTAGCTTAACATGCGTTAAGTAAACCGATGTCAACATCAAATAATTTAAAGTAGCTACCCACCTACTTTAAAGCGATGTTAAATATTTTATTGTTTTGACGAATAAAGTGTTTTCGAAAAACAAAATTTTAATTGTGTGGATATAGGGAATCAAATATGGATACTTTGAATTTAATGAACAGAATTGGTAAATCAATATTTATTTTATGTGAAAAATATTTTTTCATGTGTAATTTTGCATTGAGAACGTATAAACCAATTGGGGAGCTATTATCAGTAACGTATTTATAAAACGAGGATTGATGGCTTCGCCCTTCCTGATGACCACTTCAAAGGGAAATATCGTTTTTGCAAGGAACAGTGAGGAAAATTTTAAAACTGATAAAACCGGATATTAAAGTAGACCGCAGGGGGTGTGGAACCTCACCAGAACTGCAAGTTTTGGTAGCTTTATGTTGCTGGGGACGAGGGGAAATATGTACATAGATGATTATGTTACAATAAGCTGAATACACTTTTGATTATATTTAGTGTCAAGACGATGCTGGTGACCTTCATGGCCTGTCACAAAGCACGGTCAGTGGAAGTTGTGCCAAAGTATTTCGCGCTTTAGCGAAGCACGCTAGAGAATTTATAAAAATGCCATCTTCTGTTGAAGAAGAAGTAGAATTGGCAAAAGGCTTTAAAGCAATTCGCAATTTTCCAGGAGTCATTGGCGCAATTGATGGCTGCCACATAAAGATAAAGAAAACAGATGGTGATGCCGCGCAATATTACATAAGCCGAAAGATTTCATAAACTTTTCTTGAAAGTAATTTGTGATTCCCAACTGAAAATATTGGACCTTGTGGCAAGGTGAGAGGTAACACACACGACTGCCGGATATTTAATGAATCGGCAATAAGAGAACGGGTTAAAAACCGGGCATTTCGAGGTTGTTTGCTTGGCTATTCCGGCTATAAATTACCGCCATACTTATTTACACCTCTACTTCGCCTCCAAAATGAGAAGGAGTTGAGATACAATAAGGCGCATATTGCAACCCGAAATACCGTTGAGCGATGTTTTGGTGTTTGGAAGCAGAGATTTCCATGTTTGCTCGATGGTATGCCCGTAAGCTTTGCAAATGCTAAAACATTAGTATATGTACATACATAAGTATGTATGTATGTTTCTATGCAAAACAATTTGGTTTACTTTTTGTTTTTCTAAAATTCATGCATACCTACCAACAGAATGTTTGTTATACCAATAATTTCCTTATAGTGATGTACATACAATCAACCAAAATAAACAAAGCTCGTACTTCAAATAATCGATTTAACGCCTGAACAAAAAATAGGCGTATTTACTATTTTACATTACTATAAATGTGTTAGTTTATGTTTTTTATGTAGTATAAATATTCATTTACATCTTCAATAAAGAAAAATGTCATTTTATATTCAAACTTTAACACAACATTACTAAATATCCGAATATCCGGATGAATTAATAATCGTTTTTGTGCATCGTTAACTATAAAGAGACAAGAGAGAATGGTGGTGTTGCCAGTATCAACATGCCAAATTTATTGAAGCATAAAGTAGTTAACATAGTGTTTTTGCATACTATTTTTTAACATCGGTATGTTAGCGTTAATGTCGATGGTAGCTAACATGAACTTCAAACCTCAAGTAAGACTTTTTTTGCATAAGGCTGTAAATCTACAAACTCCCCAGCAGAGAATAATTTCAAGGCAGCAGTGGTGCTCAAACCTTAAAAATCAAGTAGCCTTCAGAGTAATACGGGTAAGACAAAAGACCATTATCGAGGTCAAACTTTAATGGAAATACATACAAAGTTTTACGTAAGAAACCTCTTACTTTGTGCCATTGCTGCATGAGTTTCACATTGCTTTCGTTTACTTTTAATACTAATTAAATCTGATTTAATTTGCCTAAATTTCCAGCATTTAACCGGATATTTAACTGAAATTCATCATTGTAAAATTAATAAGATGCTGTTGATCGACAAATCCAAACAAATGGTCATATCCTGTCAATACATTTTTCAAGTAGCTGTTTGCAATTGTTATCGGAACAATGTTCATCAAATCAATCACAATCTTAAACTTCATAACAAACATTAGAAACGACAGACTTATTTCTCTTCCTACTTTTACAAAGTAAGACTACGACTACGACTATTGTTTAGTGAACGAAATTATTAAAATAAAATTTGCAGTGTGTAATAGAGCATGAGTGAGTGTGTTTTGACAAACTCAACACTTATGTGGCCAATAAATGTCAACTTAATGTCGAATTCATGCCAAATCGATTTGTCATTGAACAACAAAATCATAATCTGAATTGACGCAACAGATTGATAATTCTATAAAGAGTTTGTGTGTGTGTGTGTAAATACACTGTTGTGTCTGGCCAATTGTATAATTTCAAGAATTAATAAAAAGTTATGAATTTTATAAGAGTGAATGGAATATTATTTTAAACTTATTTGTTTTTGATTTCAAATATTTCTTTGCTCTTATTATTAATAAAGAAAAACTTTAGTGAGACAAAACTGTTGTTGCTCAGTGTGAATTAATAAATTACGAAAATATTATTGAAGCTAGAGAATATTAAAAGGGAAGTCATAATATCTGTTGAAATAAGAACGTGATACGAAGATGGAATAAATTAAAACAAATGTAAGCCCTCTTAGGTTAGTTCCTTATGGTGTCGAGTCAAATGTAATTTCTTATTTATTTGAAGCGCCGAGCCTTCTCGCGGTAGCACGAATTCAAAATATCCACTTTTCAATGAGTCTGCTGTATAGATCCGGATAACCGCTAGCCAGGGTTATGTTGACCTTGAGACCATCGGTATATTACGGCTTTTTGACATATAGCTGCGACTTAAGGGATTAAATAATCAATTGACGTCACCTACACGACATATTCATCAATCACTTAATCAGTAATACCAAAACCAAATTGATTAGCATTGATTTGTAACGTTCGGCGCTGGCGGCGATGGTCTCACCTGCAGAGTTTTCGAAAGAACACGTAGCGATAATGCGTCAAAATCTGTACCAAACAGAAACTTTTTGTAGATTTACTGCCACATGATAGGCGTTATCCCTCATATGGCGAGCTTGTTTATTTATATAGTCATTCCCGATTTAACGCCGCGAACTTATCGTAAAAATGGATTTTGCCTGTGTTCATAAATGATGAGATCCTGATCAGTTAAATTTTTTATGGGTTTAGGCGAAAGTCCGGAAGCAAATTTCGCAAAATTTTTCTCTGCCATGATCCGAATTCTTGTGCACGGCATGTAGTCAACACTTTCTGGGGTCATCCTCAATTTTTCATAAACAGCGACAATGTTCTCAGTTTGGCGTGTCTGTGATGTACGAATTTGGTCACAAACTTTTGCGCAGTCAGTGCAGGAGTTGATTAGCAATTAATTTTGATGTAAACTTTATTTCAGTGTTTTAGTGCGTTTTTAATGCTCTAATTTTTTAATACAATTTTGTTTTAATATTTTTATTGTCCACAAAATCACCAAATCGAAATAAGTTTAAAAAAAACTTTGTGGAAGAAAATATCTCTAAAACACTTGACACAAATAATTCCTCTCTAAACGATTTTTTTATTATTATTCATTTCTCAATGAATCCGTTTTCACTCCACTATTAAGTGCCATTAAAATTGATGAATGAAATAAGCCCTGCGGGCTTATTAGGATTGACTCAGCCATCAAATCGTTCATTCTATTTCTCTTCTAAACCATAATGATGTACGATGTGTTTTTCTTGTCTAGTGCAGTTTGTATTTACTCGCATCAATTTTTAGCTGCTCTGACACTTGTCAAAAAGTTTAATTATCTTTGAAATTTTTATTACAATCCAAGCAAATGCTGGATTTAAAAAGGAATTTTATCATGCTAAAATACATAAAGTGGGATTTCTCGTACTAAAGCGTTTTATTCGATACGTTTTAAGAGCACTATGGGTCCATTCGTATCTCTTGTAATTAATTTTCCAAAGAGATACAAATTATTATTTCCCAGTTGTGCAAGTAAAGTTTTAACTGTGTGAAAGTGTTGTGAATTGCGCGCGCGTGTGTGTGTGTGTGTGTGTATGTGTGTATGTGTACACATGATTTTTCATCCACACTCATTAACAGCTACTGCGCTCGCATGTTAGCAACAACAATATTTTGTTGGAGAAAAAATGTGACGTTGTAGTTTGTGCTTTGATTGAGTATCATTGAGTGGGGGTCGTCTTCTTCATGCAATTTGTCATGGTGGCGACAATTGGTTTTGTAGTTTTTGCTTTTCGAAAAAAGGGGGGACAAAATAATTATTGTGGGTGTCGGCATAATTATGAGCCACTTAATGGAGATTTTATTGTTATAAATGCCAGCGAATATTGTTTTAAAATGTATGTATATGCAAAATGTCAAATATACTCATACATCATTGCAATAATGGAAGGCACGATTTAATTTTTTTATGGTTAAAAGTTGTCTAAATGCTTGAAATAATTTCCCAACTAGGTGCAATTATTTAGGAGGCAAGTAACAAAGGCGCCTAATTGTCGACATGAGTTCTCTTGATTAGACAGTTAATTATTTCACTACGAAGTAATATGAAAAACAAGTAAATTATAGTAGATCCATTATGGCAGAGTTTATCAAGAAGAGAAGTTTTAGTACTGCTTTTATTTTACCGTACTTCCCGGAGAACACCCAAAGAACCTTTACATTTTTTCGTTATAAATTCTAATACTACGAGGATGTTACAATTTCATAAATTTTGAAATTACCTTTTCTTGGAAATCAATAGAATTGTTAAAATTTTATTTACACGGAAGCATATCTGGGTGCCCTAACTACATTTTGTAATTACAGCTCGTGCCAAAAAAAAAGGCTCACTCGAAAATTGTTATTAATCGTTTAAATTTTTACATAAAAAAGCTGTTTGTGCGGTGCAGTACAGTCTTCACTTGCAGAAAATATTCCAGCGAGAAAGTAAAGGGGGGCCGCTAAGTAGATTTGCCTTAAATAGGTGGAACAAGCAATATTCTAATTGTTATTGCTTATTATGAAAAAAGCGTGATTCGTGAATCATAAAGATGTGAATCATAAAGATGTTTTATTTTTTGAGCAACTTCAACATCGTACCACACATCATTGATGATATTTTTTAATTTATGGATGGTTTTCGGTGAGTTCTCCCAAAATTTTCAATAATATTCAAATCTTACGGTTTCTTGGCCTGGACATCGATCTAATGCCGAACATTTCCTACGAAAAAACGTATCTTATAGACCGCATTTTTGTTACCAAACAAGTAATTTACTTACAGAACGACCACATTGAGAATGTGCACTATCGTCCTGATAAACCTCTAGCATCCAAATTCCCCCAACTCTATGATAGGCCATGTAGTCGCTTCCCATAATATTGGTAATATTGAGTTCTCTTGCTGATATTCCATCTTGGGGTTTCTCATTAATTCTCTAGCTGTTAGAAAACTGCGATATCCTCCCGATCTAACCGCTCTCTAGTTATATTTGGTGTCCCACATCCGGTTTTTCTTTTTGTGCTTCCATTTGCAAGATTTTTTCTCAAAAAACGTAGCACAGTGCTAAATATAATATTTTTTTTTACTCAATAATAACTATTCCCTAACATTTTCACTTATAAACGGGACAAAATGAACATTTTCGAGATGCAGTTTTTTCGGTGACACTGGCTGTAACTCATATGCAACTAGACAATTACAAATAATTTTAATTGGAATATTGCAATTACATTTAAATTCTACTTGTATTTGAAAATGAACTAAATCCCTATTTAGCTTGCAATTGGAAATATTTTAATTATAAATTACAAGTAATTTATAATTAAAATATTAATTGAAAGTTCTCAATTAAGATAATGCCAAAATTCCGTCTTCATCAATTAAAGCAATTTGAGGTCATCATATCTTTTCAATTACAATTACTTTTTGTTGTTATTCTCACTTAAAATATTGTTCGAAAGATTGTATATGTGACAAATTCATGTTTCAAATATTATTTTTGATTTGTTAGAGAAAAGTATGGTTGTGCAGAAGGGTATGCAAGTCGATTACAATCGCTATAGCTAATATCGTTTAGAAGTTACCGTAAATGATTACAATTAAAATTTAAAAAAAAGCCCTTAGAAAGGCAATGACAATTTTTACTATTGACGGCAACCAAATTCATAATTATTTAAAAAAGCAGAATTGTGAGTTGGGAAAAGCACAACAAAGTTCAGGTTGACCCACAAGAATTTCAAATAACTTAATATAAGGACAGTGTCGCATATACTTGAACCGCAATTAATTTAAAATTTTGTGGCCATAGGGTATCTAACGAACAGTTGTGCTTTGAACATGAAATAAGTCCTGCCGTCGTGGAGATTGCGAATTGATTTAAAAAATGAGGCTGACGAACAATTTCACATTTGTACTTACCTTCGATCTCATTTAATTGCTTTCGTTTTTTTATTACTTTTACTAAACTGATTATGCTTTACAATTTGATTTGTTATTTCTGCCATTTCTAGTGAGCCTTGTCCTGAAAATTATTGAGTTTTACACTCTGTATATTGCCCATTCCCGGAAACAGATTTCAGCTGCATAAATGCCTTATCTTAAAAAGAGTAACCGACATGCTTAAAGCTACTGACTACTAATGTGATATGCCGTTGGTGCTTAATTAATAACCGGAAGGCAGATATTTGCACCACTGCGACAGAAATAAATATAGACTCCAGTCCACAGCCACACTTCCTGCAGTTTAGCAAGCTATCCTCTGCAAGCATTTTAAAGCAAAAAAACTCGGCGGCAACCCATATTTTCGGAGTTACAGACCGTCGGACGTTGTCTATATAATCTGTAATATATAGAATATTATTTATCATTGAATAGCCTGTGACCCAACCATCATTTAAAATTTTTGAAATGAATTAACCCTTTAGCAGCCAATATGAAAGTATCTATTTTGTAAAATTTGCAAATACGAGTACATACATAAATATGTAGGACATATTATAGAAATTATGAAAGCAAATTGTCTCAATCCGGTATATAGTATATTTACAAATTTTGAGGCCCTTAATTGGGAAAATATGGGTTGCCGCTGGTTTTTGCACTAGATTGTTTTCTTTAAAAATAAATTTCCACCTCCCGATTTTTTTTTCTTTTTTGGACGTGCTGCCCAAAATTAGATTTGTTCCAATCCTAATGTTGTACTCTTGGGCCACAATTGCAGTTCTCCTGCCGAAAAAAGATTCAACTGCAGTTGTTCAAACAATGTTTCTACCACCTCCCATAAATTCTTCTGCGCAATTAAATATGAATTTTATCGAAAATAATAAATTTTATTTTGTTTGATTTTAAATGTTGTTGCCTACGTATTCGTAGTTTAATTAAATAATTGTTACACTTATAAATCCCTCCTGTGTATGTAAAATTAAGTTGTACAAATATTTAATAAACACTTTGCCATGATTAAGCAAATATTCGAATTGAGATTTTCACTATTGTAATTTAATTAAAATTATACTTTATTATTTACATACAAAAGTCTGATGCCAGAAGGCTGCCCAGGGTAGACGCGTACAAGCATTTTCTTGTTGTTGCAGAACAGTATGAATTTTGAAAACTTTCATTTAAGAAATAATGAAAATATTTGTGCAGTAATTAAAATGTGTAACTATGTGATGAGATCTTGTTAAGCAACATGTGTGCAAACGAATGTACCCGCTCGAGAGATACAGCATGTCGAGTGATGCCAATAAAATATGAGGAATACTGACTCCTTCATTCGTAACCAAATATTTGTGTTCAAATATAAAGATGGATTATTTTTCGAATACGTTTTTCTTTGTTCATTGTTATTTATAATTCACATGAAAATTGTCACACTAAACATTCTCTGATCCATTGGCTCATATGTTGGTTCAAATCGTGTTGCACATACTTAAATTCACAACGAAAAACAAATAAAACACAAACGACACTTAAATAAAACATAAATTTTCAAAATGTCTTTTAACACATTGAATATGTGTTGGGGCTGGTTGGAGTGGTGCAGAGAACGAGGAAACATTAAAAAGTGGCAGACGAAATTCCTTTAGTTTTATTTCATTATTGTCAAACTTTATGGGTGGCCCTTAAAACAAAAACTTATAGGGCGTGTGATAAAGCGTACAAATCAAGTAATAAGCACTTGGGGAAGGAGGCAGGTATAAACTAAATAAATACATTCGTACTCAACTCCGAATCAGATGACTGAAAGGCCTTAATGATGATCAGACACAATGATGGCATCATTATCTATCATATCAACCAACCAATGCAGAGATGGAATGTGGAGAATGACAACGAAATTAAAAAATGTGTAGCCTTTTTAAGACCAACAAATGACAATGGGAAGACAATTTTATTAAACAATGGGAATGTCTTTATTATTATGTGGTCTGCTTTTAATCATGTATTATAAAGGATCGTTAAGAAGAAGATGTTTCCTTTAAAGTTTGCTGTAGAGACATTCATGCAAAGTAAATGTTGGAGGTGGTGTCCTAGTTACGTAGGCATTTACGTAAATTTGAATATTATTTTTGCAAGTATTCGCTTAGGGGTGCGTTATCCTTACAATGAGATATAATTTGTATTAAAATTTTACTTTTAAACTGTTTTGCAATTTTGAGAATTTAAAGATTTCTGCTTAAGTGAATTTTAGTTCTTCCATTGTCTCTTTGGATTTACATTTAAGCCCCCTTTGCGGTTTTACTTTTAGCATTTTGTGGGTATTTTTTTTTTTAGTTGTTTAGAACTATAAATTGATATAAAACACAGATAATTAGTATTAATTGCCATGAATTTGGGTTTGTTCCAAAGACATTTCTTTGCCATTTTTATTTGAAAATGATTTCCTGCATATCGCCACCCCGGTTGGCTCGGGAATTCATTGGCATATCAGTGTAGACCAAAGTCTTCCGGCGTTAAATCGCATAACATTGGACGCACATCTACGGGAAGTTATTCGTTCAGCGAACGATCTTGTCAATTAAATTATAGTGCCTTGTTGATCGAGTGATTTTCTGATAATGGCTTGTGGATTATCTTCTCTCCAAATTTATCATATTGAAACAAAAATGTGCATCGTCAGCAAAGAGTGGGTAATATTACCGAACTAAGCCACGACTTTTTAAATAAATTGGCGCAATTTGCAGGCGCTGTTCAGTTGTCAGTCTGTTATAATGAAATGTCAAACCAAACTAAATACAAAACCAGTAACAGCTGTCAAAATGGTGCGCCTATCCAGAGTAACACGTGATATTTGTGGGCTTGGAATAGTAGTAATATTAAATTTTTGTGAAATTTTGTGTTTTTGATAAAATTTATAAGTTTACGAGTAATTTTAGATTTTTATAAAGTTTTCATATGTTGGTCATCTTTGAATAATTCTTTGGCTTTTTAATTTTTTTTGGAAGACTAAAAACTTATAAAAATTTTTAAATTAAATTTTTTTTTAATATTTCAGCAGCAGTTTCGTCATCGAAACTGTGTACTCTATGATCTGCTTCTAGTGGATTAATACCTTGTTTACTGAAGTTGTCATTGGTAACCAAGGATACAAATCTTGTATAAAGTTGGCTGTTTGTTGAATATCATTTTAAAGCTCATAATTAATCTATCACCAGTGAAAGATTAACGTACGGTATTTCCACCGTTTGTGCTTCGAAAGCCACAAACCATAAGCTTATCTATACGAAGACCCAACTGACTCCTTTATCTTTGAAACTACCATTTTGCGCAATTGTTACGGATAAAAGCTCTGCTGCTACTCTACTTGTCTAATAACCTGACTTACTACAAATGGAACCTCTGGATCTTCGACAGCAGAAAAAGTTGCGTTTACAGCTGATTTCTTAAATTGAAATCGTATCTCACTATCAAGCCATGCAGAGTTTTCACGTCGACATTTTTTTCGAATTGCGAAAAGGCCCAAAAAAAAAAATATCGTGAATAACAGGAGCAGAAATTTTCTTATCTTGTTTGATAAAGGCCTACATTGTTTCCTTTGTGTACTTTGAGCGTTCTTTCAACCAAATTTCAAAGAGCTCGATTTATCATAGTATAGTAATTTGGAAAAAATTATAATAAACTCAATGAGAGGTAAACTCCAACGAATAATATTTCATTTTTTAATTTAAGTTCCCCGTTGTTTTTTATATCAACATTTTTCGTAATTATTTGCACTTTCTACCAATAACTTTGAGTGCGTGGTGTCAAACAGTATTTAGTATATTACAGAAACAAATTACGAGTTTTTGTTTGAATGAGTATTAATCACTGGTTGGCAACAAAAAAATTATTACGTCAGTTTCCAAATTTGAGTTTCGCATTGCTGATAGAGTAAAGGACGATAAAACCTGTCTGATAAAGAGATGAAATCGTCTTAAATATCTTTACGGGATTTAATCAATTCTTTTGTTTTATTTAAGACCAGCAATCTAAATTTTCTTTGAGATTTGCGATTAGCGAAATATAAAAATATTTGCGCCGCGCTTATACTGCATGCATAATATTTAAATATACCAGGATTTTTGTAAGCCGGTATATAATGTGGCCCTTTTTAAACTGTCTATGATATTTCGCATTCTGTTTCTAAAAAAAATAAGTATCCAAATTTTCTAGAAGCGTGTTAACTTAAAGGCTCCGGCTTCGATTTTTATTTTGTCGATTTTGATACAAAAAACGCTTATATTTAAATTTTAATCTCCTATAACTTTGAAAATATGTCAGGGAGAGAGAGAGAGGGAGAGAGAAACCATTAGCAGTGAATTAGCCATTTCTCTATCAAAGTTTGGGTTTTAAACACTACGAGTATGTGTGTGTGTCTTTAGTTTGGGATATTAATAAAAAACAAATATTTTTAGAAATTTCTGTGTATGAGACTAGCGATTTTATAGCGTCAATCTACCAAAAAAATGTTTAACATCTACCAACTTCCTGGAATAGCTGAAATTCCATAGAAAGTGTGTAATGGATATTTAACAGCGTAAATTACTCTTTTCTCTACAAAAAAATAATTTTACGCTCGAATTATTTCTTAAAAACTCAATACAACGAGCCTTCACTTTTCCCATCAATTCAAAACGAAAACATGATTAAAAAAAAATACAGAAAACAACAATAATAGTTCAATGTATTCGGAAGTTATCAACTGCCCGGAGTATATTGAAGTAAGTTGTAGAAGAAATACCACATTTTGAGTATTAAATTACAACTACACGATGGTCTTAACTTGGAAGTAAAAAGGAAGCGAAACCACTACGCAAAATGTTCAACGTCAATAAATAAATACGATTTAAAAGAAGGGCAGGTACATTTCATTTCACTGTCTACGTACAGAACGAGTTTGCAAACATTGTGCAGTTTTTTCTCTATTTTGTCTTTTGTGATTTAATGGAATTAATCACTAAATCCTATTCCCAGACAAAACATATTTATTGAGTTGTCAAGGCATGAAGGCGAACATGATTGTTTTACTATTGCACATGATTAGATATCATTCTTCTCTTCTGCCTACTGGCAATAGTTTGTACCAGTGTTGCCAATTGAATGCTTTATTGCTGAATTTTCCCGGGTGTTTTTATGTTAGTTTAGGTTGTGGGGAAGGGAGGGGACAATTCGTCCTTTGCTCGTAGGCATACATCCAGGCCAGTACTTTGGCCCATTAGCTCTTCACCCTCATAGGAGCTCTGTTCCGCGAAGAAAACTCTTAAGTGGTTACCAAACAATTCGTATTAAATGCGACAAGGCCGGTAAAGTGACGGCCTCGAAATATCAGGGCCTTAGCTGTGCGTAAGTCAGGCAGTGACATTGTCGATTGTCTGCATCTCCTCCCTGCATTCCCAGCACTCATCGTGCCCGCAAGCCCAAGTGACCCATCAGTACTCTCACTTTTTTATTAATTTCAGATTTACCTAGTCTCACCAACCATTCTGTTTTATCTCCGTTTAGGTGTTCCCATTGGGTCTTTGTTATTTGCCCGACCGGATTTGAATTCCACAGTGGGCTCTCTTTGGCTAGTCTTTCAGCTTGGCTTTCGTGGCCTCAAGCGGCTTTGTGCTACAAGGCCTAGCTCTGAAACCTCTCTGGCCTTAATTGCTATACCGTTGGCTCGTTCATTTCCGACTACTCCATAGTGACCCGGCACCCTTATAATGCGAGTATACCATGCACTGCGTAGTCGTTTATTATTATTTTTTTTGCATCGTCCTAGATCTTACGCTCCGATTCTAGTGCCCTTGGCCGTCCATGAATATTTTAGCCCCCATAAGCCTGTGCAGACACTTCGTGATCGCCCGAAATGGCGATTCAAGTACCATGTTATGATGGCGAAGTCGGAAGTATATTTCGGTATTCGGCATTTTTTAATTACCGGTTTAGAGAAGCGGGTATTTGTAGTAATATTCATTATTTTTTACAGCGATTTTTTGGGTTTTTCCTTTAAAATTGGAATTTTTACCACATATGAAAAAAGTGCTTAAACCTGCAAGCAAATCATTTTGTATCACTACCATAGCGAAATTAATGCTTGATATAATGCTGTGTTCGATATAGTGAAACAAAAGAGCATAGAAAGGCAATCAAAAGCTGGCTTTTTGCTACTGTCTGAACCTTTGCAAAGAAAGGTAGCGAAACACGATTATGTAAATGTACATTGAAAATAGTTAAAGAAAGTTAGAAATCTACTATTCTGTAATTTAAATTTGATATATAAAATGTTAAAATCGAATAGGCATCCTATATTTTCATGCGCTAAAGTATTCAATCGAGAATTCATTGTAGTGTCCAGCCCTCCTTATAATTTTGAACGTAAAAAATGTTCATAAATTTCGTGTATTTTTATGCTTTTAAATCCCTTTAAATTACCGTATACACATGTGAATACCCTAAATCACTCTTTTCCGCCCTTTGGTAACGGCTTACATCGCTTTAACTCCTCTAAGAGAGTTGGCAACACTGGCTTATTGTTGTTTTGTTGTCTTTTCTTTATTTTTTCAGTATTTCTGCAGATTATTTACTCAAAATACTTTATCTATGTTGTTAGACAGAGCTCAGACAATAAAGTTTCACATTTCACTAGTTAAACTGAACATCGTACAACACACACACACAGCTAACAATTCCCCAACGAAATAGGCAAACATGCAGCCATGAAACATACAGACCTCTCCAACAGGCAGTCTTTTTTTTAACAAACTTAAGCTTTCCGCTCTTTTACAATGCAACAACGACAACAAATTGAATGCCGAAGACATTTAAATTTTTAGGTGCGGTTTCGATTTCCAAATATCAATACGAGTGCAATTCAATTTGCTCTTGTTGGAATTTATTGTTAATGACAGTGAAAATAGTTAAGCTCATGCACTGAAAATAATCTGTGCGACTTCAATTGTTGGTTTGAACAATAATAATCAGTGTATTTAATGTTTTATAATGTTATTTATGTGTGTTTTCGTTGTTGCCAAATCCTTGGCCGTGCTGGCGTTTAGCACCGGCTAGGGCTCGCTGTCTTGGAGTGGTTCTTCGCCAACCAACCTGGTTATTTCCACACCGACTTACAAAAAACTCATGCCAGGCTTAAAAACAAATCTATAAAAAAAATGAAAATATAGAAAAAAGAAACCTGTTTACCCACATACTTACTCCCTTTCACACTTCAATCTCGGCTAGCAGGTGTTCGCTAACTTCGGCCTCCCACCCTCTGGAATCCGTAGGGACTGCTCCATGATAACCACGGCCATTCCTTTCTCTCGGTTATCCCAAACGTCTTCCCCACTTAACTCCTCTTCACCTTGCTATACTTTAAGCTTAATCACTCATTATGAAAAACTTAGCATTCATTATAAAATTTTACAAAAATTTATTACATCATAAATTAACAAATAAAAGTGTATTCTCTAGGCAAACGACTAATTTTCCGATATATTGATACGTGTAAAAGTGAATGAGAGATCAATACAAAAATTTTTTTTTCTAAATTAATATTTACAAAACGAATACCATAATAAATAAATTGGATAATAGCAAAAAATTAATAGCCAAATAAATATATTAGATATTAGCAAAAAAAAGAGTTAGTAGGCAAACTGACGCTTCTCGTTTCTTCTTCTTTAACAGAGCTTCCTGACCGGCCCATATGATTCGTCGTGACTGCCGTCCGTTCGTTTCGTGTCCCCGTTCTTATGGTACGTCTTAAAGAAATATGTGTGGCTTATATACATATATATATATCTTCCTTTCTTTTGAACCTTTTTAGGCAAAGAAAATAAAAATACGAGGCAAAACTCCCTACTGGCGAACAGAGCGACCTGGACCTGAGCTCAAATCTTACGTCGCGCGCACTCTTGCCACAGAAAAAAAAACATAAGAGGAATGACCAACGACGCGGTAGGTTAATTTTTTTTTATTATTCTTAAAAAATTATTATTCTTAAAAAAAAAATTCATATATATTTTTTGTATAGCGTAGCGTTGGCCGATATACATCGCGCCGCCTGATGGCTTTTAGTTTATTTTCCACTTCGTATTTTAGATTTATTAGTTTTTTTTTAACTTCTTGTCTTTAATTCTTTTTTTTTGTATTTTTTTTTCTTTAATAAAAAGAACATGAACAATGTTTCTTGTTAAACTTTTTTTTACAGTCTGGTTTTCATATATTTATCATACAATGAGTTTTCTTTTTTGTATTTCACTTGGATAATTTCGAACTTCTGCTGCCCCTTGTCACAATTTGCCTTGTTCACCAAACTAAAGGAAAAATACCGCTTTTCTTCATTCTAGTCCACTTGAAGGCTTGGTAACGCTATCTCATGGATCCCTCCTCCATCTTTTCTTCTTTTCAGTAATGTTTTTCTTATTGCTCCTTGCAAAATTATTGTTGCCGTCCGCTTCTTCCTCATCGCATTCACCTGCATTAATAACGTTCCCCTGCATTATCAATTTTATCAGGGACGTACACACGACAACCAGTTTGGTGAAAACTATTTTAGGTACCAACATTTATTTTGAAAGGTGAAACAGAGTAAATACCATCATGTGTCGCATACATCGTGCTCTTCCTAACTTAACTCCACAATTTTATTTAAATAATTTTTACGAAGAAACCTGTAAATAAAGTTTCACTTGAGTTCCGTTGGCGAGCAATAATAAATATTTCAAAAAGTGCCATGAAATGTTACATTTCCTATTGATTACATATCGGAACAAATCTGGTTTAGTGGAGCATCCCCAAAAAAAAATTTTTTTGTAGAATAACTAATTTACTGCATTCAAAACTTAATGTACTCGTCCTATAGTGTTGGGATGGACCACTAGTTTTTTTACGTATTTGGACGAGTACGTTTTTACTTCTTTCTGAATAGTGGTAACTTTAAGATCTCTATGGATATATATACGCAAGGACGGACGTAGACAATAATTCAAAAAATCCTAGAGTATCCCTGCAGCTTAATGTCATATGACCATATTGGGTCTATATCGGATTTGTATAAAAGAACTTTGTATTCCAAGCCAGGGTTGAGTTAAGACTTATTAACCAGTGTAGTTAATGAAGTTGTATGGCCGTTGGTTTTGTCTCAATATGGCGGGACCCATTTAGACGTCTATCCAGGTGGATGCCCAAATACTTAACGTGTGTTTCGCCTGGAATAGTGGCAATTTGTTGTTGGGGAACAATTTTGTCTTCTGAGGGCAAGCGTTACATGAGTACATTGCGCTGGATTTACATTCTTTCTCAACGTTGTTTGGATGGAAATTTCGGATCTTATAAATAAAGAGCTGTCTGCAAACATTGACGTATATGTATTAAGGCTTATTGGCTTATCCGCTATATAACAGCGCCCCTAGTATACTCCCTTAAGAGACTTCTGTAGAGATTTGCCTTGTTTGCAATGAATCCTTTGACCTTACTCTAAAACCTCTATCTGTCTAAGAGCTTTTAAGAAGCGTGTGGGAGTTGTCAGGAAGAATTTACAGTACAAGTAGGTGTTTAAAAAGCCGCGGTTTTGTATATATGTGTTTTTAGGTTTTGGTATTTATAAAAAAGACCATTTAAAAATATGGTGACAGTTTAAAGCAAAAGAACATATTAATAAAATGTAAGATTGTTGTACGTGTATATTATTTATTTATTTATCTATTGGTTTGTTGTTTATTAAACTTAAAACATTTCTTCTGTATTGCCAGATTTTAATAAAATACCCCTGAAGAAGTTGGGATTATCCAACGAAACGTCGGCAAATAAATGGTAAAAATTTTTAATTGTTTTAATTAAAAATATTCCAATGACCTTGAAAGCTTAAATCGAAGTTGGAACATACTAGAAAAGAAATTTAATAAATCAATAAGGTCAAAGTAAATTATAAAAACAAATTAAGAATTTAAGTTATTTTTCGCCCGATCCAAAACGGTCACCAAATTAAAAAAAAACATTGCCCGCGTACTTTTGCTATTAGATTCATTTTTAGCCTTCCTTTCTGATCTAATAATATATCTATCGAGTTTAAATAGGAAGATTTGAGTTTTTCAAAAAGTTTTATGTTTTGATAGCGACAATGAAACCACAGAGTAAATCATAGAAAACAATACTTCTGTGTAAATATCACACATACTATTAAACAAATACACGCGAAAGATAATAAAAAGATTTAGAAATTCAAAAATATTTCAAAGTGTTTAAATTTTCGAAGTCAAAAATTAAACATGAATTTGAACAGGAAACATAACATTCCTCTAATGTTCCTTCCTGTGTAGCTGGGTAATACACTGGCTCTTACTTGGCATTTTGACTAGCCATAAATCTGGTCAGCCATCGTACATTTTGCTATTCGCACAGGAATTCGACTAATGAAGACCGTCACTGTTGATAGTCGGTTCACGTTCAAACAGAGTCATCCGAACAAATGTTCGCACAATTCTGTTATGCCAATAAACAACCAAATTGAGGCATCGAAACAATCTCGATGATAAACAAAAAATTATGCTCAAACTGAACAGGAACATCTAAATTGCAGGTTTTAGTTTTAGCAATAAAAGGACACAAAATATGGTAAAGCTTACAACGGGCATGTGTAAAATGAACGTTTTTACTTTGAATAAGTCGCACTTCAAGTCACCGGCCCAATAAAAAAGTTGCAAATTGGAACTTAAGTCGACAAACGGTAACGCTGATGGTAACAATTCTATGGACTTGCTCATTAATACTATGTAGCCTAATGGGCCTGTACAACGTGACCTGACTTATGTCGTTGCCTGTTTTAGGCACTTCCAAGTTCTTCCAAGATCATTGGAAACATCCATCTCGCAACATGGCATTAAATATATATAGGATCATTCATACCGGCACTGAAAATTGGGCGGTTGTGACTGTTTGTGTCGTGTACAAACCTTCTCTAAAGAAATTAGAGAAGGTATTTATTTTTCACTTAAGTTTTTGGCCCAAGAGCAGACTTCAAATCTAAATGGGGATTCGTAGGCAATATGACATTTTTAGTGCCTTGCAGCTTTCCGCAGGCTAAAATCTGTTTTTTTCTGTTTTATTGGGGGCAAGTTTTTAAATAGCTTTTCTCGATAGCGGAATCATGTTATTACGTAGGGTTTTTTGGCATACATTTATTTGCCTTTCTATGGGTGCAGAACGTGTATTTTATTACCTTATAAGCGTTCTGTTCTCAATGACGAGCATCTTTATACAACCTGGTGACTGATGCGATTTTCTTTTAACTAATTGTTTTGTTGGCGTTGCAACTCTGGCTGCAGTAGTCACATGGTCTGTAAAATTTTCCACAGCTGTTTTATACATTTTATACATATTTCAACCAATTTGTGTTTCTAACTCAGAATAAGATTTTCAGATATAAAAATTATTTTTATCTAATTTTTTTTAATCCAAACGTAATTTATTGTTGAGGGTGGATAAGCTAGTCTCTATGTGTATTGCGCTGGTTGCTTAGGCCAGCTAGTCAGGACACATTTTCCAACTATTTAGAAAAACTTAAACTTCTTATGCTTGGCATTCTTTAGGCCAAATGAGAAATCCAAAGAAAATCAAGGCAAAACCATTAAAGACTTAATAAAAAGTCCCACAACAAAAAATTTGTATTTTATTTTTCTTACTTGCCTTAATACGTTTTGTTTGTTGTTTGCCAACTCTAAATGAGCTTTAGGCTGAAAAGCAAACAAATTTTGCAAATGTTTTCCAATGCTATTGCATATTCCTTTCTATTTAAAAACTTATTTTGTTTATTTTTACTTCATTTTTAAAATGGAAACGTTTTCAACATTAAATAAATTTTGATTTGGGATTGATTTCATATCGTTGGGACATTTTTGCATTTTAAAAATGAACGAATTATGTCGTAATGATATAAATCTTTAATAATGGGCGGTTACTTAAATTATTGCTTTGGGTAGTTACTCTGTGGGGTATAATTTTACAGCGTCTAACGAAATTACCAGTAAAAGTGTATCAAATTTAAGGGGTGGGGAGATCTTAACCACATCAAGCCGCCTGAACTGAATTTTCGGTTTCAGTTTCCTTCAATGAACCCTACCGTTTACGATTTTCGCCGCTATGAGCACAAACAGGTTATTGACAGATGTCGGTATTATTTACAAGATCTTGCTAACATGACCCAAGAAATCGAATATGACGCCCTAATTAATTGTAGCCGCCCTAGTAGAGTTAATCTTTTTATTGAACTGTTTAAATAACTAATTTGCAAATACCTTAATTACTCACTGTTTTTAATTGTGTAAGAATATTTTAGTATATTTAATTTCTCATTTTAGGAAGGAGGAGAATGGAGTACACAGTCAGTTCAATGCTGCTGGTACGAATGGCACAACCAAGTCAGCCAGTAGATTTGTATGTAATGAATACTTTAATTACTTACATTGTATTTTTACAAATTCAATACTTGGAATCCTTAAGTACTGTTATTGTTAAGTCCAGACAGTTTGTTGTATTATTGTAACACAATATTTTGTATTTAAATCGATTGGAAATTCACACACAGATACACTCATACTCACGCATATACACATTTATCGCACATTAGAAAATAATACTTATTATCCTTTAAATACGTAAAACAATAGAATTAGATGTAACGATAAAGAACGAGATTATGTCTGAGCCATTGTGCGTATGTGGGTGGGATGTGTCTGTGTTTGTATTGGCTTAGATCAGCACCTTTTCTTTAAATCAATTATTTTCAATTGTAAAGGAAAATTGTTTTTATTGTTCAAAAACAAATTATCAGATTTTGTTGTGTGAGGTCTCAATTATAAATGCGGTTGCATTGTCTTGCTGGTCTTATCTTAACTATGCGCGTTGATAATTGGAAAAGTTTTTTTTTTTCTTAATTTTTCATCTAGAGGATTTGCAAAAAATTTGAAATGCTTTGTCTTTCTTCATGCACCAGTATGTTAAAGTCGTCTTGCACAATTTGAAGAGAGCCACAATTGAAAATTATTTATGCTGAATGTTTTAGAAATAATTGTATGACAACATTTTGAGAGTTTATGTTGTTACAATAATTGCCGAAATTGATTGGAAAGTGGGCCGTTTTAAAATTAAAAGAATATATATGTGCATATGTATTCAAAGCTACATTGAGTTGATTGATTGTTTATTTTGGATCCTGTAATTTGATTTACTTAATCAAATGGGATCCCCAAGGATTTGATGCTCCTTGCTCGAATTCTGCACTTTTAACTACTACAGTCGTTACATTGTCATCGACGCGAACCATTATAAACAAGTGCATATTTGTGACAGTATTCGCCTTGATGGCTTAAGCTGGCGTCTTAAGAACGGGAGCATACAAGCATACTATGTTGCCTGCCAATTCCATATCTTCGATGACATTTCAACACACCTAAAGTTTCAAAAGCACTTGGCATGGCGTCGACGTATACTCAAGTATGTAGTAGGAGAACGTTTTTTGCCTAGGGTATTGTAAATGATGTCCTTTATGCCTTTCCATGTGGCCAGCTGAATTAGTGAGGGTGTTGGGTCAAACTCAGAGTAGTTTTTTATATATAAAAAATTTGAAGGAAATGGAACCATTAAAAATGTGTTCAGGCCTATGCTTCATTGCAATTCGCGCACTGCCGAAGAGACCGCTTCTTCTAGTGAAAGTGTGGCGGAAAATCCGAATTTGACGATTTAGCGGCGTTCTCAGCATTTGCGTATTTTGCGTTTGGATTTACACCTCCATCCATGCAAAGCCACAATTAAAACCGGCTCACAACGGCGTAGTTACGTCAACAAGGAAAATTATTACATATGGGCTTTGAATAACCCAGAAGTGATTGTAGAAAAGCCTTTACATTTGGGAAAAGTGACTGTTTGGTGCCCACTATGGTCTGGAGGTGTTATTGGGCCGTATTTGTCGAAAATTACTGAAAGAATCGTTACCGCTATTTCCATACGACAACCGACTTGTTTTGGCCCGCAGTTGAAGATTATGAACTGGACGATATATGGTTTCAACAAGGCGGTGCGACGAGCCATCCAACATGACCAATTTTGGCTTTATTGTAAGGGAAGTTTCCAGAACGCGTAATTCCGCGTTTTAGCAACGTCAATTAGCTACCAAGATCCTGGTATTTCATGTAGATCGTGCATCAAGGTGCAAGACCGTATCTACGCGCGTAATCCCCTAACGTTGAAGCATTTGAAAACTAACATCCGTCAAGTGATTGCCGAGATACCGCCAGAAATATGCGAAAAAGTAATCGGAAACTACCTCAAAAGGATCGACTGATGCAACCAGTTAAGAGGAGGTCATTTAAATGAGATACTATTGCGTACGTAATGGCCAAGTTTAAGAATTAATTTGAAATCAAAGTTTATGTGTGTTTTATTTAACTTTCCTTTTGAAACCGAAAAATGGATAATCATTTACCTAAGATTCAACTTTACAAGATCCCCTATGCCGATTCACTATAACAAGGGGCACAAGAGGGCAAGTCTAACCCCCTAAAATAAAAGAACCTTGTTATATTTTTTGTGTGTTTGCAGTGTTATTTGTTTCTCTGAAGTCTTTTTCTTATCTTACAAACCATTAATTTTTAAAGGCTCCAGACTATAACTTTTTCTAATTACAACAATTTTGTATGTGGGTGAAAATTTGGGTTTCTGTAAAGATTAAAGTTTCATATTGTTCATTGGCATAATAAGAATTAAATTGTAAGTATTTCCTCTCCAATTACTCTGCATATAAAAATAAAAAAAGCAAACGAATTCTCAAACCCAGACTCAAACACTTAAATTTAAACTTTCCTTTTAGTCTTCGCTTTAACTTTATTCGATAAAATGCTCTTTAATTTGCTTTTCTTCAGCCTGTGATTAGAACAATAATTCTTATCGCCCTTCAACTCCCACAACAATTTTGTGTGTCTGCAATTTTCTTTTGTTGTTGACTTAAGAATCATCTCCCAAGATTTTTGTTTTCTTCTCTTGTGCTCTTACCGACCGACAATAAAATTAAAACCAACAAAAAAATATACAAAAGTTTGTGTTCATAGATCTAAGACTGAATACAAATCTATATGTTGGTTCGAGGTTTGTATGATAAGTCTGATTATAACGTTAATATTTTTTAAGGCTTTTTATAGTTTATAGATTGCATGAACAGTGAGAAAACCTTGAAATCAAGGGATCATTCATATGAATCAACTGACATAATCATATTAATTTATTTATGAATAGAAATCCCAGTTGACCGAAATAATGGTGAAAAAAATTTTATACAAGGTGCAGAACTGCAGGCATTGCTTTATTAAGCGTATTGGAAGAGGCAATAAAATTTGGCTCGATCGTCGATAGTTCATTACAATTATGCGGAACTCAGTATGTTACATCATAGAAATACCCCGACCATAACTCGACAGCCGAAATAAATACTTCCCAGCCATAATTTAAATTTATAAATAATTCGGTCAGTTCCCTTAACTTATTATGAGGTGATAAAGCTGCTAACTAAAACACGCACACGTGATCATTATTGAACGGAATTTATGACCTTGACACAAGGCATAATGACAAAAGGTATACCGCATCAGAAAAGGCACCATAATCTGGATGACCAGCTTTTCTGTATTTATTCCCTTCATATTACGGCTACTCTTTGTCACGCTGGATTCGTATTGTGAAAGAAAGATAGAAAAAGTAGCTGCCGGTATTGGAAAGCACTTCCAGCGAATGGCTACCTGTAATAGTACTTTAGTAGCTAATACTTGCTTCCGCAGGTCACGTATGAAGCCAGCTTCCATATTTTTTATCCTCATCCCCTGACCCTCGCACTTACATGTTAACAATTAACTTGGGAAGTGCATGTGTTTTATGTTGATTTCATATATATTTTGTCGTTAACACTTGAGTGCCAAATGAAATTGCGATTTTTCCAGACGAAAAACAAAAGAGTAAGAAAAACTAGGAAAATCGTAGAACAAAAAAAGAAAGCCATCTCAGCCATATATCCGACCATTCAATCATTATGTGCTTAATTGTGGGTCTAAGGAAATAGCTTTGTCAATATTTTCTCAAACATGTGTGGGTGTATGCGTGCGTGTAAAAACAAATGCGGTCATGCAAATGTGTGCGTATGTATGTAATTGTTTATGTACTTGTATTGAAGTACTCGAGTATGCGAACATAAACTAACAGTTTGAAGTAGAAGAAGTAGTTTTTGTAGTATTTCTTTATTACATTATCTTCATTTGCACTGACGTCAATCAATTAAGTTTTTAACATTGACCCAAGAAATTAAGTGTCCTCTTTTCCATTATCTTCTTGGTACTCCTTGCTTTTGCTTTGTTTTTATATTTTGCTTTTATAAGTATTAAGAATAACAACATAATACTACACACGTACGTGGTAGTAAATATTTGCCCATAACACAAGTCTCATATTTGAATATACCAAGAGGAAATTGTCCTGTTCATAAAGACCGGAACTTGCAAATAATGTAGGGGATTTACTTTCCTCGAATTTATTTCAGGCGAACGAATTGTAATTTACGACAACCTTACTCCCAATTGAGTCGCGTGCTACCACCAGCCCTTACTCTTGTCTGTAGTGATTTCAGACTGGCTTTCTTTTGCTAGCATTTGTCTAAGGCTTAGTTCCACCATGGACAAGTATCTGCCCGTGGCCATTAGCCTTATGATAGTCAGTGCTGGACATTTACACACAATGTGCGCCTCTTTCTCAGGAGTATCTTTGAAAACTGAACCGTCCATATATTGACAGGTGTTCTTGTCCATCTCTTCAAAATTCCTCCATTGGCGAATAAACACCGAAGTTCCTAAAGAGATTAACCTACCTGCTTTAGAAGTACCTTTAAAGAATGACTCGTCCACCCCTCGCGAGGATTTCTTGCCTATCTCTTTCAGATGACTCCCTTGGCCAAATAAAACCAGAGTTTCTTTAGAGGCTAACCTCTCCGCCTCTTGCGAGGCTTCCTGATTTATCAGTGTAATGGAGAAAAAAATGTCCTCCCATTCCATAGTTTGTTTTAGAACTATCGATAGTATCGACATTTTTTCAATTCCTGAACACACAAAATTTTATTAAGTAATTTAATTTTTTGGCTTTATTCCGTTTTTTTTAATTCTTATTTTACTGAAAAAAAATATTTTAACAGTTAAAATTTTATTAGTCAACTAGGAGAATGGAATGTATTTTCTACATTCTTTTTGTCTTTTCTACTAACTTTGTGTCGACTGTTAACAGCATCTATTTAACCCAGTACTCAAAACAAATGGAATATGGATAGAATATTTTTAAATGCTCATATTCTTTCGGCATAGAAAATGCATTCCATTCTGCTAGTCCTATAATAAAATGTTAACTTTTAGTAGAAAATTAAAGACTTATTAATTTTAGAAACCGCACAAACGTTAAGTAAATTAGATATCTGAACTTACAGCGGAATCCATATAGGGTGCGATCACTAAAATTTTTTATATGTAGACTTCTTGTGGTGAAGACGCAGCCTTGTGGAGATACAAAAGAAGGTTTGCAAATTTTACATATTCCAGAACCAGTCAGGTTATCTTGGCTATCAGGGCACGGGCAACTTATTAACACAATGCTGCGTCTTAGCGAACCTTAACAAAAAAAATTTGATGGTGTCAAATCGATTTTGGTGACCAGTTTACGCCATCATTGCCTAAGATAATGATGCTCTCAAATTAAGAGCGTTGATTGTGTACAGATATCTAATATAATACACCAGAGCAGGCGCGAAAAATTAGATATATGACAAATTTTAGAATTAGATTGGATTTAGATACAGTGAGCTTGCGAAACATAAAATTATTATTTCCAAGGGTGGTCACGTCATCGAATTTGTTTACGATTGCGATTGTATTGTTTACTATCGCTAATTGAAAGTAATCGGACTTATTATTTTCTCCATATTTCTTTGTTTTATTAAAATTTTAATTAATTTCTCTAGCCTTTACTTTTATAAATTTATAACTAGCACGCTCCCTTTTTGGAAGCTGTGAGGCGCGTAATGATTTACGCTTTTCTGGTACTCGGAATGTGTTATAATGAAACTCTTCGTAAAAGCCCTTCAAACTCCGCTTTTTCCACAGTAAACATAAATCCAGAAATAGTTATTCTTCAAACGCGAACTTCGCCCTTAGAGACGAATATTTTGTCATGGTTTTTTTGTCTGTTACTATAGAATACAATCACCGGAGAAAGAGCCGGGTCTACGATTTTACCTCGGCAAATTTAGACACCCCAATATCAAAATAGAGCTTTACCTCTGATTGTACTGTTGCATGGAAGTAAATTGCTATTGATTTTTTTTATATATATAAGACGACTCAAACCGTAGTTATTTTTGGCAAGCTGCTTCAAAACTATTTCTAACCTGGCTTCTATCCTACGAAATGTGTTTAAAGAAGTCTATCAGAGCTATAAAGTATAAAAGAAAGAAATGGAATAATGAAATAAAATAAGAAAAGCAATAGTCATTCAAAAGTGATGATGGTGATAAGGATCCTATTCGCATGTGAACGGATGGATGTGTGTATGGAGTGCAAATACTAAACAATACACACATACTTAAAGGCCCTTATCGTGTTTCATATGCACCAGTAGTTTGTATAACAACACACAATTATACATATAAATATTTGCGTTATATGAGTATCTATGAATCTTTAAGTGTTTGGGTGAATATTTACAAGTAGTTACACCACCAATATCTACATCTCTTTAAGACTATCCATTGCATCGTACATGTTATACGACCATCTGAGTCCATGTCTATAAAAACCCATACATTTAGTCTTGGTACCTATGTATGTGTTTGTACAGTTGTGTTGCTGTTGCATGGACATATAATTTGTTGAGTTTGTGGCTGTTGTCTAACCACATATTTCCACACATTTGTAGTGATTATTTCCTTAAGTACAACAAAAGTAGCAGATATAAAATGTCTTGGAAATTTTTACTCACGCCCTTGCCGCTCACCATCATCCGGCACACTGAAGCAGTTCCAGTCAATTCTATTTAAAATTTAATTTAATATTTAAATTAAAAAAAACAAAATTCAAACAAATAAATTTTTACAAAACTTTTCTGCTTCAGAAATAGTTTCTATTTAAAGATTTCTGGGTGACAAACATCGGAATTCTAAATTTTTATGATTTTAAGACCAACGAAATCTTTTGTTTTCATTATTTTTTGCCTTTTCAAATTCTCTCACGTTTTGTATAAAAATAAGTTTTTTTTTTCAATATTAAAGTTCATTTCAGTCATCCAAAGCATTGTTAAACTTTAAAAATACTTCGTGGACGTTTTTGTTGTATCATGGAAAAAAGGCAGACATAAATTAAAATAAACCTGGGGCGAAATCGCCCTACTCGTGATCCTTAGTCTTCGTATCGATTGAAATTTCGAACGTATTGTATAACCGGATTGTAACAATCGAATCGTTCGAAATTTGTTTAAAACTGCAAAAGATTTTCTTGACTTGTTGTAGAATAGAAACATATTTTCCTGTTCAAACATGAGAAAAAAATTATAGAAATAAAATACAAAGGTAAGCGAAATTGAAATTAATAAAACTTTAATGGTTTAATCCAAAATAATTAGACTTAATAGAAAACGGATCCCTTGTTTATGTTATTTATCATCACCTGATGAAGAAGAAGAAAATGTTGCAAGACATACGAGGAAATATATACGAAGCAAAAGCGATGCCCAATCGCTACCCGATACACCGTAAGGAAAAAAGAAATTATTTAATAAATTTGATTAAGATGGACAACAGAAGCATTTAACTTTGTGTTATCCAAACTCGACCTTCCAAGTGGAATATTAACAGCAGTGTTACCAAAGCTTCAACTAGGGGCTACACTGTCACTTTTAGTTTTAGGCCACCAACATTGTCAACATATCGTCGGGAATTATTATTTGGTGGGCATGTACCAAAGCACTGTATGCAAATATGTAAATAGACACATAAGCGAAACGGAAGTCAAACTGCCGGCATTCATATGGTTTGATCTTTAAAATCAAAACCCCGGAGGTTAGTAATAGTTATTAAATGTTAAAATAGTGTAGGTTTTTGGAACGAATTTCCGTCATCCTCAGAGCGAAAATGAAACTGAAGATGGCACATAGCCGCAACAGGGTTGTCACCAAACCAAACTTGACAAGTGATAACAGAAATTTGTTCCAAAAATCTACATCGAGACACCCTGTCGGAATATCAAATCAAGAATCAGTTAAAATAGTGCATCATTTCATTTTTCTATAACTCTAGGTAACACTCATCTTGGTTTACAGAGGCCAAAACTCAACAGAAATGATCATAAAGCAGTTCACAGCACAAATCTTTAACGACTGTCTTCTCTAATTGGATGATAAATACCGTTATGACTCTTTTCACGTTACTTGTGTCGATCGCTTTAACAGTGCGCATGCGAGCAATTGAGTAGTTGTTTCTAACCTAAACAATGTTCGGGTTCTAAGCGTCGTGCACAATTTATGGTATGCAACAATCTGAAATTCGCTACAATTTATGTGATATCGTATGCGGTGCCGCAAAAAAGTAAATTTTGGAACAAAGTCATTCGATCACGAGTTTGATTATTTGGGCTCGGAACTTTTTTCTTTTAAATGTATTTTAAAAGTATTTATATTCTTGGTCATTTTAATTTGCTCCTAGTGACAAATCTGAAAAGTGTGGTTGTGGCATGGTCACGTGAAGTATATTCGCATGTTCAATAATATGGTTACGAAAATTATATTATGGTTATTTTATATTATTTGAAACGTTATTTTAGTTGTGATAAACAAGTTCTTGCTCACATCGCATCCATGCATATAATTCATAAAACATTATTAATAGACATAATGCTTTAAGGTTTTTCGTGCTAAGGAAAGTATAATTATGTAACTTAAAAGCAGACATACAAGAAGTGTTTTTAAACAATTTTGTCACCGAACTCGTTTGAATGCTTTCCTTCCTATCAGTGCAGCATTTTTAGTAATCGGTGGATGCAGGATTGTAGGCGCAGTGCATAAAGTTTTCTTAAATAGTAATTTCCTATTAAGAATCAAAATAAAGTAGCAAAAAATATGTTCAAAGATTTACAACATGTGATACAGTATAAATAATTATACCGCCCAATTTAAGCAAGCCACTTGCTTTATGAGTCCCCTTTTTAACTCCCTTCGTTCTACGAATTGATTTCAGGAAACGGATTCGTAATTCTCGATCACCTTTCAGCGAGTCTCGTGCTGACACTATCAATTACTGTTGACTTTAGTGAGTTCAGACTGTCGAGTGGCAACTGTAATATGATATTCACATTTATGTAACAAGTGTCTGCCCGTGGTCCTAAGCTTTATGATAGCGCGTGTTGGACACTCACACACAATGTTCGCTACAGAATTAGCATCTTCCAGGCACAGTCTGCAAGTATCATCTTCGTCGATTTTCATCTTGGCCAGATAATACTTGAAGTTTCCACGACCTGTCACTAACGTAGTAATCCACCTTAAAGTACTCTGATTATATCTAAGTACCTCCCTACCGAGGGGTCTTTTGAAGACCATTGGAACCTGTCTACATGTGGTATCCTTCCTCCACCTTTTCAGGATTATAAGAATACCAATTATAGACGTTTTGCTTGCACTATGCCATTCCCCAGCGCAACTCTGGGTTCTGGTCCATAGAAATTCACAGCAGATCCCCTTATTGCTAGTTCGTTTCTGCTGTGACTATTTGTCCTTTACACAACATCAAAGTTAACTCGTTCACTGAGGCACACCTGTTTAGTTTTAGAACACATTCCAGCACTAGCACGTTCACATGCATAAAGAATTTTATAACCGACTGATTGTTAAGTGCAATGAGAACCTTTCTGCAATACACCCGAATTTCCAGCAGGTGATCATACAATCCAAGCGATTCTGGTAAACTGACATGTACTCCCCCAGAAGTAGACTACAGGCTGATGTCATTCCTCATACACTCATCGGACTACTTTTCTTCTACTTATGCATGCCATCGGTATCTGAGTCTCACTAACCTCTTTTCTAACTTGGTCCAGAGTACCTACTCTTATGCCCAATGTTCGGCCCAAAGCTATGCCATATGGCTTCACTTTTCGTAAGCATAGCTGAGAAGTATAATTTTATAATGGTCATATTTTGCAATATTATTATTATGTTGAATAACTTTATAGTTCTAAGCAGGGCAATATTATTAACACATAAAATAATATTATGTTTAGTTTACAAGCCAAACCAAACTTGACAAGGAAGGAATGACGGAAAATCATTTCAAAATTCTACATCAAATGAGCCTGTCGGAATATCAAATCAAGAACCATGTTTATTCATTGCTTGTGTGAGGTTTCCGTAACGCCGAATATTTCCTGGTCTCGAAACAGCCTTTTGAGGTCTCTTTTTCCCCAATTGGATGAAAAATTTGTTCCCGCAACTTTACCTTAATGATAGGAAAACAAGTTTTTTTCCGGACAGTTTAGACATTTGTCAACAATATTCAGAGCAAATTGAATCAAAACAAGTGTTTTTGCTGGGAATTTTGTTTCATAATTTTATTTTTAAAGAAGAGTGCAGCAGAAAGTAGAAGCTTATCGCGAGGATGCTCACTCTTTCTCTGTCTCTACGTCTACATGTAGAAATTGTTTTGTACGATACGAAAACAGTAATCTTAAAGTAGAAGAAAAAGAACGTTCGTCTTTGCCACAAAAGTTTGAAGACGCATTACAGGATGAAGATCTGCACCAAGAGTTAGAAGAACGGTAACATAACACTTTCTTTTATTTCGCTTAAAAGCTTTGAAAATTGGCTGGCATATGCACTGAAGCCATGACATTAGTAAAAAACTGTGTAAAAATAACGGATGGGAAGGTTTAACTCAGTTGACTTATAGTTTAGACCTTGCCCTTGACACAACCATAATGCACGATGTTAATTATGAGCCACATCCGTGAGAGGATAACGGATGCCTTTTGACCAGAAATTGAGGATATAGACCTGGACGATATGTGGTTCCAACAGGATGGTGACACTTGCCACACAGCCAACGAAACAAAGACTCTTTTGCGCGAGAAATTTAACGGTTCTATTATCTCACGTCGTGAGATACAAGTGATTTGATGCCGTTGGACTTCTTTCTTTAAGGATATTTAAAAGAAAAAGTGTAC